>OZ010800.1:191151681-191789831 GCA_963932465.1 Maratus speciosus
ATAACGTATAATGTGATATATTTAAACCATAGATATAATAAAAAATAACTAGATTAACCACTCAGTGTTATTCCCCCATTACTTCTTGATTCTGCAGCGGTTCGGTGGCAACATCCATTAGAGTGGCAGAAAAAGTGTGGAACTTGTGATACTACAGTAGCAATACATAGTGGATATCCGAGTATTGCGATGTTTTCATTCTGTATGTTTTAAATAAATATATGCATATGATTGCTTAAAATTGTCTGAAAGACAGTGGAATACCCTATACGGATATTTACATCCATATTTGTACTTTTAAAACTATTTAGTACAACTTCGATGTAACGTTTAGTTCATTTAGTATTTTTTTTTCTTTTCTAGTGTTTCTGTTTTTTATTAAAATGTCGAGAGCATACCAAGTCCACATACAGAGCCATCGCGAAGACTTTTTATTGGTGGGGGAGAGGTCATTAAATTGCCAAGTCAAATTTCAGTGTTTGCCAACTAGTTTTATAACTTTGCCAAGTTACCACAATTAGAAAATATAATATAGTTCTTATTTGTAAAAAGTTGAATAATATTCCCAATTAGATTTGTAATTATTGCCAAGTTTATCCGAAATAGAAAGTGCATTATAGTTTTTATTAAAGTTTTACACAAATTCACTAACTAAGTTCGTAAATTTGCCAAGTGTAACAGCATTCAAGGATTTTTTTGGGGGGAGGGGGAGGCTCCCCCCTGCTCCCCCCTCCTTAGCGAGGCCCCTGTCCACATATTATTATGAAAATATATATTATTGTAAAAAGATATTATTCCGAAAATTATATGAAAAAAAAGGTTATGATTTGCTTAAAAGATTTTTTTTTAAGAAGAATTTAATATATATATATTTAAGCATTTAAAGCATTTTATGTTTGTAAAAAACTTTGAAATTGTCATTTGCCAATAGTTAGTCGTTAGCCTAGTTTAATAAATAAATATTTATTCAGAATATTGACCTTAATGTTTTCATCTACATTTGCTAATTAATGTATGGCTAAAAAAAAAACAAAAAAACGTAAGAATGTGTATTATTAATGCAGGTATTTATTTATTTTTATTTTTTAGGAGAAAAATTCTTGCTATTTAATTCAAGTAAACAATAAGTAAAAATTGATCGCATACTTAAATATTTTAAAACATGTAAAAAAAAAAAATATTAAGTACTTACAGCTGTCTTCAAGTCAAAAACAAGACGAAGGTAGATAATCATTCCCCATGGAGTGGTAAAACTGAGATTATCTTGCATCTCTTTAGGTACCGCAATCTGCCAGTACGCAGAGGGTAAGTCCAGTGTACTGTAGTATTTAAATTTTGACAATTGTACTAATAGGTTTTGAATGCGAGGTAGAGGATATGAAGAAGGAATAATAATAGAATTTAATAATCGTAGATCTAAAGCCAAACGATATTTTTGAGGTTTTGACATGTCAGTTCTTTTCCTTTTAACTAACAGCATGGGGCAAGCCCAAGAAGAATTTGATCTTTCTATAATGCCAGCATTTAGCATTTGATTAATCTGGTCAAGAGCTTCTTGCTCTAGTGCATGTGGCACAGGAAAATGTAGGGTTTTCACCGGATGAGAATTCATCATTGAAAATTGAGGATTAACTAGGTCTGTATGGCCCAAAGTGTCTAAGGATTTAGAAAATGCTTGAGCTTTATTGCACAATAATTTTAGTAAACAGTCACTTTCATGTGGGGACAAGTGTTTTAAGTCAAAATCATTTGGTGACAGTTCTTGTATTCGTTTTCTTTTAATTTCCTCAGATGGTAAAATTAAATTACAATATTCATTTTCTGAATCTAAATCAAAGGAATATTTTTCAATATCATTCTCATCTACATTAATACACTCACCAAGAATTGTATGTTTGTTTAAATGAACATCCACTTTGGATATATTCTGGCATACAACTAAGAATAAATCTTTTTGAATTGAAGATTTAGAATGCAATGATTCATGAAATAAGAGCTTTACTTTTCAAAGCAGGCTTAAAAATAAAATATTCAGAGGGAGAATTCAAGTATTTGACATGTAAATAAACAGAAGAATTGGGGGGAATCAATTCTCTATTTACAGTTTGTACCATGTTAGAACTCAATAATTTTTCATTACCATTTTTCAAATTGGTGCACTTTTTACCAACATAACTAATGTCATTGTCATCTTCAGGTATGACTTTTTTTTCATTTGAGGTAATATTCGTATTACTGGTATCAGAAATATTATTTATAACATTAGAATAATCAAAGATTGTATGATTGGGAAAATAATTAGGAGACTGTGAGTAAAAACTTGAGCATGACCTTATAATTGAGATTAGCATTCATAAGAGAATTGTCATAATTCATAGCAGTATTACCAACTCTATTTATAAACAAACCATTATTTGGAAAACTGTAATTGCAAGGATAATTTTCATAATTATTTACCAAATGCAAATAATTATCACCAAAATTTCCATTCATATTATCAAAATAAGCACCATTATTTCTGTTAACTGACATAGAATTTTCAAAAATAGGCACATTATTGGTGTCAAAAGAATATGGCACTGATATATTGTCATTATTATTATACTGAGAATTCAAATAAAAACTGATAGGAGAATCTTTTTGAATGTTAAAAGGTATATATTTATCTTTAATTAATATAGATTTAAATGTTGGAGAGATGGTTATAGAATGCTTGTTTAATAAACTCAAAACCAAGTATGGCTTCAAAATTAACATTCTTTATATCAGTAAGGTAAAAGACATGATGAAAAAAAAATTGTCTATTTTGAATGCAATCTCGATACATCCTTTAAAGAAAACTTTAGAGTTTATAGTTGATACAGAAACATTTCTAGATAAATATTTATAATGGATTTTGGATTTAATGCTATTAAAGCATTCATGATCCAGCAAACTTAAAGTTGAGCCTGAATCGATGAGAGTTGATATCTCATTATGTTGAACATTCATAATTATACATGGAAGTGAATAAGTGTTGTCAAAAGAGCTGCAAATTACGTGTCGTTGTTGTACACAATCCTCAATCTGAGAAGAATACTTTGATGACAAAGAATTTTCAGAACAGCAAGGTCTGTTCATTTTTTGAACCATTGGTGATGTCTGTGTAACAGCGCTTGAAAAGGAAGTAGTTGAAGAAGAATTTTTGCCAATCTGACATTCGCTTGAATTGTCACAGGAGTGTACTGACACTAACGAGTAGGATTGGGAGGGATGGTGGTCAGTTGGAACAATCTTCCTTACTTGTTTAAATGATAATTTTTATCATCATTTTTATTTTTAGGAAAAGAAGTAAAGTTTTTCTTTCTTTGAGAAGAATTCGAAGAAAAATGGGAGTCTTGAGTGTGATTGGCATTTTGCCTACAAGAGTCAAGTAGATTTCTAAACTTGTAACATGACTCCATAAGATGGTTAAAACGACCACAAAAGGTGCGTTCAAGAGCTAACTCAAAAGTGGAAATGTTTTCTTCAAGAATTTTCCTTTTAATTTGCTTAGGTAAAGCTTGAATAAAATGAGTAAATTTCAAAGAATCTAGAGCAGCTAGATCTAATTTAGGATAAGCAAGTCGAAGCTGTTTAGCCAAATGATATGAAAAATTTTTAACTGACTCATTAGAATCCAATTTTAAATTTTGAAGAGACTTCCAAGTGTCAGATTTTTTACTTGGCAGAAAATATTTAATAAATTCTTTGCGAATGATTTGAAGGTTAGAATTTTTGAATTGAAATTGTGTTTCGAGTAAGAAATGTAATGCAGTACCCTGTAACTTTGACTTGAAAAGTGCAAAAAGTTCTTTTTCAGAGTAATTATATAATTCCTGCAAATCTGATAACTGGTCGAAGAAAAATTCGACCGTCTGAGGATTTCCATCAAATGGTTGAATACAGAGGTTTAAATTTGCTTTTGGAGGCATGGTGATAAATTTCAAAACAATGTTGAACAAATTTCAAAACAAATCCGAATACATTTTAAATTAATGTGGTGAAGTAAAAAAAAATAATCTCATATGAAGTCACCTTTTAAAAATAATGTCAATTCCACAGAATAATGTAATAATTGTTCTCGAAATATTATCAAAACAAAATGGCATCAATAAATCAATCATTTACTTATAAGTAAGAAAATTATTCTTAACTCATCTTTTTTTGGAAATAATATCGTAAGCAATCATTTTTCCTTAATAATAAACTGTAAATATTACATGAATTATTTCTCTTTTTTTCTTAGAAAGATTGTATAAAAATTTAAGGAAGCCACTTTTTCTAAATATCAAATATTTCAATAATAATACACTAAAACAAATTTTCATATCAAAATATAACTTAATAACTGTCATGTCATAAAGGTTTCTAAAGGTTCGCGGTACCAGGAAAGATTAACTGTTGTGTTTTGGAGGTAGGAGGTGAAGGAATAATATTGTAAAGATATTTTGGATATTGAAATTCCAATTAGAAATCTAGAAATCATTGTTTTTTAGGATCGATCGTATAGTGTTATAACATTTTTTGTTGTGGCCACAAAAGACCACTTTGACATAACAGTCATTAATTAAAAAAAATCTGAATTTACTTATCATACATTTGGTAATTGAGAATAAAAAAGTAAAAGGTAAAAGGATTACCTGCATTGACCCGAAAGAACTAAATATGGTGGAGACATTTGCAGAAAGGAAATAAACGGAAGACAAATCTTTATTGAAATTTTTTTATTTATGAAGCAATTTTTCTTGCAGAACATAGCGCATTATCATAGAGTACATCTCTTATTCTTTTAGATGTACTTTTTTTATGATGGACACATACAATCTACGTTCATTCTACGTTCTCAATAAAGAAAATAAAATAATTTCTTTCCTTTGGGGAGTATGAAGGCACAGGCATTTAGATGATTTTTTTAGCATCACAATTCTACGACTCCAAATAAAAGCACCATTTGAATAATAATAATGCCGTCAACAAAATTTTTATCCACATTTTACTGAAGAATCAGAAGTAACTGATCAAAGAATCTCGCCACAAAAAAAGACGAAACTATGCAGCCGAAATATTCTTGCACTTTTAATATTTTCTTTCTGTAGATAAGAAATCCGTTTATTATTTTTTTGTAGAAGGGGAAGAGGCATCCACCCATTCTCTGCGTTCGTTGACAGAGCACTCAAGCAGGTGCGAACATAATTCTTCGCAGAACGGCAAAAGGCAGCCATTCTGAATTGAAGTCCCAACTCAATCGCACTGAATGCGCACGAGCTCTCCGTGAAGAGGTGTTAAGGGGATGCTATAATCATTGAAACACGCCAACTTTGGCGGAACGAACATACAGGCGCCCTGCATTGGCATAAAATGCAATGCTAAAGAATATAAAAAACTGCTTTAAAAAAGGAAATTTGATAGATTTCACTGAGATAAGATGCCAAACAGTAGTAAAGAGTTACAAATTTTGAAATTACGAATTAAACTGATTTAAATATTATTGGCTAAGGGGTGGAGCTACAAAAGGATATGACTTCACAAACAGAAAGATTTGGAACTTTCCAGATAATTCTTTTACCGGAAGTACAGATTTCAAAACGACGTTTATGATTTTAGGATGAATGAAATGCTATGCCAGAAAGAAAAACTTACAGGGGAAAGTTGAAAAAAAAAGGAAATAAAATAATTTTGGAATGTGGATATTAAAATTAAATGAATACAAGATTAATAAAAACATTTTCTAAATGAAATTAAATAAAAAAAATGGCAGTGGTTCTAAGTAACCACAACACTGAGTTTTGCATTTACTTTTGCTACAACTTAAGGCTATTCTCAGTTGCTCTGCTCAACATGCGCAAAACGTTTTGGCACATTTATAAGTTCATTTTTTAATGGAAAGATATAAAATTAGAAGGCCTGAGTATTTAAGCGATTTGGAATGGAATTGCGTTTTCCATTTTTGATAAAGAAATTACCTATTGAGTTATAAGCAATTTTCGTCACGTGACAAAGACTTTTTTACCCTTCCTTGAGTGGATATTCTTCTTTCGCGCGGAAATTTGGTTCAAAACTCTCACTTTGACGATATTTTCTGAAAGATCTATTGCGTTTGCAAAAAAATGAAAAAAAAAAACAGTTCTGTTACATAGTTTCTGAACAACAACACATGCGAATTTCATGCATTTCCGAACAAAAATGAATTAAAACATGTCATAAAGTTGCGCTTTTGGATTTGAGAATAGCCTTAACAAATAGGGCTGAAAAAATCATTTTAAATGTTCCAAGGTTTGTGGATAAGGGAAATTTTACATGATTATCTATTGACATTGCGAAGAAACGAATGGGCAGAAAAGAAAGAAAAGCGAAGATGGTAAACTGCGTTCTTTTTTTTTCTTTTTTCAAGGGGGTGGGGGAGATAATATAATCACTTTTGCTGCAACTTAACAATTTGGGCAAAATAATAATAATAAAAATAAATGTTTTAAGTTCTATGGGCAATAAAAATTTAAATGATTTTTTTTTTTTTTTTTTTTTTTTTTTTTTTTTTTTTTTTTTTGTCATTGCAAATAAACGAATGTGCAAAAGAAAAAATCTAAGAAATAATCTATTTTTTGGGTGGGGGGGAGGGGGTGATAACTTATAAATTTAATTTTGTTGCAACTTAACAATTAGGGCTGAAAAAACAAATTAAATATTTTAAGTTTTGTGGGTCTAGAAACGTTTTATTATTTATTGCAATTGCAAAGAAATGAACGGGCAGAAAAAAACTATGCTCTTTTTTGGCGGGCGGGGGGGAGGGGGGGTGAGGTAAATTATGTATAAGTTATATATTTAGCTACAACTTAAGAATTGGGTCACAACAATAAGAAAAAAGTAAATAAAATGTTTTAAGTTTTGTGGGTAAGAAGCATTTTATATTATTTAGTTTCATCGCAAAGAATTTGATAGGCAGAAGAAAATCGAAAATTTTAAAATGTGTGTGGGGGTTAGGTGGGCGGGGTTGAAAAGAAGAAAACTGAAATTTTCGAGGCTTGGGAAGGGGAATAGTTGGAAGGTGGAAATCCGTGGAGGAATCTTACTCTATACTTTAATATAAGCTCTCCCCTTCCCCTGAAAAAAATTCATTTAAAAATGTACAAAACTTTTATTTTAGATTAAAAAAAACAAATACTATTGAGGAAAATTGAAATTCCAGTTACGTTCTGTTTTGATTCGCTTCCACGTTGAAGAACATTTAGGTATAATTGAGAAAAAAATGATAGTTTTTGAAAGTGAATAATCTATTCACTTCTTTCATTTTTATCATAAAAATTACATAACGATAAAAATTGCAAATTTGTGGTTAAAAATTATTGATATTACTCGTATAAATTTTGAAACATTTGTCAAGGCTTAAACTTATGCAAACGCAAATTAAGAACGCTGAAGCTATTTCATTTTCTCCTTATATCGATGGATCAACGTCCATTTGCCACACTAGTGGGGTAGTTTCGCTCGCGCGCGCAGAATCAACTTTTCTTCCCGTATGCGTAATCTAGTTATTTTACTAGATGATTTAAACACAGATATCTCTGAAACGGAAAACAATTTCACGTTTTTGTGAATATTTCCAAAATACCCATGGGTATAGTTCTTCAAAGCTGTTAAAATTTTCCAAGAGAAAATTTCTTGTTTATCAGTGTTATCTAACAGACATGCCTTGATATTATATTTCCATATCACGAAAAAGCGACGAAACTAAAGTCCAAAAGATGCATGTTTCAATAAAAATTCACAAAAATTTGGTTTTTCAAAGCTTAAAACATTTATGCAAAAACCTACCTATTTCTACGTTCCCTTTCTACCTTACCATCCCCTATCTTATACTATAATGCGAGAAAAAATTGTGTGTATGTAAATTTTATCTTAAAAATGGTTCTAACGATTTTGACGAAATTTTGTATTTTACCATTTTCGGGCACGATAAGATCATTGGGCTAGGTCACGTGTCCCAGAAAATTCGATTAGTGGGTCATTTAGGGTAATAATGGGTCAAGGTCAAGCTAATTATATCTAAAAAAGGCTCAATCGATTTTGACTAAATTTTATCCAACTGTTTTTTGGCACGAGCAAACTACTAGACTAGGTGACATGTTCGAGAAATTTCGATTAGCGGGTCATTTTTCGGTCCCTATGGGTCAAGCAAATTTTATCTAAAAACGACCCTAACAAGTTTGGCTAAATTTTGTATTCTGTCGTTTTGGATTACGAGAAGACCAATGGGCTAAGTCACATATTAGAGAAAATTAGATTAGTGGGTCAATTTTAGGTCACTATGGGTCAAGCGAAGTTTATCTTGAAAACGGCTCTAACGATTTTGACGAAATTTTGTATTTTACCATTTTTTGGGCACGAGAATGCAATTGGGCTAGGTCACGTGTTCGAGAAAATTCGATTAGTGGGTCGTTTTGGGTCATAATGGGTCAAGGTCAAGCTAATTATATCTAAAAACGGCTCAATCGATTTTGACTAAATTTTATATCCAACCGTTTTTCGGCACGAGAAAACTATTGGGCTAGGTCACATGTTCGAGAAATTTCGATTAGTGGGTCATTTTTGTGTCACTATGGGTCAAGCCAATTTTATCTAAAAAAAGGCTCTAACGATTTTTACTAAATTTTGTACTTTGTCGTTTTCGATTACGAGAAGACCAATTTCATAAGTCACATATTAGAGAAAATTTGATTAGTGGGTCATTTTTGGGTCACTGTGGGTGAAGCAAAGTTTATCTAAAAACGGTGTTAATGATTTTGACGAAATTTTGTATTTTACCATTTTCGAGCACGATAATACCATTGGGCTAAGCCACGTATTCGAGAAAATTTGATTAGTGGGTTATTTTGGGTCATAATGGGTCAAAATCAAGCTAATTATATCTAAAAAACGGCTCAATCGATTTTGACTAAATTTTATATCCAACCATTTTTCGGCACGAGAAAACTATTTGGCTAGGTCACATGTTCGAGAAATTTCAATTAGTGGGTCATTTTTGGGTCACTATGGGTCAAGCCAATTTTATCTAAAAAACGGCTCTAACGATTTAGACTAAATTTTGTATTCTGTCGCTTTGGATTACGAGAAGCCAATGGGCTAATTCACATATTAGAAAAAAATTCGATTAGTGGGTCATTTTTTGGTCACTGTGGGTGAAGCAAATTTTATCTAGAAAACCGCGCTAACGATTTTGACGAAATTTTGTATTTTACCATTTTCGGGCACGAGAATCCCATTGGGCTAGGTCACGTGTTCGAGAAAATTTGATTAGTGGGTCATTTTTGGGTCACTGTTGTCAAGCAAAGTTTATCTAGAAAACGGCTCTAACGATTTTGACGAAATTTTGTATGTTATCGTTTTCGGGCACGAGAATACCATTGGGCTTGGTCGCATGTTTAGGAAAATTTGATTAGTGGGTCATTTTGGGTCACAATGGGTCAGTGTCAAGCTAATTGAATCTAAAAAAAGGCTCCAAACATTTTGACAAAATTCTGTAATGTACCGTTTCCGGACATGAGATGACCATTGGGCTAAGTCAGATGTACGATAAAAATGGATTAGTGGGTCATTTTTGGGTCACTGTGGGTCAAGCTAAGTGTATATAAAACAAAGGCTGAAAACATTATGATAAAATTTTGTATTATTTCGTTTCTGAGCATGAGAATACCGTTGCGCTAAGTCACATGTTCGGGAAAATTTGATTAGTGGATCATATTTGGGTCACTGTGGGCCAAGCTAATTGTATCTTTAAAAAAGGCTGAAACGATTTTGACAAAATTTTGTATTATACTGTTTCCGGGCACGAGAGGATCGTTGGGTTAGGTCACATGGTCGAGAAAATTCGATTAATCGGTCATTTTTGGGTCAACGTGGGTCAAGTTAATTTTAGATTTAGAATTAATATCTAGAAAAAAGCTTTAATGTTTTTGATTAAATTTTGTTTTCCATCGTTTACGGGTTCGAGAAGACCATTGATCTAGGTCGCATGTTCAAGAAAATTCGATTAACCCGTCATTTTGGGTCAATATGAGTCAAGCTTTAGCTAATTTTATCTAAAAAAAAAAGGGCTCATACGATTTTGATAAAATTTCCTATTACGCTGTTTCCTAGAACGAGAAGACCATTGGGATAGGTCATATGTTCGATAAATTTAGATTAGTAGGTTTTTTTTGGGTTACCGTGGGTCAAGCTAATTTGATGTATAAAATGACTTTAGCGATTTTGACTAAATTTTGTATTCTATCGTTTTCGGGTTCGAGAAGAACATTGGTTAGGTCGTGTGTTCGAAAATTTTCAGTTAGTGGGTCCCTATGGCTTAGGATCATGCCTATTTTATCTAAACAGCAAGAATTATAGGGGAGACCGGGGCTAGTTGGCTACAGGCGTAAGTAGGCGCAGTCCTCATAAATCGCCTGTTTGTGGATAGATTGCGCAACCAGTCACAGAGTACCTTTCTTCTTGCTTCTTACAACCCTCATTGTAGTTTTGCAGCATTACCTACGTGTAGTGGACATTTATTACGTTTTTTCTGTTTTTTGCACTCATAAGTAATTTTTTGTTGCTTCATTCTTTTTTTAATTTCTAATACTTATCTTAAGAATTGCGATTTAACTTGCGCAGTTTTTCTTAGTGTTCGATTAACTGTACCTACACCGTTGTGATTTACTTGGATTATTTATGCCTAGATGGTTATGGTGCCCCTTTTGTGAAGAAATTTATTCTGGGGCTAGTTGGCGCATTGAACACATGGTAAGTTGGCTCGGTGTCTGATGTGTGCTGGTAACTTGAAAAACAGCAAACACCGAGAAAAGTGGTTGCAATGCAAGATTTTGGACACACGAGGCTTGCCCAAACGGATATACTCGATTTTTTATTTGTGACAACTGTAACTCTGATGATGATATCGAGTAGGATAGAAGTTGCTCAGTGTTAATGTTTTATTCATTATTTTTATGTCTCTATAACTTAGAGTTTACATTGTACGGCGATAACGCCTTTGTTTAAACTGGTAATAATGAAATTGATTTCTCTTAATTGCGTGTCTTATTTGAGTTTCATTTAAATTTTTATAAAGTGTGTGCCAACTTACCCCATATGTATAGGCAACTTTCCGCGTGACGGGGTAGGTTAGCGCACACTTTTTCTTTTACTTTAGGCTTCCGCTAAACATAAACTACAAAAGCTACAATCTGAAAACTACGGGTATTTATAGTCCAATGCCTGTTCTTTAAAAGTACAGTTAAAGTTTGATAAAAAACTTAAACAAAAAATAAATAAAAATTAATAAGTAAAAACTAGCCCCGGTCTCCACTACCGTGAGAATGAAATATCGAATTGAACAAAAGGCTAATTTTGACCAAGCTTAGCTCGGTCATGCCCGCTAGTTTCCCTTAAACGCCAAAAACATTGAATAAAGTATGCAATTTTTTTTTAACAGGTAAGTTGTCATGACCTCCGGATTTTATTAAGGCAATTAATGAACATCAAATATTAATTTTGCCGAAAAATCTAAGGCAATATTTTTTGTAATGTATGTACCTTTCGACGAGAAACTGACCCTGCTTTTTGTTTCTTTAGGATAAAAATGATCATTAAATATGATACATATGATAGTATCATTTTTCACATCAACATGATTAAAAAGGGTCTTACAAAAAATTCTTCTTCTTCTAAGAAATTATTATAAACAATCTTATTAGGCTTATATTCTGAATTTAAATTGAGTTTCATACCTAGTTAATGAAAATATATTTCTCTTTGGATAGCAACAAATGCATCGAAAGAAGAAACATCACCAGATGAATAAAAAAAAATTATATTAAAAATAACAATTATCGTAATGAAAATCAATTAAAACTTTTCAAAAGCTTGCATTTTTAATGTAAAATTCTAAAGAAATTTCATTAATGAAACATGTGTCTTGTCTGTAATGAAAAACAAACAGCTGTTTCCGAAAAATGTTTATATTCAAAGTTATTTGAAAATGAATGATAATTACTCAGTTCATTTTTTGAATATATAATACAATTTTTGCATTAATATAAAATATTAATATTAGTTCAAAATGTTAAAAAGGTAATGAATAAAGATAAAAGAGATTTACATACATATTCCATCCCAGTAATTCCTTAATATGTTATTTGAAATTTAATAATACCTATTTCCATCGAATTGAACTATTATTAAAAGAGTTATTTTGTTTTTAATGAAATATTAAATGAAATTTCTAATTACTGTGAAAAAAAATATATTGAAAGTATAGATATTAATTTTAAGTTTCCATTTGGATAATGGATATTAAGTTTTCTCAGGGCAGTAATAAAGCTTGTACAGGGAAGACTTTCAAGAGAATTTGCAGTGAATTCAGGTCTAAAGTATGGTGATGTTCTCTCGACAATTCTTTTTAATTTATGCCTGGAGAAAATAATTAGAAGTATTTACAACAACAGAGGTGGTACTATTATGAATCGCTCCCTCCAAATCCTTGCATTTGCAGATGATGTTGATATAATTGCTAGGAATAAGAAAGTCTTGATTGAAACATACAATAAATTAGACACTGAAGGAAGAAAACTAGGCCTCGTGGTTAATAAAGAAAAAACAAAATACATGAAAATGGACCGAATGAAATCACAGGCAACAGCAGCTTTAACAATAAATAATGAATTACAATTTAATGAAGTAACAGAATTTAAATATTTAGGATCTACGATCACCTGTGATAATATGGTAGAAGCAGAGATTAAAACCCGACTTGCAGCAGGAAATAGATGCTATTTCCAGTGCACACAATTGTATCACAGTCAACAAACATTGAATTTCTAAATGTCTTAATTTCAGATCTATTATCATTATTCAGACATTTTCTCAGTTCTTTTATACCATGATCATTGTAAGACACTTTTACACTTCAAAAAAAAAAAAAAAAAATCTGTCATTCTACAGATGTAAAGTTACAGAAATCTGTATGCTTACTAAAATTTTATCCGTACACTCTACGAAAAAAAAGGTGCAAATCTACAAAAATACTTTTTAAAGCTACAGAAATCTGTAAGCTTTAGAAAAGAATGCACTAAAACTACAGTAACCTTACTAAAATTTTATCTGTAACCCGGGTTGCAGTTACATAAAAAGTTCTAGGAATCTTGGGTTCCTAAAAAATTCTTAGTAACCTTACAGATTTTTCGATCTTCAGTGCTAAAGTGTATGTGTTGCATTAATTTTTGTTTTTGCCGTTACATAAATAGTTCTAGGAATCCTAGTTTCCTAGAAAAATTTTAGTAACTTCACATATTTTTTTTACAGTGTATGACGATAATTCAGACACTTTGGAAGAAGCTTCTATCACTGCTGATTTTTTTTTTAACTCGAGCTGCTTCTTTCTATGTAAAAAAGGAATTTTGTAATCGATTTTTAACTCATTTCCTGATATTGTAGAATTATTAAACTAATTTCACAGGTGTGCTCCCAATGATAAAACAATATTTTAATATTTTTTTTTAATTTTAATTATGAATTAATACATTAATTTAAAAAAATCCTTCCATTAGTCCAGTACAGCTGATATATCGTCAAGTATTATCTGTTACTCCAACAATTGTATGCAAGTTGAAACAATAATGAATTTCATGATGAATTCTTAGTAACCTTACAGATTTTTCGATCTTCAGTGCAAAAAGTGCATGTGTTGCATGAATTTTTGCTTTTGCCGTAACATAAATAGTTCTAGGAATCCTAGTTTCCTAGAAAAGTTTTAGTAACTTCACATATTTTTTTACAGTGTACACTGTAAAAAAAATTCTGTAGCTCTACAGATGTAAAATTACATGCTTACTAAACTGTCATCTGTAACTGTACAAAAAAAAGCTGCAAATCTACAAAACTAGTTTTTGTAAAGCTACAGAAATCTGTAACTTTACAAATGAATCTATTAAAATTTCAGCAGTCTTACTAAAATTTTATCTGTAAACCTGGCTGTAGTTACATGAAAAGTTCTAGGCATCCCAGTTTCCTAAAAAATTCTTAGTAACCTTACAGATTTTTTTATTTTCGGCGCAAAAGTGTGTCTGTTACATGAATATTTGTTGTTGCCGTTACATAAAAAGTTCTAGGAATCCCAGTTTCCTAGAAAAACTTTAGTAACTTTACAGATTTTTTTTTACAGTGTATGACTATAATTCAGACACTTTGGAAGAAGCTTCTATCACTGCTGATTTTTTTTTTAACTCGAGCTGCTTCTTTCTATGTAAAAATGGAATTTTGTAATCGATTTTTAACTCATTTTCTTATATTGTAGAATTATTAAACTAATTTCACATGTGTGCTCCCAATGATAAAGCAATATTTTAATATTTTAATATTTTTTAAATTTTAATTATGAATTAATACATTAATTTAAAAAAATCCTTCCATTAGTCCAGCACACCTGATATATTGTCAAGTATTATCTGTTACTCCAACAATTGCATGCAAGTTGAAACAATAATGAATTTCATGATGAATTCTTAGTAACCTTACGGATTTTTCGATCTTCAGTGCAAAAAGTGTATGTGTTGCAGGAATTTTTGTTTTTGCCGTAACATAAATAGTTCTAGGAATCCTAGTTTCCTAGAAAAATTTTAGTAACTTCACATATTTTTTTTTACAGTGTACACTGTAAAAAAAAATCTGTAGTTCTACAGATGTAAAAATACATGCTTACTAAACTTTCACCTGTAACTGTACGAAAAAAGCTGCAAATCTACAAAACTAGTTTTTGTAAAGCTACAAAAATCTGTAACTTTACAAATGAATCTGCTAAAATTTCAGTAATCTTACTAAACTTTTATTTCTAACCCTGGCTGCTGTTACATGAAAAGTTCTCGAAATCCCAGTTTCCAAAAAAATTCTTAGTAACCTTACAGATTTTTTGATTTTGGGCGCAAAAGTGTGTCTGTTACATGAAATTTTGTTGTTGACGTTACATGAAAAGTTCTAGGAATCCCAGTTTCCTAGAAAAACTTTAGTAACTTCACAGATTTTTTTTACAGTGTATGACTATAATTCAGACACTTTGGAAGAAGCTTCTATCACTGCTGATTTTTTTTTTAACTCGAGCTGCTTCTTTCTATGTAAAAATGGAATTTTGTAATCGATTTTTAACTCATTTCCTGATATTGTAGAATTATTAAACTAATTTCACAGGTGTGCTCCCAATGATAAAACAATATTTTAATATTTTTTAAATTTTAATTATGAATTAATACATTAATTTAAAAAAATCCTTCCATTAGTCCAGTACAGCTGATATATCGTCAAGTATTATCTGTTACTCCAACAATTGTATGCAAATTGAAACAATAATGAATTTCATGATGAATTCTTAGTAACCTTACAGATTTTTCGATCTTCAGTGCAAAAAGTGCATGTGTGGCATGAATTTTTGTTTTTGCCGTAACATAAATAGTTCTAGGAATCCTAGTTTCCTAGAAAAAATTTAGTAACTTCACATATTTTTTTTACAGTGTATGACTATAATTCAGACACTTTGGAAGAAGCTTCTATCACTGCTGATTTTTTTTAAACTCGAGCTGCTTCTTTCTATGTAAAAATGGAATTTTGTAATCGATTTTTAACTCATTTCCTGATATTGTAGAATTATTAAACTAATTTCACAGGTGTGCTCCCAATGATAAAGCAATATTTTAATATTTTTTAAATTTTAATTATGAATTAATACATTAATTTAAAAAAATCCTTCCATTAGTCCAGAACACCTGATATATCGTCAAGTATTATCTGTTACTCCAACAATTGCATGCAAGTTGAAACAATAATGAATTTCATGATGAATTCTTAGTAACCTTACGGATTTTTCGATCTTCAGTGCAAAAAGTGTATGTGTTGCAGGAATTTTTGTTTTTGCCGTAACATAAATAGTTCTAGGAATCCTAGTTTCCTAGAAAAATTTTAGTAACTTCACATATTTTTTTTTACAGTGTACACTGTAAAAAAAAAATCTGTAGTTCTACAGATGTAAAAATACATGCTTACTAAACTTTCACCTGTAACTGTACGAAAAAAGCTGCAAATCTACAAAACTAGTTTTTGTAAAGCTACAAAAATCTGTAACTTTACAAATGAATCTGCTA
Source organism: Maratus speciosus (assembly GCA_963932465.1). Classification (NCBI taxonomy): domain Eukaryota; kingdom Metazoa; phylum Arthropoda; class Arachnida; order Araneae; family Salticidae; genus Maratus; species Maratus speciosus. Next base: position 191,167,854 of record OZ010800.1, read on the forward strand.
AAATTTCAGTAATCTTACTAAACTTTTATTTGTAACCCTGGCTGCAGTTACATGAAAAGTTCTCGAAATCCCAGTTTCCAAAAAAATTCTTAGTAACCTTACAGATTTTTTGATTTTGGGCGCAAAAGTGTGTCTGTTACATGAAATTTTGTTGTTGACGTTACATGAAAAGTTCTAGGAATCCCAGTTTCCTAGAAAAACTTTAGTAACTTCACAGATTTTTTTTTACAGTGTATGACTATAATTCAGACACTTTGGAAGAAGCTTCTATCACTGCTGATTTTTTTTTAACTCGAGCTGCTTCTTTCTATGTAAAAATGGAATTTTGTAATCGATTTTTAACTCATTTCCTGATATTGTAGAATTATTAAACTAATTTCACAGGTGTGCTCCCAATGATAAAACAATATTTTAATATTTTTTAAATTTTAATTATGAATTAATACATTAATTAAAAAAATCCTTCCATTAGTCCAGTACAGCTGATATATCGTCAAGTATTATCTGTTACTCCAACAATTGTATGCAAGTTGAAACAATAATGAATTTCATGATGAATTCTTAGTAATCTTACAGATTTTTCGATCTTCAGTGCAAAAAGTACATGTGTGGCATGAATTTTTGTTTTTGCCGTAACATAAATAGTTCTAGGAATCCTAGTTTCCTAGAAAAAATTTAGTAACTTCACATATTTTTTTTACAGTGTATGACTATAATTCAGACACTTTGGAAGAAGCTTCTATCACTGCTGATTTTTTTTAAACTCGAGCTGCTTCTTTCTATGTAAAAATGGAATTTTGTAATAGATTTTTAACTCATTTCCTGATATTGTAGAATTATTAAACTAATTTCACAGGTGTGCTCCCAATGATAAAGCAATATTTTAATATTTTTTAAATTTTAATTATGAATTAATACATTAATTTAAAAAAATCCTTCCATTAGTCCAGAACACCTGATATATCGTCAAGTATTATCTGTTACTCCAACAATTGCATGCAAGTTGAAACAATAATGAATTTCATGATGAATTCTTAGTAACCTTACGGATTTTTCGATCTTCAGTGCAAAAAGTGTATGTGTTGCAGGAATTTTTGTTTTTGCCGTAACATAAATAGTTCTAGGAATCCTAGTTTCCTAGAAAAATTTTAATAACTTCACATATTTTTTTTACAGTGTATGACTATAATTCAGACACTTTGGAAGAAGCTTCTATCACTGCTGATTTTTTTTTAACTCGAGCTGCTTCTTTCTATGTAAAAATGGAATTTTGTAATCGATTTTTAACTCATTTCCTGATATTGTAGAATTATTAAACTAATTTCACAGGTGCTCCCAATGATAAAGCAATATTTTAATATTTTTTTTATTTTAATTGTGAATTAATACATTAATTTAAAAAAATCCTTCCACTAGTCCAGCACAGCTGATATATGGTCAAGTACAGGGTGGTCATAAAAAACTTATATGGAACTCTAGCGGCCGTTCCGTTAGACCGATCGAGATGAGATTTCAGATATAGTTATTCAGAGGTATGAGCTCGGGATTCTGTGAACGGCAACAAATTGGCGCTCACGGTTAAGGTTATAGGTACGGAAACTCGAAATTTTCGAATGGCAACGCCCATTTTTTTTTTCATCGCAAAAGGCTCAGCGTATGCGAAAACCCTAAATAGCGCTGGAACGGTACGTTTATCGCAATAAACGGAAGCGTTATGCACGCACAAAAAACAGCTCAGCGAACGGCCAAAAACAACACGACCGGGGCTCACGGAGGAAATTTCCATATGACAGAGGCAAGAATCCGTTTTCTACGCTGATTATCTGTCGAACTGCATTCTATAATTGTTGTCTTGCCTCTGTCATATGCAAATTTCCTCCGTGCGCACCGATCGTGTTGTTTTTGGCCGTTTGCTGAGCTGTTTTTTGTGCCTGCATAACGCGTCCGTTTATTGCGATACACGTACCGTTCTAGCGCTATTTAGGATTTTCGCATGCGCTGAGTATTTTGCGACGAAAAATAATAGGCGTTGCCATTCGAAAATTTCGAGTTTCTGTACCTATAACCGTAACCGTGAGTGCTAATTTGTTGCCGTTCACAGAATCCCGAGCTCATACCTCTGAATAACTATATCTGAAATCTCATCTCGACCGGTTAAACGGAACGGCCGCTAGAGTTCCATATATCGGCAAAGTTTTTTTTATGACCACCCTGTATTGTCTGTTACTCCAACAATTGTATGCAAGTTGAAATAATAATGAATTTCATGATGCCCCAATAAACATTCGCCAAAATATGCCAAATGTCCGACACAAAATGAAACCGACACTATAAAACATTTTTAAGGCTAAAAAGTGAAAAATAAATTATAAATAAAAATGAAGAGTGCAGTATTAAAAAGAAAAAGATTTCATAAATTAATTGTTTAATTTAATTAATTTACAATTATACGTTGAGAAAGCATTTTTTGAAATGCTGAGAAAGATAGTCTAAATAATTTTTCATTTTTTTTTCTTTCCCGTTGCCCAATCTTAAGAATGAATCAGGGCAAAATTTATCTATTTTTTAATAAATTTATTTGCTTTGGCTTTCTACCAAGACTAAAAAAGGCAGGGAATTTTTTATAACAGTTCTCGGTGCCCACGCCAAATTAATGAATAGTAATGAAGTTTTTTGTGTAAAAATATGAATTGGAGTTAAACGAAATCCCTGCCCTCTCGGCCTACAGGCGCAGGTATATTTCGAAGTTAAGTACTAATTCCCCCCCCCCCCCCCAAAAAAAAAAAAAAAAACTCAATCAATATTAGACATATACCCAGTTTAATATTTTTATGTGGCCACTTTTGGCGAGTTTTAATTTCATTTTTATGTAAGAGTTGGTTTGATCAGAATCATGTTCATACGAAAAATTTTCCTCCAACCCCTGTTTTTTTCATCTCTTGAGAATATTTTTTGTAATATAATCCATTAGTAGAGTTCATGTTATCAAAAAATTGTTATTACAAATGTTATGGGTAATATTAAGAAGATTTATATATTAAATTCAAACCGAGTGGTGATTGTTTCATTAAGTGAACACTATGCTTTAAATTCTGATATTATTTTTATTGAGACACGCGCGCGTTTAATAATGCAACCCTATAAACAGCATCGCTGAAGGTTGTCAAAAATTTTCATCACGCTAATGATACTTTTTTATTGCCTTAGTGTCGGTTTAATGGAGATGTGATTTTTTTCTTCTACAACAATTTTTTTTCTCTAAGAGTTGGTCTTATCAAAAACTTGTCATCATAAAAGTTACAGATAATATTGAGATACGATTTATAATAAATTTAAGAGGATTAGATATCTTGTGAATTGACGAAGTTATGAATTTTTTTCTTCTTAAAACTCCATTTTTTCGTCCCTTGAGGCCATTTTTAATGATATCAAAAATATGTCAGACATAAATTTTTGTTTTTTTTCCTAGAAGTAATAATAATTTTAAACTGATCAGATATGTATCATATTTAAGAAGTTCTGTTTTTTTTCTGCTTTCGCTAAAACCCTCCCCATTTCCTTCCCCTTCGTCTGATTTTGCCATTAACGAATTTGACCGAGATTTTCTGCCCCTTGATTTTCTGTATCAGTATTGAAGCGATTTGTGCTGAATTGTGGAATTTATCGTGCCCATAAAAAAGGATATATATGGATAGACACGGTCGGACGGACTCGAACCCGGACCATCAATATAGCGCACTGACATTCTACCGACTAAACCACCTGGAACGATAACCAGCACGGAAATTTTCTCACTATTATATGTTGGCAAGGCTACAAACGCAGCACCGGCTTGAAATCTTTTTCACTATGTTGGCCTTTGCGCCTTTTAAGCAATTTACTTTGTACTTTGAAATTTGATTTTCATTTGAACTGTTGTATGCAAGGCGAATGTTTCCCTCTGGAATAATTTCCATGTACTAATATAGTTTCTATCGATGCTGGATTTAATTATGTTCAGTGTTTGCCCCAGTTCGATGGCTCACGTTGAATATTACATCTTGTGCTGCGTTTGTAGCCTTGCCAACATATAATAGTGAGAAATTTTCCGTGCTGGGTATCGTTCCAAGTGGTTTAGTCGGTAGAACGTCAGTGCGCTATACTGATGGCCCGGGTTCGAGTCCCGGCTTGGAATCTTTTTCACTATGTTGGCCTTTGCGCCTTTTAAGCAATTTACTTTGTACTTTGAAATTTGATTTTCATTTGAAATGTTGTATGCAAGGCGAATGTTTCCCTCTGGAATAATTTCCATGTATTAATATAGTTTCTATCGATGCTGGATTTAATTATGTTCCTTGTTTGCCCCAGTTCGGTGGCTCACGTTGAATATTCCATCTTGTGCTGCGTTTGTAGCCTTGCCAACATATAATAGTGAGAAATTTTCCGTGCTGTGTATCGTTCCAAGTGGTTTAGTCGGTAGAACGTCAGTGCGCTATACTGATGGCCCGGGTTCGAGTCCCGGCTTGGAATCTTTTTCACTATGTTGGCTTTTGCGCCTTTTAAGCAATTTACTTTGTACTTTGAAATTTGATTTTCATTTGAAATGTTATATGCAAGGCGAATGTTTCCCTCTTGAATAATTTCCATGTATTAATACAGTTTCTATCGATGCTGGATTTAATTATGTTCCGTGTTTGCCCCAGTTCGGTGGCTCACGTTGAATATTCCATCTTGTGCTGCGTTTGTAGCCTTGCCAACATATAATAGTGAGAAATTTTCCGTGCTGGGTATCGTTCCGTATTTACTTTGTACTTTGAAATTTGATTTTCATTAGAAATGTTGTATGCAAGGCGAATGTTTCCCTCTGGAATAATTTCCATTTATTAATAAAATAAATCATGTCAGAAGTTTCTAATTGTTTGTAGCAAGACACTATAACGTATGCTTATTGGAAAAAAGTAGTCGTCAAGCTTAATATTAAGAAATCTATAATCATTAGATTTTTATTAGATTAAGGGGATAATTACAAAGTGAGGAAATAACAATTTTGTGAAAAACAATTTCAAATAACATTTTAAAGAAAACTTTTGTCCAGAAGAATTAAATGTACATCCTCTGCTATCAAAATGCTCTAGAGGTTCAATTTCTTTTTAACAATGTCATATATTGAGTAGCAATAAATATTCTCTTTCGTATGCCATTTAAACTATCTGTTGCCTGTAGGTTCAACAGCATTTACTTTGACTGATTTGCCATCAATTTTCAATAGTTCTCCAAGATACATTTCATTTTCATGCTCCAAAATTATCCAATCCAAATGATTGTTGTTGTTGATTGGCCTTGTTAAATAAAATTTATTGAGTACCCTTGCATTATTTGGTATGCATAATACACTAATGGAGAATTATTTGTTGCCGATCTCTTTCGAAATGTACAGCCTGAATTTCTCCAGTGAATTGGCAAATAAATTTTTCGCTGAAATTTATATGCAACAAGATATGGGGCATTCTCACAATCTTTAGACTTTTGGGTAAAAAAATCTGACAAAATTAAACTTGCTAAAATAACATTTTAATCTGATAGACGAATGCCTTAATGATTCAAAATAAAGAAAAAATTATTAACAGCTAAAAAATTTTTATTTAACTGAGGTTTAAGTTAAACTTGCGAGTTTAATTTTCCTTACCATTTTACCCTATAACTTTTAATTTTCTTCTAAATTTTTACTTATAATGAATTTGCATAGTACCCACAGGATATTCAAATAAGAAATAATAACAATGCAGTGCTTTTAATACAGAATTTTTGTATAACATTATCTTAAAGGGGTGTTAAAGAAGGGACGGTAGGGTAAAAAGGCGGATGGTATTGGAAAAAAGGGACGAAATGGTAAAAAAAGGGACGGTAAGGAAAATTACCACCTATTTTTAGGAAAATCATGTTAAGACTAAGTGATAGCCACAATGTTCATTGATTTTTAGAAACAGTTGTTAACATTGGATTAAATTGAATTTTTTTTTTATTTACCTTGAAAAGTGCAGGAATAAACCTTGGGGACGGTGAGACTACCAATAAAGCCACGATGCTTGAAATTGATATTAAAATGCTGATTTAAATTCTACAGTAAATTTCCTGCCAAAGAATTTTAGACATTATTTCTCTAGCGTAATTCTGCATGAGAAAAAACTTGAAAAAATTCTGCGACTGCATCTGAAATGATTTTCTGTATAATTTTACAAGAGGGATGATAAGGAATCTAAAACCCAGGGACAGAGTTTAAAAAATAATAACAACCCTAAACATGTGTGCAGGTTAATTTTTAGCTACATATTTATGTAAAACACTAGTTCCATTTTCAGAAAAAAATTACATCGAATTATTTTTCTTGAAATAATTTTATCCAGGCAGCTCCAAACTTCAAAATCAGCATCAGGGACACGGGACGGTATAGGGGTTTTCCAGGTGTTTGTACACCCAACATCGTCCAAAACTTATTTATCTCGTTAATATTGTTGTGCAATCATGCAATGAGATGTTCCCCAGTATATGAAACAAAAAGTGTATTAAAATAAAAATTATTATTCAGGGACATGAAAGTCAAAAGATTGTGAGAATGCCCCATATATTGCGTTTAAAATGACTTTATTTTCTTAATTGCTTCATATTGATAAGCTACATTTTTGCTGAGTACCAGGAATATTTTCAACTGAATGCTAAATTCTTTCTCAAGTTCATTTGATGAAGTTTCTCCACGAACTTTTTTTTGGTTTCCTTGCTGACTTTTCTTTAACTTTTACATAATAAATAACATTTTATGCATCTATTTGCTTAAAAATACGCTTTTATTTTCACCAAAAGCGTTACATTTTCAACAAAAATATCTTTTCTTCAAATTTTTAAAAATAATAGAACAATTCTCTCAGATAAGTATCATTCGCTGACATGAGAGAATGATTATTGAGGGAATGATAAAATGTACATTAATAGCTTTTAAAATTTGTACTCACAAAGTAAATAAAAAAACAAATACATGCTCTTCAATTATCCCTTCATAGAAAACTAGACCACCCATTAATACATTTTTTGAAAATAAATTAATTTTATAATATTTAAATGACGGAATGTTAACTTTATCTATAACTTTATCTTTTTGCCCAATCTGTCTATTAAATTATTCCTTCCACACTGAAGTATTTCTCCCGGATAAGTGAAAATTGTTTTACAGACAGGTAAAGACACAGATGCAAGCGCTGCGTAACAAATGGTTTATTGCTATCTCTAAATTTTAATAGTATTCCTTCTCTTATTTAATGACAGGACTTTTTAGATTTAATAAGGTGAAGAATACTATTAAAATTTAATGGTGAAAATCAGCCATTTGTGGCACAGCGCTTGCATCCCTGAGTACGGACTATGTACTCAGCACATGTGCAATGTTTCAGTCTACGGTAGTATCACCTATCTCATATATCCAGAACTATTACTGGGTGAAGGAATGATCTGAAATATGACGTGGAAACATTTTTCCCAAATAAAAATTGCATGTGCAGACCAAAATAAAAAAATAATCTAATAAATAGAAATAATACTTTATGTGTTCCTATTAAAAGACAGAAGTCAGACAAAAAAATAAATAAATAAATAAATAAATATTTCAGTCAGAAATGATATATTTTATATTTTTGGGTGGTAGCAGTTGCATTTGAGGGAATGATATTTTATGGGTTTAAAAAAAATATTTTAAATATACGTTTTAATAAATGCTTAAATTTTATGAACTAATATAATAAAACCCTGTCTAAAATACATGTTAAAAGAGGCATTAGGTTTTTCTGTTGAAAAAATTTAAATATCGTCCACTTTCATCATTATGGTCTATTTGCCTAGAATCACCCACTAACTTTATAAAACTTTTAAAAGAAAAATGATACATTTTATGATGTCACATACACGACAATACATTATAAGCGAAAATCTGCTTTCAAATGTATTAATTAATATTAAAACACGATTTCTTTAAAATGATTCATAAAAGGATTCAAAAATTGTGGTGGAGTTTTTATAATTGAACATTTTCAGTATAAATGAAATATTTTGACTTTTGATTGGCATACAAATAAAATAAAACTTATATTATTTGTTAATTATGTATTCTATGTAAGAAAACAAATTTTGAAGTGTCAACTTTGGCGTTTTTGGACGAGTTTTTATATATTAAAAATGTACCAAACAGAGATAAATCAGGCGCAAGATAAAAAAATAAATCCATCGCTCAGAGTCGAATCGTGGAGAACACGGAGCATTTCTTGGAGCATTACGGAGAATTTCCATGACAACCAGGAGTAAAACCTTGAGATGTTTGTTACCTGAGCTATTCAAAGAACTGTGATAAATCACATTACCTTGTGGATAAATGTCGTGAAATTTTACCTTTATAATGGAAGACATTGCTTGTACAAAAAATAATTCGGTACTTTTCGGTTAGCCGGGCGCCAGTGTTATATATACATACATATATATACATATGTATGTATGCATGTATGAATATATATATATATATATATATATATATATATATATATATATGCATATATATGCATTTATATATGTATATGTATGTATATATACAATAGATATCTTATATTATAATACGAGCAAAAATTGAGTGTGTATGTTTGTGTGTGTATGTAAATTTTATCTTAAAATTGGCTCTGACGATTTTGACTAATACTTGTATTTTACCATTTTCGGGCACGGAAAGGCGATTGGGCTAGGTCATGTGTTCGAGAAAAATCAATTAGTGGGTCATTTTGGGTCATAATGGGTCAGGGTCAAGCTAATTATATCTAAAAAACGGCTATTGGATTCGTAATAATTTTCGACTTCCCGTTTTCGACGGATTTACAAGTTTTAGGGTCCCCGGGTTTAGAGGTCCCGAAAAACATGTTTTCACAAAATGTCTGTGTGTGAGAATTATGACTCTGTCTGTCTGTGTGTAAGTGACACAAATTCTGTGGGCGCCTTATCTCAAGAACTAATGCGCATAATTTAATAAAAAATTATATTCAGGTAATCCCTAAAAAAAATTGTGCTGATTAGTTTTTGGTACAAATCGCCCGACAGGTGGCGCAGATGTACTGCATTTTTCGCGATTTCTGCAAAAGCTCTATCTCATGAACTAATGCACGGATTTTCATCAAACTTCAGATTCGTTAGTCCTTGATATGAATTGGTGCCGATTACGTATTGGTGTAAATCGCCCAACAGGCGCTGCTGTGGTGCATCTTTCACGATTTCCACAATAGCTCTAAAACTAATGCACGATTTCCCAAATTTCAGATTCAGTTAGACGTTGATATATGTTGTTGCTGATTAGTGTTTGGCGTAAATCACACAATAGGTGGCGATGCTAGGCTATATTTTTCTGAACGATTCCAGCGATAAACATATTTTAAGAAGTAATGCACGGAATTTCATATCTTTAGAATCCTCAAGATAAGCATATACTGCCATTTAATTTTGGCAGTGTGATAGCGAATTTGATGTATTAATATGTATGAGATGGAAGAGAGTTTTGGGATTGGTACATCCGATTAGTTATGAATGTTTTTTTTTTCCATTATATTTTAGCATAGAATTACCGTATACATTTTTAAAAATTAATTAAAAGCATGCGATTTGAAAATTTTCCAATGGTCGTTCAGAGCTGGATTCAAACTATATTCATGCACATGTCCAGTTATACCCGACCTTGTGACTACTTTACAACACGGATTTTCGTAGAGTATTCGCAATCGGGTAATATCAGCAGCGTGAATATAATCATTACCTTGTTAGAATTAATAACCCCGCGCGGCAAATAACATGAATGCACTGTCTTTCCTTTTTTTTCTTCAAAATATAATAAACTTCCGATTATCAGCCACTCTATCAACTCGCTTAACCGCCATCCCCCCTCATCTTTTTTGTTTGCTTAATCGGATTTTTTTTGCTTAAAAGGAACATTTACTTAACACTGTTTATAGCACTAGGAGGCTCTGCCGCCTATGAGCTACACTCGCCAACCCCCGTTCAGACACCACAAACTCTAAAAGCACGTTAATTTGATCAGCTTAATGTATCGCTTAAATGTACCGTTTTAAATCTGATGTAATTTTCCCCAAAGTTTTCTTTTCCTTTTTAATATTCACGTGAAAATACTTTTGTTGTTAGAAAGGAAATATTATTTGCGCTGTCTTCGAATTCTCAACACAAGAGCAATGCGACACTTGTAGTCGCTACAATAACGTCTGCATTGGTTCAAACTATATCAACATGTTGATTTTCTGTAAGCAAATAAATCCTATTGGTTTACAAATGAAGTCGATGGGATCTTGGCGCTATATCGCCAAGTTGGTGACAATCTTGGCGGCATTTGGCGACAGAACAGGGTCCCCCCCCCCCAATGGTAACACCCATTATAGATAAGGAGATGCATTAAATGCTGTTCAATAACCAATGGGATGCGTTTCATTGATACGATAGCGCAATATATATATATATATATATATATATAGATTAGTTTTAAAAGATTATCTCAAAATATGAAATAAATGTCTCGTGCATGTATATTTTTAAATTTAAACTGTTTAGCAATATTGTGGTTTGGCATTTTTTATTAATAATGTAATTATCATTTGTTAATTAGCAATATTTTCCTGCTTTTAATACTTAATCATTTAATTCTCATTTGAAAGTTTTTTTGTTTATAATAGTCACGTATAAATAAGTTTTTAATTTGAAGGGAATATTATTCTTCGCGCTGTTTTTAAATTTGGCAACAATTTAAAATAATACCCTTTTCTAAAAGTTGCAAAATATATCTCTCGAAATGCTGAAAATTTGAATTTAAAATACAAATAAAACCTAAAAAATGAGTCAAATTAAAAAAATAAATGCTGTCCATAATGCATAAAATGACCTAAAAATGATTAAAATCCTGGGTATAGTTTTTGATCCTATAAAACTTTTTTAATGGAACGATTTTGACTAATTTTAACATTAAAAATCTCTTTAAATAATTCTTCGATTTGAAAACTAACTGCATCAGTGTCTTTATCAAACCTTTCTGTAGTTACTACCGATTTTTAAATTTTTGTATGCAATATGTTTCGTAATAATAACGAAGAAAGACCTCCGGGCACAAAAATTTCAAAACCGGCGGCGGCGGTGACAGCGTTAGTTACTTTTTTTTAGAATAGATATATACAAGATGCTGAAGCACCTAATGATGATTTGGAGATATTGATCTTGGTGTCAAACGTACCATGTTTAAAAAATATTTGTGCAGGTGAAATCACAGACTGGCTTAATTGTGAAAAGAATGATATTGGTTATCAAAAACTAAAGAATGACGAAATTCTTAAAATCTTTTTAATATAAAGAAACGTGAAGCAGATGAATATAATGAAGCGGAAAATGATGACCCAAGGAATCAGTCATGAAGAAGTGAGGTCTATACTCCCTAGGTGCATTAATTGGTTTGAGATGCCAGAGGAAACCGATGCAACATAAGTACGTTTTATTATGTTGGATTCGTAACGTTGCTGCTGTAAAAGCGCAATCAAAACTCAAACAAAGATGTATAATGGATTACTTTGGATGAAAACAAGTTACTACATATTTATTCTGCGAAATTCTAAATTTGAATCTTAATTGATTTCTTTTTATCATTTATGATTTTTATTAACGAATGTACACAACAGAAAAAAAACGAGTTGGATATTGCACGTCAAACCTGACAAATGAGGTGCGTTCGTACTATAATTAGTTTTATAAATATTTTTTGCACTGCATATTATACTGCATGTATATTTTAGTCCTCTTCATAAGTGCATATCCATTTCATTATGTTCAAAAGGCTGTAACATCGTTAAAATGCACTTGAAATCATTTTTTCCCATTGGTTGTAATGTAACGAAAAACTTTTGACTGTCCCTGTAATTAAACTATGCATCCGATTTTCATAAAATTTGAAATGACTCGACAAAATTATGCGACAATTATATGTTTTAAATTTCAAACGTTTCTGTTGGGTAGTTGTTGCGCTGTTACATGCGGACAGACGGACAGATAGATGGACTGAACGACGACTATAGGTGCTACGTATTTATATAATTACGAACGCAGCTAAAAAGCGTTTAAACAATCTTTTTTATAAACTGACAAACAAAAATGTAGTTTCTGTAATGGTCTTGTACTACCTTTCCATTATCCATCTGTTTCGATTATCCGCTATACCGCCAGTCTCGTGAGTGAGGGATAATCGGAAGTTTACTGTACATTAATATAAATCTGTTCTCGATAGTCTTTATGCAATATAAGTTTCCAGTTACTGGAGCTGATATGTGCAATCTCAAGCCATTACACCTTAATTAACATGTTTTGCAGTTTTGTCGAATGAGAAGAAATATATGATTATATTTGTCATATGAGAAGAAATATATGATTATATTTGTCATATGAGAATAAAAAAGGTATCTTTTTGATTCAGTGCATCATTTTATTCCTCCAAATTTTAATTCTGCTATTTATGCTGAAAATAGTAAACATAGATTCATCTGAAAAGATTAACTGTTTCCAGAGTTCAGGGGGAAGCATGCAAATGGGCCATTCTCTGAAAAGTGGCTGACTAAAAAAAAAAAAAAAATTGCGGCCCAATAAAATTGCCTAAAAAATCTCAAAATTTGGCCTACAAGTACCTATTTCATAAACATACCACCGCCCTTGAAAGGGTTAAAAAAGAAAAGAAATTATAATTATAAGTCACACTGTCTTTTTTTTTTTTTTTTTTTTTTTACTCTATGTGAACTGAAAAAATAAAGATAAAGCAAAAATACGTTTAGAAGAGTTAATATTTATTTGAATAAGCACAATTATTTTTTATTTATTTTTAACTTCTCCCTGTAAAATAATAAAAATTAAAAATGTATTATCTTATCTTACGGTAATTAAAAGTATTATGAGTTTTTTAATGTGTCTTTTATTGCATTAGATTTCCTTATTTTACTGTTTAGTACATATATAAATGGATTCAGATCATTCCCTCACATTTTAAATCATTCCCTCATATTAAAATTATGAGGGAATGATTGTGAGGGAATGACGAAATACTTCTGAAAACCATGTTATATAAAAGGGATTAGTCTTAGGTATATTTTCAGTTACTAAATATCTTTTGAAACACATTTCTAATAATATACCAACATTAAAAGACATTTCATTAATTTTTATTAAATTCAAAATAGATGAGGGAATGACGCGTAATAAAAATACTTACATTGATCTAGTACTTCAAAGCCATATACTAACTATTTTTGAGCAAGCAACAAGATGGATACTTCACTTTACTCTTGTACAAACTGTCCTAGACATATATAAGGCATGTGCTGCTTTCTATTAAGTAAATAATGGCGAATTTGTAGTTATGTGAGGGGATGACGACAAATACTAAAAAGTACCCTAATTCAATCATTATATAAAATATAAATATAATTAAATGGCTAAACATGTTTTTAAGTGTGTTTAATGGATTGAGAAAAAAATAATTATAAATGTACGTGCAGGAATGGCAGAGAAAGCATTTTCTTTTCGACATATGTGAATGGGGACATAGTGAGAGAATGATATTTGCTTAAAAAAATAAATTTAATTTATCAAATTTCAACTTCAATAAGCAAATAATTACAGTTTATATGTATAACTGATTAATATTGATATTTTCAATCACTTTTTCTTGTTGTAATTTTAAAACTATATCTTCAAGTCCCCTGTGACATAAAATTGCGACTTTTCAGAGAATGACTCAAATATTTTCTGGCAAACTCGATTCTTTTCTTTATGTTGATTAAAGAGATATACGTTTTCTCCTTGCAGTTCTTAATCTAAACCTAGCTTCAATAATTTTCTCTTCACATAGTTTCTTTGTATGCTATTATATTTCTATACTTTTGCAAATCTTCTATTATTTTTACTCTTTTTTATTGCACTCAACCTGTTTTTTGTGTGTAAAGACGGAATTACGCAATCGATTTTTAACCCTCTTCTTGGTAGGTCAGCCAATTAGTGTATTTTAACGAGTGCGACTTTTCAAATTTAATGACAATTCTTTTTGTTTCAAACAATATAGTTTGTTGAAAGCGTCACTTGTGTTTCACGCCGACACTTAGCATACAATGTGATTGGGGGAAAAGTATTCTATATGCATCTCGCGCTTTTAACGTTCTTTTACCTAAACCAGCTTATTATTTGTTTCTAAAGATAGAATTTTATAATCAATTTTTAAATCATATCCTCATATGTTGCAATTGAAAAAAATATTTACAAATGAATATTTCCGATGACAACGCAGCATTTTAATATCTTTAGAAATTAATTATACGATAATAACTTAATTTAAAGGCATTTTTCCTTTAGCCTACCGCAGGTGATAAATCCTCTTAATAATTGCAATTGTATACGATTTATAGCAATAGGGATTTAATTATGCGGTAAACTACGCTTGCAAAAAAAAAAATAATAATAATAATAAATAAATAAAATAAAGGAATACTAGAAAAAAGGAATTTTGCGTTTTCAGAATTTAGTGTCGCTCCCGAAGAAAAAAAAAAAATATATGTATACATAAATAGTACAAAACATATTTCAATTTTAAGACTTACAACACACGGTTTTATTTTATGTAAAATGATGTCATTCGCATCCGCTTAAGTATTCCACATACGATCCAATCTGGAACATCTATAGTAAAGTATGCATAGGTACTATCGCGAAATAATACACAAATGCAGCAAAAAGATGCCGTTATTAAAGGAACTCGACAAAAAAAAAAAAAAAAAAAAAAAAAAAAAAAAAACGGCTGTCTAATGATTCATAGGCTTTCATTTGTTTGTAACATTAATATAGACACTTAAAATTAAATATAGTTTATAATAGCTTCATGCTTTAACATATACCATTCATTTATATTTTATTCAAAATAGCACGTATTTTAATTACATTTTCTTTCGGCTGTTATGAAAAAATGGCAACAAAAATATTTTACAACTATTTTTCCTTTACTTTCTACAGAAATGGAGTACTCCCGTTGCCAATATTAAGCAAATGGCTCCAAAAACTACAAAAAAATTAATATTTCAAAAAATATAGGAGACACAGGTTTCAAACAAATTGCATTTAAAAGTACTTTTTTCCCCCAATACGACGGTATAAAAATTGAAAATGAGTGATGCTTAGAAGTTTAAAAAAATGCTACTGCTTTGTTTTACGTACTGCAAGTTTTATCGTACAGCTTTGTTTTACGGCTGGCTTCTGTAAGGTAACGTTATTTTTTGGAGATGTCACAAAATAAGGTGGGTGAAAGAAATAGCATACCGCACCGGGGGTGGGGCTAAAAAAAACCTCCCAGCTCGGCCTACAAGCACTGTAGATTGCGGAATTAAGTGCTGATTTCACCAACAAAAACTAAATCAAGATTAAAGATAAACCCAATTTAACAGTTTTATCTGGCCGCCTTTAGAGAGTTTTTAATTTTACTGTTAGGGCTGGTTTTATCAGAATCATGTTAATACGATAAGTTTTTCTTCAACCGCTATTTTTTTATTTTATTTTATTTTATTTTATTTTTTGCTGTTGTAAGAGTTGGTCCTGTTAAGAACGTGTGAATATAAAAGTTGTAGATAATATTAAGAAGATTTATAATAAATTTAAGCAGATTTAATATTTTGTTAATTGACGTAGTTATGTTCCCCCCCCCCCTTTTTCTGTAAGAAGTGGTCTTATTAAAAACTTGTCGGCGTAAAAATTGTGGATAAGTTTAAGAAGATTTATAATAAATTTAACTGGATTTCATATCTTGTAAATTGACGAAGCTATGAATTTTTTTCTTCTAAAACCCGATTTTTTGCGCCCTTTGAGCCCATTTTTTAATGATATCAAAAAATTTTTATATATGTCGTAAGCTAATTGTGAAATCCGGCTCTTTGCAAAAAGCCTAAGCTGTTTACAACGAGCCGGGGTAATTGGAGGATCATCTCAATTTTTCCAACCAGCCTGATATTTTTCAGGCTTATTGCAAAGAGCCTACTAAACGTTAGACTGATTGCAATACGACCACATATTTCTCAAGTAGCCTAAAAAAATTTTAGGCTCATTGCAAAGAGCCTAGATTGTGTTAGGGTAATTGAAAAATGACAACTTGCTTCAGTTCCATCGGACCGTAGCCCGATCCGTAAAAGACAAAATATTTTCCGTCGACACGCATTGACCAGAATCTAAAAGTTCCAATTCAAGTCTACCCTAAAACCTATCCGAACCCGACAAAAAAGAAAATTCTATACGACCGTAACATCTTTGCAAGATGAAATATTTTCCGTCAAAACTCAACCCGACTAGAACCTGGTATTTCCCTATGAATTCAATCCGAAGCCCGATCCGAACCCGAAAAAAAATCCTTCGAAACGTAACCCTATCCGAGAAAGACAAAATAGTTTCTGTCGACACGTGCTGGCCAGAACCTGAAAATTCCAATTCAAGTCTGCACTAAACCCTTTCTGAACCCGACTAAAATGAAAATTCTATACGACTGTAAACCTGATCTTATCAAGATAAAATATTTTCCGTTGAAACGTAAACCGACTGGAACCTGAAAATTCCATTTGAATTCAATCCGAAACTTGATCCGAGCCCGAAAAAAAAAATCCATCGAACCGTAACCCGATCCGAGAAAGGCAAAATAGTTTCCGTCGACACGCTCTGGCCAGAACCTGAAAACTCCAATTGAAATCTACCCTAAATCCGATCTCAGCCCGACAAAAAAGTAAATTCCATCAAATTGTAGCCCGATCTATGCAAGACAGAATAATTTCCGTCGAAACTCAACCCGACCAGAACCTCAAACTTCCATTTGAAGTCAATCCGAAACCCGATTTAAACAAAAAAAAAAAAAAAAAATCCATCGAACCATATCCCAATTAGGGAAAGGCAAAACAATTTCCATCGGCACGCACCGACCAGAACCGGAAATTTTAATTGAAGTCTATCTTAAAATCGTTCCTAACACGAAAAAAGAAAATCCCATCCAACGGTAACCCGATCTGTACAAGACAAAAGAATTTCCATCAAAGCGCACCTCGACAGGCCTGAAAATTTCATTTGAAGTCAAAACCCTTGAGGTTATACATAGACTCTTACTCGTTGTCTTTACTGCATATTTTTTTATATCTTTACGCAAGGGTGGGGGTGGGTGGGAGTAATTTTTTGCCAATAAAAAGGGTGTTTATTAACCTTAATTATCAACCACCCTCATAGCATGCATGGTCACAGTGACGTCGTTGTGACGTCACTGTGAGTCACTGTGGTCACGTCACATCTGTGACCGAAATGCCACAACTCAGTGATGTCACATTGTAAATGAGATGTGAACTTCTTAGAAAACTTTAAAAAATTACAAAAAATCTTCAAAACATGTTGTTACTGTAAAACTTTATTTTTCTGGCAATAAAAAAGAATTGTTATGTCACTGCATGTAACGTAGGTCACGTCACACTCACAAAAAAAATTCCCCGATATTGTAAGTCACAGTGTGAGAAAAATGAAGAGAAATGTTTTAAAAAGGCCCTAGTTACAGCGGCATAAGGAATGAAAATATATTAGTGGGTAGCGAGTAGTAAATTCAGACACGAAAAGATGGTGGGTGGGTGGGTGGGGGGGCATATAAAGGAAAATGCACGGTACAAATATCAAAAAATTAGATTTTCATGCTATATTTTATCAATTTGATATCTGAGAGTGTGAAAGTATACTTTTTTCCTGATTTCAATTTTATCTATTATTGCAATTTAATATAATAATCCTTCTCTTATTCTTATTATTATAAAAGTGTTTCTCCGAAAAATGGTACGAGCTGGATCAATTTGGATAACATATTTAGAATTAGGAATATTAAATATATACACTTTACATATTTAGTTTGCAGGAAGGAAAATTTTTAATTTATTTTTACCGACCACTGGTATTCGAAACACTTTTGTGGCTTCAAACTAAAAAATTTCTATTATAGTTAAGTCTGCAGCTTTTAATGAGCACGTAGAAAGAGTCTTCAGAGTTTAGTCATACATACATTTCTTGCTTTATAATTTGCATTCAAGTCATATTTTTTCCTGTTAGTGTACCTATTTTAAGTAACTATTTTTTAAAAATATTCTACTTCTTTCAGACTTTTAAAATAAAATTAGCATTTTCCGAATAAAAAAAAAAATATATATATACAAAATTTATGCAAAACCCATGATATAATTTATTATTCGTATTTCAAATTTGTGTTTTAGAGATATGACTCTAAAAAAAAGTTATTTTACGAATTGTTTTATTCTACAGGAAATTAACATGAAAAGAATGACTACAGGCAAAGAAAATTTTTTTTATCCTCGATATTTATTTATATCTTTTTATTTTTTAGGAAGATATTTTGTATTTATTATGTGTGAAACAATCTTTACTTAGAAAAAGGGAGGGGGGGCGGGGGGTTAAAACTGATAAAAAGAAAAGGTAAAATACATTGGAAAATTCTTCAAATACAAAAATTTATATACAGACAGTCTCATAAAATGATTGCACATATAAGTTCCATATCTGTTTATATAAAAGCAAATAAATTAACACCTGCCCCAAATCGTCTGCCACGATACCGCAGGGTAAACAGAGAACTTTTTGTTCTAACAGATGCGGTAAGTTACTAGTCTAAAATGTAAGCTTTTGCGTGTGCTTTTTTTAATGGAAGGAAAAGACGTCGCCCTTTTCGGATACACACGGATATTAATAATTAATTTATGGAGCTCAAAAAGTAAGTCTTATTTAATTTAAATTGTTTATTCTTGTTTTGAATATTTGGTGAGATGAGTTAAATAGTTTTATATTATACCTATAGAATGAGACTGATCTGGGATTGTTTTTCAGATTAGAAATTAACATTATACTGAATGGGAAATGCCGTTTTACATACTGTAGTAGTGAAACTTTTGAAAGACTTTTTTTTTCATTGCTAATAATATTTTAATTTATTATTTAAAATCCTAAATCTTCATATCAATGTTTTCAGATTTAACATTTGCCAAAATTATAAAATAATAGGAATTCCTTGTAACATATGGAGAGATTTTTGAGAAATTGTTAAATCTAATAATACATTTAATTCATCTATTGTACTTTGTTGTTGTTTAATAGTACAATTATAAATACTAAATATATAGTGTTTTTCAAATTGGTATATTTATTTTTTTTAATTGTATGTAAGCACGTTTTTGCTGTTCGTGATTTTAATCAAACATTTAATTGTAGACATTCAGAATCAATTATTAAATTTTCTTCGATTGTAAACTCATTTTCTACGTTTTCGATACACGTTCTATACTTCGCATTAAAAAATAAAATATGACAATTAAGCATTGAAATAAAGTGTTTTTCATGCCTGATAACAAGTTTATAGATTAAACTGCTTTACTATACTTTTTAAATTTTGATATTTATAATATTTATAAAAAAATATTTATAATTTATGATATTTATAAAAGTTGATATTGTACTGTTCATTAGCGATAATTGCTGGAAATGCATTTTTAATTATAATATGCGCTTTTAAGATTCACTATATTTATGCATAGTACATGGTGTATATAAAAGCTATAATTCATATACAAGGCTACACAAAAGTATACGTAAGAGTTAAGGGGTATGGGCGCAAATTGCTTAAAGGTATTTTTTAGATGAGTTATGGATTTTTATGTTGAACTACATTTAATTTACCAAGAAATGTTTGTAGAATATGGATAAAATGATACACAGGGTCACGCAAGGAAATGGATATATGGCCGTCTATAAATTATAATTTCTGGAAATGTGATTTCAGCAGTTTTAAGAGTGTTTTAATTTGAATTAAATTTTAACTAAATAGTGGCGTGTAATAAAGATTCTAGGTAAACTACAGGGTTGTACAAAAGTATTCAAGTATATTTTCATATATTAGTATAAATTGCTGAATGAGAATTTCAACCTGTTATGCGTTTTCTTGCTAAACTAAATTTTCACATTATATACTAGTATATATCAACCTACAGATTAAATACAGGGCTATTCAAAAGAATTGGAAAACATATTTGGCTATGGAGGTAACTGCTGAAATCAGTTTTTCAAATGTTTTATGCGTTTTCTAAAATATTTACTTAGTTATCTTATTTACGTTATTTCCTTAAATTACGATGTCTATTTAAAGCATTCAGGAAGCGTTGGAAAGTGCTTTATAATCTATGCTTAACGCATGATTTTTCTTACTTGTTTTTTCTATTTCCCAGATCAGTCATTTCCTATAAATCATACCAAATCTATTTAGCTCATATAAACAAAATACAATATACACGGGAATAAAAAATTTAAATAAATATGGCTTATCTTATTCTTCTTTAAATAGGAAATGTATTAATATCCGTTAGATTCCATGTTCGTATTTAATAAAATAATAACAAGTCACAACACATGAAAACTTACACATTCTTAATATAAAGAATGAACTCAAGATCAAGCTTGGAACTTAATAAAAAAGGATGCCAGTTGATAAGCATTGTTTTTTTCAGTGTAAAAATTAAAAGTATTTTAGAAGAATAGGACTCCAAAATAGCGATACATTGCTAAAAAGTACGGTAAAAAGATAATATTGTATATTTCAAACAAAACTTTAATTTAAAATTCATCACAGTGTTTAAAACAAGAATCATCACAGTATTAATGCTTGGAAAATTTTCCAGAGAGAAACATTCGCCTTGCAAACAATATTTCAAATGGAAATCAAATTTCAAATTAATTGCTTAAAAGGCGCAAAAGCCAACATAGTGAAAAAAATTCCATAACGGTACTTGAATCCGGGCCATCAGTATAGCGCACTGACATTCTACCGACTAAACCACATGGAACGAGACCCAGCCTGGAAAATGTCTTACTATTACATGCTGGCAAGGCTACAAACGCAGCACAAGATGGAATATTTATCATGAGCCACCGACATGGGACAAACACGAAACTTAATTAAATCCAGCAGCGATTCAAACTATATGAATACTTGGAAATTTTTCCAGAGAGAAACATTCGCCTTGCATACAATATTTCAAGTGAAAATCAAATTTCAAATTAAAATTGCATTTTAAGTAATTAATTTGAAATTTGATTTTCATATGAAATATTGTATGCAATTGTACATAATTTCTATGCAATTGTATATAATTTCTATGCAATTCTATGCAATTGTATATAAATATATATGTATATAATTTCCGAGTATTTATATAGTTTGAATCGATGCTGGATTTAATTAAGTTTCGTGTTTACCCGATGTTGGCGGCTCACGATAAATATTCCATCCTGTGCTGCGTTTGTAGCCTTGCCAACATGTACTAGTAAGAAATTTTCCAGGCTGGGTCTCGTTCCATGTGGTTTAGTCGGTAGAATGTCAGTGCGCTACACTGATGACCCGGATTCGAGTCCCGGCTTGGAATCTTTTTCTCTACGTTGGCCTTTGCCCTTTTAAGCAATTAATTTGAAATTTGATTTTCATTTGAAATCATCGCATTGTTTATGACAAGTTCGTCACAAATGACACATATTTCACAAATTAGTCACAGTGTGACGTCAAAGCATTGTCGCTGTAGTCACAGGTTCGTCACAAAGTTAATGCCAAAATAGTCACAAATGACATACTTTTCACAAATTTGTCACACCGTGACTTCACAGAGTGGTCACAATGTGACGTCACAAACGACCTCTAAAACGGCCATAACGACCTCGCATTCTAGTCACTATGACGTCACATCGACGGTCACAAAATCACAGTGTGACTTCACAACGACGTCGCCGTGACGTCACCATGCCTTACGGGCAGTTGCATAAATATGCGAATAAAGCGGTCTTCTTTTTCTTTTTCTTTTCATTTCTTTAACAAAAAATCATATTTATTCAGCACCCAATAATCGACACTTGGAAAAATATTAAAAATCTTCTTCATATGCAAATATCATTGTTTCAGCCCTTTTCTTACTTATTTTTAGATTGTTTTGATTCAGCAACCCACCTTTCTAGTATATAAAGGTGAAAAACAACAAAAGTCTGCCCCATCTGCAAATGTCATTATTGTAAATATTTCCTAAAATATATTTCATAATTTTCTATAGATACCGATCGTCTCTGCAGAATGCTAGGAAAACTTTAAAAATCTGCGTCATCTGTATATTTCATTATTACAGAAATTTTCTTATACATTTTTAGGGTTTTGTTCATCTGACGACACCGTATTCGTCTCACTCCTCTGTCTGTCTGTCTGTCCGTCTGTCACAGAGCTCGTTTTCAGAAACTATATATTAGGGTGGTGCGAAAAAAGTCAAGTTGATATTTCCGAGTTCCTATAGTGCGGAAAAGTTGCGATTGGTAAATACAAGAGAAACGAAAAAAAATTTCTTCAAATCGGACTTTATCTTCCGATCCCGCAAACCGCCTAAAAATGCAGAAAAATTGAAAATTTCCGATTTTTTCAGAATTATTTTTTTTTTTACGTTTATATATTTTTTATTGCTATAGTGACAAATATTTGCAGATTGTATTGTTTAATAATTATAATAATAAAAATTGTGTTTAGAGAATATCTTCCGATTGCGCAAGCTCAATAAAAATTTCAATTTTGAGTGATTTTCATGCATTAAGAATATAATCAACTGAGGTCAGTTTTCGGTTTCAGGTTAAGATTTAAATGTTAATTGGTACTATTGAGCATATTAAGTTATTTTTAAACAACCTAGAACTTACCACGAAGAGTTCGTTCTAGGTCTGAAAAGTTTAGTAGTTCACCCAACTGCCGTTAGCCACGTCGCAAAACAGCGCTGAAGTCGGCGTACGCGCTCCCACCTAGTCTCACATAACTCCATAAAATTTACAGCAAAGCCAAATGCATTCAGATTAACTACATGGCATATATTTTGACAGAAGAAAATACCCTAGTTAAAGAAAGGATATCCTTAGATCCAATATTGGATCTAAACAGGTTCGTCGAAGTATTAAAGAGGGACACTATTCTACGAGCCTCTCTACTCTTCGTATCATAAAAGAACGTGACTCAGTTTATTTAGGCCATGTGTCTCCAGCCTCCAGGTCTGCAAAGGACATTGTAGTTTTCATAGTATCATGTCTTACTGAACAAGGGGTTTTACTAGAATACTTAGATTTGGTAGACTGTGGTGGTACAAATACCAATACTGGACAGAAGGGCGGTGCTATTAGACACCTTGAAATTAGACATCTTGGACGACCGCTGCAGTGGATTTTTATTTATTCCTTTTTGTTGAATTACCTTTCCGCCATCTTTTTCAACATTTGGATGGTGAAACAACTGGCCCAAGATCATTTAGTAGACCAATTGGGCAGAATCTCATTGTTGTGTAAAGCTCTCGGTGATAAATTTTTAATTGACCGATTGTGAAATTCCAGGCGTGAGCAGACAACTATTGAGCAAGGACCAAAGATATCTTATTGACGTAAGTCAAGCAATAAAAATTGGCAACTTTCCAAATGATTTATTAAAGTGTAACCCCAGCCCAATTTCACATGCCAGATGGCTCACCTGTGCAAATAGTGTCCTTCGACTCTACGTAAGCGTGGAAAACCCATCGGATGCCTTAAAAGCCATTATGACATTTATTTTAAAATCCTACATGCCAGTTTGGTTTGAAATATAATGCCTATTCATCTGTACAGAGCAATAGAAATATCTCGATACTTGCGTGACAACCTGAAGAAAGTTTAGTACCTGATATTGAACGAAACTGGTTCTTTGCTCATCCTGAACACCTACTGATGGCAATGGTCTTTGGTAAGAGGAGGCACATAAGAGAGCTAGGGCTAACAAGAGTGTTAAAGCCAGGCAGAATGTTTCAAAGGGTAAAGGCATCTGAATATTTATCACTCCTACTTTAAACTTTAATGCGGCAGACTATACAGAATTAATTGATTGGAATGTAGCAAAATTATCATCTCCTCCTCTTTTTCGGAGAATAACCAATGAAGAAATTCATTTCTTCGTTCAATCAGATGATATCTCAGGCTGGGATGATAAAAAATTTCCCTGCCACACGCAAGCTGTCAAGCTGTGCGTCAAACGATGGTAACGGAAGCATCGTTTGAGATCTGTAGGCCCCAATCAAGAGATGGATTCATCAGGGCCACACTGAAATCAATGTCCATGATACCAGACATTACCACCAATTTGCAGTACAAAGTTCCGTCTAAAAGTCACACTTAAACAGATGAAAAAACAAATTACATATCTTATATTGTCACGACACTTGTTTTTTAACATAGTGTTTTGACTCAATTATAACAAATTATGTATTTAATTAATGTAAATAGCAAACACCCTCATTGGTTGGATGAAAGGAAATGTGTGGACTGAACTCGAAGAGCAGCTACATTCCCGTTGTGAGTTCTGATTTGTTTAAATATTATCAAATATCTATCAAGCAAAAAACTGTACAATTTATATGTAAATGTTAACATTTGAACCCAAACTGATCTCAGGTGATTATTTTCTTCATTCATCAAAATCACTGAAAATTGAATTTTTCCCGATTTTTATTGAGCTTGCGCGATCGAAAGAAATTCTTTAAACGTAACTGTTTATTATTATTAAATATTATAATCTGTAAATATTTTAAACTATAACGGTAAATATATATATATACGTAAAAAAAAAAAAAAAAAAAAAAAAAAAAAAAAAAAAAAAAAATCTGAAAAAATGGGAAATTTTCAATTTTTTTGAATTTTCAGGCAGTTTGCGGGATCGGTAGATAAAGTCCGATTTTTTTTTTTTTCGTTTTTCTTGTATTGACCAATAGCAACTTTTCCACACTATAGCGACTCGGAATTATCATTTTGACTTTTTTCGCACCACCCTACTATATATGTTGGAGACTTGAAATTTTGCATACTTATAGCTGAACACATCAAACAGCAAATCATAAAATTTTGAAAAAGTCGTAATTAACGGATATTATTAATTAAATCCACCAATTACAAGATCGGAAAGGCATTCATAATTCAACAAAAGCATGGATTTTTTTATCAAATTACAAAAACGATCTCTTCTACGGATTAAAACAGGTGTCATTTTAACGGCAGATAAGGACTGGCGATTCATTTAAGGTGCGATTACTTTTTTCTACGCATCCCAGAAATTCGAAATTAGTACCACAAGACGGGAAAAAAATCAGCTTTCAGGAATTCTAAAAATTATCTCAATCGTACCATAAAAACTCGAAAATTCGTTAAAAATCGAGAAAAAAATCTTTTATTTTCCTTCATTTGTGAAGGCGACAGATGTCTGATCACTTTGAATTTTCCGTGGTGAACCAGACAATTATAAAGCAGGTGCCTCTTGTTGTCTGAAACGAACACAGAACTTTTATATAGGTCCAAATTTTTTTAAATATCGATTTACGAGCTAGGATTTTTATGCCATCCGACTTAAAATTCCATTTTCTTTCAAATTATGTCTTTATTTTTTAATTCCGAGAATCGGAAGCTAAGATAATTATTTTTTTGGTAATTAATTCCAGAATTCCATTTTTTTGCACAGCTGGCCACATGACAGGACAGATAGAGAGATATTTTTATACTAGGGTTTGATAATGGAAGTACAAAATTTTTTAACTACTGTTTTTACAAATTTGGTCCCTTCGCATCCGGATATTATTTCATATGCTGATTCATAAAATCTAAATGTAAAAAAAAAAAAATCGGACTGCAACTTTCCAATTTCTGAAAAAATTGATTTTTAATCTTATAAAAGAAATGCTTTTTAACTCAGACAATTGAAGGGAATTTGTTAAAATTAGGAAAACTAAAGAACCGATCGCTTTTAAAGCATTGTTCAGAACGGTGTCACATTTTTAAAAAATACAGCATAAATTTTATTTATTGAATATGAAAATTTCATAAGTTTTGATACCACTTTTCTCAAATAGTAATTTCAGCAAATATCTTAAATTCTTGTTTAAGACCATTTTTAAACTGTAGCATTGTCTAAAGTTTTGCGTGCGGTTTTTTGACGTCGTGATGCGATAAATATTACTTATTCAATATAAAAAAATTAATAAGTGTTGATACCACTCTTTTAAAATAGTAATTTAGCAAATATCTTAAATTGGTGTTTAATTGCTGTTAATTGGTGTTTAATGGGGGAGGGGTTGGTCGGGTTTTGGGTTCACTTCAAATGGAATTTTAAGGTTCTAGTCGGGTTGAACTTCAACTGAAAATATTTTGTCTGACTCGGATCGGGTTATGGGACAATGGAATTGAAACAAGTGGTCAGTTTTAGGGTTTTGTTCATCTGACGAAACTCTATTCGTCTTAATCCTCTGTCAGTCTGTCTGTCTTTCCGTCAATCATAGAGCCCGTTCTCAGAAAATATAGATGTTGGAGACTTAAAATTTTGCATACTTATAGCTGAACACCTCACATCAAACGACAAATAATAAAATTTTGAAAAAGGCGTAATTAACGGACGTTATTAATTAAAAATAACCCAATTACAACATCAGAAAGGTATTCATAATTCAACAAAAGCATGGATTCCTTATCAAATTACAAAAACGATCTCTTTTACGGATTAAAAGCAGATGTCATTTTAACGGCAATTAAGGACTGGCGATTTCTTTAAGGCGCGATTACTTTTTACTACACTTTCCAGAAATTCGAAATTTTAGTACTACAAGACGGGCAAAAAAAAAAAAAAAAAAAAAAAATCAGTTTTCAGAAATTCTAAAAATTATCTCGATCGTACCATTTTATGGTTCGAGTTTTTAACTCGAAAATTCGTTAAAAAATGAAAAGAAATCTTTTACATTCCTTCATTTGCGAAGGCGACAGATGTCTGATGACATTGAATTTTCGGTGGTAAACGAGAGAATATAAAACAGGTGCGTCTTGTGGTCAGAAACGAATAGAGAATTTTTATACTGGACCAAAATTTTTTGAATACACTGTAAAAAAAAAAAAAAAAAAAAAAAAAAAAAAAAAAAAAATGGTAACGTTCCATGTAAAATCCAGGAACGTTTCGCCTTTTCTCAGGTTTTCAGAATAATTTAGCTCTTTCCTGTGAAATTCTGGTTTTCTTATCTGAAACGTTCCTGAACAAAAGTTGGAAACAGCAAAATGCTGCGGCCGCCATTTATTATTTTTTTGCTATAATCCGTTGCTTGCGCGCGAGTGTCGAAAAAGAATTCCTTAAATGAATGTAAAAAAATTAATATGGAAATTTTTTAAATACACTGTAAAAAAAAAAAAAAAAAAAAAAAAAAAAAAAAAAAAAAAAAAAAATGGTAACGTTCCATGTAAAATCCAGGAACGTTTCGCCTTTTCTCAGGTTTTCAGAATAATTTAGCTCTTTCCTGTGAAATTCTGGTTTTCTTATCTGGAACGTTCCTGAACAAAAGTTGGAAACAGCAAAATGCTGCGGCCGCCATTTATTATTTTTTTGCTATAATCCGTTGCTCGCGCGCGAGTGTCGAAAAATAATTCCTTAAATGAATGTAAAAAAATTAATATGGAATGCAAATAAATCAATAGACGACATAATCCTTTACGTCTCTATTGTCAATTCAGATGAAAAT
The DNA here is from genome assembly GCA_963932465.1 of Maratus speciosus. Lineage (NCBI taxonomy): Eukaryota > Metazoa > Arthropoda > Arachnida > Araneae > Salticidae > Maratus > Maratus speciosus. The sequence continues at coordinate 191,195,567 of OZ010800.1, forward strand.
ACAATACCTCCTTGACATCGCTAAGAGATAATCTCTCGTACTTGTCTGTGGAATATTTAAGGAGCAGACCGTGTAAAAAAAATACACCTATTATTTGGATCTCCATTAACCAGGGGACCATCAAACATGATTCTCACTGATTTTGATTAATTTAAAGTATGTTTTAGAGTTCTTATCTCTAATTATTCTTGTGAAAGGATTTCTTCAAATGGGACTTAGATTTTCAGAAATTAGATGCCGAGGTTTAGCATACGTTTCAAATACCCATTAGTTTGCAGCTCTCAACGTGTCTTTCGTGGTGTGGACGCAGAAAGCTCGCACGCCACCCGTACGGCCCGAGTTCGATGCTACCTCTGGCCTTTTTTTTCTTTTTTAATTAATTTTATATTTTAACACTTTATTACAATTTGATTTAAATTTGATATATATTTGACACTTTGAATTGCTGCAAATTTGAATTTTTTTTTTTTTTTTCGAAAAAAATATACAATTACGTTTAGGTTTTTTTTTTTTTTCATGAAAATTTATATGTATTTTATCTAACTTGTAAACTAACATAATTACTAACGAAAATCCAAAATATTTTATGTCTAGATTTTTTTTCTAATTATTATTTACATTTATATATTTTTATATTTTAAGCAAAGTTCAGAAACAATATATCATATATATATTTACTTTATTGAATTTTAACTGAAAATTTATTTTTTCGTGTAAATTATAAATAATAATTTTGATGTCAATTTCAAAATATTTTTTCATTCTAACAAATAATGACAATAAAGCGAAAATTGTCAACTGGAAATGTAAAAATCGTCTGCGGATCCCGCATGCTGTGAAATGTCAGTAATGTTTTGCTGTCAACAGAAATATTCCTGGTATTTCGCAGGAAACTTACTGGCATTTCTGTAGAAATTTTTTAACATATACAGTAAAGTTCCAGTCATTTTCAAGAAATGTTTCTTGGAAATAATGGGCAACTCAGCTGCCCATTTTTTCCCAGGAACGTTGCGGAATTTTTTTTACAGTGTATCGGTTTTTTGAGCTACAATTTTTATGTTATTCGACGTAAAATTTCATTCTCTTTCAGAATTTGTCTTTATAGTTTAATTTCGACAACTGGAACCAAAGAAAATTAATTTTTTTGTAATTAATTCAAAAATTGCATACTTTGCACAGCAGGTCACGTGACAGGGAAAGAAAAAGAGATATTTTTTATACTAGGTTTTGATAACGGAAGTACAAAATTTTTTAACTATTGATTTTACAAATTAGGTTCTTTCGCATCCGGATGTTATTTCGTACGCTGATTCATAAAATCTAAATGTAACAAAAATTGGACCACAACTTTCCAACTTATGAAAAAATCGATTTTTAAACTTACACAAAAGAGATGCTTCTTCGCACAATTGACGGAAATTTGTTAAAATTAGAAAAAGTAAAGAAGCGATCGCTTTTAAAGCATTGTTCAGAACCGTGTCACATTTTTAAAAATACAGCAAAAATTTTACTTATTCGATATAAAAATTTCATAAGTGTTGATACCACTGTTTTTAAATGGTAATTTCAGCAAGTATCTTAAATTCTTACTTAAGACCATTCCTAAACTGTTTTCTACCGTTTTGCGTGCGGTTTTTGGGCAGCGTGAAGAGATAACTATATCTTATTCAATATTAAAAATTTCATAAGTGTTGATACCACTATTTTAGAATAGTAATTTAGAAAATATCTTAAATTGGTGTTTAAGACCGCCACCCTTTCCACTAACGTATCTATGATAAGTTCTAGAAAGGAGTTTCGTTGAGATACAGTTTTGCTAAGAAAAGAGTGCGCTCCTTCGTGGTGGAATGTTGAAATAAAAGAACGCGATTTTATTTAAATTAGAAATCTAACACGGCGATCCGTTTGTTGAAAATTTAAGATAGTTTATAACATATAATAAAAAGTTTTCAAAAGAATGGTGCGAGAAATTTCGTGTGGGGGGGGGGCGCAATTTTTTTTTAAATCTTAGCGTTTTTTACCTTTTTATGTGCGGTTTTTAAGGATTTAATAATTATAAATTATATTAATTTGTCTTTATTAATTAAAGAATAAAGTGTTTTGAAAGGAATATTAAACGAAACCCCCGGTGCACTCTGTGTTAAACTTACCCACTTGTTCAATTAGCCTAACACTATCTAGACTCATTGCAATGAACCTAAAAATTTTTAGGTTTCTTGAGAAATAAATCGACTTATCGCAATCAGCCTAACTTTCTTTTGGCTCTTTGTAATAAGCCTAAAAAATATCAGACTGATTGGAAAAACCGAGATATTCTCCAATTAGCCAGGCAAACAGCTCTTTGCAAAGAGCCGGATTTCTCAATTAGCCTGCGACATATACATAAATTTTTGGCATTTTTCCTAGAAGTAATAATAACTTTAAACTGATTTGATATGTATTATAATTAACAAATTATAGGTTTTTTTCTGTTTTCACAAAATACTTCCTATTTACACCACTTTGGTCATATTTTGCCCATTAACGAACCTGGTCGAGATTTTCTGCCCTTCATTTTATGTATAAATTTGGAAGAGAATTATACAGAATTGTGAAATATATCGTGTACATAAAAAGTGATGTATATATACACTGCTCAAAACAATTAAAGGATACTGTAAATTTTGCATAAAATAACGGTATAAGCATAATTTTTTTGAAGAAAATGCAAGAAGAGTGTCACAAATTCAAAATTTTCGCATTTTCAGACTTTGGACTATACAAATTTGACGTTTGACGCCAAAAACGACGCTTTAGTGGCAACGAATGAAATTTAGCTTTCAATTTCCTGAAAGACAAAGCAGAAAACAATGATTGACATTCAGTAAGTACTTTGTTTCGACGAGTGCAATGTCTCAACAAAGTCATTTAACTGAATCAGAAACTTGGAGAGATGTTGGTCAGTTAGAAGGGGGCCAACACAAGCCGAAGTAGCAGAAGCAAATGGAGTTTCACAAATAGCGATTTCCAGGATCTGGAACCGTTTTTCGGAAACTGGAAATGCAGACCGAAGACCAGGACAAGGTCGTAGACGTGCAACAACACCCAATGAGGTCGATTAACGCTAACGGCTCGGAGACAACGAAATATGAATGCCACTCTTCTTCAATAGCACTTTCACTCGGCTAATGGCAAAACAGTTTCGACTCAAACTATCCGAAACCACCTCCACGCTGTAGGTCTGTATGCTCGCAAATCAAAGTTATGTGTTCCGTTAACAGTAAGGCAACATGGCTTCCGCTCGGAGTGGGAAACAAAGCATGTAAACTGGATGAGAAATGAATGGCGCAATATTCTTTTCTTTGACGAGTTCCGTTTTTCTGTTTTAGTTGATAATAGGCGTATTTTCATCTGGAGGGAACGTGGAACTAGAAACGATCTTGCGTTTGTGGAAGGACGTGTCAGATTTTGCGATGGGGTTGTGATGGTCTCTGCTGGCATATCCATTGATGGGCGCATTCCATATTATTCGGAATGGAGCTTTGATCGGTCAGTGATATATGGATGAGATCCTCAGACCTATTGTAGACCCTTAAGCTGCAGCAATTGGGAGCTCATGTTAATAAACGGTAATTGCAGGCCTCATCGTGCTCACTTGCTGGATGATTTCCTTTTCGAGGAAGAAATCATGCGAATGGAATGCCAGCGTGTTCTCTGGACATGAACTCAATAGAGAATGTTTGGGACATTCAACGTAGACAAGTTTCTGGCCGCCTACCACCCCACGCAAGCTCTCCAAGAACTGGAAAGATCTCTTCTGGAGGAGTGGGAGAGATTACCCTTGATCCTCATTAATATCCTCATTGACTCTATGCGTCAAAGGTGTTTAACGTTGCTGGCCGTCCGTGAAAACAATACCCTCTGCTAAAATCGATTTTTTTTTTAATGGGAACACATTTTTTATTTGTTTTTTCTTTGCACAAATTGCATTTTTTTTCTTTTAGACATGAATGCACAACTCTATGAATTTTATTCTGCCAAACATGTGTAATTTTTTCTCATATAGCCTTCCACACTCGAAACTAAAATGTCTTAAACAGAGTGTTCAATTTTCTGACATTTTAAAGTGTCTTAATTTTTAAGACACTCTTACGAGTCTGAATTTAAGACATTTAAAACGTCTGAATTGCATCCATGTTTGACCACTTAAACAGACATTTTTTCACCTTTTGTTTTATTCTTTTGTAAGTGTTACACACTGTAGAAAAAATATATATCCCTTAAAATACAGAAATTGTACTAACACTCGAGACTCCAGTACTATTTACATATTTTAATGGAAATTTTCTAATGTAAATTCCAGAAAAATATCTATTTATTTTCCATATTTCTGTATTTAAAAATTTCCATTTAAAAGAAAATATAATTCGTCAAGAAACCATATGTCAACGACCACTTTACGAAGGCACATATTACATCTGCTTTTTATATTCAATTCAAACTACTGTAAACTTTCAACTCTTACCCGACGGGGATCGAGCCACAGTCCTGTCTGCCACTTGAAAAGTATCCTAACCATTCAGCCACGGTTTCATGAGCTGAGTTTTGAAATAATGTTATTTATAAAGCACAGGCAATGCATTTTATGTAGCAGTAGGCTTTATTCCAATCTACTATCATTTTGAACATTTTACACAATTTCTTTCTGGAAAATTTGAATATGTGGCATTTTTATTTCAACTTTCTTTTATCTACCGAAGGAACTTTTAGAGCACAAATGAGGACAAAACGTATGGGGTTCAACCGTAACAATTATTTTAGCTGAATTCAAACCAGAGCGAAAGTTAATTTTTAAGTTTCGATGAAGAGAAACGGGTGTATTTTTTCGGTACTTTTCGGTTAACTGAGCGCCAGTATTATATATACATACATATATATACATATAAATATAAATATACATATATATGTACAAGGGGTGATCAAATGAAAAGGTACGAAACGACGTAAAAACGTAACAGTTACATATTTGCATATTCCGCCATTGGAGAACGTAGCGAGACATTTCGGGATGCGATTGGAGTCTCTGACTGGGATCGGAGCATGCGCGGGCGCCCGCATGCGCAGTAGAGAGCAGAGGGTCTTATCAAAAGCGGCGTCCAAATGATGCGGCAGTCCGTATGTGGACAGGATGGCGTTCGCGTTGCAAAATTTGACGACTGAGGAGCAGCGAGGTGTTATCCGATTTCTGACAGCGGGAGGTGAGAAACCTGCAGCTATTCATCGCCGGATGGTGATAGTTTACGGGGAGAAATGTGTCTCTGACAAGTCTGCCAGAAAACGAGTGCCCGTTTTCGTGCAGGCCGTGAGAGTTTGCTAGGCCAGGCAAACACTGTCATCACGAGCACATCCACCTTGTCTCTTCGACAAGGTGGACGACCTAGTGAGAAATGATCTCGGCGTGTCACATTGCGAATGTTGGCGGTGAAGGTGGATGTCAGCTATAGAACCGTGTGGACAATTGTTCACAACAGGTTGCGATATCGGAAGGTGTGTGCCGCTTGGGTTCCAAAGCAGCTCACCGACCAGCAAAAGGAACTGCTTATGGGGCTAGAACTGCAACATCTGTTTCGGTATCAGGAAGACCCCGCTTTCATGGAGCGGATCGTCACAGGTGATGAGACCTGGTGTCATCACTGCGAGCCAGAGACAAAGTTGGACAGCATGCAGTGGAAGCATGTGTCGTCACCTCTTCCTAAAAAGTTCAAAGCCGTGACGTCAGCAGGCAAGGTGTTGCTCACCGTCTTTTTTCGACGTTCAAGGTCCGCTACTTGTGGAATTCCTCGATCACAAAAAGAAACCATTAACTCCGATGTGTACTGTGAGACACTCCGACGCCTACGCAGGTCCATCAAGAAAAAAAGACTGGGGCTGCTCACAGAGGGTGCGATTCTGCTCCATGATAACGCGCGTCCACTCCACACGTCTCCAGAATCACACACATGGAACTGGCTAACTTCAAGTGGGAGACGTTGGACCATCCGCCCTACAGTCCGGACATTTCGCCCTGCGATTTCCATGTGTTTTGTCCAGTGAGGAAACACCTGAAAGGGAAGCGCTTCAACTCGGACGACGTACTCAAGGACGCTGAGAAGGATTGGGTCTCGTCACGGCCACAGGAATTCTGGGAACAAGGAATCCTGCGGCTTGTTCATCAGTGGTATCGTTGTGCTCAGGCCTATGGTGAATATTTTGAATAAAGTCTACATTTGGATCCACCGTGTCGTTTCGTACCTTTTCATTTGATCACCCCTTGTATATATATATACATTTATGTGTACATATATGCATTTATATATATATATATATGTGTGTATGTAGGTATTTATACAATATTTATATATGTATATGTAACACTGGCGCCCGGCTAACCGAAAACTACCATTTTTTCTTCTACCTTAACCAGTTCGTTTAATGTAAATTGAAAATTGTTTAAATTAATTCATCAATGTTAAATTTATAAATCCCGCATTCATAAGAGATTTTTTATTTTAAAGGTGTTCTTTCAGTTTGTTTTTATGTTTTTTTATACTTTTATAGATTACTAGCAGATCTACCCGGCTTCGCTAGTGTCAATAATAAGGATCCTCCCGGGTAAAATACGTTAAAATGAAATAATACGGCAATGACAATAACTGAGATTAGTGCATTCCCGTCCACGAATCATTAAAAATACCGATAAGAAATATAAGTAAAATAGTCTTAATTCCGTCTACTATTAACTATACCATAATAATATATATTCCAAACAATTGTCATAGCATATATTAAAGTACAATTATTTGCTTAATAAACATCATTTCAATAAAAAAAAAAACATTAAAAATATTAAAAATGTACATATTTCGACTCTTTCATTGAGTCATCTTCAGAATATACAAAAAAAAAAAAAAAAAAAAAAATAAAACCTACAAACACAATGCCAATGGTGACATTATACTGATGATGGCAATGACCTAACCCGTAAATTTTGCTTTTACTACAATTTTCTTAACGTATGATCATCATACAATTTCGTTTTTCACACTGCCGAATAGAAAAAGTTTCTGTGAAATGAAATTTATTTGAAAATTTTAATCTCAATTTTTTCATGTGAATGGATTTTAAAGCAATTTTCAATCATGGATATTTTTTTATTTGCATGCAGCCAGGGATAAGATTTCCATTTTTTTCACACCAGTATTTTGTTAGAGAAAATATTTCATTTAATCGGAACACTCTCTTGATTTAACAGAACAACATTTTCTTTAAGAATATACCGGTGTGCAAAAACGTGGAAATTTCATCCCTACATGCAGCCCAATTACGAAAGGTGTACCTGTTTGCTCTTAATGCAATATTATAAAGTAAAGACATTGATGAACTATGAGTATCTCTAGCATCATATTGTTGGTGGCAACAACCTAACCCAACCATAAATTTAACTTTTACTGCAAGTTGACCTTTAAACATCGCACATTTGATTATTCCAACATCTAATAGAATACAAAAAGTACTTTCAGTTATATTTGTTTGAAAAGCTTCTCTCAATTTACGGATTGTTTATCCATTTTAAATTAATTTTCAATCACGGAGATATTTTTAAATATACCTGTAACCGAATTAAGAAAGATATATCCATTTGCTATTAATGCAATATTATGAAGAAAAGACATATCTATGAGTAACGCCTAGCAACATATTGTTGGTGGCAACAACCTAACCATACCATAAATTACGTTTTTAATGCAATTTGATCTCTAAACATCATGCATCCCATTATTTCAACATCTAACAGAAAAGTCTGTCAGTCATGAAATTTTGTTTAAAAAAGAAAAAAAAGCTTACCCTAAGAAATAGTGGCTATAATTTCTATTTAATATAAATCGTAGAAAAATCATATTTTGTATAACCGTATTCGATACAAATCGTAGAATGTTATCACTGCATTTCAGGTATTAAAACATTTATCTAAATGATATAATTAAAGATTACAAAGAAATATGGAATAAATTATAGCATCCAGTTTTTAGAACCAGTTTGAAATTATTCTGACGAAATTGATGTCATATCTAGCAAACGATTTTTTTTTATTATTATCTTTTTCCTTAATTGATTTCTTGATATTGAAACGACTTCATTAAAATAGATTTTTTTACATTCAACTAGTACTACTAAGGTCATTTTAAAACATGCTTAGTTAAAAATTTTACATAAATATATGAAAAATGTGCATTTTCTTATTTGAATGACGTCAATTTCAAAAACAGCAAAAATATAGTGAAACAATCCGAATTTTTATTGACTTATAAAACAAAGTACTCGAGTTATAAATTTTTTTTATTATTATTGAGCTGTTTTTTTTTATGTGTGGCAACAGGAAAGAATCTTGAATTTTAATATTTAAAAAGAGATATTTCTATAATGTTAAATTATGAAAGGTCGTAGAAAAAGGGGATAAATATTGGTCTGATGATTTTTTAAAGTAGACAGGAATCTTTTCCACGTTCTAAATCGTATATACAGCAAGTTTCGTGCAATTCGGTCTAAAATTGAAGATTTGTATAAAGGACATACACACAGAGAACGGCTTTTATATATACTAGGGGATCGTACCCGGGCTTCCCGGGCTAAAGAATATAGGTGAAAACTTTTTTTTTAATTGAAAACTAATAATTGTTTATATGCAATAATGTTTTTAGATTGCTCACTTACATTAAAAAAGCCTTTTTCATTAGGAAAATACGAATTATACAATCAAATAAATTTTTGAAATTTAACAAAAGCTATATTTTCTTATTAGCCGCATGCTAAGAGTTATTTGACCAAGATATTGCTACTTACGGCATCCTTTTATATTCTGATAATTTCAGAGCTTATACATGTCTGTTAAATTTGTGTTTTATTTATATTATTTTATTTATTTATTCTTAGGGAAGTTTTTTTTAATGGATATTAGCCGTAAGAAAATGATGAACTCTTTATTTTGTTTTAAGGGCAAACGGATTAATCTTTCGTAATCAAGCTCCGCGCGATATAGATAAATTAAAAAATATTTCACACTTTAAAATTGTTTTTAAAACCATAGCCCATCAGTAAACTGAGATGAACTTTGCAAACAAATTCCATTTGAAAAAAAAAATCCTATTTGGTGATCTAAAAATTTAAATTGTACGATTACAAATATGTTAGATTTGTGTTTTTTCAATATTAATCTTTTATTAGTTTATAAAGGAAGTATTAATTTCGTTATGCAAAAATAGTCAGAAACAAATGCTGAAAAAATGTTTGTTGATTTATATGCGAAATGTTTATTATTACTATGTACTGAAACCGACACGTGATAAGATAAACTTAAAAAAAAAAAAACCATGCTTAAAAATCATTTTAGAAAATATAATACATCAGTCAATTAAGGTACAGTTTTTAAACAAATTGCATTTGAAAGTAAATTTTTTCCCTATGCGACGGAAATTGAAAAGGTGCATGGTCAGAAGATTAAAGAATTGCAGTAGCGAAAATTTCAAGACAGAAATTTTATCGTGAAGTGTTGCAAATCGCAAAATGACGTTAGCGTTCCGCACAGATACGTTTGTTCTTTATAATATAGATACGTAATCAATAAAATATAATAAAGATCAGTTATTAGGATGTGGTTATAAATTGAGGCTTTTATGCTTGTTCCGGAATGAAAAACAGCAATTTTCACCTTCTCAAAATTTGCATACGCACTTCTCATATCCATATTCATAATTTAAAAAAAATGTATTTTGTTTGATCATTTAAAAATCATTTTAACTCAAAACTTGAAGTCACGATTGTCAGCAACATCTTTTATGTGAAAAGGCGCACTCTTTACTGGAGATTCTAATCTCTATTCCGGAGAGTAAAAATTTCCGTAATTTATGTTTTTTAGACGCATTTGTGTTAAAATGTTTAGTATTATCTAAGAAAATGATCGTGTTCTTTTAAATATGACTTCATTTTCACTTAAATAAGCATTCCGCCTAGTGTCTGAAACTTAGTATTGGTACACATGCAGAAGGAAAAACAATATAGAAAATTTATGAGGAAGAATAAGTGTTTTCAAAAGCAGTATGTCATTTTTCGTTATTATGCCCCTACTATAATATTCTGTTCCTAATGTGATTTTGCGCCACCAAACCCTATACAACAATTTTTATCAACAATTTTGCATTTCTATCAGAAAGTTGCATGAATAAAGATGAAAATACCTCATTACGTCTCTCTTGTCTGCAATAATGAAAGCTATCTAATTTTCACCATTTTGAAGAAATTTCATAAAATGCTTTTAAAATCAAAATATAAAAGTGGGGATATTTGAAAAAACCGATAGTGCGATCACATTCACAAATGAAGAGCTTTTTGTTAAAAAAAAAATATTCGTAAAATTGGTTCAGCAGAAAGATCAGGGCAGATGACTAAAAAACACACTTGTGTTTTAAATATATAGATTATATAAAATTAGGAAAAATTAAATTAAGCAAATTATGTTATTTTGATAAAATTATATTAGAATAGCATTTTATTATTCGGGAGAATTTTATACAAAAACTTCTAGAAAATGATATTATTTTAAACCACGAATTATTTGTTTGCTTGTCTAAATCGGCGAAGTAAATCCATCCATGCGATAATCATCAATTTCTGTAATATAAATCGCTATTATTTGCATGTCACCTCTCTTTTATAAAGACACTCTAAATTTTTGTAAAACATTGCATTTTATCAGTGTGTTATTTCGATTACATTATTCTCGAAAGTGAAGCATTTTCACGTGTGAAGAATTTCAAAGCAGCTGGGCTGTGAAAATGACGCACTCGTACAAAACATAATTCAGGTTTAAAAATTAAAATACACGCCTTTTTATAAAATGACGTCATTTGCATCCACTAAAGCAATCCACTTTTGCAATACAGTCTTAAATTTCGTCTATAGAAAAGTATATGCATATGACGTCATTATCACGGAATAACAGACGATATTCTTGACATAGCCAATATTTTAATTAAAAAAAAAATTCAGGTTTTATGAGAAGATGGCAAGAAAAAAGATACAGTATCTCTTATTTTCGACTATTTTCCGTTTACTTTCAATAGAAATGGTGTACTTTTGTTGCCACGATAGGAAAAATGGTATTAAAAACTACAAAAAAATTAATATCTCAAAAATAAATTGAGATACAGCTTTCAAATAAATTGCATTTAAAAGAGCATTTTTTCCCTTATACGACGGTGTTAAAAATTAAAATGGGCGATGTTTAGAAGTTTAAAAATTTGCAATAGAGAAAATTGCAAAGCCAAAATTTTATTTTAAATTTCAAAGTGTTGCCATTCGCAAAATGACGTATGCGTTACGCACATATATGTTTGTCCTTTATAATATAGATAGACTAGCAGAACTACCCGGCTTCGCCCGTGTCAATTATAAGAAGCCTTCCAGGTAAAATAAATTAAAACGAAATAATACGGCAATCACAATAACTGAAATTTGTGCATTCCCATCCACAAATCGTTATAAAGACAATCAAAAAACACGGGGTTATTGTCTTGCAACTATAGTAAAATCCCTGAGCTTTAATGACAAAATGCACGTTTTCTTTGGCGGGTATAAGGAAAAATGTGTGATTTTCCTGACAATACGAAAAAAAGAAATTCCTCCAAATCGCGCAGCACTTAGAGAAATTCTCGTTTGTATGGTATTATCTATATTATAAAGTAAAAACACTATGTCAGACCCATAAATTGTGCCCCATAAATTGTAACCCATAAAATGTGCCTTTACTGCAATTTTTCTAACTTTTAAACATCACACAATTTCATTTTTTACAATGTAGAATAGAAAAAAGTTATCTCAAATGAAATTTGTTTGAAAAGTGTACCTCAGTTTTCTGATTTTAATCTGTTTTAAAGTATATTTTAAGCATGGATATTTTTAAAGTTGAGTGCAACCCGGTTACGAAAGATGAACCTGTTTACACTTAATGCAATAGTATAATGAAAAGACATGTCTATGAGTAACGCTGGTATCATATTTTCGGTGGCAACTACCTAACACAACAAATTTCCCTTTTATTGCAGTTTAACGTCTAAACATTGTACATTCGATTGTTCCAATGTATTATAGAAAACATAAGTACTTTCAGTGATATTTGTCTGTAATGTTTATCTCAATTTACGAATTTTTTATGGGTTTTAAAATAATTCTTAAGCATGCATATTTTTTAAATATGCTTGCAACCCAAATACAAAAGATTAACTCAATTGTTCAAAAACATTGTAAATAATTCAGAATTTATTTGCTTTCGCGTAATATTCAATAACTAAATTGGCAAACGAAATTAAAACGCCAAAAATAAAATAAAATAAAACACGAATTTAACAGATATCAAATCAAACTACTCAAAATAACCTGATAAGTATATAAAATTCAAATGGGAATTTCGTTCCGGGTGCTTATAACTTGAATTCTTCAGAACGGATTTCCATGCGACTTGCACTATTGGTTTTTTCGGGAAGATTTTAGTGCGTAACATATTGTTTTCTGTTGCTTAGTCATAGAATTATAGGGGAAAGTTGTATAATCATAGGAACCCAATTATGAAGGATTAGTCTTATTAGCTGAATGAAAAATTCAGAACTATTTTTATCTCTAAGTATATTGGCGGGTTTATCTTCGGTAATGGGGCTGTGCGCTAGGGTATTCTTATTTTAATAAGTGTCCCTGACACCTATTATGGCATACACCTTTGTTTAAAACAATATAGAATGACTTATGTTTTAAGTGACTATCTGGCATGCAACTTGATTACAAAATGCTAACATGCAAATGCTTAAGGTGCTTCTCCAGTTCCCTGCTCAACAACGCGAAACTTTCTGACACATTTTCTGACTCATTAAACATAAAGGCTTAAAATTTGTAGGTCTGACTATTAAAGCGATTTGGAATTGAAATGAGTTTTTCCTTTTTTCATAAATAAATTACTTATCGAGTTATGAGCAATTGTGGTTGCGTGACGTCCGGTTTTTATACTTTATTGCACTTTTGCGTCCGAAATTCAGTTCAAAACACGAACTGAAAGATCTTATACGTTTACCAACAAATGGAAACTATCTTTCGATTACATAGTTTCTGAATAAGGACTCCTGTCAATTTCATGCGTTTCCGAACAAAAATTAATTAAAAAATATGTCAGAAAATAGCTCCTTTGGATTTGAGAACAGCCTTAACTTTATGAACAGCCTTAACTTGCAGTTTATGAAAAAACGCACATTTTTAGTTTTAATTTTGGAACTCGCGAAATTTAAATTCAGAAAAAGGATGTTCTTTGTACACATTGTGGTAATTGTTTTAACTTTTAAAATTAAAATACATGTTTTCTTTGGTGCGCGTAACAGAAGTATACAATATCTTCACAATACGGGGGAAAATGCAAAAAAATACATCCAAATGAGGTAGTAGTTACTAAAATGTTATTTGGAAATTTTTAAGTTTTATTGAAATTAAATCTACAATGATTAGATGAAATGATGTCATTTTCCATAAACTTTAAATCAAGACATCTGTCAAGATTTTTTTGAAAATGTAAATAACCGCTCTCTTTTTGCTATAAATCACAGAAAATGTTAGCACTGAATCTAAACTAATACAACATTTAGCGATGACGTATAGCTATAAGATATGGCTGTAGTATACAATCAAAGTAGTAAGCGAAATATAGGAGCCATATGTTTACAATGAGCTTGATTACGCGTTGAAAAGATTTGATAGAATGTGACTGTGACGTCATATCTAGCCCTTTTTTTTTTTTTTTTCTTAAATTGTTTTCATGAAATTTGACTGTTTGTACTAAAAAAAAGTGTTTTAATTAAAAAAAAAAAAAAACATTCAAATTGAGGTGCTACGTTATTTTCCCGCTCTTATAGTTAAAGATTTTATTTTATATACAAAAAAATGTAAATTTTCTGTTTAGAATGACGTCAATATCAAACACGCAAAAATATAGCAAGAAAATCTGAATTTTCATTGGCAAATAGAAACAAAATACGCGCATTATCCTTATTTTTTTTCACATTATTGTGCCATTTTTTAGGGTTTGGCAACAGGAAAGAAACATTTGAATTAAAAAAGATTTAAAAAGAGATATTTCTATAATGTTAAATTATGGAAGTGGTAGAAAAAAGGGATAAATAGTGGTCTGATATTTTTTTTAAGTAGACAATGATCTTTTCCACGTTCTAAAACGTATGTGCATCGAGTTTCGTGCAAATCGGTCAAAAATTAAAGATTTGTATAAAGGACATACACACAGAGTACGGCTTTTATATAGATAGACTAGCAGATCTACCCGGCTTCGCTCGTGTCAATAATAATGGTCCACCCGGGTAAAATACATTAAAATGAAATAATACGGCAGCGACAATAACTGAGATTGGTGCATTACCGTCCACGAATCGTTAAAAGACCGATAAGAAATATAAGTAAAATAGTTTTAATTGCGTCTACTATTAACTATACCATAATAATGTATATTCCAAACAAATGTCATAACATATATTAAAGTACAATTATTTGCTTAAAAAGCGTCATTTAAATAATAAAAAAAACATTAAAAATATTAAAAATTTACATGTTTCGACTCTTTTATTGAGTCATCTTCAGAATATATATATAAATATATAAACTACAAACACAATGCCAATTGTGACATTATACTGATGATGGCAATGACCTAACCCATAAATTTTGACTTTACTAAAATTTTTTTAACTGATGATCATCATACAATTTCGTTTTTCACACTGTCGAATAGAAAAAGCTTCTGTCAAATGAAATTTATTTGAAAATTTTATCTCAATTTTTTCATGTGAATGGATTTTAAAGTAATTTTCAATCATGGATATGTTTGATTTGCATGCAGCCAGGGATAAGATTTCTGCTTTTTTTCACACCAATATTTTGTTAGAGTAAATGATATTTCATTTAATCGGGACACTCTCTTGATTTAACAGAACAACATTTTCTTTAAGAATATACCGGTGTGCAAAAACGTGGAAATCTCATCCCTGCATGCAGCCCAATTACGAAAGATATACCTGTTTGCTCTTAATGCAATATTATAAAGTAAAGACATTGATGAACTATGAGTAACTCTAGCATCATATTGTTGGTGGCAACAACCTAACCCAACCATAAATTTAACTTTTACTGCAATTTGACCTTTAAGTATCGCACATTTGATTATTCCAAAATATAATAGGATACAAAAAGTACTTTCAGTAATTTTTTTTTGAAAAACTTATCTCAATTTACGGATTGTTTATCCATTTTAAATTAATTTTCAATCACGGATATATTTTTAAATATACCTGTAACCCAATTCAGAAAGATATATCCGTTTGCTATTAATGCAATATTATAAAGAAAAGACATATCTATGAGTAACGCCTAGCACCATATTGTTGGTGACAACAATTGAACCGTACCATAAATTACGCTTTTACTGCAATTTGATCTCTAAACATCATGCATCCCATTATTTCAACGTCTAACAAAAAAGTCTGTGAGTCATGAAATTTTGTTTAAAAAAGAAAAAAAAGCTTACCCTAAGAAATAGTACCTATAATTTCTATTTAATGTAAATCGTACAAAAATCGTATTTTATATAACCGTATTCGATAAAAATCGTAGAATGTTATCACTGCATTTCAGGTATTAAAACATTTATCTAAATGATATAATTAAAGATTACAAAGAAATAGGGAATAAATTGTAGCATCCAGTTTTTAGAGCCAGTTTGAAATTATATTGATGACATTCACGTCATATCTAGCAAACGATTTTTTTTTTTTTTTTTACTATTATCATTTTCCTTATTTGATTCTTGATATTGAAACGACTTCATTAAAATACATTTTTTAGCATTCAACTAAAGTACTTCTAAGGGCATTTTAAAACATGCTTAGTTAAAGTTTTTACATAAATATGTGAAAAATATACATTTTCTGATTGGAATGACGTCGATTTCAAAAATGTAAAAATATAGCAGTCGAGTCTGAATTTTTATTAGCTAATAAAACAAAGTACTCGAGTTATCAATTTTTTTTTTAAATTACTGAGCAGTTTTTTAGATGTGTGGCAACAGGAAAGAAGCTATTGAATTTGAAAATTTAAAATGAGATATTTCTATAATGTTAAATTATGAAAGATGATAGAAAAAAGGGATAAATATTGGTCTGATGATTTTTTAAAGGTGACAGGGATCTATTCCACGTTCTAAAGCCTATGTACAGCAAGTTTCGTGCAAACCGGTCAAAAATTAAAGATTTGTATAAAGGACATACACACAGAGAACGGCTTTTATATATATAGATATCCGAGGAAATAAAGCTACATGATATAATCAAACACACATACTACAATGTATATTAAAATACACATACACACATAAATAACGCCTGCATTCAACAGTTAAAGGTATGTATAAATATTATACAGACATACCTACAATAAATAAGATAAACCCAACTGGAGTGAAAAATTAGCCAGAGCCAGGAATCGAACCCGGGACCACAGTATACAGTCCTGTGTACAGTCCACAGTATACAGTACTGTGGTCCAGAGTTCGATACCTCGCTCTGGCTATTTCTTCATTTCAGTTGGGTTTATTGTATGTATGCCTGTATAATATTTATATATACCTTTAAACGCTGCATGATGTTTTATTTATAAAATAATACTGTGTAAATAATATATATATATATGTATATGTATTATATTCTTAAATAAGATACTGTACTAAATTCTAAATTTTTAAAAATTATCATCATTCTTATCGTAAATATATATATATATATATACAATAAATATTGCTGTTTCTTAGAAATTTTACCTAATCAATTTACAAATTCGACCTTCGCAAAATTCAAATTACGCATAAGTTTGTGGAACGCATTACTTACGTAAGTCGGGGGATGACTGTAATTCCAAAAAAATGTTCGATTGCTTGGACTAACACCAGATAGAACCACTCCTTATTCTTAAAAGTTAAAGGTTTATTTTCAACACCAAAGAAAAATTTTTATGAAAGCTGTTTGCTGTTTGGAAAATGCAGAAATTTTAATTCATTTATATTCTTAAACGCATGAAATTGGCAGGTGGTGTTATTCAGAAACTATGTGATCGAAATGAGGTTTCCATTTTTTGATGAATAAATTAAATTACCTATCGAATTATAAGCGACCTACAAAAGTTTGAATCAGCGGCATATCTAGACATCTCATTTCAATGGGCAACGCTGAGATAAGTAAAAATTTCTAAAATAGAACACATGAAACAAAAAAAAAATCCTCTTTAAACAGGTTTTATAGTTGTAGGTAGCGCATCTATTATGCAATCAAACTTTTTAAGATGGGATTCATATGGCACTGGGCAAAATTTCGTTTTTAGCAGGCTTTGGTCTTAAGAATTTTAATTTTATGGTTATAGTGCATTTTTTTTAAACGGACTACTGGAATTATCTGCTAAAAGAAATTCAAAAACAGTAAATAAAACTGAAGTAAACCTCTGTATAATGGAAACTTGGCTGAAATGAAAAATTTCGTGCTTTCTGTGAAATAACACCACTTTCTAAGATTAAAACATGCCTTTTGCTAAACTTTCGTAAATAAACTTGACATTTTCTATACATTAAGAACTGGGCTGTGGCCTCGTCTGCCCACCCCTTGGATACGCCACTGGTTTGAATAAAAATAAATAAATCATATCTAATATATGTGAGTTAGAAAGTGGGGACTGAAATATATGGGTTTATCCTTGAAAGATTATATTTTACCTTTTAAATGAAACTTTTTAAATAAGAAATTCGCATAAAAAGGAAAACTGTCTTGAATTTAGGGGGAAAAAATTACATTAAAATACATAAATTGGTGCCTCAATTGGCAGTACACTTTCCATATTTTAACCTATGAACTTATTTTAACCATATTTCATAGGTCTTCCATTTTTTGGATAAATAAATTACCTATCGAGTTATAAGCGATAAACAGTTTTCATGTCTAATACACTTGATTCTGGAATGTGAGGTTGAAATATGTGGGTTTGTATTTGAAAGATTATAATTTGTCTTTGGATTGCGTACCGTACGTGCCCCGTAAAAGCGAATAAAATCTTTCTTCCTCTATCCCTAATTCCGATTTTTATTTCCTGAGATTGTGTAGAAACTACCATTTAGAACGTTTTTTAGAACGCTTTTTGTGCATTTTCACCCCTTTTAAATTTCGAATTGTTTAAGAACTGTTCTTAGATATCATTTATGTCTTATAAGTAACTAATATTCAAAATTTCATGTTTCTAGGCCCTTCAGTAACGCTAAAATCGCATTTTTAGAATGTTTTTTGCTCCTACACCCCCTTTGGGGTAGTGGCACCGACATAAGATATAGCCTATGTTCTAAGTTGGACTAACACCATCATTTTGATACCATTACTTTTGGAATCGGTTCGGTAGTTCCAGAGCTTATCTCCGACAAATAAACAATTTTTTCCTCTTTATAATAGGAGTATAGATTTATTTATATGACTAGAGGAGTTTGCTCCTCTTTACTTTTAAAAAATGAAGGCAATATAATTGTTCCAATTTTTTGCTTAAAATATATTTAGACATCCCTATTACATCTAGAGAAATTATCTACAGATAAGATGAAAAAAAGCTTTATACTGAACCCATTTTCGTTTTAAATAGCCAGCGTTGTAGTCTTTAAATTAATTTTTATACGTTTGTGTTTTTTCATTATATAAGTAGGATCGAAATGCTAAAACGTTGCCATATACTTTTGAATTCACTTCCTATTTATTTTTGGATAATCTTTAAGCTGCATTTTATATAATTCGGGATACTATTTTCAATGATGTAAGCAGCTTATTTTTAAGGAATAAAAATGATAAGAAATAGTCATATTTACTGTATTTTTCATATTTTATTATTTTTTTTAAGTTAATTAACGTTTTAGAAATTTTGTCCTTTTCATTATGGAATACATTTGTAATAAACTATATGCCCCAAAATTTTTTTAATAGTTCAAAATTGTAAGAGAAGTAAAGTTTTAAAATTTACTTGATTTTTTGAAATTTTATCGGAACAGTTACATTTTTTTCATGATTAAATCATTTTTCTTCATAAACCATTTAATAATGTGGCTAAAAAAAAGCTTTAAAAACGATTTAATTGTGCTATAGCAGAGTGTTATTCTTTTTGTAATGAACTGATAGCCCACGAGCCCAGTCACGATCACAAACAAAGTGATAAGAGACATCATAACAAATTAAACTGATGAACTGAAAGCCCTCAAGCTTAAAATCACGGGGAAAAGAAAAGTCAATAAAAAAAAATTAATGTTACCTTATGTGATAACAGGAGGTAAAAGAAAAAGAATAGACGAACTAAAGGTAAACCGACAGGCTCCACTCTATAGCCCTCCAAGGAAACAACAACCCACAAGTAAACAAGATAGCTAGAGAAAGTTATAACTACACCTGATTGTGGCTACAACGACCAAGATATGTGACACCAACTAACACGATATGCGAAATAATACAGCAGTCATCTCCTGAAAATGTTAACTAGACCAGATTGTGACAACAGAAGTAAACACAACAAACAAAATACACGACAACTATCACCATAATTTGTAATTAACTATGACAAGAGAACCCGCTATCAAGAAAAGTGAGAGAAATACTTTAGTGAGAACAGACTAAGAAATGTGACCAAAAATCAAACGACAGTGACGAACTTTAAGTCAACACCAATTCGGTATATACAGGCAGCAGTGTTCCAGTCCACACAGCGTCGGGCTCGTAGCCTAAAGGTAGCTGGATTGAGGCTCACCACTTGCTAAAAATCCACCATGTACGCTAATGCCACCTGGTGCATGTAAAATATGTCGTAGGTGCAAAGTCCTTCAAGTTTCCAAAGAATTATACCTCTGGAGGTGCGTAGCCAGGTGAAGATCTCGTCACCTGATCAAGGTTTTAAATTACGAGATCATACTGCAAATAGGGGCATCTTAAATTCAGACACATATGTGGCTGAAAGAGAAATAGGGGCATCTTAAATTCAGACACATATGTGGCTGAAAGAGAATTTGAGACACTTAAATGTCTGAATATGAAATTTCAGACACCATAGATGTCTAAAATGAAGACACTTAAGTGTCTTATTATGATCAAGGCATAAACACTGTAAATTGAAATGACTGAAATTGAGACATAAGTGTCTTAAAATGGAGTTTTCAATTTTAAAGTGTCTTAATTTTTAAGACACTTATATGCGTCTGAATTTAAGACATTTCAAGCGTCTAAACAGCATCCATGTTGGACCCACGTCTCATTTATCGACAATAGGCAGACATTTGTTCACTTTTTTTTTGTAAGCATTGTACGCTGTAAAAAAAAGATACAATAAACTCTCTGTAAGGTGGACTCTATCTAAGACGGAAGTCTGTTTAACTCGAAGAGATTATCATGTGCCTTAAAATCAATAAATATAGAGTAAAACTTCTCTAAGACGAAATATTGTCTACTACGGAAAATTTTCTCGGTTCCGATCGATTCCGCCTTAGACAGAGTTTACTGTTTATATATATATATATATATATAGAATATTAATTTATGTAAATTGTGTTCTCTATTTAGACGCTTGTGCTATTTAAATATTTTAAATGAAATTTTCTTCCGTAAATTACAGAAAAATTCCCCCCCCTTTTTTTTCTTTGCATATTTCTGTATTTAAAAATTTCCGTTTAAAAGACAAGGATCAGGTCCATTACGTGACCCGATGTGAGCTGGGGTCTTCATTCTTTTCTTTCCTGCAATGCACGGTCTCCCCCTCCAAGATGTAATTGGCACTTTTACTTGGCGCGTACGAGATGCGTGCGATAATTATTTTAACCTTCCACCGTGAAGGGAAAGCAGTGGTAAGGTTTGTTTAGGGGGTTGTATTCTTATTAAAGTA
Organism: Maratus speciosus; assembly: GCA_963932465.1. Classification (NCBI taxonomy): domain Eukaryota; kingdom Metazoa; phylum Arthropoda; class Arachnida; order Araneae; family Salticidae; genus Maratus; species Maratus speciosus. The sequence continues at coordinate 191,216,615 of OZ010800.1, forward strand.
GAATAACAAGTTAGTAGATTGTATATTCAATTCAGTTTATAATACGATAGAATATTTACATTTCGCGATTGTTTAAAAATTGTTTTCGGGTCGTTTACTTGTCTCCGAAATTTTGTCACATTATAATTTTCATGTATAGTAGTATCAAATAACATCTTCAGAAATAGGAGGTCTTTAGAAAAACTGAGGTAAAAATAAATTATGAGATTTTAAAAAGGTACTTTAGCAATGTCAATTTTAAAGGGGGGGGGGGCGAAATCATAAGAAAAAAATATAATCCATTTAATAAAGATTACATCAAGCACATTTTTTTCTTTTAATTACTTTACTCACAATTTATTCGCTACTTATAAATTCAAATTCTCTAGCATCACTAAGACCATTAAACTTAAAAAATGCACAGAATCATAACACTTTGTTCTTACCTAGATATTTCTTTTTAACACACTTCCCAGAAAAATTAAGAGTTAACTTCCACAAATAGTAAAATGAAAAAAAGAATACACTTTTTGTTATATTTTACTCTATTCCTGCTAAGCATTCTTTAAAGCATTTTTTACTTTTTTCATTTGCAAAATATTTAAACTGTATATTTGCATTTTTCTATAAATGCAAAAGATCTATCTGACAATGCCAAAGTTAGCTATTTCAGCCGAATAGACAGGAAGTGACAACGTGGCAGGCAAGGTAGGAAAACTGCCGTTATTCAACAACAATCCTCATAATTCAAAATGAATTTGTCGAAAATGATTATTAAAAATGTTCGATGACAAAGCACTTCAATAGTCATATAACGTTTAAATTGATTGATATAAAATTAATGCATATACTTTTTTTTTTTTCCTCACCAATTTGAAAATGTCTTCATCAGTTAAATGAAGTATTTTATTTTCTCTTTGGGACTAAAAATAAAGAAAGAAAAAGAAGTAGTACAGAAAAAAAGAAAGAAAGAAGAAGGCGTATTTGAATTTGGCTTAAAAATGAATGCAAGCAAAAATATATAAATAATTTTTAAAAAGTAATTTCTCAACGACAAAAATTTTTGGCCCACCACCTGCCTCCAGTTGTAGCGTTATATATATCACTAGGGGAACCATAACAGGTTTCCCGGGTTATAGAGTATAGATTAAAACCACTTTTTTAAATTGAAAGCTCTAATAGACCTTTTATATTTGATTTGTTTTATTTTAGATACCACCTAACAATACGAAAAATTTTGGAATTCAAATAAGGATCTGAAATTTATTAAAAGCGATAGTTTAGTATTGAGCTGGTGCCATGAATTAACAGCCGATATGTATAGTAATATGCCTATAGTAATATGTATAGTAATATGCCAATATATGCACAGGTATATATGTTAAATAAATAAAAATATCAATAAAACAAAAATCTAAGACATTTAATCAAATTACGCGCTTTGAACCACTTAAATTATCAGAATAAATAAATAAAAAAAACTCCTATAAATAGCGATTTTTGGCGATTTCTTCGGTTATTAATTCATGTCACCAACTCAATACTAAAGTATGATAAATATATATATATATACATTTTTTTAAGTAAATGTAAAAAATATTTTTTTTTTTCATTTTAAAAATTTACTTCTAAAAAAGTACTTATATTAATGCAACGTGATTACTTAGACAGCATGTTTAATGTTTCATCTATTTATTGCATTTGAAACCATTTCTTGTGTCTTTTATTGTATATATTTCTTTTCTTCTTTTTCTTTTTTTTTAACACTTTAGGAATAAATACAAATTTTCAATATGAATGATGAGTAGGGGAGCTAGGGGATGAATGGGACAAGGGATGGATGGGACATTCTCAATATTTCCGGCAATAAACATTAATTTTAAATTGCTTCCTATCCCCATATAAGGCTCTACCACAGTGTGCTTCAGAACTAAAAGTATGACCACATTGCTGTTTCTATTTTCCTTCAAAGTTGCATTTTCTGAAATCTCTGCTTAAAAGTAAGTTTTTATTACATTTGATGATGTGAAATATCTTATACAATATAAAAAATTAAGCTATGTTGTAGCTATTTATTTTAAGGTTCAATATCGATAATTAAACTGAATGAATAGTAACCATTGTGACAAAATAATTTTTGAGATAAAATGGCTGAGAAGGGAATATATGCATCATGGGGATGATTGGGACATTCAAATGGGGATGAGTGGGACATTCTCATTTATCCCTAGAGATGGTGAAAATTTTATTTATTAACTAAATAGTATTATATAGGTTGATAAATTAATAATTTACGTTAATTAATATTATTAAATAGCATTATATGAGTTGTTATTGTTTAAAATTTCTGAGTGTTATTTATTGTATTGTAATAATTATTAATGGATTATCAAAAAATTAGTACTAAAACTTAATCAAAATAGATAAAATTGTTAAAAATAGTATATGTTTTATATAAATTTATGTTTATTGATCAAATGGGGGAAATTATATTGAATTTTGAAATGTTGCACAAATAAATCCCCACCCCTAACATATTGGGTCGATCGGAAAGTCGTGTTTTGTTGGGAAAATTAATTCGTACCGGAAAATTCTATCATTTAATTATTAGACATTGATTCCGATATCTAATGTCTAATAATTACTGGGCAATAATCTAGAATAAATATTGTTCATATATGTTGTCAAATACCTAATGTATGAAATGTGATATATAATATTGATAATAACTTAAGTAAAAAAATAAAAATAAATATTTTTGTGAAAATGTCCCATTCATCCCCCATCTCCCCTATGTATTAAATTTACATACTCATATTATATTTGAAATATATACATAATTATATGTGATACAGTTTCTGGATTAATTTGGTATTTTTTAACTATGTATATATTTCAAAATAAATATTTTTCTGTGCTTGCTCTGACTTTAGCTAATTAACTTGTGAAATTGGTATAAGCTATTGGGGTTTACTTATAGCATGTCTCCTATTAAAAATAGAAAATATAGCATGTATAGTTTGTTTAAGGGGACACACAAAAGAATTCTGTTACATTACGGTCTATGAAGGAAAATCGTTTGCGGTGAATTTTAATGATGTTACACTATTTCAAACAAACTGAAATTAATAAATATCGCTGAAGTGCACCACGGCATGCTTAAAACGAAATATAGTGTGTGATGCATTCATCCTTCATTTACAGGGACATATTGTGTATGTCTTTGAGGAATAATTGCTGTAAGTGCGTTTTAAGTTGTGGTACGTATTTTTAATGTGTCGCGCTATTTTTTACACAAAACTTGGTAAATATAACCTTTACTAAGATCATATTATAGCTCATATACAGGGATGCACAAAAGATCTCGAGTACATTTCCAATTTCCGCTTATTGATGGAAATTGCTGAAGGATAATTTTCAATTGTACCGTATGTTTCCTAACTGAACTACATTTTAATATGTAGTATACATACAAGTCTTATAGATTATATACAGGGCTCCACACAGTAATTCGGAAATTTACCCGACTATTCATGCTAATTGCTGAAATTGTTTTTTCAAATGTATTGTGCATTTTCCAAATTGTTTACGTTGGTATCTTTGTTATCTTATTAAACAGTGAAACTATTTCTTCGATGCTTGATGCATAATTTTTCTTTCTCGTTTTAATTCATATTTTGTACAAATGAAGATTATTAATTCTTAAAAATAAATAAATTTAAACATATGAGTTATAAGTATTTACGAAAATAATTTATTGATTTTCATATTTTAAAAATATATCATCAACAGTTGTTTGCATTAAAACATTTGATTTATGTTTCTGCGTTGTGTTTTGCAATATTTTATAAATAAGCTAAAAAAGAAAGACTGTGTCCTATATTTCTGAAAAACAGATTTTTTTTTTATTTAATTCTGATTTATATGATTTTGTTTTCCCCGTGTTAAAATACCTGAATAGCTATCAAGAATTCCAAATTTCTAAAATAATTAACTTCCTGAATGCTAACATAATCTATGTTTTTGTGTTGCATTTCAATTAATAAAATTATGAATAAAAATCCAGTTTTCAATTATAAATAAAAATTAACAATTGCATTCAATAATAAGAAGTTTGCATATTACTTTTTACATAAATAAATAAAAATACCAGTTTTCAACACAGGATAAACTATAATTAACAACTATAAGATACAGTTAAAACCTTTTTTATCATAACTTTTTTCATCACTAAAATTTCGATCCTTGTTTTTCAAATAAAAGCTGATAAAGGTGACCTTTGCAAAGTGCTCGCCAAAAGAGATACTCCAGAAAAGTGGTCTTTTTTTCCCAGGAAATATGTGGTCAAGCGGACGTAATTAGAAAGTTAGAGACGAGGAGGATCCCCTCAAATCCCTCCCACACCTTCCCCAAACGTTCCCTTCTGCTAAAGGTAAACATCCCACTTGATCGTTATCAATTGACTTTGAACGATGCTATAAAGTAACCTTGGGATAATATAGGCTCAACTTTCTGCTCTCTCTAAAAAAAAAATATATATATATATATAGTTGACAATTGTTTCTAAAAGATCTAGTTTAGATCCAGTCACATTCACATATTAATAATTCACAGTATCCATCAAATGCTTCTGGGAACACGTTCCGTTTCCAGAAGAAATTCTTACATAGTTAGTTCTCTATGTATTGAGCTAAAAATTTTAATGAAGTAGTTGTAAAGCAGTTAGTTTCAAAGCAATAGAAAAATCTACCATCTTATTTATTTTTCAGTATTCGCTTTTGATTGTGTCATTCCAAATTTCATAAAAACATATGTAAACATAAAACATATTTATAAATATTGTTTGCATTTTAATTTAAGTACAATTAAAAATGAGGGGAGGGGGTTTGCTTTAGATAAATTAAGACAGAAGTTCGACTCTTGTGTCTTGTCGCTTTTTACATTCTCTATCTTTACAAGAAGAAAGTATTGGATTCATGAAAATTTTCGACTTCCGGTTTTTGATGGATTTACACGTTTTAGGGGTCAGAGATTCCAAAAAAACATGTTTTTACAAAATGTCTGTCTGTGAGTCTGTCTGTCTGTATGTGACACAAATTTTGTGGGCGCTCTATCTCAAAAACTAATGCACGGAATTTAATAAAAATTTATATTCGGGTAGTCCCTGATATAGATATGTGCTGATTAGTTTTTGGTGTAAATCGCCCAGCAGGTGGCGCTGCTATGCTGCATTTTGCAGGATTTCCGCAATAGCTCTATCTCATGAACTATTCCACGGATTTTTATAAAACGTCAGATTCAGTTATTCCTTGATATGAGTTGGTGCTGTTTACGTTTTGGTTTAAATCGCCCAGCATGTGGCGTTGCTATGCTGCATTTTGCAGGATTTACACTATTTTCGCAGTAGCTCTATCTCAAGAACTAATACACACATTTTCATCAAACATCGGATTTAGTTAGTCCTTTATATGAAATTATGCTGACTACGTGTTAGTGTAAATCGCTCAATAGGTGGCGCTGCTGTACTGCATTTAGAACGATTTCCTCAATAGCTCTATCTCAAGAACTAATGCACGAATTTTCATCAAACTTCATATTCAAGTACACCTAGATTAATATTGCTGCTGATTATGTGTTGGTGCAAATCGCTCAACAGGTGGCGCTTCTATGCTGCATTTGTCATGATTTGCGCAACAGCTCTATCTCAAGAACTAATGCACGAATTTTCCCCAAATTTCATATTCAGTTAGACGTTGACATAAGTTGATGATGATTAGGTTCTGGTGTAAATCACCCTATAAGTGGTGCTGCTATGCTGAATTTTGCTCTATTTACACGCTTTCAGCGATAGTCATATCTCAAGAACTAAAGCATGGAATTTCATCTTTATAGAATCATTATGATGAGCATAGGTTGCCATTTAATTTTGGTAAAGTGATAACGAATTTTGAAGTATTGACATCTATGAGATAGAAGAAAGTTTTGGGATTTGTACATCCCACTAGTTTACTTTCTTCTGTCTTTACAAGAAGAAATTATTGGATTCGTGAGAATTTTCGAATTCCGGTTTTCGATGGATTTACACGTTTTAGGGGTCCGAGATCCCGAAAAAATATGTTTTTAGAAAATTTCTGTTTGTGAGTATGTCTGTGAGTCTGTCTGTCTGTCTGTATATCTGTGTGTGAGACAAATTTTGTGGGCGTACTATCTCAAGAACTAATGCACGGAATTTAATAAAAATTTATATTCAGTTAGTCCCTGATATAAATTGGTGCTGATTAGTTTTTGGAGCAAATCTCTCAACAGTTGGCACTGCTATGCGGCATTTTTTACGATTTCCTTAATGGCTCTATCTCAAGAAATAATGTACGGATTTTCGTGAAACTTCAGATTCAGTAAGTCCTTGATATGAGTTTATGTTTACTACGTTAAGGTATAAATCGCCCAACAGGTGGCACTGTTATACATCATTTTTCTTTATTTCCACAAGGTCTCTATCTCAAGAACTAATGCGTGGACTGTCATCAAACTTCAGATTCAGTTAGTCCTTAATATGAGTTGCCGCTGACTACGTTTTTGTGTAAATCGCCCAACAGCTGACGCTGCTATGCTGCATTTTTCCTGATTCCCGCAATAGTTTTATCTCAAGAAGATCACGGATTTTAATCCAACTTCAACTTCAGTTATCAAGTTGACTTAAGTTGTTGCTTATTAGGTTTTGGTATATATCGCCCGACAGGTGGCGCTGCTATGCAGAATATTTCACGATTTTCGCCATAGCTCTACTCAAAAACTAATGCACGGATTTTCACGAAAATTCAGATTCCATTAGAAGTTGACATAAGTTGTTGCTGATTAGATTTTGGTGTAAATCATCTAACCGGCTGTATTTTTCAGGAAGTATTAACATGCATGAGATAGAAGAAAGTTTTGCGATTGCCACATCCGACTAGTTTTCATCAATTTTGGATTTAATATTTTAAAATTAAAGACAATATAAACTAGTCGGATGTGACAATCCCAAAACTTTCTTCTACCTCATTCATGTTAATACTTCCTGAAAAATGCAATATAACAGCGTCGTCGGTTAGGTGATTTACACTAAAATCTAATCAGCAACAACTTATGTCAATTTCTAATTGAATTTGAAGTTTGATGAAAATCCGTGCATTAGATTTGAGATAAAGCTATTGTGGAAATCGTGAATAATGCAGCATGGCAGCGCCACCTATAGACGATTTACACCAAAAAGTGATCAGCACCAGTTTATATCAGGCACTAACGGAATATAAAGTTTTATTAAATTTCGTTCATTAGTTCTTGAGATAGAGGTCCCACAAAATTTGTGTCACGCACAGATAGACATTTTGTAAAAGCGTTTTTTCGTGATCTCTGACCCCTAAAACGTGTAAGTCCGTCGAAAATCGGATTTCGAAAACTTTTACGAAGCCAATACTTTCTTCTTGTAAAGATAGAAAAAAGTAAAAAACTGAAATACTTTTATTTGGGTCTTTAAAGGGATTCCACTTTGGAAATATGTAAAGTCAGAGTTTGTTTAAAATTTTACGTTGATTACAAATCGCTCTAATAATCTTTTCTGCAAGTATCATGTATTTGTATTAAAAAATGAGTCAGAATTTTTTGCGTTGATTCTAGTGTCCTATGTGTTTCTAGGGTGCCCCAGGATTTTAACTGGAATCTAGAAACGGAAGAATAGAATAACTAAATGGAAAAAGGATTCAAAGAATGAAGATATAATTAAGAGTATAGGGGCAGATTCCAAAAATTTTAAAGGAGCCACTGGCTCCTAAACCCAAATAATCCAGTCTCCACATTATAAAAGAAATGTATAAAAGCAATAGCGTTTACACGGGGGCGGGGGAGGGGAAATCAGGAATTCAAAGTGAAAAATAACTTACACATGTACAAAAGAAACACAGACTACGTCAAATGTTTATACTTCATTTAATTACACATAATTCTTTTAATTTGGATCTAAATTAAGTATAATATAAATCTTTAGTTATGTGCAGTCAGAAGATAAAATTGGCCAAGATAGAGGTTAAAAAATATATCTATAAGAATAAGCTAAGCAATCATGGTAGTGGGGAATATTAGAAAAACAATATTTCTTATTTTCATTTTGTCACACAAGAGTAAATATTTAAAACAAGTTGGAAATTGCTCGTCAAACGTGGCAAATGAGGTGCGTTCGTACTATAACTAGTTTTATAATTATTTTTTGCATCCCATATTGTACTGAATGTATATTTTTTTGCGCTTCATAAGTGCATAGTCTGTAACATCATTAAAATGCACTTACAATAATTTTTTCCCCATTCCCCGTAATGTAACGGAAAACTTTTGACTGCCCCTGTAATTAAACTATACATTCGATTTTTATAAAATTTGAAAAGGCTCGACAAAATTTTGCAGCAATTATATATTTAAAATTTCAGACCATTCGGAAGGCTGTAAAATCATTAAAATGCATTTGCAATAATTTTTTCCCATTGGCCATAATGTAACGGAAAAATTTTGGGTGTCCCTGTAATTAAACTATACATCCGATTTTCATAAAATTGGAAATGGCTCAACAAAATTTTGCAGCAATTACACATTAAAAATTTCAGACCATTCGGAAGTCTGTAACATCATTAAAATTCACTTGCAATAATTTTTCCCATTGGCCGTAATGTAAAGAAAAACTTTTGACTGTCCCTGTAATTAAACTATACATCCGATTTTCATAAAATTGGAAATGGCTCGACAAAATTTTGCAGCAATTATATATTTAAAATTTCAGATCATTCGGTCGGGTAGTTTTTGCTCTGTTATATGCGGACGGACAGACAGAGGGATGGACAGACGGACGGACAGACGGACGGACAGACAGACGGACTGAACGACGACTATAGGTGCTACGTATTTATATAATTACGAACGCACCTAAAAATGTGAATGTGACATTATTTTGCACTATAAAGATCACTGTAAAAAAAAATTTGCAATGTTACTAAGAATTTTGTAGGAAACTGGGATTCCTAGAACTTTTTATGTAACCACAACAAAAGATAATCATGTAAAATTACAAAAGTTTCTTCAGTAAGTGTTACTAAATATTGCTTAGTAAACGTACTAGTGATTTTTTAGGGAGTTTGCCAAAAAACACTCTTGTAAATTAACTAAATATTGTTTAGTGAAGTTACTAATGCTTGTTTAAGGAGTTTACTAAATAAGTTTTAGTAAATTTATCAGTGAATATGTTGTAAACGTACTATTCCTTTTTAGGGCGTTTTCTAAAATTTTTTTTGTAAATTTACTAAATATTGTGCTGTAAATTTACTAACGGTTTTTCAAGGGAGTTTCTCAAATTAGCTTTTGTAAATTTACTAAATATTTCTTAGTAAACTTACTAGCGAGTTTTTAGGGAGTTTACTAAAGAATTTGTGGTAATTTTTCGAAAGATACTTTAGTAAACGTACTAAGGATTGTTTAGAGAGTTTTCCAAAGAATTCCTTGTAAGTTTACTAAATATTGTTCAGTAAACTTACTAACGATTTTTTAGGGAGTTTACTAAAGAATTTTTCGTAAATTTACTTAAGATTATTTAGTCAAGGTACTAGCGTTTTCTTAGGCAGTTTCCTAAAGAATTTGAAGAAAGATCCCCTTTGTGAATTTTCTAATGATTTTTTAGTACACTTACAAAGGAATTTTTAGTACATTGACTAAGAATTTTTTTTGTAAATTTGCGAAGGTAGTACATTTTCAAGTGCGAAGGCATAGTACATTTACTATGATTTTTTTTAGTATTGCACCCAAAACTTTACATATACATTAGCAAAAAATTGTTGGTAACTTTATTAAAGTACCGTCAGAAAAATTACCAATGATTTTTTAGTATTGTGTCTAAAACAGTTTTTGTATTCTCGCCAGAAAGTTTTTTGTAACCGTGCAAGAGATATTGCAGTAAAATCAAAATCCTTCGATCAAAATAAGTAATATGGCCTGACGTGTTTTTCAATAATACCACAGCAATTGCCAGAAATATTTGTATGTTATGCATTAAAAAACTGACTGAAGCTTCACTGTAGATATTCAAATAGGTACAAAATCATTTCCATATTAAATGAGCATTATAACAACAGCAGTAAATAAGCAGATAAGCAGAAGCAGATCTTATGGTTTTTAGTTAAATTAAAAAAGCGAATAGAAACAATAATGAAAGTAAAGTATCATTACTGAGTTTATAAAATATACCTAAATTTTTAAAAAATGTTATCGATACACTTAAAAATAAAGTGTGATGTTTCACCAAGAAAATGGTGAAAAGTCGCTGAAATTTAGCTGCAACCAAGATATTGGCGATAAGTTTTACCAGTTTATTGATGCTTTCTCAAATACCATTATATTAGTGAAATGTTAAACAATGATTCAGGCTTTTTATAAATCCAATTTTCTGGTGAAAGGTTGAACCATAGATCAAGATTTTTTTTTAATCCAATTTTTTGATAAAAGGTTTAACTATAAATCAGGTTTTTTTTAAATCCAATTTTCTGGTAACAGTTTGAACCATAATTTAGTTTTTTTTAATCAAATTTTCTGGTAAAAGGTAGGACCACGAATCAGGATTGTTTTTAAATCCAATTTTCTGGTGAAAGGTTAAATCATAATTCAAGGTTTTTTCTATTCCAATTTTTTGCTAAAAGTTTGAATCACGATTCAGGATTTTCTCTCATCTTTATGGGGAATGGTTACGCCGGATTGTAGCTTTCTTTTTTCCCCTCACTTTGGTTTTCAATTTATCATTTTATGGTGTAATAATAAACAAAATTTCAGATTATACGAGATTATCTTGCAGTAGGAAAGCTTTTTTTTATTTTCATTAAACCGAAAATTATTTAAGTTTTAATTATTGATTCTATTGTCTTTGAAATATATTTAAAAAACAAATGTAAACCATTTTGATCTAATTTAACAAAATAATTACATTTTTTTTCCCCACAAATATTACCATTCTGTCCTTTTACATTTTGGAATATTTCTTCGCACTCAGTTACACTTACAGTCCATTTAGTGTTTGCTTATTCACAAAGAAAAAAAAAATAATTTTCTTTAGATTTAAATACATACCCTGTTTTTATTATTGTTTTAATTAAAAAGGCAGCTATAAGTAGCAGAATCCATTTAACCTCTAATATCAGCTAATACAAAAGTATTACTTTAAACTTTAAAGCTTTTTTTTAAATACACAATGTATTTCTACAACATATTAAATACTTACTTTGAAGGGTTAATTTAATAACAGCAGTGTCGCCACCAAGCGACTAATTATTCTTACATATAAGTATTTTTTCAGTATTCCTAAATGATAATCTATGACGACGATTTATTTATTTTTTAACTATACTCGTAAAAAAGAAAAATATTCATCATCAGCAGCCTTGCAATAGCTGAAAAAGAAATGGTTACAGACACTATTAAATAGCAACACATTTAAGTTGGTTTGCGGTATGCCGCTTCATTTATTGAAAATACAAATTATATAATCATTAAATTATATGTATAGTATGTCAGACTAATATTTACTGTAATATAATATAATTTTACATACAGTTTCTCTCATACAGTTTTAAGAGGGCGCTGCACCCTCTCTGACCATTCAGGTCATCAAATAAAAAGAATTCTTGAAGCTTAGTATGTTCTAAATCAGGATTTCAAGTCTGGTAAAATGGAATAGATCCAAGCATCAGGTTAAATTCTCCACCTGTTTTAAATGAAAGAGTGAATATTTTAAGACATAAAATATTTCTTGTGCAAACATAACAATAATCAAATTTCACACAGGGGAATTAATAAAAAAATTAAACAGTATATCAATTTAAATCTCTTTTACAAGGAAATCTTCAGCATTTAAAAAATCAATCAGTGTTCGAAATCATTGGTGGTCCGCAGGCCCAAGAACACCAAAAATTCATTTGAACCACTAATTTGAAAATTTAATGGTCAGCAGGAACAGTAACCACCCCCCCCCCCCCTCTCTAAAAGGTCATAGGTAAACTTAAATTTTCTCGTCTCGGAGAAAACGGCAACCTAACACAAATCACACAATTTTATTTATTATAAAAAATAAATAAAACTGCATTAAACCTTAGTCAATTGAAATATTGGAATTAAAATATCTAAATAATTTTATAGTTTTTCTTTATGTGCTGTTTATTTAATTTTTAGTTATAATTTTATATTTTATTAGGCTAAAAATTTTGGATAACTGCAAAGAAAGTTTGTAAGAAAAAGCTGCAAAATTCTCCATTTGTTAGGTAAAAGAAAAATATTGTGAAATTCTTAAATGTAAAAAAATATTGCAAAAAGCGTCAGTTGGTTGAGGGAAAAAATTCGTCAATCAATCGTGATTAACAAAAACTAATGCTTGCCATTTGGCTGCAATAGGGTGTTAACGATTTTAATCAACGATTAAATCATGATGAAATCAACTGATTTTTTTGGAAAATTTGTTATTTTAATCAATGACTTTTTATGGTCTATTTCAATGGTATGTAGGGAAAAATCATTTGTAGTATATTGGAATGATATTACACTATTTCAAGCATATAGAAATTGATACACATCACTGAAATGTACAAAAAGATGCTTACTATAGAACATGATGAGCATAGCATTAATCGTTTATTTATGGGGGGAAACAAAAGGATTCGCTTATAGTACTGTATAAATAAACAATAATTGCTGGAAGTTCGTTATTTGTTGTGGTAAGAGTTTTTTTTTTATTTAACTAATTTATTTACTTGGTATGTATAAAATCTGTAAATCATATACAGGCTGCAAAAAAGATGTATAAATTTCCGTTTATTGACGAAATATGTTGAAGGGGAATTTTCAACTGTGAAAATGCGTTTCTTAAATGAACTAATGTTTAGCATACTATTTGGTATATATTCAAATGTATAGATCATATATAGCGTTGCACAAAGGAATTCGGATATTTTTTCGATGACTGATAATAATTGCTGAACTTTAATTTTCAAATGTGTTACGTGTTTTGTAATTTGCTTACTTAGCCATCATATGTAACTTTATTAAAAGTTTGTTCTTTTTCTACATAATTCTGAATGTGTTGGAAAATTATAATCTGTCGTTGAAGCTTGATTATTTTACGTTCTTGTTTAAAAAAATATTTTTATTTTGTATGTGTGTATATATATACATATGGGCGAGTTGTAAAAAACAGGGTAGGTGGGTTCAACCGGGTAGCGCAGATCCCTCCTTCAGTTGTACTTCTGTCTATCAGCCAACACGAGAAATAACTTGTCGGTAACCATTATGGCATTTATAGCCGATTGAAACGTTACTGTGTGCGGTTTTTTTTAGTGTGAAGGAATTAGTTTCAATTACTCTTAAAAAATTGTTTTATTTGATTCTAGATTTTACGCGTATAACCACGTTTTTTCAGCATATTAAATATTCCTGAGTACTATATCTAATTCTTTCCTTTCCTGATAATATTTTAAAATTTTTACTGATCTTTTGCTTATAGGATTAAGAGTAGTGACGCTATGTTTAAACTCTGTTATGTTGAAGTAATACCGGGTACTTAAGAGTGGGTCAGAACTGGTTATACCCGATTTTGTCCGCACTCATAGAATGTATTTTTAGTAAAGTTAATAAATTAGCATGGAATTTTAAATTGCATTCTTAATGCTGTTAAGTTATAATATAATTCTATCTAGTTATAATGAAAAAACTTTAATTTTGATTTTGTTTTATATTAAAAAGTGGGTCTAATTTTTAACTTACATTTATGAAATTAAATAATTTGCAATTATTAATGAACAAAATAATGGTACTAATTAAAGTATAATTTTATATTATGCTTATTACATTTTAATAAATAACTTTCTAATCTGAGGTGTAATAACTTGCGTTATGGGTCCACTTAAAATGCAAATATATTTCGTGACTTGTTTCTCTAAATAAAATAATCTGCCCAAATTGACAAATAATCCAAAAAATCTCAATCCTATATAACTAGGCTATATAATCTATAACAGAATTTTTTTGTATCAAATATTAAACAGGCAAAAAAAACCCCTCTTGACGAATGAAACTTTCCCCAGACTCATTTGCTGTATATAATAGGAGTGGATGGATTACGAAAGAGGAAGATTTGGTTAAAAAATGTACAGATTTTTTCCAATCCTTGTCCTGAAAAGTCCGTTCTTTAAATCCTTAATAGGTGTTCAATTCATACAAAAGAATCCAGTTAATCTAGTAAGAGAAAGCAATGTATTTATATATGCTTCTTTCCTTACGCAATGCATCGATTTCAACCCCTTGATGTGTCTTTCAAGCATCTCTAAGCTCATTCTACAAGAGGTGAAAAAGTGATTATTTTCCAACTCTGCGCGATCTATAACAATTTACCAAATTGGAAAATTATTTAAAACTGCATTTTCGAGAGCAGCAATTGTAAATACTGCAATCAGAAGGTTCGAGAAAACAGGGATTTTCCCCTACAACAATGTTTTTCCAGACCATCTTTTTGCTCCTTCGGAAGTGACAGAGAAACCCATGAAAGTCATCGCAGGATAATGGAGCTCAACCTTCCGAACATAAACGAGTTGACAACATCCAGCAGCTTTCACGTCGAGCTGCTTCCAGATGCAGCAGTTAACATCACAATCACAGGCGTCATCACTCATTCAAAATGTTACATCAACAGAATACATTATTAAAATTATCCATTCGACATCTTCAGACTATGTAGCCCAGCAATCTGTATTTCCAATTTCGCCTAAAATGTTATCCCCTTCTAAGGAAGGCTTTAGAATTGAGAAAAAGGGAAAAACTTATTTTGATTTCTTCTCCCTATAAATTACAGATCGAAGCAGAAATAAGCCAAACAAACTGCAAGACGAAAAAAGAAGTTTCTTTAAAAGAAAAAAAGAAACCAAAAAAGATTGCGGACACATCTTCAAAAGAAGAGGATAATGAAACCTGTATGTTTTGCTATGAACTTTACTCAAATTCTAAATCCAAATACGATGTTTAAAATTCCACGATTAGGCACACGAAGCATGTAGTAATGCAGAAGAATATGATGACAAATTCATCTGTGATTTTTGAAGCTAAAAGAACTCGAAAACGTACAGTGTAAAGTAAGCAAGCCTATACAACGTAGAAAATTTGCCAACGAATTATTTTTTTACACATGGAAGAACACATGTGCAATTTCGTTTTGTTAAAAATAATTAAAATGCATTTCTTACTATATTAAGCAAGATCTTTTTGACCAAAATGAGTTTCCAGTAGTTTTAAATGAATACCCAATTTTACCCAACCAGCGAGGTAAAACCAGACTTTTGCATACGTTTGAAAAAAGCTATTTTTTAATATAAATAATTATATATATATATATATGTATATATATTGTTTGAAAAGAACGTTTTATTATAGCCAAAGATTCATTTTACATTAAAAACAGTGTTCAAAGTTTGTTTTCCCATTTCACAGCATTTGAGACTAACAACTTTTATGGTACCCGATTTTGCCCCACCTTCCCTACATATATTTAAAGGATGCTGTAGAAGAAAATAGCATGAAACATTTATTAGCTCCTTTCTACATCTGTTTCTACCAAAATTTTTGGTAACATGCCATTTATCTTTTAAAATAAGCAATTTTTCTATTCGCATACACTTTACGGTAGTTATCGAGATATATCACCAATATTAACACGTTGATATATTCCGATATTAAATTTACGATATTCTCCCCACCTAGCAGTTAAAGTTTTGAAAAGATCAAAAAAGTTTTCCGAAAGCTTGTAGCAATTTATTCCAGGATGATATTTTAGAAGTATCGGCAAATATGTATATATATATGCTCTAAAAGTTAAAATCTTCTAACTGATGATGCAATTGATTTTTAAAAACATGAGTTTTAACTCTTTCAAATACATTAATGAGCGTAGGTCACTTCGTGCCTCACAAAGACTATATTTTTTCTACCATAAAACTAACTAAACGTCCGTATTTTAACACAATCTTTTTGGAGCAAATCAACAGGCGAGATTTACATTTACCTAAGAAAATTTCTTAACATTCGGACAAATATAAATATTTTTTACTAAATAAAATGTGCAAAAACTTCGACAAAATAAGCAAAAACCTGAGTTACATCGTGGTAAAAATCTTACCAGCCTTTTTCCCACAAAATATTAATATTTTTTCACTCGGGATACGAAAGCATTATGTTTTTACCATCTAAAAATTTCAAAGAGTCTAGATGATAACGACAAACTTTAAGAATTTAAAATACTGGAAGAACCTTGTCCATCCCCCACATCCCTTTCCAGGCATATTTCAAAATTACACATAAGACTCCAAAAATCAAATTATGCAGAATATTAATACCAAATAATAATAACAATACCAAAAAGCATATACTTTCAATTCTCTTTGAAATACTGCAATACATTTAAAAAAATAGAAAATTAATCTTTTAAAAAAATTCATTGTCCGAAGTCACTTTTCTGTTTTTCTGCGCATTTTACTGTACGACTCACATTACGTAGGGGAGACCGGGGGAATGGCGACACCTTAAGGGAATTTAAATTTTTTCACCTCGAAAAAATGTTTATTTTTTAATAGTAAAAATTCTAAAGCTAAATCATGATCTTTAGTATCTGTATAAATTTAACCGTAATCATAACTGTAATGTAAGAATACATAAAAAAATATTTTTTAAACCTCTGCACAGTGGCGGGATTACCCAGGAGACTGGGGTAATTCCGCCACTGTACCGGGGTAATGCCGCCACTCTTTAATGACCTAGTCCATGCATCAAATGGATACTAAGAAACACACAACATACTGAAAATAGTTAGAAAGCAAAGTAATTGAGCAGAATAATGGTTAACCTTACAATTTACTTCATATTGCAAAAGTCACTCTGCTGAATTGGCTCCACTATATTAAAATGAGGCCATTTCTCACCCGATTTGCATGGCGGCGGCATTACCCCGAGAGGACAATGTGGCGGAAATCCCCAAGCAAAGCCGAAAGAAGAACCGAACTTGTTCAACACATTGCATCAAAATGTCGGCGAATGCATGTAGATTACGGGTCATATTATCTTAAATACCTAATGTTACAATAAAAGGTGCTTATCTCTACTCATTTGAAGCTCCAAAATAATAAGCAACTAGAGGAAAACTACATTTTTCACTAGAACAAACGAACGACGTACAGCAAAGTCACTCTCACTTTAGGCACTGTTTATATTGTTGGCCGCTATAGTGCAAGCACATTCACTATCTCAAACTGCCCTTAGTTTTTAAACTAGGTGGGGTGGCGGCATAACCCGGGTTGGCGGCATTCCCCCGGTCTCCCCTATATATTATTTAAAAATACACACTTAATGTTATACAGTAGCTTTGAAATGATCGAGTATTGATTTGGCTCAGATGTAAATGGATTTAAGGGTGAAAAAAATTAGTTTGAAAAGAAAAAAAAAACACCAAGATTTTGATATGAAAATAAAATCTATATCTATCAATATTATAAAAAACAAATATATCTGCGCGTAACGCTGATGTCATTTTGCAAATGGCAGCACTTTGAAATCTGGAATGAAATTTAGGTTTTGCAATTTCCGTGTTCAGCTTGTCGTCAGCTTAAAATTCCGAGTAAAATGAGAACTCCATTTAATATTTTTGTTGAACATTGTCACAATTCTATTTCAAAGACCCGTGATCGGGGGATGTAACTCACAATTATGTGGGTGGGAAACTGGAAATTGTTTTAATCCCTTCCGTTTAGGTCTAAAATGAAAGTACCAAGTTTTATCCCACGTACTAGGTGAACATTAGAAAATATGTACATATTTATAGTCGAAAAACTTTTTTTAAATTATCTTAACAATATCTCAGAACAATTAATGCTTTCAAAAACATTGTCAATACAAATGTTGTAGAATTTGAAATTCTGAATAAAATGAGTACCCATATTAATATTTTTGCTGAACATTAAGGTCGCAATTCTATTTCTAAATTTTGCCTTAACCGCTAATCAGGGGAGAGACAGAGTTATCAATCCACCCTGCCTCCGTTTATTACATACATGTATTTTCTTTAAGTTGTTGAGGCCCTTGAGATGTTTCTGTAAATATGTTAATGCTTTATTTTGTATATTTTGAGGATTATAATTTAGTAGTTATCGAGAAAGAGGTACATAATTGACAGCCGTTTTACACGCCATTTCTCAACTGATATCGTCAACCTTAAACCTTAGTTTAAAAAAACGTAAAGCTAACTTTAAGCTAACTAATAATACTTTTTTTCAATATTCCGAAGGTTTTAAAATTTTATGAATTTAACTTAAGATGCTTGTATACTAGTCGAATAAAATTTTTATTAAAACCATCTTAGTCCTTTTCGTAAAATATCGAAGTTTAAAATTGTGCTATTGGTTGACCTATTCCTCTAGCGACAAGAATCCTGCACACTCATTTGTTCCCTCGCTCCTCCCCACTATTTTCGACCTCCTTAAATGTGATGCATACGCACTGTTATTCACTATATATGTCAAATTAAATACGACGCATAATTCAAATACAATATCAGAGATCATAAACAATATTTCCCATCATTTACAAATCATTTTTGAAATATGCTAAAAATCATGAAATAGTGCACTTTTTAAGTTATCTATTTGTTCGTAGCGGCAAAGCCGCACCTAGTAGGGCGGGAAAACTTAGTACATTTATTTCTGACCTATGTTGAAGGGATTAAAACAATTTCCAGCTTTTCCGTATTTAATTCCGAATTCGGCCTTTTTTTTTTTTTTTTCATTTCCTACCACTGGGCTATATTCTGTAATCAAGAGTTTAAGCCATAACTCTGAAAATATCCAAAATAAAGCCTAAAATAATTACAAAATCCTCAATAAATTAATATATATATATATATAAATTAGAAACAGGGTGAACTGATAACCTCGTCTGTTCTGGCTTCAATCACTTGATTAACGAATTAGGCAAAACTTTGCATTATAATTGTAAAAATTCAACAAAAATATTAAGTACACATTTCAATCAGAATTTTAACCTCTACAACATCTGTATTGACAATGTTTTTGAGAGAGTTAGTTTTTTTTAGATATTGTTATGGTAATTAATAAAAATGTGTTTTTTGACTATAAATCTGTACATATCTTCAACCACTCACCTAGTAAGAGGGGGAAAACTTAGTACATTCATTCTAGACTTTAAGTAAAAGGATTAAAACAATTTCCAGTTTTCCCCTAATTAATTCCAAATGCGGCCTTTTTTTCCTCCCCTACCACTGGTCTATAAAGTGTTTTAAAGACTTTAAAATTCTATGTGCTCTAAGTTTTTTTTTTTTTTTTTTTTTTGGCGGGGGGGGGGGGATGCCAATTTCGAGTGGGAAGAAAAATCTTGATTATTTATTGTGACAATAAAATGACACAGAACAGTTTTTTTTTTTTTTTTTTTTTTTTTAATTTAAGCAGTTTTAAAGAGTTTTGAAACTTTAAGTATTATTACTGTGAGATGTGAAGAAAACGGGGAAACGAAATTTTGAAGGTGAAATTCAGATAAAATTTTAATGAAATGGATATGATGGAATGAATAGTTAATGAAATTTAGGACCGATTATTTTTTCACTTAAAGTAACAAATACAGTAGAGCAATTTTTTTTTAAAACCTTTAACTGATGTCAAAGAAATTGTCACATAACTAGTGTGAAGCGGTCTGTGAGACCGCTCCAACGAAAGATGAATAAAAGCCGCGATAAATTCATAGGATGTTGTTTTTGTACTAAACTTTTTGCACAGGAGTGTTATAATTAAAATTCACCTATTCAAAAGTCTCTGGTGTTAGTACTAAAGTGAAACAAAATTTCAGTAGTGTTTGTAATAAACTGAAATTTGCAAGTTAAACTATGAAAATTGAAAAAAGCACTAGTCTGTGAGACCGGTAACATCAGTTAAAGAATAAAAAAAAAAAGTTTTAAACAGTTTAAACTTTGGTATTGTGGAGAAGGGAGTAAAAAGGGGAGGTGAAATTTCAGAAGAAAGGTTAGCAATGGCGGTTTTATCTTTATTTTTTAAATCAGAAATGAAAAGAAATGCAGAAGAGTTCCACCCCCCGATTAAGAAATAATATGACAGTAAAGCACTTTAAAGGGCTTTTAAAAATTTTTGTATGAAAATAAGCACTTTCAAGCACAAAAAAACCTTTTGAAAAATGCAAGTACTTTTAAGGACCGTACGAATCCTGATATATTAAAAATTTCCCGACTACAGAGTAGTCCTGCACGGGTCAAGTTGCACCAGACACAAAACCGAATATTATACTTAAGTCAACCCGCAACTCGACCCGAACCCTCCAAAAATATTTCCTCGATCCGCAACCTGGCCAGAATCAGCCAAAATAATTTCCGGCAACCTGCAACTCAACCCAGGCCTATTTCAACACGAACCCGAAATAAAAGGAAAGGAAATCCTGTTTTATTGATATTATGAAATGTAATCTACAATTACATCTCTAATAACAATGTTTTATGTAGGCAAATGGACAAATGTATATACTTTAATATTCAAACATATGTGGGTATCATGCCCACAAGTACTTGAAGTGAGGACAGCTTGTTAAAAAGCGCCATCGATATTCACCATCATGGTTGATCTCAATGGCGCTTGCTGACAAGTTGTCCACAACATGGCTCACAATCACATGACACACCTAAGTGATGTAGGATAGGTGGGGGCTAAAGTTACGCACTTATTAATTTTGATTTTTAACGAGCACATTGATCTAAACTTATGTGACGACTGATTAAAATGTTGTATTAAAACCTTAGGCACGTTCCACTATCAAACGACCACTATCAAACGACATTCTGTCAAATTATAATTCCGTGAGAAATTGTAATTTAAAAAAAAAAAACATTGCTCTGCGTATCTTTGCCCTATTCGTTGGGCTAAAAGTATGCAGTGATGAGGCAAAAGATTCGCAGTGCGCATTTTTTCCCCATTACGGCCGGATTTTGCCCCTATTTTCACTAAAATGAATGAGTAATGTAAAAGCATTAGTAAATTTTGATAATATTTAAACTGAAAATTCTAAACTAGACCATGAAAAGAACAGCGATCTGCGAGATCACAAATAGCAGTTAACCTCCAACTGTTGACAAAAATCGTTTCATAAATACTGTAAGTGGTCTCCGAGACCGCTTAATCGTTGATTGAATAAAATGGTTGACTGACTCATAAGAGGCGGTTTCTGCGCTAAACTTTATGCAAAGGGCTATTATAGTAAAATTTCCCGCATTCAGAAGTCTTCAGCTATACTTCTAATTTACCAAACGAATCAAAATTAAAATAACATAACTACTTAAATTGAAAATTACAAGTTAAACTGTGAAAACTGAATATTGCAGCAATCGGCGAGACCGTTAACAGGAGTTAAGGATTAAGGTTTAAAACAAAAGCGATTCTCGAAACAATATTGATTTTTAAAAGTAGGTAGGTAGATACCAACGTTCTATATTAAAAAAAAAAAAAAAAACAACTAGAAAAAGGAAAATGTAGTTTACTAACTTATATTAGTTAAGCAGCTATTATATTTTATATAATATAAATTTAGAAATTGTTAAAAGCTTTGCATCTAGCTAAAATGATAGGGCAAATTCCCATATCTTAAACATGTTCGTATCTTTGTCCCAAGAAGGATGCGTACTTTTACCCTATTCTGCAGTATTTTGCTTAACCGGCTACCTATAAGTATAAACAAATGTGATCGAGGTAAACTACGGCATTTAGAAGCTAAAAATATTTCGATCTCCACTAAAATTTTGGATTTGTAAAAATTCCACGTACTATCAGCTAAAAAATAAAGTGAAATTTAAAAAATGTTAGAGCAAAATTCGAAAATTTAAACTTACCTCATTTTCTTAGCACAAATTGCTACTTTTAATCAAAGGTTTAAACAAATGACTGGTACACTTGAAACAAAACTGCCACCTATTGGTCATGAGAGCCGAAATGTTGCTTCATATGAAATCAGCCGGGGCGTATTTTTGCCCCGCTCATATCTTTACCCCTACCTACCCTATATCTCTCTTTGCATGAGAAAGTAAAAACTCGGCATTTTATCGCTCAAACTCACGTAAAATTAAAATGCAGTTGTTTATATTTAGGTTTTTTCCAAGTCTAAGATTTTCACAAAAAGTTTGAGCAGAACAATTTTTCAGATAAAATAAATACATATTTCAATATGAATGAGCTATTATTAAATTTACTCCTTAACCTTTAACTGATGTCACAGAAATTGTCACAACTAGTGTGAAGTCAATTAGTGTGAAGTTGTCTGTGAGACCGCTTTATCGAAAGATGAATAAAAGGCACGATTAACTCATAGGATGGTGTTTTTGTACTGAACTTTTTGTACAGGACTGTTATAATTAAAATTTACCTATTCAAAAGTATCTGGTGATAGTACTAAAGTTCACAATGGAACAAAATTTCGGTAGTGTTTGTAGTTAAACTGAAAATTGCAAGTACATAAATAATTGCAAAACTATAAAAATTAAAAAAAAAGCTGTGGTCTGAGAGGCCGGTAACATGAGTTAAAAGTTAAGAAAAAAATACATATATAAGAAATGTGATAAATTCTTTTTATTTAAGGCACAGTTAAGAACCATTTATCCTTCTCTAGGAATAGAAAAATTTTACCAACATTTCATTTTTCATATAGGGGAGACCGGGGGAATGCCGCCAACCCGGGTTATGCCGCCACCCCACCTAGTTTAAAAACTAACGGCAGTTTGAGATAGTGAATGTGCCTGCACTATAGCGGCCAACAATAGAAACAGTGCCTGAAGTGAGAGTGACTTTGCTGTACGTCGTTCGTTTGTTCTAGTGAAAAATGTAGTTTTCATCTAGTTGCTTATTATTTTGGAGTTTCAAATGAGTAGAGATAAGCACCTTTTATTGTAACGTTAGGTATTTAAGATAATATGACCCGTAATCTACATGCATTCGCCGACAGTTTGATGCAATGTGTTGAACAAGTTCGGTTCTTCTTTCGGCTTTGCTTGGGGATTTCCGTCATATTGTCCTCTCGGGGTAATGCCGCCGCCATGCAAATCGGGTGAGAAATGGCCTCATTTTAATGTAGTGGAGTCGATTCAGCAGAGTGACTTTTGCAATGTGAAATAAATTTTAAGCTTAACCATTATTCTGCTCAATTACATTGCTTTCTAACTATTTTCAGTAGGTTATGTGTTTCCTAGTATCCATCTGATGCATGTACTAGGTCATTAAAGAGTGGCAGCATTACCCCGGTACAGTGGCGGAATTACCCCAGTATCCTGGGTAATCCCGCCACTGTGCAGAGGTTTAAAAAATATTTTTTTAAGTATGCTTACTTTACAGTTATGATTACGGTTAAATTTATACAGATACTAAAGATCATGATTCAGCTTTAGAATTTTTACTATTAAAAAATAAGCATTTTTTCGAGGTGAAAAAATTTAAATTCCCTTAAGGTGTCGCCATTCCCCCGGTCTCCCCTACACGCAAACATATGTATAATATTTCTGATAGTTTTAAAACACATACCCATGATATGTGTGTATGGATAGAAAAGTGCCCAATATTCAGAGTTAGAAGCATAGGAGAGAGTATGGAGGAATGGGACACATTTTACAAAAATAAGAAAATGAACTTTGTTTGACACAAAAACAATATTTCAGTTTACAGAATACAAAATAAAACACTTTCTAATGTCCCTGAATAATATAGAAACATAATTTTCAGAAACAATTTTATAATTAAAGAAATTGCAAGTTTCAAAATTTGTCCCATGCTTAGTTTAATCCATGCTTAAAGGCTTAGTTTATATTATGGATAATATACAGTATAATGTTCCATAAATAGGGAAACTATTACATCTATGCATAAACAAGTCATTAATATTCAGAAAGCATAAAAAATATATGAAGCAAAATCACTTCTGATCTTGAAATAATCTTTTACTTTATACAATTGAAATCTTATGCAACTTTTTTCAACTGGAGATTGGGCTACCATTGCTTCATCTAGTGTGCGATTGATGAAATGTCTAGAATGATCATATTCAAAAATTTTTATTACTACCAAAACAAAAAGTTTGCAGGAAATTTTGCAGGAAAGTAAAAGAATATATAAAATTTATTAAGTTAAACCCTAAACCCCCTCTTTGCATGTTCGCCAACATAAATGAAAAATAGTGGAACTTCGAAGGATCACTTTTTGCTTCCTAATTGGTTTGATTAAGAGTATCAACAATAACACAGATTATAAAGCATGTAAGCGTGAGGGGGGGGGGGTGTTATGAAGAAAATTTTTAAAGTAAAATTTTTATTGTATAAATTTTTTTTATAAACAAACTTTCAATTTTATCCATTGCTGGCACATCTGCCCAATACCTAGATTTTTAACCTGAAAAAAAATATTTTGGACATTCTTTTGAAAAATCAGTCAACCCGAACCCGACACACAAGATTCAAAACCCAAACCGACCCGATCCGAACCAAAAAAGTAAGGTAAACCCGACCCGATGCCGGAATCTAGTACAATAAATACCGATTACACGGCACGACTCTAATATTAAGAAAGATAATTTTGGTATACATTTTAAGTATTCTGCAGAAGAATAGTGGAATATTTAACCTTCATTATCAGTCAAAGGGGGGGGGGGGTACTATTCATTGCATCACTAATTAGAAATAAAATATTTAATCTGCTAACCATATTGCAATAAAATATTATTTTTTACATAAAACATTGGAAATTGCACGCATGCAGTAAACACTGATGTAAAGAATAGTCATTTGACTGAACAATAAATATTTAACAATCAAATAATAGGATGATATCGCATTAATACCTGCTAAAATCATGTTACATTATAATTCGAAATCAAACGGTCTTACTGTGTAGTTCATTTTTACTTATTAGGAATCAAGGAGAATGGAAATATAACAAAATTTAACTCATAAAGACGAAATATTTACTTACATCCTAATTTGAAATCATAATCAAGATGGATACCTTGAACACCTCTGTGGTTGCGTGAATAGTCATTACGTCATCATTGAAGTCCTTTCTCATTGGCTGACATGGGAGACTAAGATATTTCATGTATTTCTACTATGCGAGTGGTAAATATTATACCCGGTTACAGATAAAATTCTAGTAAACATGCAGATTTCTGTAATTTTACAAAAACTAGTTTTGTAGGATTACAGATTTTTTTTTACAGTGATCGCAATACAATTCAAACATTTTCAATAACACACAAGAAAAATTATCTTTAAAAAAAAATATCACAGACTATTACATGGGAAATTCTGTTCCGAATTTTCCGAAAATTTGGAAATAAAAAAATATCACGGAAAAATATCGAGAATTTCGGCAGTTATTCGCCGAAAAAAATCAATTTTCTCAATCGTCAACAGGAAAAAGGCGCGAATTTCGTCTAAGGATTACATTTGAATTTTGAACAGCCTTTACCTTAAGGCTGTTCTCAAATCCAAAGGGTCAACTTTCTGACATAAGTTTTAATTCATTTTTATTCGGAAACGGATGATACTAGAAAGTGTTGTTATTCAGAAACTATGCCATCGAACTGTTTTTTCCGTTTTCTTGTAAACGCAATAAATAGATCTTTCAGAAAATACTGTCAAATTTGGCATTTTGAACCGAACTTCCAAACGAAAGAAGAAAATCCAGTCAGTAAGGGGAGAAAAATACCGTGTCACGTGATCAAAATCGCTTCTAACTTAATAGTTAAATGATGGATCCAAAAATGGAAAACACAGTTGGATTCCAAAACTCTTCCATGCTCAGGCTTTCGAATTTTATATCTTTCCGTTAAAAAATAAATTTGAAAATGTGTCAGAACGTTTTCGCTTGTTGAGCAGAGCAGCTAAGAACATCCTTAAGCAAAACAATTTAAAATAACAATTTTTGTTGAAAATGCTGATTTTACTAGATTTTTCTTCAGCTACAAGATCAGAATAGCAACTTAAATGGGGTAAGTTAAACATACATTTGAATTCTGTATGATTAACGTCTTAATGAGTATTATTAATTAAGGTTGTTTTTAACCGCTCTGCTCAACAAGCGCAAAAAGTTTTGACACATTTAAAAGTTCATTTTTTAACGGAAAGATATAAAATTGGAAAGCCTGGCCATGGAGGCAATTTGGAATTGAACTGTTTTTTCCATTTTTGATCAGTCAATTACCTATTGAGTTATAAGGAATTTCGATCACGTGACAAACACGTTTTTCGCTCGCTCTTGAGTCTCTTTCTTCCTTCGCGCGGAAATTCGGTTCAAAACGCCCACTTTGACATTCTTTTCTGAAAGATCTATTGCGTTTGTAAAAAAATGGGAAAAAAAGCTCAATGACATAGTTTCTGAACAACAACACCAGCTAGTTTCATGCATTTTCGAACAAAAATAAATTAAAACTTATGTCAGATAGTCGCCCTTTTTGGATTTGAGAACACCCTTAAACAAAATAGTTGAAAATAACAATTTTTAAGGAAAAAAGCTGCTTTCTATATTTTTTTTTCAACTACAAGATCAGAATATCAACATAAATGAGGAAAGGTAAATATATATTTAAATTTTAAATATCTTAATGAGTATTATTAATTAAACTAAACAATTGAAAATAACGATTTTCAAGGAAAAAAAAAACTGATTTCTTTAGATTTTTCCAGCTATAAGATGAGAATATCATCTTAAAAGGGAAATTTAAACATATATTTAAGTTTTTCAACAACCATTACCTTAACCAATTTTAAAAACAAAGGAAAATATGAATTTTTTATGAAAAAGACGAATTTAAACGAATTTTACTAACTTTTATACTAGTTTGATATCTTAACATATATTTAAACACTAGTCTAAAGTTTTATATCTTACATAACTACAGCACTACAAAATATAGTATATTTGAACAAAATAAATTCAAAACTTGAAATTTCACTTAAAAAAATATTTTCACGTAAACGCATATAAAAATACGATTTTTTATTCTAATTTTCTTATCTTTAGCAGATTGAATAGGATTTTTTCGACGAGACTAGTATAAGAAAATAATTCCAACTCCTATTTACCACCGTCAACCCCTGACATTCCCTAAACTTGGGGGGTCCGCAACAATAGAGTTTTGATGTCAGAAAAGTATATCGGAAATTGTTTACATCCAAGAAAAACATCAATTTTTGCGCTTCTTTTCAGTTGTTACGTGAAAGATATAAACTTATATTTTAGTTTTTAAAAATCATTACCTTAATGATTATTAATAATTAAGCAGAACAGTGGAAACTATGAATTTTTAAGAGATAAAAGATAATTTCTTATAATTTTTTCAGATGTAGCATGGAAATATCAACTTCTAAGAGAAGAGTTAAACTTATACGAGGGTTGTAAATTAAATAGTGGCAACTTAACCTTGAAACTCGCAGAAGGGCGGGCATGCGCAAATAGGATATCGGAGCGGTGTTGTGGCGCTGTTGTCGATGTGTAGAGTGCAAAAAACAGTCGATCTGCTTAGAAGAGTAGTTGTTGTGTGGCGTTAAAGTAAGGAGTTTCGTTTCCATCGCTCTAAAGCATGTTTTCAAAAGGGGATCAGCGGTCGTGGCTTAAAATTGAGGTTGTCCGTGTCAAAAATGCAACAGAATGCTATCGAGGATTAGTGGAAGCCTGTGGCACAAATGCGTTACCGTATAGGGCAGTAGCACGATGAGTTCAAGCATTTCGTTCGGGTCGGAATGAGACTGCGGATTTGCAACGCACAGGTTGGCCCTCCATTCCTCAAGAGCAGATTGACATCCTGAGTGGTCTCCTTACCATAGACCGTCGATGGACTGTCCGAGAATTATCCTTAGAGGTTAATCTGAGTCCATCTATACTCTACGTAGTAGGGCGCTCGGTCGCTCACATCAACAATCGCACCTTGCCACTGGTCTACAACGGCTTCCCGGCATTTGACAAAAGGTTATAAGCTTTGATGGTGATTACATAGAAGGAATGTAATGCAATTGTACTTGTAAGTTCATTAAAAATTGATTTATACCTATGTTGCCATTACTTAATTTACAGCCCTCGTATTTTAGTTTTTAACAACAAAAACTTTATAAATATCATTAATTAAACAAAAAAATATCAGTTTTTAAGAAAAAGATGAAATTTTATGCAAATTTTCAACTTTGAAATACATTTGTTTATATATTGTTACAAGATACTAATTATATTGTTAAACTTTATCTATCTTTAAAAGCTTCATTGCCTTTATATAGTGTTCATATTTACATCTATTCACATCATGTCTACTACATTTGAAACCAATAGTACAAATTTCTTCCCTATATTGGAAACTGGAAATGAATAAAATTGATTTATGCATTCGAGATCATTTGATCATTGAAACATCGAGATTTTGAGCAGATATCTGAATTTTGAATGAACAACACTATAATGAATATTAATAATTAAGCAAAACAATGGAAAACATCAATTTTTAAGGAAAAAGACCGATTTCTTTAGTTTTTTTCAACTATAAGATGAAAATATCAACTTGGAGAAAAGTGACTAGGATTTCAACTTAAAAACGAAATTTAAACATATATTTCAGTTTTGAACAACCATTACCTTAATGAATTTTAATAATTGGACAAATAACAAAAGGAAAATATGATTTTTAATGAAAAAAGACTAATTTAAACGAATTTGATTAGCTTTTACACTAGTTTGAGATTTTATCATACTTTTAGATGCTAGCTATGTAGAATTTTAACCATTGAATGATGTACACTGCAAGAAATACTCATTACTAAAAAAAAATAAATTAATTTTAATCTAATCAATAACTGATAATTTCACATTTTAAAAATATTTTCATGAATGTACATATAAAAATATGAATTTACAAAGTAATATCATTATTTTTATTACATTTAACTGGATTTTTCTACAAATTTACCAAGTTGGTTTTTAAGAAATCAACACACCATACGCATTTTAACTTTAAACTGACTAGGAATAGGACATAATCCTTTTTTTTTTTCACTCATCAAACACCCCTTGAAATTTACCAATGTGGGTGGCAATAACAGTACATTTTTTACACATTAGTGGTTTTCTTCAGAAAACATTTAAGATGCTTGATTTTTTTCAAAGGACCTTTCATTTTCTTGTTTCTTTCTTTCTTTGGAAATTGCTATGAATTCCATTCTTTTTTCAAACAATAAAGCACTCATCAAAAATATCGTTATACAGAAATTAGAATTGCAGCTTCTTTGAAAGATTGAAAAAGTTTCAACACTTTAAAGGGATCCGCATAAAGTTGTCAATTTCTGTTGTAGAGATTCAACAAAAAGTACATGGAGTGGCATCGTCTCCCACCTCAACCCATTAGTGTCAAAAATTATGGCCGAAACTTCAGTGAGGTTTACCATTGACACCCGAAAAGTGTTTGGTTTTCGTTTGCTTGTCTGTCTGTTCCGCAAAAACTGCCGTTAAAAGCGTTGGATTTATATCTTGGAAGGGGAAGAGGGGGACCGCTCCGATCGAACCCCCCCCCCCCGTGGATGCGCGCCTAAGGGAATCTCCTCCTGGTGCGAATTGTGCGTTTTTTCCTCGCCATTTGACGAAATTAGCGTTTTTACACGATTCTTTTGTAAAATTAGCGTTTTTTCTGCGATCCTTTGGCGAAATTAGCGTTTCTTTCTGCGATCCTTTGGTGAAATTTGCCTTTTTTCTGCGATCCTTTGACGAAATTCGCGTTTATTTCTGCGACTTCTGCGATCCTTTGACGGAATTTGTGTTTTTTCTGCGATCCTTTGACGAAATTCGCGTATTGTTTTCGCGATTCTGTGGCGAAATTCGCATTTTTTTGTGCGATTCTTTCGCGAAATTAGCGTTTTTACACGATTCTTTTGTAAAATTAGCGTTTTTTCTGCGATCCTTTGGCGAAATTAGCGTTTCTTTCTGCGATCCTTTGGTGAAATTTGCGTTTTTTCTGCGATCCTTTGACGAAATTCGCGTTTATTTCTGCGACTTCTGCGATCCTTTGACGGAATTTGTGTTTTTTCTGCCATCCTTTGACGAAATTCGTGTTTTTTTTTTCGTTGTCCTTTGACAAAAATCGCGTTTTTTCCGTGGTCCTTTGATGAAATTCGCGTTTTTTCGTCGTCCTTTGACGAGGTGCACGATTTTTTGGCGAAATTCACGTTTTTTTCGCGCTTCTTTGACGAAATTCACGTTTTTGCGCGATCTTTTGACGAAATTCACGTTTTTTGCACGACCCTTTGACGATATTCGCGTTTTTTGCGCGATCCTTTGACGAAATTCGCGTTTTTGCGCGATATTTTGACCTGCGAACGATTGACAAAATTTAATTTTTTCGGCGACCATTTGTCGAAATTCGCGATAATCGGTGGATTTACATTTTTTTATCCAAGGGGGGGGGGAATCGGGTGATCTCCCCCTTCCTTGTGAAGAGGTATACACACCACTTAGATGACGCATTTTGACTTTCAAGGATGTTAAGGGCCCTTCAGATTTCTGAAGGGGATCCTTTTTCATAGATTATCCTCTTTCAGAAATCTGATATTAAAAAATGGATGCGATGGTTATGTTTTTCAGCTTTCTATAATTGATTCTTATGTATTTTTTAGTGCTGAATCAAAAAATTACCTCATTTTTTACCATACCATCACGTCAGGATTTTTCACAAATCGCAAATTTTTAAATTTTTAAAAAGTCGAAAGATTGCGAAAATCTGCTACTATAAAATAGACGTAACTTTTCTTCATAAGTTATTTATTTTTTTGCTTATGCTATGGATATTTACAGTTAAATAAGTAAAATATTGTGTATTTAAAATCCTCATAATTTTATTCAATGCGTGGAAGTTTCTTTGAACCGCTTCGTGTTTTTCTTTTAATCTTCTCTATGGGATTCATCTCGGTATCCACTTTTATTTTGGCGGTTGATAAGGCTGAGAAATTTGTCGCAGATGTATTTAACCCTGCACTGCACGAATTTTTCTATTTTTACGATTTTTTTTATTTGCAATCTATATATCGGTCTAATAATAGGAAAAATAGGAAAAAAAATTAAATTTCAAAATGTCAGCTAAAATTTCATATTTTATGGTGTCTGCCATATGTACGCATTTAGGGTTTTAATATATTGTATTGCTATATTTTGTAACCAATTGACCTTAAATTAATTAATTTTATCTGCTTAACACTCTGCAACAATTATTATATTAATATTTTTAAGTGTTCAGCAAAAATAATGAAAATAAATCTTATGTTAATAACTTGATTGATTTTTTTTTTTTTTTTTTTTTTTTTTTTTTTTGTTTCCGAAGAACAAATTCTAATTTTTTGTACAATGCAGCCGTTTGACATGGACAAAATAAGTGTTATTACATGCTTTGGATTGTTCTTGATCAGTTACAGTGATCATATTAGCCAAATTCATGGCGCATAATGAAAATTATAAGGTTTTTAGGTATGTGCTAGATATGGCACGTCGTGCAGTGAAGGATTAAAGCATTTGCCTTCTTTTGTTAAGGCTTTGCAAATTGCTTTGAGAGATTTTCGCTATATTTTACTTTTTAACTTTGAAAATTACTATTTGCGAAAATCGTGACGTGGTGGTTAAAAATGAAGGTCATTTTCGGATTCAGTGCTAAAAAAGTATATCAAAATCAATTATCAAAAGTTAAAAAACACAATCATCGCAGGCTTGTGTTATTAACGTTGTTCACTATAACTAAAAGAACAAAAAATAAGATAAATAAATACCATAGTACAAGAGTAAAAAGAAAAAGAAAAAAAAAGACATTTAATAAATAAATTATATTATAACGTTTTTAATTTTACGACCTAATAAGTAACAATAAACGATATTTTGAGGAAAGGGCGGGATTATATAATAAGAGTGTTGGGTAACCAAGTGTTTCGGTTAATCGGATGTCGGATAATCGAGAATCTGTAATATTTTTAAATCGCATTAATTATTTCATATTCATTTAATAATTAACTGCAAGGAAGGATTTGAGGAACAGAAATTATGAGTACGTTGATTATAGGTTACTCGGTATCGCCCCCCCCCCCAAAAAAAAAAAAAACGATTCTCTGGATCCGCCCTGCTTCCGCTAAATATAAACTCTAAAAGCTACAAACTCAAAACTTCGGGTATTTATAGCCCAATGCCTGTTCTTTAAAAGTAAGGTCAAAGTTTCTTAAAAAACTTAAACAAAAAATTAATAAAAATCAATAACTAAAAAGTGCGCCTACTACCCCCGGTCTCCCCTACTATGCGCATCCATAGTCGAAAGTATTATATGATTCCTTTTTTTTTTTTTTTTTTTTTTTTTTTTTTTTTTTTTTTTTTTTTTTTACAGACTTCTACTACACAAATCGTATTATGCGTCCCACCAGTGAAAATGGGCGAGAGTCGCCACTCACTTAAAAAATGGAAACATTTAGAAAAAAAAAAATCTCTTCGCTAACAATTTAAAAAGAATATTTTATACTATTTCTGTTAGTAACTTTGGCCTCTGCCCCCTCTCATTACTAGATAATGAAAAGTCATCTCTTTCTTTTTAAAAAGGATATTTTAACTTAATAAAGAAAAAAAGTACAAAACTGTTTAATATTAATTTATGGTTCATGAAAGGGGTAAAAACAAATAGTAAGGTGCAACCACACTGGGAAAAAAAGAAAGAAAGAAAAAGAAAGTAAATTAAGGGGGCCATTAGCTCCTCCATTTCTACCCCCCCCCCTTTATATACGTAACAAATCAACCTCCAAATCTATTCAGGGAAGCGCTTTATGAGAATTAACTGGCATACCAAATTATTTGAAGAAAATCGGATAATTCTGCATGAAAAACTCGTTTTTTTTTTCTAAATTAAGGGGGGGGGGGCGATTAGTCCACCGTTTTCCCCCCTTTACACTTAACCAATGAACCCCCAAAACTAATCAGGAAAGCGCCTTATCAGATGAACCTATATCCAAAATTTGAAGCAAATCCGATATTTCTATCAAGTGTTATCGCGTTACATACATACAGAACCTTCGGTCACATTATCTCTCAGACTTTGATAGCATGAGGGCTAATATAAAAGTAACAAAAACGAAAAATTATGTATCACGCATATGTTATGAAACAATTTGGAACACTAACAGAATATTATTAAGAAATTTAAATCTAACGTAATAATTAAAAAAAAAATGTATTCGGGGAAATCTTTTGCAATACTCTGATACCACGAGTTTAAAATGAACATTGAATGCTTATGAGAAAAGAAAAGTAAAGTGACCAGTCAAACTGATGGCATTGAGCTCACAGGTTATTGACACTAATTATATATTACACTCTTATTTCAAAGAATAATGCCCCTCAAAAAATAAAAAAATCGACAAAAAAAAAAAAAAAAATCATTTAGCTGAATTCAGGGAGGGATTACCCCCCCCCCCCCCTCCACACACACACACCTTTATACTTGACCAATGAATTTCCAAATCTAATCAGGGAAGCGTCCTATTAAAATTAACCAGTATACCAAATTTGAAGTAAATCGAATAAATCTGCATGAAAAACCCATTTATCTAAATTAAGGGGGGATTAGACCTCCGTTCCCTCCTTCATACTTAACCAATGAACATCCAAATCTAATCAGGGAAGCCCCTTATCAGAATAAACTGGTATACCAAATTATTTGAAGCGAATCTGATAATTCTGCATGAAAAACCCGTTTATCTAAATTAAGGGGAGGGGGGCATTCTAAATTAAGGTTAAACCTTTATACTTAACCAATGAACCCCTAAAATTAATCTGGGATGCGCCTTATGAAAATGAACCTATTTACAAAATTTGAAACAAATTGGATATTGCTATCAAGAGTTATCGCGTTACGTACATACAGAGTAGAGATGTGTCATTTGTTGAGGAACGACTCCAAAGGAACGATTCCGGCAGTGAAACTGAAGGAACGATTCCATTCTGTAAAAAGGAATCGGTCCTTTTCGGAACGGTTCCTCGGATTCGGTCCTTTTGGGAACGGTTCTTCGGATTCGGTCCTTTTTGGAACGGTTCCTCGGAATCGGTCCTTTTCGGAACGGTTCCTCGGAATCGGTCCTTTTCGGAACGGTTCCTCGGAATCGGTCCTTTTCGGAACGATTCCTCGGAATCGGTCCAAAATGTACCGACTCCGAAAAGGACCGATTCCTCGGAGTCGGACCATTTCGGAATCGTTCCAAAAAGGACCGATTCCGAGGAACCGTTCCAAAAAGGACTGAATCCGAGGAACCGTTCCGAAAAGGACCGATTCCTTGGAAATTGGTTCTTTTCTTGTAGACTGACCAGTTTTAAAAAATTAAAATACGCTATTTTATTTCAAAATAACAGATTTTGATTCTATTAAAGCTGACTTTATTGCCAAAATATCCTTCTAATGTGTGTGCCCCCCCCCCCCACCCTCCTCAAAAAATAAGAAAAAAAAAGGAAAAGTAAAGAAAGAAAGAAAAAAGAAATTGAAGTGCGGGGCGGAGTAGGGCGTTTAATAAACATTACTATTTCATCTTCTTGTGCTAAATTAATCTGAAAGAAATAAAAAAAATATTTTATACGAATTGGATTTTTTATACCTGAGTGAAAAAGTGCCCGAGATGGGATTCGAACACAGAAACTTTACGTGCTTTACCGATTGAGTACCTGGACCCCGAGGGTAATGGAACACCATGTGTACACTAATACATTTTCTAATTGGTAAATGTATCATACGAAATGAATTTTTTCTAAATGAATTCTTAAGGCTGTTCTCAAATCCAAAAGGATAAATTTGTGACAAAAGTTTTAATTTATTTTTATTCGGAAATGCATGAAACGAGCAGGTGTTGTTGTTCAGAAACTATGTAATTGAGCTGTTTTTTCCGTTTTTTTTTTTTTTTTTTTTTTTTTTTTTTTGCAAACGCAATAGGCCTTTCAGAAAATAGTGTCTAAGTGGGCGTTTTGAACCGAATTTCCGCGCGAAAGAGGCATCTAAAATGAGTGAAAAACATGTTTGTCCCGTGATCAAAATCGATTATAACTCAATAGGTAATTTACTGATCAAAAGATGGAAAACACAGTTCGATTCCAAATCGCTTCCATGGTCAAACATTCCAATTTTATATCTTTCCGTTAAAAAATGAATTTGTAAGTGTGTCAAAACGTTTTACGCTTGTTGAGCAGATCACTTAAGAACAGCCTTAAGAAAAACAAAGAAAATGCTTGTTTAATTACTAGTGAAAAATATTTTTTTTAAATCTGACTAGAAACAGTTTTGAATAATATAAGAAATATATCACTAGGCCATAAAAATTGCATTTTAATAGGATAATAATAGCTGATTTTCAATTATTTTAATAATTGTAGAGTTACGCACTTTCATGCATATTTCACTATTTCATGTTTTTTCTTCAAACATAATTTCAATTTGAGAATCCTCTTTGTCAAAATAAATATATGACCAGCTACGTGCGCTCGAGTACTACTTTATTTCCACAGTTTGGCGTCTTGTTTTTCTCTCCTGAAGAAGATGATTGAAAAAATCTCGAAACTCCCTAAGATTGTTGTTTTAATAAACTTACATTGAGGTTTATTACATAGAGTAAAATCTGTTAGAACAAGGAATTTTTGTAAAACGTTTCTTTCTTTCTTAAGATAATGAATATTTCAAAAAGCATAATGTCTAATAATAATAATAAGATAACAGTAACAGTGGTGGGTGGGATTGAAATAATTTAACCGCGGTTCGCTCTCTTAATGGCCGTTTTGAGTATAAAAACGGGAAAGAAAAATCACGTGCTACATATAGATTAGTGGACTTTCTCCAACACTGTGACATATATATATATATATATATATATCTTATACTATAATGCGAGCAAAAATTGTGTGTGAAATATGTGTGTGTGTGTGTGTATGTAAATTTTATCTTAAAAACGGCTCTAACGATTTTGACGAAATTTTGTATTTTACCATTTTCTGGCTCGAAAAGACTATTGGGCTAGGTCACATGTTCGAGAAAATTCGATTAGTGGGTCATTATGGGTCAGGGTCAAGCTAATTATATCTAAAAAACGGCTCAATCGATTTTGAGTAAATTTTGTATCCAACCGTTTTCGGGAATGAGAAGAATATTGGGCTAGGTCACATGTTCGAGAAATTTCAATTAGTGGGTCATTTTTGGGTCACTGCGGGTCAAGCTATTTTTATGTAAAAAACGGCTCTAACGATTTTCACGAAACTCTATATTCTACAGTTTTGGATTGTGAGAAGGCCGTTGGGCTAAGCCACATGTTCGCGAAAATTCGATTAGTGGGTCATTTTTGGGTCACCGTGTGTCAAGCTTAGCTTATCTAGAAAACGGCTTTAACAATTTTGATGAAATTTTGTAATCTGCCATTTTCCGACACGATAATACCATTGGGCTATGTCGCATGTTCAAGAAAATTCGATCAGTGGGTCATTTTGGGTCACAATGGGTCAGGCTCAAGCTAATTGAATCTTAAAAAAAGGCTCTAAACTTTTTCACAAAATTTTGTAATATACCGTTTCTGGGCACGAATAGATCATTGGGCTAGGTCACATGTTCAAGAAAATTCGATTAGTGGGTCAATTTGGATCATTATGGGTCAGGGTAAAGCTAATTATATCTAAAAAATGGCTCAATCGATTTTGACTAAATTTCGTATCCAACCGTTTTCGAGTACGAGAAGACTATTGGTCTAGGTCACATGTTTGAGAAATTTCGATTAGTGGGTCATTTTTAGGATCACTGCGGGCCAAGCTATTTTTAACTAAAAAACGGCTGTAACGATTTTCACGAAACTCTATATTCTACAGTTTTGGATTACGAGAAGACTATTGTGCTAAGTCACATTTCGAGAAAATTCGATTAGTGGGTCATTTTTGGATCCCTGTGCGTCAAGCTTAGTATATCTAGAAAACGGCTTTAACGATTTTGACGAAATTTTGTAATCTGTCGTTTTCGGGCGCGAGAATAATATTGGGCTAAGTCGCATGTTCAAGAATTCGATTAGTGGGTCATTTTGGGTCACAATGGGTCAGACTCAAGCTAACTGAATCTAAAAAAAGGCTCAAAACGTTTTCACAAAATTTTGTAATGTACCGTTTCTGGGCATGAGATGACCATTGGGCTATGTCCCATGTTCGAGAAAATTCAATTATTGGGTCATTTTTGGGTCACTGTGGGTCAAGCTAATTGTATCTAAAAACGACTCAAACGATGTTGACAAAATTTTGTATTATACCGTTTCTGGGCATGAGCAGACCATTGGGCTAAGTCACATGTTCGAGAAATTTCGATATGTTATTTTTGGTTCCCTGTGGGTCAAGCTAAATTTATCTAGAATAAAGTTGCAACGATTGTGACTCAATTTTGTATTCCATTGTTTTCGGGCTAGAGAAGTCCATTGGACTAGGTCACATGTTCAAGAAATTTCGAATAGTGGATCATTATGGGTCACGATGGGTCAGGGTCAAGCTAATTGTATCTAAAACACAGTTCAAACCATTTTGACAAAACTTTGTATTATACTGTTTTCGGACATAAGACCATGGGGCTAGGTCGCATGCTCAAGAAAATTCAATCAGTTTGTCATTTTGGGTCATAATGGATCAGAATCAAAGCTGTATCTAAACAACGGCTCAAACGATTTTGACAAAACTTTGTATTATATCGTTTTTGGGCACGAGAAAACCATTGGGCTAGGTCGCATGCTCAAGAAAATTCTATTAATGGATCATTTTGGATCATAATGGGTCAGGGTCAAGCTAACTGTATCTCAAAAAGGTTCAAACGATTTTGACATTTTTTTTACTATACCGTTTCCCGGTACGTGAAGACCATTGGAGTATGTCACATGTTCGATAAATTTCGATTAGTGGGTCATTTTTGGATGAACGCGGGTCAAGCTAATTTTATCTAGAAAATGACTAACGATTTTCACTAAATTTTGTATTCCATCGTATTCCGGCTGAAGAAGAGCACTGGGTTAGGTCGCATGTTCGAAAAAATTCGATTGGTGGGTCATTTTGGGTGTAATTGGCTCAGGGTTAAGCTAAGTGTAACTAAAACAGCAAGAATGATTCAGTGGGAAATACATCGAGAGAAACACAAAGCTGAATTTGACCGAGCTTAGCTCGGTCATTCCTGCTAGTATATATAAAGCTGCATATTTTATGCTTGTTTCGCTTTAATAGATTTATGTTAACCCTCCGCCTACCAGAGGGGTTCAATGGCCCCGACAGGTACATTTATAATGATATTTCTAATTTATTTTAAAAACTGAAATTTCTGTAAATATGGTTTTTTTCTGGGATGTTCTATTCTTTTGAGTAGAACATTCCAGAAAAAGTCACATATTTACAAAATTTTCATTTTTTAAAATGTGAAAAATCAATTTGAATGTATCTATCGGGTCTGTTGCACCGGTCTGGTATGCGGAAGGTTAATATTGCATTTAAAACGTTTTACAATATACGAATTTAATTATTGGTTTCCAAAGAATGCCGCGTTGTGATTTTGTACAGTTTTTTCATTTGTTATTTTATTTCTATTTCTTGCTAAATAATTAAATTTAAATAACTGTGACTTTGTTTTAATTCAACGTAAAATAAAAGCAAAAAAAAAATCGTTTATCGTAATAATTTCCTATAATGATTCAGATTTCTTGATCGTTATTGATACTCGTAAATCCCGAAATCAATGCCACGATTAATGCCTGTTACTGTGGTGATGGATAATACATATCTGAGTTTAGTTTCGATCTAATCAAGGCTCCCTTCATGCTAAACTAAATTTAATGTTTCAAGCCTAATGCCAAACTTCCGTTTTTATTGAGATAAAACTCACTGAAAATACGATACTAAATTTTATGTGTTTTCCTTTCTTATTGTTATTCTTTTCACTTAGAAGATTTATTTATTTATTTTCTTAAATTACATAAAGTTTTCTGAAAAGTTCGAATTTAACAAAATGTTTTATCTATTTCAAATAGTTTTGACGATAAAAAGTTTAACTCCGAATAAAAAATAGTCAAATTCTCAAAAAATTAAGGTTGGTATTATCTATAACACGTTTACAACAGATATCTTTCATTCAACGGCCGAAACATCGTCAAAAGGATAGTTCTTTATATAGTACTACACTCTGTAATAATAATGGACATACTTTTAATTTGTTTAATTTAATTAAACCAATAAACCGTTTTTCAGTTAAAATGTTAGCAAATTTAAAGAAATAGAACTTTGAAGTTTAGTGAATCACTATATCTTTTGGCGGAGATAATATGTACTATATATGAATAAAATCATATATATATATATATATATATATATATATATTATAATATTAATATATATAATATTATCTTATAAATATCACTAGCCATAGCCATGCTGCTAATGAATCTGTTTACAAATCATCTGAAGGAACTTCTACCCTTTCGTGTAACACAAGTGTTCAATGACTTCATGAGTTATGAAGCTCCAAAGATCCCAATCCAAACAAACATATTAGCACCGCAATTCACTCACACCGAACTGAGGTTCTGTATGGTATAAGTGGAGAGAGGGTGACGGCGGATGAGGGTGTGAAATTAGAGAAATTCCTGTAGGTTCTCGTGAAATTGGAGATTCAAAAAGAGTTGTAAGTTTATTGAAATTCTACGTAATTAACAGCAGTTCACAAATAGCGATGTTAGGGTAAAAGACAAGACATACATCAGTCACTCAGGAAAGACAGTGTGCAAAAACGTGCTTTACTTTTAACTCTTTCCAATAAAGTTAGTGTTTATGAATGCGGTTTGTCTGTCCGTCAGACCGTCTGTTCACGCTCTAAGGCAAGTCACACACTAAGGCGAAACATAAGACATGTCGCTTGAATTCGCTAGAAAAACTGGTTTAAAACAAGTCTGCAACAACTTTGTTCTTTGTTTCGACCGGTTTTTGCATTTCATGTTGTGCTTTGTGTCGTTCTGTGGTCTCAGTGTGTGATATACCTAACTCCCGTAAATGTACTCGGATTCCCATGCAATTGATATATGTTAATGATGTTTATCATGGGATGTTTGGTATTCAATATGAAGAGTGTAGCATTAATAGTTTATTTACAGGGGCACTCAAAAGTATTTCGTTACATTATGGTCAACGGGAAAAAATCGTTTGCAGCGCATTTTAATGACATTAAGCTATTTCATATGCATTAAAATTGATATATATCACTGAATTGCACTACAAGATGATTGCTATAGAATAGGGTGTTTCACTTCTGAACCAGATCCTGAAGGCGGTGATAATAATGTTGATGAATTATGCGAAATATCCTGTGTGCGTAAAGTTAGGGAGCTGAGGAGAAAAACGATAAAGGGGATAAAGTTATTGAAAGTACGGACACTGGAACAAAAATGTACTCTACTTTAACTAGTTACATATCCAAACCAGTAGGGCCATCCAAATGAAAAATGAAATTAAGATTACCTAGAGGTAGATTTTGAAGAGGAATCTATGAGACTAAAAATTCCTAGACCCTGGTGACAAATATCAGAGCAATAATAAAATTTCCTATACAGGATGTCCACTCTCAACGAAGTCCAATAGCTAATTCCTAAACCGTTAGTCATAGCCATATAGTTCCAATTACAAAAATGTTTTAAATGGGGGTAAAGAAGTATTTAAAAAGTGATTTGGGTCAACAGAATCATTTCTTGAAAAGTTATGAAATTTAATTTTTTACACGATCCCCCGGTCCTTCAAGTTATAGTTAGTAAAACTTTCCTATTACACTTATAAGTAAGACAAATAAAAGTCCTATTATTCTACGACTAAAACTGACAGAAGTAATGGCTGTTTAAACTTGGAGCATATTTTTTGCTGCGAAATAGGGGTAATTTACAAATTTACTAGAAATATAAATAATCTTCAGATATATAAAAAAAATATTTGATAGTAAAATTAACATTGCATTATAAATTTGAAATCTATAATCATTCTGAAATATTAATGCAAAATATACAGCTTGTACTAAACATATAACGGGAAAAAAATAATAGAATTTTCGTTAAATAAAATGTCGAAAAGCAACAGCCTCGATTCTTTACACACTGAATCCAAAAATGGCCTTCATTTTTTATCACAAACTACAGATTTTTTGTAAATCGTAAATTTGAAAGCTAAAAAGTGAAAAATTTTCGGAAATCTGATTCTGATAGTATAAAATAGATGTGATTGTTATTTCTTTAACTTTTGTTAATTGATTTTTATGTATTTTTTACTATTGAATCCGAAAATGACCTTCATTTTTAACCATCACGTCAGGATTTTCCGCAAATTGTAAATTTCAAAGTTTAAAAGTTCAAAGTTTTAATTGAACTATTGAACCTCTTCCCTTCCCACATCATCGGATCAATGAGCTGTTTAGCTGTAAGAATCCAGTATAAGCCAAAAATTGAATAAATTCTTTAATTAAATAAAATTAAATTGAATAAAAGAAGTTTTACATCCATTTTATAGCATCAGAATTTCGCTAATTTTATAACTTTGAAATTTACCATTTACAAAAAAGTCTAACATGATGGTTAAATATGAAGGTAATTTTTACATGCAGTGCTAAAAAGCACATACAAATCAATCGTAAAAGTTAAAAAATACAACCATCGACTCTATTTTATAGTATTAGCTATTTTTTCCATTTTGAAATTTACTATTTGCGAAAAATTCTGACATGATGGTTAAAAATGAAGATAATTTTCGGATTCAGCGCTAAAAAATACATAAAAATCATAATTTTAAAAATACATAATTTTAAAAATAAAAAAACACAACTATCGCAGTCTTGTGTTATCTAATCTAAAACTTTTTAATAAACTTGTTGGCAGTAATCTATCCGAAATTTTTTGTGTTACCCTGTAAAATAAGTACATAATGGTAAGCACTGAAAATCATAATAATATTACATTGTCATCTGATTTACGTCAATATGTAAAATTTAACCTCGATCGCATATTTTAAAGTGAGTTGAATTTCGAGTACAAATTTTGAACTGGAAAGACATACATACGATCGTTTCAAGTTAACCCGTTTCCGGCTGGTGTTGCGTTCACGCAACTGTCAAAATAATTGCTCATGCTTACATTAATTACATTGTCACCACTATTTTACAATAAGAAAAATGCCTTATTTATTGGCAAAAATTTCGATATTTTAATACAGCGGAAATTAAATTTCTGAATTTGTGGTGACAAGCGACTTTCAACAAGAAATTTGAAAATTCCTACTTATAGTTTTGGCGGTTAATAGGTTAAATAAAAGCTTATAAAAATAGCATAATTTTTGTTAAAAAAATTATGAAAAGAAACAGCTTCAAATCCTTACAAAAATCTGTCGTAATACGATTTCTTTCAAAGCGCAGCTACACATGAAATAAATCCTTCAAATACTTTAAACACTTTGTTTACGACCCCAAGAAGCATGGCTAAACTCATGTGTATTCGGATGCAGAAAAGTTGCATAAGTCTTGCATTTCAAAGTTTCGTATAACTTCATGAATTTTAGTGTTAGATGAATGGGACTTTTTTGTCTTTCTTTTAAGAGAACAGGAAATATTTACTAAATATCTCTTATAGGGCGGGGGACCGTAAAAAAATTAAATTTCGTAATTTTTTTAGAAATATTTTTATTGATCCAAACGACTTTCAGAATAATTTTTTACCTTATTTAAAACATTTTTGTTTTAACACACAACAACACACAATTGGAACTATAGGTCTATGACTAACGGTTTAGGACTTAGCCACTGAACATCTTTGAGAGTAAAGACACACTGTATAAAATAATAATATAAATGGACGGTCATTTGACGACATATTTTCAAGAGAAACCAATGATTACACTAAAAATCGAATAGACCTTACAACGCCCTTAAATTTCCAAGAGGAATTATGTTTTATACCATAAATCATAAAGTTAGAAATAACTGCAAATTAATTGCACACACTGATCAATGAAATGAATTCTTAAAAACAAAATCATCTGTCCAAAAACATTACAAAATAAAGGCGACTGGATGCGTAAGAAAATGGATGGGTACATAAGACAATAAATTAGTAAAAAATATTATGGATTGCATGTGGTTCTCTTTATCTCGGAAGTGTTTTTTTTCCCGTTGGAATCCTTTATTTTTCAAAATCGTTCTTTTTTTCTCGAAATCGTTCCTTTTTTCTCGGAATCGTTCCTTTTTTCTCGGATTAGTTCCTTTTTTTCGGAACGATTCCGAAAGGAACGACTCCAATGAACTCGTTCCTTTCGGTGAACGATTCCGACTGGAACGATTCCTTAAAAGGAACGATGTTGCCCATCTCTGATACAGAGCCTGTGGACACATTAGCTGTCAGGCTTTGACAGCAGGCCTGCCACAGACGTCCACAGGCGACTATTTTTATATTCTGTTCGCACCACTATTTAACCCTCTGTCTACCAGAAGGGTCCAATGGACCCGACATGTATATTCAAAATATCTATTCAAACCAGAAATTTCTTCAAAACAAACTAAATGTATAAATCAGACAATAATAAGTTAAATAAACAAATTAAATAGTTTTAAGTAAAAATTCTGGTGTAGAATGTTTTTATAAAACTTGAGTAAAATTTCCGGTAGTTCTAGGGTTAAAAAAAAATACATTTTGTAGTATATTTTTCTTGCAAATGTTGTCAAAGCGTATATATATATATATATATATATATATATATATATAATTTGTTTTGAAAAAGTGGTGCAAAATAGAATTAAAAAATAGTCGCCCGTGGAAGTCTTGTGCGCTAAAAAGTATAATCGGGGTAATACGAAAAGTATTTCTGTCACTGCAAACAAAAATATTGTTTTGAATTTAAAAAAAAGTGTTTAATAAAAATAAAATAACTCGCAAATATCTCGTGAATACACAAATCAGTACTTATAAATTAATGAATTGATAATACAGATTATTGTTTTATTCTATTTGTAAATTTTTTTATTATTATTAATTATTTATATGCATCACTAATTTAAAAGGAAATAAAAATAGCCAGATAATTTTTTCTATTTTCCCTTTTTGGCTGTTTTCACTCCTGATGAACAAATATGATAGATTATGAATCGTTTTTTTTTTTTTATTACTCGGCATCAAACAGCATGAAAAATTTAAATTTTAACGCTTTTAAAATGTTCGAACTGTTCAAGACTATTTTACTTTATTAAAATTGAAACAATAATGTTGAAACAAAATTGTAACAATGATTTTGTAAACAAAACAATCATATTGTTCAGTTAAATTTATACAC
Source organism: Maratus speciosus (assembly GCA_963932465.1). NCBI lineage: Eukaryota > Metazoa > Arthropoda > Arachnida > Araneae > Salticidae > Maratus > Maratus speciosus. The sequence continues at coordinate 191,261,098 of OZ010800.1, forward strand.
ATTAGTATTCAAGTAATTACAAAAAAACTTTTTTTATTTATAAGTATTGATGTATTCATTGTTCGTACGGGTCCTTGAAATTCCAGACTAAGAAATTCTTCGGTACCAGTATTTTCTTATAGAAAATCTTTCCTTAAATAAAACGAAATTTCGCGCAGATTTATTTACTAGATTTATTTTTCTGTAAAAAAAATTACTCATATTTAGCATTGAAAATAAATGTACCCGTACAAACCCTGGTATTAGTATTTGTAATAAATAATTTACCATGCATCATAATTTATCAGCTATCGTTATAAAATAATTATAATAATACAGGTGATATATTTCTTACAAACTTATCGACAAAAGTCCTGCAATCCATATATCTATCCTGCTTAAATTTGTGAAGAATCCCCGATTAAATGAAATATAATAGAGGGAGAGCGGTTCGCTTTGCAGTCGCCAACTGTTTTCATTTGGCCTATTTATCGCCCCTCCTGGCTTCAAAAGAAGAAACAAATGTTTGCGGCAGAAAAATCGGAATTAGGGATAGAGGAAGAAAGATTTTATTCGCTTTTACGGGGCACGTACGGTACGCAATCCAATACCAAACCCATTTTAAAAATATTGATGTCAAAATGATGGTGACAACGCTTGCTCCAAGATAGGCTATGTTTTATGTCGGTGTCACTACCGCAAAGGGGGTGCAGGAGCAAAAAACGTTCTAAAAATGCGATTTATGTGTTACTGAAGGGCCTAGAAATATGAAATTTGAAACATTAGATACTTATTAGATATAAAGGATTTCTAAGAACAGTTCTTAAACAATTCGAAATTTAAAAGGGGTGAAAATGCACAAAAAGCGTTCTAAAAAACGTTCTAAATGGTAGTTTCTACACAATCTCAGGAAATACCAAACAGATTTAAAAAATAATGGTGTCAAAATGACGGTGACAACCCTTGCTCCAACATAGGCTATGTTTTATGTCGGTGCCACTACCCCAAAGGGGGTGCAGGAGCAAAAAACGTTCTAAACTGCGGCTTTTGCGTTACGGAAGGGATTTGAATCGTGAAATTTGGAATGGTAGTTAGTTATAAGATATCAATGATCTCTAAGGACATTTCCTAAAAAAATCGAAATTTAAAAGGGGGTCAAAATGCGCAAAAAGCGTTATAAAAAACTTTCTAAATTGCGATTTCTATGCAATCTCAGGAAGTACTGAACCGATTTCAAATATAATGGTGTAAAAATGATGGTGACAGATCTTGCTCCAAGATAGGCTATATTTTATATCTGCTTCCACTACCACAGAGGAGATGCAGGAGCAAAATGCGCGAAAAGCTTTCTAAAAATGTTCTAGATGCCGATTTGTCGGCAATATCTCAGGAAGAATGAATCTGATTTCAAACGTAATGGTAGGAAATTGATGCTGACAGCCCCTGCTCTAACATAGACGCTATTTTATGTCGGTATCACTATCACCAAGACGTTGCAGGAGCAAAAAAGCGTTCTAAATTTCGATTTTTGCGATCGGTAGGGGCTAGCAACTTAAAATTAGGCAAGGTACATATTTATTAGCTATAAATGATCTTTAAGAACAGTTTCGAAAAAATTAGAAATTTAAAAAGGGGTGAAAATGCGCGAAAAGCTTCCTAAAAAAGTTCTAAATTGCGATTTCCACTCAATCTAAGGAAATACCAAAGCTATTTCAAAAGTAATGGTTGCAAATCAATGGTGACAGTCCCTGGTGACAGTATAACATAGGTTATATTTTATATTGCTGTCACTACCATCTGAGGGTTGCAAAAACAAAACATGTTCTAATTTGCATTTTTTTCACAACTGAGGTGTCTCACACTTTGAAGTATGGCATGGTATTTACTTACAAGATGCAACTGCTTTCTAAGAACAGTCGAAAGAAAATTCCAAATTTTAAAAAAATGAAGTGAGTGAAAAGCGTTATAAATTACAATTTTTAAGCAAACTTATAAATTACCAAACCGATTAAAAAAATAATGATGACAAATTTTGGTGATAGAACCTGCTCAAATATAAGCTATATTTTATGTCTGTTACACTACCACCAGAGGGTTGCAGAAGCTAAAAACTTTCTAAATTGCGATTTCTGTGATACTGAAAAGGCTAGAATCTTTAAATATGACATGGTAGTTACTTATAAAATATAAATGTCCTCGAAGGAACGTCGAAAATAAATTCGAATTAAAAAGGGGTGAAGCGAAGGGGAGGTGCAAAAAGCATTCTAAAAAAGTTCTAAATTACGATTCTATGCAATTTCAGGGAATATAAACCGATTATAAAAGTAATAGTTGCGAATCAATGGTAATAGTCTGTGATTCTACACAGGCTATATTTTATCCCGGTAATTCTACCACCTGGGGTTCACAGGAACAACAAACGTTCTAAAAAAGGGCTTTAAAAGCTTTTTAAATTACGTTTCTGTGGAATATTAGGAAATAACAAACCGATTTCAAAATTAATGTTGGCAAATTAATGGTGACAGTTCCTGTTTCAACATAGCCCTTTATGTTGAGAGAGGTGATAAGACTTGGAATTCGACATGATGGTTAATTTTAAGATGTAAGAAGATGGTTTCTAAAAAATTCAAAACTTCAAATGAATACTGAAATGAGTGTATTAATTGAGCATAAAAGTTTCAAAATATTTTCTAAATTATCATTTATTTAGTTTTATTTCATTTTATTATTTTAAGTCTCATTTCTGCCTAATACAGTGTAATAATGATGTTTAATCAAACTGTGTTTTAAATAGTAATTTTTGAATTATTCCTAAAAGTAATAAGTACCTTTTAATAAAATAAAATATTACCTTTTAATAAAATAAAAATTTAGTTAGTACCTTTTGATAAATATTAGACATATTAATATCACTTGGTATATTTCAAATATTACGCGAGCAAAGCCGCGGGGTTTGCTAGTAGGATTATAAAACCGGAGATTCAGTTGAAAACAGGGAAATTACTCTGCTATTATAATTTAGACTTGTTTAATTTACATGAATAAAAATATTGGAGGCCTTGTATTTCATGAGAGTAAAGAAGGAATAAATTTTACAGTTTACTATTGTGAATAAATTATAAAATATCGTATGCAGGCGATCGCTATCAACGCAGTACAACAGTAGCCAGGAATTTTCCCTAAAACAATCGAGAAATGTATTGTTATAATAAATTGAAAACTGGTATAAACCGAAATGAATCTGATTACATCTCCTATTTTTCTCTTTTCAACGTAAAAGCCCTATTTTTTAAACCGAATTATAAATAAACGTTTGATCTAATGGTGCAGAATTTTAATAGAGCGTTTTTAACAGCAAAGAAATTCTTCTGAAATACCAATAATCGATGTTCGCTAAACTTGGTTTACAGACTTCGCCAAAAGTGTGACCATTTCAAACTTCACACTTTCTATATCGGGAACGCGTCGAAATTTCGAAAACTACAAAACTGATGTCCAAACAATCTGAGAGGGACTTTGTTTGTTTAAAACAATTTAGAACAAGAAAGCATAGTGTGTGTGTGTATGTGGGGAAGGGGTGGTCCATCTTAAAAAAAAAACCAATAGAAATACCTATATTTAATATCATATTTGGATTATTCGGAAAATGTAACATTACTATATCAAGTGGAAATTCATTCGATCTAGTTTACGAATTATTCAATTTTAAAGCTTGAAAATCTTAACAGATCGGGCCGCTGCGACAAAAATGACTATGTCATCGAGTTAGGAGATGAAATCATGATGTACGACAAGATTATTAAGATTAGATGAAGGAATTAGTCTGCCTCGACATTTTTTGTACGATATGAAAAGCAGCGGGCGCCGACGAGTAATTTTGGCGTGATTATCGCGTCACAGAGTTATGAGATGAAACTAGCACCAAATTAAAAGTAAAGTAAAGTATTTAAAAAATATTTTGGCCTGCCTGCGCATGTCGTGGCAGAAACACGCGGCAGACTAAAATTTATAACAAAAAAGACGCCTTATGTACAATTAAAACACAATAAAAATAAATTTTTACATTACATCGCATTATATATTACTTCGTAATCAACTTTCAAGAGGAATTAATGAGATAGGAAAAGCTTATTAACACTACAGGAAAGACATTCTGATTCGGCATAACTTGGTACAATGCGATAAGAACGAGGCGCCAATTCCGCATTTTGACGGTACTACCACGTCATCGAATTATGGCATGAAATACTGGCACATAAAAATACCGATTAGTACAATATATTTAAGTCTGAAAAGTCATATGTAGGTACGATATGAGCAGAGCGGGGTGCCAATTCTTATTATTGTTGTATTATCACGTCTTCAAATTATGGTCCGAAAATTTTACACGTTAAATATACAGGTTAGTTCAATAAGAATATTTTAGTCTGCCTCGTCATACCTTTGTACGATATGAGCAGAGCGAGTCGTCAATTCTTAATTTTTGCGGTACTATCACGTCATCGAGTTACAGCATGAAAATTTAATACATTAAAGATACAGATTAGTACAATAAGAATATTTCAATCTGCCTCGTCATATCTTGGGCCTGAAAATTTAACACATTAAAAATACAGATTAGTACAATAATAATATTATATCTGTCTCGTCATATCTTGGTACGATATTAGCAAAGAGGAGCGCCAATTCTTAACTTTTGCGGTATTATCACGTCATCGAGTTACGGTCTGAAAATTTAACACATTAAATATATAGATTACGACAATAAGAATATTTCAGCTTGCCTCGCCCTATCTTGGTACGAAATGCACACAGCGGAGCGCCAGTTCTTATTTTTAGCGGTATTATCACGCTACCATGCCAAGATATCACGAAGTAGACTGAAATATTTTTACTAATGAACATCTTTAATATGTTAAAATTTTATGCCACAACTCGATGGCCCGATAGTTTCTTCAAAATGGAGAATTAGCGCACCAATCTGCTCATCTCGTACCAAGATATCGCGAGGCAGGCAGAAATATTCTTATTGTACTAATCTGTATCTTTAATGTGGTAAATTTTCAGGCCGTAAATTGATTAAGTGATAATACGGCCAAAATTATGATTCGGCGCCCAGCTCTGCTCATTTTATACCAAGATGTGACGAGGCTGACTAAAATATTCTGATTGTACTAATCTGTATCTTTAATGTGTTAAATTTTCAGACCGTAACTCAATTACGTGAAAGTGCAGCAAGAATTAAAATTTGACGCCCCGCTCTGTTCATATTGTATCAAGATATGACGAAGCTGACTAAAATATTCTGATTGTACTAATCTGTATCTTTAATGTGTTAAATTTTCAGACCGTAACTCGATTACATGAAAGTGCAGCAAGAATTAAAATTTGACGCCCCGCTCTGTTCATATTGTATCAAGATATGACGAAGCTGACTAAAATATTCTGATTGTACAAATCTGTATCTTTAATATTTTAAAATTTCAGACCGTAACTCAATTACGTGGAAGTACAGCAAAAATTAAGAATTGGAGTACTGTAGAGCTAATCTCGTACCAAGATATGCCGAGGCAATCTGAAATATTCTTATTGTACTATGGGCGCCAATTCTTAATTTTTGGCGCTATTATCGCGTCAACGATTTACGATCTGAAAATTTAACACATTAAAAATATATATAAGTATAATAAGAATATTTCAATTTGCCTCGCTTTATCTTGTTACGAGATGAGCAGAGCAGGGCACCAATTCTTATTTCTGGCATTATTATCACGGCATCATACGAAGATATCACGAAACAGACATAAATATTTTTAATAATCGGCATATAAAATACGTAAAAATTTTATGCCGCAACTCGATGGCACGACAGTATCTTCAAAATAAAGAGTCGATGCCTCACTGTACTCATCTCGTACCAAGATATGACGAGGCAGACTGAAATATTCTTATTGCACTAATCGGCATCTTTAATCTTTAATGTGCTAAATTTTCTGGTCGTAACTTGATGACGTGATAATACCTACAAAAATTAACAATTGGCGCCCCGCTCTGTTCATCTCGTACCAAGATATGACGAGGCAGGCTGAAATATTATTATTGCTCTAATCAGTATATTTAATGAGTTAAATTGTCAGGCCGTAACTCGATGACGTGATAGTACCGCAAAAATTAAGAATCGGCGCCTCGCTCTACTAATCTTGTACAAAGATATAACGAGGCAGATTGAAATATTCGTATTGTACTTGTCTGTATTTTTAATGTGTTAAATTTTCAGGTCGTAACGCAATGAAGTGATAAAGCATCCAAAATTGTGATTTTGCGCCCCGCTCTGCTCATCTCGTACCCAGATATGATGAGGCAGACTATCATATTCTTGTTGTACTAATGTATATCTTTAAAGAGTTAAAATTTCAGGCCGTAACTCGATGACGTGATAGTACCTCAAAAATTAAGAATTACTGATCTTGTATCAAGATATGAGGAGGCAGAATGAAATATTCTTACTGTACTAATCGGTATCATTTATGCGCCAAACTTTCATGCCGTAACTCGATGACTTGACCTTCGTCAAAATGCGGAATTTGCACCCCTTTCTTCTTGCATTGTACCAAGTTATGCGAAATCAGAAATTCTTTACTGTACTGTTAATAAGCTTTTCCTAAATCATTAACTCATCTTGAAAGTCGATTGCAAAGTGATATATAGGACAATGTAATGTAAAAAATTGTGTTTATTGGCTTTGAATTGTATAGTATGACGTCTTATTTTTTTTTTTTTAATTTTAGTTTGCCGTTGGTTTCTACCAGGACATGAGCAGGGAGACTAAAATACTTTTTTAAATACTTTACCAATTTCATCTCGTAACTCGATGACGTAATAAAGAGGTCAAAATAACGAGTTCGCGCCCGTGCTGCTCATATCGTACAAAGAAATGTCAACTTATAACTTTAAATTCATTTTTAACCATTGCAAAACACGTTGCAATGCGGGTATTTTTTTAAGCATAACTGAAAACTACTTGCAGAATGATTTGATGAATGATTTGACTTGCAGAATGAAAGATCTTTGGATTTGTATACTTGAAGCTTCATAGAAATCGATTTGCATTTTTTTTTTTTTTTAAACTGGTATCTTATATTTGATATTTTATCCGAAAATTGTTTTCGAAGCATACTATACGTAAATTCGAAATTAATTTCTAAAAATATGAATTGTAACCTAGTAATGTTTTTTTTTTCTTTAAACAGTCACTGATTTCTAAAAGAATCAATTTGTGAGAATTCATAATTTCTGTTTAATCCGCCAAAAAGGATTTTTGAGTTATGGTTGAAAAGCTACTTTTATTGCAATATGTTTTGGAACGGTTAAATAGAGTTTAACGTGATAAGTTATAAATTTTATACCCGCATAATTCCTAAACTACTTGATCGAATGACATGCACTTAGGCTTCGGAGTGATTTTTGGATAAAGTTCGTCAGGATCGAGTTAGAGTTTGGGTTTACCTGAAAGGGTAGCCCATAACCCCATTCGCGCTTGTCTTTAATGTGAATACAAAAGAAGGATTCGGAAGGAACTCAAGTAATTGATTAAGAAAGAATCCATTGAAGTCGGTTTTATTTATATTTTCTTAAAAATTTCTTCTTTTCTTCTTAAATTCTAGAATACAATTTAATAGACACTTTAACAAGTAGAATATATATGAGTCATTCTCTGAAAAGTGGCAATTTTATGTCCCAGGGGTCTTGAAGACATATTTTTAAAATTACGAAAAGAAAGTGATTTAAACTATCAATATTAATCAGTTATACATATAAACTGTAATTATTTGCTTATTGAAATTGAAATTTAATACATTTAATGTATTTTAATGCAAATATCATTCCCTCACTATGCCCCCATTCACATAGGTAGTGTTGCCAGATTGGGTACTTTTTTGTCCCCAGATTGTTGATTGTTACCGCTTTTTTTAAAATAGAAATATTCGGCCGAATTAAAAATAAATTAAAAATATTGAAAAATAAGGCGAATCATACTATATTAAAAAAGTAGTGACTTTCAAATAATCTAAATTAAAAAATTCCCCAATCTAGCAATACTGCAGATAGGTATGAAAGAAAATGCTTTCTTTGCCATTCCAGCACGTATATTTATAATTATTTTTTTCGCAATCCATTAAACACACTTAAATGCATGTTTAGCCATTTAATTATATTATCTTATATAATGAATGAATTAGGACAGTTTTTAATGATGTTCCTAGCATTTGTCGTCATTCCCTCACATAACTATAAATTTGCCATTATTTACTTGGTAGAAAGCAGCACATGCTTTATATATGTCTAGGACAATTTGTACAAGAGTAAAGTGAAGTATCTATCTTGTTTTTTGCTCAAAAATGTTTTTGAATAATTAGTATATGGCTTTGAAGTACTAGATCAATGTAAGTATTTTTATTACGCGTCATTCCCTCATCTATTATAAATTTAATAAAATACTAATGAAATGTCTTTTTATGTTGTTATATTATTAGAAATGTGTTTCAAAAGATATTTAGTAACTGAAAATATATACCTAAGACTAATCACTTTTGTATAACATGGTCTTCAGAAGCATTTCGTCATTCCCTCACAATCATTTCCTGATAATTTTAATATAAGGGAATGATTTAAAGTATGAGGGAATGATCTGAATCCATTGATATACAGGGTGTCCGGTCTCGACGGTGTCCAATGGCTAATTCGTAAACCGTTAGTCATAGACATATAGTTCCAATTACAAAAGTGTTTTAAATGAGGTAAAGAAGTATTTTTAAAGCGATTTGGGTCAAGAAAAACATTTATTTAAAAATTACGAAATTTAAATTTTTATACGGTCCCCCGGTCCTATAAGTGATATTTAGTAAACTTTTCCTATTCCTCTAACAAGTACGGCAAAAAAAGTCCCATTCACCTAACACGAAAATTGACCGAGTTATGACATTTTCAATTTTATGACTTAAACCACTTTTCTGTAACTGAAAACAGATGAGTTGGACCAAGCTTTCAGGGGTCGTACGCGAAGTGCTTAAAGTATTATAAAGGGCGTCCACTCCAAACGATGTTCAATGGCTAATTCCTAAACCGTTAGTCAAAGACATATAGTTCCAATTACAAAAAGGTTTTAAATAATATAAAGAAGCATTTTTAAAGCGATTTAACAGAAGGTGCTTCCCCGTATAAATATTACGATAGTGTTAATTTTTAGTAATTAACTTTCAGATTGGTTAAAATAATTGAAGAAGTGAGTTTCAAAACTCGCCTTATCGAGAAAATCAAATTTTGGGAAATCGCGTAAAACCTTTAAATGCACCCATTGGTATTCATTGAAAATTTGGAGCTTGTAGTGTTTGATTGGTACAGCTATATCAATAGAATAGATTGATAGGGAAACCCGATTTTAAAAATTTCGGATAAGGTCAGTTTCGAAACTGACGTCCTCAATAATTTAATATATGTTTTGATTTAACAATTTTTTCCCCTAATTTTTAATTAAAAAATAATTAAAAAAAATATCTGACCTAATGAATATTTGCTGAGGGGAGAGACAGTGGAATTTTCAGAAGGGGTAATGTAAAATAATAATAATTATTATCATTTTTATCGTTACAATAAAATGACAAATGGAACAAAATCTTAAAAAAGAAAAGTTAATTAAAAAGAGAGAATGTGGGCGGTTATATGATGTCCGACCTTTAATGGATAAATCTGTGCTCTATTAGAACAAAATATTAAAATATTGTAACAATTTTGTTATGTTTATTTAAGACATTCAAGAAATCGCACAGGTTGAATCATATAATTCAAATAATTGATGTTTATTGTAAAAGAAAATAAAAGTGATACGAGAATCATTTTCAAAAATGGACATATTAATTTCCTTAACATATTCAGAGCAGCTATTCAAAAGTTATGTATAAAAATATAGGCATACAAAACAACAACAAAAAAAGAAAAAAAAAACATTAAGATGCAAACAAATTACTTACAAATTGAGCTTTCTTGTGCCTGTGCTTAGGACGGGAAGGATGGGGGGTGGGGGGCAAAATTTGGAGCGGAGATTTTAGGGGGAATTGATACGGCTGTTTAGTGTTCATTCCACAACAGATATTTACACATTAAAAGTTCAAATAACGTAAGCTAATATTTAAAATTGATTGATTGGATTAAAAAAAAAAAAAAATAATAATAATAATAATACAAATACAAATACAAATACAAATACAAAACTAATTTAATGTAATTCTATTAATTATAAGATTGTTTAGTTTTCTAATTCTCCTGGTCCTCATACGAATCACTTTTTTTATCGAAACTCTATCCTCTGATGGTTTTCGTCAAGCACGATTCCCTCCAAGAATTGTCACTTTGTGGCTGAAACTCTGACCAATCAAATTACGAGATATAGCATAAATGGCAAAATGTGGTTGGAAAAAAAATATTTTGTTTTAATATGTGAGAATGAACAAAAATCTCAAAATTTATTTGTAATGTTAATTTACTATCAATGTTTAATGTTAAATTTTATATCTGACGATTATTTTTATTTCTAGTAAATTTGTGACTGACCCCTATTTTGCAGCCAAAAAAATACTCCAACTTTAAACATCTATTACTCGGTAAGTTTTAATCGCAGAGGAATGGGACTTTTTTTGTCTTACTTGTCAGTGGAATAGGATATTTTTACTAAATATCACTTATAGGACCTGGGGACCGTATAAAAATTTAAATTTCGTAATTTTTTAAAAAATGTTTTTCTTGGCCCAAATCGCTTTAAAAATCCTTCTTTACCTCATTTGAAACATTTTTGCAATTGGAACTATATGTCTATGACTAACGGTTTAGGAATTAGCCATTGGACACCGTTGAGACCGGACACCCTGTATATACTAAACAGTAAAATAAGAAAATTTAATGCAATAAATTACGCATTAAAAAATTCATAAGACTTTGAATTACCGTAAGTGAAGATAATACATTTTTAATTTTTATTATTTTACAGGAGAAGTTTAAAAAAAAAATTGCGCTAATTCAAATAAACATTAACTCTTCTAAATGTTAATGCTTTACCTTTATTTTTTCAATTGGCATAGAATAAAAAAAATATTTATTGACAGTATGACTTCTACGATTATACGATTATATATGTTAAATTCAGTAATACGGGAATAATATGACTTCATCTTAAATAGAACGTAATCACCATGGCAACCTCGAATCATTACCTGTCATGGGATATCATTGAATTAATTACATATGATAGGATTTAATAGAATGCAGAAAACATTTATCAATATATTTTTATGTTTTGATTCAATTTTCATAAAATTTTAAATGATTCGACAAAATTCTACAACGATTATATATATTACATTTCAAGTTATTCGGTTGGGCAGTTTTGCGTTGTTATATGTGCAGAGAGACGGACAGACAGACAGACGGACAGACAGACAGACGGAGCAGACGATGACAACTATGGGTGCGACGGATTTATATAATTTTCAAAGCACCTAAAAAATTGATTATTAAAAGGATTTGAATGTCGAGAATCTTCTACCTTAAAACTGGAAAAAAGGGTGTTTCGTTATCTAAATCTTTTTCTTCTATCAATTAGTTTTCCTCTTTTATGCTGTTTTGCACTTTTACATAACGATTTAAAAGCATTAAAATTAAATACAAAAAATAAGGCTTCTAATTATAGAGGATTATACGATGAATGAGTGTAAAAAAGGGATAATTCTATTATTGGCTTTAAAAAAGTGAATTTGGGTTGTTAATTTACCCGATTAAAAAAGATTTATTTGGGGGCAAGCAAAAAATAAATATTTTTAAGAGAAAATATTTGAAAACATAATAATGATTAATTAAAATTACGTTTAGATTTACATTTTTTTGTTCGCAATTATTTTAATTAATTATTTCTGCTTTATGATATAAATAAATCGAAAAGTTTGAAAAAAACATTCTGGGGCGTGGGGGTGGGATTGAAAAAGGTACTTTTTCATAAAATAATAACAATAATAGACATTTTAAGCTGAAATAAAAAAACTAAGATGTCTAATTAAAGAGGATTATAAGGAAATAATAATGATCTGATAACATAATTATCCTTTTTCAGTTTAATAAAAACTTAAGATTGTAAATTATTTGATTTAAATGATTTTTAGCTATGCAAATAAAATAAATTTTCATCATTGCTCTAGAGTTACACTGCAGATTTCTAAATAAATAAATAAATAAATAAATAAATAAATAAATAAGAGAAATAAATTAGAGTTGCCACAGGCGGCTATTATTTTACTATTTTTTTTTTTTTACCACTATTTCAAAAATATAGTCTTTGTTGTAAATTTCCTGTAAAAACCTACCGCGTAGATTAATATTTAAACGTAGCGGTTGTAAAAATAGCAAATGTAGTCGCCAAATAAACTAACTATACAGCATCATTTAAAAATACTTACAACTATTTTTTTAATAGGTATAACTTAAAAGTAGTTTTTTCCCCTTTAACATACACTATTTTTAAGAACAAGACGAGTGGAATTTATAATAACGAGTTGGAACCCGTCGAAATTCGACGAACTAAAATGTTAGAAAGGAACTGTCCGATCGAATTTATAATAAACCTACAAAAATAATTGCAATAAAAAATTCATCTTACATTGCTTGTCTAACTCTTAAAACAAATAATATTTTTAACCTAAAATTATTAAAAAGTTATTTTCACAAACTTCAACTGCTTAAATTATTGAAAAATTAAACTGCATTAGAATACGTATTCAAGATAAGTAATTATGATGAAGTTATCGATTGAGGCTCTTATGTTTGTTTTTAAGGGATAAAAAATCAGTAAAAAGGATTTCGCTTTGTCACATCAAAAAACTTTCCCCAATAAAATCTAAACTGTGCGTTATTTTCACATTCTCATAATTTACATACGCACCACTCAAATTCACAATTTGAAAGTATTTTAACGCGCAATAGATTATTAATGAATGTATTTCCAAACTTAAAGTCACGTTTGTCCGATATAACTTTTCATGTGAACATTCGCACAAACTTTTAAATTCTAATCTCAATACCGCGAAAAAAAAATTCAGAAATTTGCCTTTAGTTGTCATACTATTGGCCATTTAGTATTGGTAAAATATTTAGTTTTATCATAAAAAAAATGATCGTTTTGTTTTAAATATAGCATCATTTTGTCTCACTGAATCATTTTGCCTAGCGTCTCAAACTCGGTATCAGCGTAATGTAAAAATATTGAAATGTAACTGATTTATGAAGAAGAATGCGTATTTTTTTTAATGTCTGACGTCATTTTCTGTTCAAAAATTATAAAAAAGTTACTTTTATTTGTAATGTGAAAATGGCATCAATAAGGATATAATCAATAAAAATAATAAACCATGACTATTTTCTCTTTACTTTCAATATAAATGGAGTACTTCAGTTGCTACAATTACAAAATCTGTATTAAAAACTACAAAAAAATTAATATCTCAAAAATAAATTGAGATACAGCTTCCAAACAAATTGCATTTAAAAGCATATTTTTTTTTCCCCGTACAGGGGTGTAAAAATTGAAAATGTACGATGTTTTGAAGTTTAAAAATTTGCTATAACGAAAATTGCAAACCGAAATTTCATTTAAAATTTCAAAGTGTTGCCATTCGCAAAATGACGTATGCGTTACGCACAGATATGTTTGTCCTTTATAATATAGATAATAAAAAAAAATACTTTATTTGGCGTAGGCACCCAACGCGATTATGGAAAATTCACCGTTTTTTTTTTTTTTTTTTTTTTTCTTTTCTTTTAACGCTAGGAAGAAAGCACGAGCTAGTGCATTGATGCTTTTTGATGTTGTAGCTTCACAGCCAGTTGATCGTTTTCGGTGCGCGGGATTTGGGGAATATTTAAATGAAATATTATGTAACTCGTGTACAATAGTAACCATAAAGAATATTTGGCGATTTATCACCTATGGCGTACTAAATCAAAAATATATTAAAATTAAATTATTAATTTATAATTAAGTCTTAAATATTAAAATGTTCTATTGTCATCGGAAATACATCATTGAGCGTGATTTTAATAGTTCTAGCCTGTCAAGAGGTAAGTTAAAAATCGATTATAGAAATCCATCTATTCCCACAAAAACCAAGTTCAATTAAATAAATGACTCTAAAAAGCAATTTAATAGAGGAATTATACTTCGGATTAATATAAACAAGAACGAAAAATGAAGAGTTAAGCATAGATTATGTAAACCTTTCAAAACACAATCAGAATCCTCTTAATAAAAAGCTATGCGTATCAAACGACTAGCTTTTTCGCTAATCGTTGCCACAGATTAATCTCGGAAAATGAAACATTTGAAATTAATGAAAAAAATTAATAACTCGGAAAATATTTGTCAGAAAATTGTTAGACAAACTCCGTTAGAAAGATAATATATATATATACAGGGTGTCCCTGAAGTAATGGGACAAACTTTAAGGGGAGGTAGGGAACATCATAAGGATTCAGATTTGCATAGCAACCCATGGTCGAAAACGCTTTCCTGGCGCGGTAGTTACGACACAAAACACAAGAAAGACAGGATACGAATAAGAGGAGAAAACATGTTTATTATACTTTGTACATCAAAAAACTAAGAAAAAAGAACATTAAAGGGACAACGATCGTCATCAAAGTAGGTGTTCGAAATTACGACCCCGGGCCGTGATGCATGGAAGCACATCTCCGGCGTATGGAAGATAAAATGTTCTCGAAAATACTGGGAGTGCCCCGAACTTTCCCCGCAGCTGCCACGATGCGTGCAACAAGTTACTCAACACTTTTCAGCATTGTCCCGGCATTTTTGCAGTACTAAGAACAATAAACATGTTTTCTCTCCCAGTTCGTGTTCTTTCTTTCTTGTGTTTTGTGTCGTCACTACTGCGACAGGAAATCGTTTCCGACCCTGGGTTGCTATGCAAATCTGAATTCTTGTGATGTCCCCTACCTCCCCTTAAAGTTTGTCCCATTTCTTCTGGGACACCCTGTATAAATTATATATATATATATTTTTTTTTTTCATTTTTTCAATTTTGGTCTTGGCGAGTGAAGGGGTAAGTAGCATGCGTAAAGTCTAACTTAACCCTGCAGAGCATGTCGTTAGCCATACCGCTCGCCTTCTATTCTGTTCTGTTATGTTTTTCAATTATTTATATATATTTTCTTTAGTTTGGTTATTCAGTTTGATTTTAAGAGTTAAAGTTTATGTTGGTTATTTTAATATTTTCGATGTGAGTTTCAATTTAGATATGGTGAGTGATGAATTTTGATATTTTGTTTGTGGTTTTAAATATATATATGGGGTCAGACTCCATACATAACTCACAACTCACTTTTAGGATGAATACTGACATTTATTGAGACGAACAAACAAACAAAATACAGAAAAAACACTCTTCTCGTTCTTTAATTAACTTAAAGGCTATAATTCAGGCTTCATTTATAAACGTCGTTGAATATTTCTGAGATTTTCTTACGTCGTGTAAATATTCAATCTTATTTCACCGAAATATGTTCTGTTCTTTTTTAACAAAACCTTGCGTCGTCAAACTCATTTCGTTCTATTTACTTCTTCCGCATTTCCACTTCACACAGCTTCGTTAAGGCTCGTTTCCTTTTTAATCTCGAAGCGGAAAATACGGGGACACTCAGTCTGATGCAGGTGTTGCTTGCGAAATTCCCATATATATATATATATATATATATATATACATATATTCTTGATATAAATTTCAAATCTCATGATTATGCTGTTTGCCATTTTTCAGACATTGAATTCAAAAATTACCAAATTTCACAATGGAATACCACAGCGAATTCTTCAAGCGTAAAAAGATTATGATAACGGCAATGTGGTCCTGACGTGTATACTGGCTATATAATGAGTCACAAATTATTATAGCCTTATTATTCTGTTAAAATATAAAAGTTAATTATGGTGTCACGAGAGCAGGATTTTTATTTAATTCTCGGCAAATGCTAGATGCGTCATTTTTTTTAGTTGTGAATAATATAGGTTAATTCACGTATGACCTAACATTTAAAACGAATATATTGTTAATGCATGGCTTTTACAAGAGAAATTGATATCATGAAGTGCTTTTCATCAATTTACATGTCTTTTTCAATTTTTTTTTTCAAGAATCAAGACTATATATTTATATAGTAGTAGGAAACATTTTTTTTCTTAAATACTAGTACAGAAGCAAAATTTCTTAAGGCTTTCAATATATTAAAAAGAGAGTTTATTGGCGCGAGATTCATAGTCCGTACGGTGTTTAATTTTAAAATTGATTTTTTCTACTCAAAAATGTTTAAAACCCCGGGCATCGCCAGGTGTTTCAGCTAGTACTGTAATAAATCTTTACAGTTTATTAAGGTGGAAGATGTAAAATAAACAATAAACTAAATAAACAATTTAGAATGTATATAATGTAGTTGAAAACCCAATTTCTGCAATTACTATCAATAGTTGGGAAAATATCCGATTTTTTTCTTATTCAGCCATGTATATTATTTATAAATTTGTATTTATACGTATATGCATAGTATGCTAAAAGACAGTTAAATGAAGCGCATAGCACAGATGAAAATTCCGTTTCATCATTTTCACTGAATAAACAGAAATGTGGTTTATATGTTTTGTGTAGCCCTGTATATCATCTATAGAATTTTTACACACCAAATAATATGTAAAAAGTAGTTGTATTTTAAAAACGCGTACTACAACCATAAACGCACTTCTAGCCATTATTCATTATAGGCAGTACTGTAGTCAAATACTTTTGTGTGTCCCTGTTAATGAACGATAAATTACGTGCACACCACATTCTACAATAAGCGCCTTGTAGCACACCTGAATGATATGTATACATTTCAGTATGTTTAAAATAGTGTAATGACACTAAGCGAATAATAATGCGTTAATACCGGGTGTCCCAAAAAGGACTGGCTGATTTTAAAATTCAATAACTTCCAAACGGTGACAGATATTAAAAAAATTCTTGCAGGAGGGTTATGCATAAAGTCAAAAGTTTTTTTACAGTGATTTTCGATTTTAGTTCGAATTACAAACAATAGATGGCGCTGCGATCAATAGAGGCTAAATTCAGGCTCGATTTTTGGTACTTCCTGGCCCGCATAATACATTTCCATCTCCATTTTCTGCATGGAACAACAGAAAGGACCAAAAATCGAGCCTGTATTGAGCGACTATTGCTTACAGCGCCATCTATTGTTTGTAATTCGAACTAAAATCGAAAATCACTGTAATAAAACTTTTGACTTTATGCATAACCCTCCTGCAAGAATTTTTTTAAATATCTGTCACCGTTTGGAAGTTATTGAATTTTAAAATCAGTCAGTCCTTTTTGGGACACCCGGTAGTATAAATAATAATAATTTGCGTATATAGACCGCAAACGATATTTCCCCATACTCCGTAATGTAGCAATATTCTTTTGAGTGCCCATGTATATGAACCGTAAACGCTACACACTTCATTTACAATACCGAATATCTCAGAATAAATACCAATAACATGTATCAATTTCATAATATTCTGACTATATTTACGCGATTTAAGCACGGGGTGGCAGACGGACAAACAGATAAATTGAATTAATGAACACTAGTGTTAAAAATGAGGAAATCTCTCAAACAATTCTTAATAAAAATCTTTAAAAGAAAATTCAAATGTTCTTTCTTCATAATAATTTTGGAAATTAGAACTAAAAATTGCCCCCAAATCACTTTAAAGTGGTTCTCAAATTCCCGACTCAACAGCTCGAAACTTAATGACACATTATCTGACTCACTTTTAAACGTAAAGGTATAAATTACTATAGATTATTCGCGTAAAGGTTAAGTACTTACGTAAAGGTTATTCGCGTCTGGCTATTGAAAGGATTTGGAATCGAATAGCATTTTTCCATATTCTTATATATAATTTACTTATCGAGTTATGAGCTATTTTTTTCATGTGACGACATGCCCCCCCCCCCCCCATTTTTCTCTCTGCTGCGTCGGGAATTTGGTTCAAAACGTCCACTTTGACCGTATTTTTTAAAACAGCTTTACAAAGAAGAAATGGAATGCGCATTCGATTAAATAGCTTCTGAATAAGAACAGCTGTACATTCCATGCGTTTTGGAGCAAAAATGAATTTAGAAATGTTGCAGAAAGTAGCTCCTTTGAATTTCAGAACAGCCTAAGGTAGCTCGGCTAGTTAGCAACGCTAGTATTGAGACTATGTAGAGTTTTATGCCTTTACTTCTGAATAACCATAAAACAAAGCAACCCAAATTTTTGATTTCTGAAGAAACAGTCAAAATTCGTTCCCCATCTTAAATTTATAATAAGTGCGAGCTGTTTCGAAAAACATGTACCTAGCACAACAAAATTTATTTTCTTCAAAATTTAGTTATTTCTTCTGGTACTCTTTAAGTTTAGGCTTCTGCTGTTGAGAGGATTTCAGCGACTCATTCTGAAAAAATCCCGTGGAGAAAAAACAAAAACTTAAAGGGTCTCAAGGCTTTAAAAATTAGAAAAAATGAAAAACAAAAACATTTTCAACATTTAATATCTTAAAATGTGTCTGATTTAAAGACACAATTATTATTGGTATTGAAAGATATAAGTATGTTCTTTCATTTCATGTGTTTAAAAAAATGCAAAATGCAGAATTAGCATTTACAGGGGGTCTCAAACTGCTAGACCTTGGTTGAGCAGAAAATTGGCATAACAGCTTACGCGCAGGATTACAAAATAAATATTGCAACTAGAATGAAAATTTTGGTGACTGCTAATATTTCGGATTATAATAATTACCCTGAACCTAAATAAATTCATATTTAAAGCATTTTTATATTTTTTATACAAAGTGGTATTTAGCTAATGCAAAATTTAGAGAATTTCAAAGGCATAATCACCAAAAAAGTATTTTTTTGAAAAATAAAAAATAAATTTTAGGTTCAGTTTATACAGACTAATAAAAACATAAGTTTAAAAAATATCATGAAAAATTATTCAGAAGTTTGTGAGATATCATGCGCGTTATGCCCAAAAACGTCACTTGGAGAAAAATGTCTTCAAAGTTTCGGAAACGCCGCTTCAGCTATTGGGCGGGTATAATTTTAACAGCCATAACTTCTGTTCTAATGGGAATTTCAAGGAAACAATTATATCAAAATGTTCAAAAAGATAAGAGTTTAACATCTAAAAAAATTAAAATTTTGAAAAATTTAAAGCTTTAAGAGTCCCGAGACCCCTTAAGAGTCAGCTCTGGCAGGGATGGAAGTTTGGATTGACTATAGAACTAAGAAAAGAGAGAAGTTTAAGGGCCTCCACTAGTCGCGCGAAAACACTCGGAAGCTAATGTTAAACCTAGGGAGCCTTCTTTTTAAATTTCTCGCTTATATTTTAATATATTAGATTTTTTTTCTGCACGGCATACCTAAGGTCGATACCTAACGTTATGCATCTGTACTTTTTCGATTTTGGTTAGGTTTTTTTTTTCTAAAAAGGAACTTTTACTTTTGGAAACGGTTGGAAGTGGTTGTGAAAGTAAAATTAACTCTGTTAAAAAAAAAAAAAAAAAAAAAAAAAAAAACCTTCAACGAAAATCGGAAAAAGCAAAAACGCACAACTTTAGATATCGACCTCATGTATCCTATGGAAAAAATCAAAAATCTTAAATGCAAGAGAGAAAATTGAAAAAAAACTTTCCCATAGGTTTAACTTTAGCTTGCGAATGTTTTCGCATGACTAGCGTATGATCTTAACAGTCGTTATTTTAAAAATCAGACAAATTGTGATAGTTGTATTTTTTGATTATCTAGATTTTTTTTAGGTAGCTTTCATTACAAAAAGCTACCTATTGCAGCCTTTCGGAGGAAAGCGATTTCAAAAAAATTTTGGTATATTTTCATCGATCATGACCCCCAGACCCCGAAACCACCCTCCGTTCAAAATTGATATATATATATATATATGTATATATATATATATATATATATATATATCCATATATATATATATCTGACCTATGTCACACTGTAACTCTCGTATTTTTGAACCGATTTGGATGTAATTTGGTGTGTACATAGTACGCACCAATATCTCAACCGAGTTCGTTGGCCAGCTTCATCCGCCATTTTGTTTCAAAATGGCGGCTATTTAAAAAAATTTAAAAATTTAAAATTTGAAATGTGGTACCAAAAAATTAACAATGGAAAAATATTTTTTTCTTATGTAATTGACCTTTATACAAAGACTCCGGGGCAGTTTTTGTTTCGTCTATATCTTAAAAAATGGCTGCGTTATAGCATTTTGAATTTCTAGCGTGGCTGACATTTTGAAACGTCCTGAATTTTGTCACGCGATAAAAGGAGTATTTATGAACCGATTTGGATGTAACTTAGTTTATCCATAGTACGTACCAATGTCTCGACCGAGTTCGTTGGCCATCTTCATCCGCCATCTTGTTTTAAAATGGCGGCCATTTAAATTTTTAAGAAAAATTTAAATTTGAAATGTGGTACCAAAAAATTGAAAATGAAAAAATATTTTTTCTTATATGTTTGACCTTGATAAAAAGATTCGGGAGCAGTTTTTGTTTCGTCTATATCTTAAAAAATGGCTGAGTTATAGCATTTTGAATTTCTAGCGTGGTTGACATTTTGAAACGTCCTGATATTTGTCACGTGATAACAGACGTATTTATGAACCGATTTCCATGTACCTCGGTGTGTACATAGTACATACAAATATCTCGAACGAGTTCGTTGGCCAGCTTCATCCGCCATATTGTTTCAAAATGGCGGCCATTTAAATAAATTTAAAAAAAATTAAATTTAAAATAAGATACAAAAAAATTGGAAAATGAAAAAGATTTTTTTTTTGTATGTGTTTGATCTTAACAGAAAGATTCCAGAACAGGTTTTCTTTTGTCTATATCTAAAAAAATGGCTGAGTTATAGCATTTTGAATTTCTATTGTGGCTGACATTTTAAAACGACCTGATTTTTGTCACGCGATAATAGGCATATTTATGAACCGATTTGGATGTAACTTGGTCTGTACATAGTACATACCAATGTCTCGACCGAGTTCGTTGGCCAGCTTCATTCGCCATCTTGTTTCAAAAGGGTTGCCATTTAAAAAATAAATTAAATTTAAAATTTAAAATGAGGTATTAAAAAATTGGAAAATGAAAAATATTTTTTTATGTGTTTGGCCTTGATAGAAAGATTCTGGAGCACTTTTTGTTTCTGAAAATTTGTTCTTTTGTTTATATCTTAAAAAATAGTTGAATTATAGCACTTTGAATTTCTAGCATGGCTAACACTTTGAAACGATCTTGCATTTGTCACGCGATAACACACGTATTCGCCTATTTCGATGGAAGGAGGCATGTGGATAGTATGCATCAATATCTCGACCAAGTTCGTTGGCCAGCTTCATCAGCCATCTTGTTTCAAAATGGCGGCCATTAAATTAAAAAAATATATATATTTAAAGTGAGGTGTAAAAAAATTAGAAATTGAAAAAGGTTTCTTTCTTAAGTATTTGACCTTGATATAAGTGTTCAAGAGCATTTTTTGTTTGTCTTTATCTTAAAAAATGTCTCAGATATAGCAGTTTCAATTTCTAATGTGGGTGACATTTTGAAAAATCTTATTTTTTGCCTGCGACAACACTCGTATATATCAACCGATTCCGATGTGAGTGATCATGTGCACAGCAATTAATAAGGTCTCGACAAAGTTTACTGGTTAGCCTCATCCACCGTGTTGTCTTAAAATGGCGGGCACTTTAAGAAATCGCCGAATTTGGCAGCCAAATATAAGTTATTTTAAATAAAAGCAGCTTGGATAAAGCTGACTAATTTCGCGAAATTCTCATTCATAATGATTTAGCATTGATAAAAATTAGTATTGAATCTCCTATATTCTGTTTCCACTAAATTGAGCTTCGTGTGTTTGAATAATATAAGTTGGCTTTTTTAAAATAAGGAATATGAAAGCTACCTCTTCCTCCCGGCACTGGCCGGAAGGACTTTTAGGTAGCTTTCTTTACAAAAAGCTACCTATTGCAGCCGTTCGGAGGAAAGCGATATCAAAAAATTTTGGTATATTTTCATGGATCATGACCCCCAGACCCCGAAACCACCCTCCGTTCAAAATTGATATATATATATATATATATATATATATCAATATATATATATATATATATATCTGACCTATGTCACACTGTAACTCTCGTATTTATGAACCGATTTGGATGTAATTCGGTGTGTACATAGTACATACCAATGTCTCGACCGAGTTCGTTGGCCAGCTTCATCCGCCATTTTGTTTCAAAATGGCGGCCATTTAAATATTTTTAAACAATTTAAAATTTGAAATGTGGTACCAAAAAATTGAAAATGGAAAAATATTTTCTTCTTGTGTATTTGACCTTTACACAAAAACTCCGTAGCAGTTTTTGTTTCGTCTATATCTTAAAAAATGACTGAGTTATAGCATTTTGAATTTCTAGCGAAGCTGACATTTTGAAACGTTCTGAATTTTGTCACGCGATAAAAAACGTATTTATGAACCGATTTGGATGTAACTTCGTTTATACATAGTACAGACCAATGTCTGGACCGAGTTCGATGGCCAGCTTCATCCGTCATTTTGTTTAAAAATGGCGGCCATTTAAAATTTAAAGAACAATTTAAATTTGAAATGTGGTACCAAAAAATTGAAAATTGAAAAAATATTTTTGTTTTATGTTTTTGAACTTGATAAAAAGATTCGGGAGCAGTTTTTGTTTCGTCTATATCTTAAAAAATGGCTGAGTTATAAGATTTTGAATTTCTAGCGTGGCTGACATTTTGAAACGCCCTGATTTTTTCCACGTGATAACAGACGTATTTATGAACCGATTTGGATGTACCTTGGTGTGTACATAGTACATACAAATAACTCAACCGAGTTCGTTGGCCAGCTTCATCCGCCATCTTGTTTCAAAATGGCGGCCATTTAAAAAAAGTTTAAAAAAATTAAATTTAAAATGAGATACCAAAAAATTGAAAAATGAAAAAGATTT
The DNA here is from genome assembly GCA_963932465.1 of Maratus speciosus. Taxonomy (NCBI): domain Eukaryota; kingdom Metazoa; phylum Arthropoda; class Arachnida; order Araneae; family Salticidae; genus Maratus; species Maratus speciosus. Next base: position 191,284,276 of record OZ010800.1, read on the forward strand.
TTTTGTATGTGTTTGACCTTAATACAAAGATTCCGGAAAAGGTTTTGTTTTGTCTATATCTAAAAAAATGGCTGAGTTATAACATTTTGAATTTCTATTGTGGCTGACATTTTAAAACGATCTAATTTTTGTCACGCGATAACAAGCGTATTTATGAACCGATTTGAATGTAACTTGGTCTGTACATAGTACATACCAATGTCTCGACCGAGTTCGTTGGCCAGCTTCATTCGCCATCTTGTTTCAAAAGGGTTGCCATTTAAATAAAATGTAATTTAAAATTTAAAATGAGGTATTAAAAAATTGGAAAATGAAAAAGATTTTTTTTCTGTGTTTGGCCTTGATACAATGATTCTGGAGCAGTTTTTGTTTCTGAAAATTTGTTCTTTTGTTTACATTTTTAAAAGTGGTTGAATTATAGCACTTTGAATTTCTATAATGGCTAACACTTTGAACCGATCTTGTGTTTGTCACGCGATACCACGCGTATTCGCCTATTTCGATGGAAGAAGGCATGTGGATAGTATACATCAATATCTCGACCAAGTTCGCTGGCCAGCTTCATTAGCCATCTTGTTTCAAAATGGCGGCCATTAAATTAAAAAAAAAAAAAAAATTATATTTAAAGTCAGGTGCAAAAAAGTTAGAAATTGAAAAAGGTTTCTTTCTTAACTATTTGACCTTGATATAAGGATTCAGGAGCATTTTTTGTTTGTCTTTATCTTAAAAAATGGCTCAGATATAGCAGTTTCAATTTCTAACGTGGGTGACATTTTGTAAAATCTGATTTTTTGCCTGCGATAGCACTCGTATATACCAACCGATTCCGATCTGAGTGAGCTTGTGCACAGCAATTACTAAAGTCTCGACCAAGTTCACTGGTTAGCCTCATCCACCATGTTGTCTTAAAATGGCAGGCACTTTAAGAAATCGCCGAATTTGGCAGCCAAATATAAGTTACTTTAAATAAAAGCAGCTTGGATAAAGCTGACTAATTTCGCAAAGCCCTAAAAAGTTTTTCCTTTCCTTGTAGAAGATGTCAAAGTTCAAGGTCATGAATGACAGTTTTCATGAAAAGCGAAATGCGAGTATTTTTGGAAAAAACAACATCCCAAAATTATGGTTTCATAAACTGTTAGTATAACTCTACTTGCTTAATAAACTTAAACTTCTTGCCATGGGGTATTGTTGCTTTACATTGTTATGTTGTCACAAAATACAATCAAAATGACGTTTTTGTCTGTTTTCGACTTATTTTGTTTAAAAAATAGTACCTTAAAAATTTTCTTATAGAATATGAAAGTTTACTATTAGGACTAGTAGTCTAAGAGCTAGCAACGTCAAAAAACACGTCATTTTATCAAGGCTCATTTTTCTATATTTTTTCCGATTTATGGTGTAGTACGGTTGCGGGCGGTCTGGCAGTCAGGAGACGTTGCGTTAGCCTGCGGGAAAAGGGGTTATGCAGGTAAAAAAACTTCAAAATTACGTCATTTTATCAAGGCTCATTTTTCTATATGTTTTTCCTATTTATGGTGTAGTACGTTTGTGGGTGGTCAGGCAGTCGGGAGACGTTGCGTTTATCTGCGGGAGAAGGGGTTATGTAGGTCAAAAAACTTCAAAATTACGTCCTTTTAACATGATTTTTGTTTACATGATTTGTGTTTTGCAGTTTAAAAATTATAAGTAATCTTTACGTCATTTTATCAAGCTTTAAAATTACAGGATGTTACTCTTTGGCTAGCAGACAACATATAATTAATTTGCCAGACACAAATTCGGTTGCAAAGTTAATGCCAGGCGGCTTTAAATATGGCAACGGAAGTGCCTGTTTCAAGAGTGTTTTATAGTTTAAAAATTATAATTCATCATTACGTCATTTTATCAAGCTTAAAAATGACAAGATATTACTCTTTGGCTAGCAGAAAACCTATAATTAATTTGCCAGACACAAATTCGGTTGCAAAGTTAATGTCAGACGGCTTTAAATATGGCAGCGAAAGTGCCTGTTTCAAGAGTGTTTTACAGTTTAAAAATTACAATTTCATAAATTTACATTAATTACACAAAATTAAACATTTTTTCCACATACACTGTATATATATATATATTTATTTATTTATATACACATACATATATATGTATATATTTACAAAGAAACGATTGTTGCTATGGTAACAATTAAGGGTTGAATGTCATAAAATGAAGCCAAATCCCTACCAAAGATGCCATTTCTTGAAACATGCACTTTCATTGCCATATTTAAAGCCGTCTGGCATTAACTTTGCAACTAAATTTGTGTCTTTCAAATTAATTATAGGTTGTCTGCTAGCCAAAGTGTAATATCTTGTTATTTTCAAGCTCAATAAAATGACGTAACGATGACTTATAATTTTTAAACTATAAAACACTCTTGAAACAGGCACTTTCGTTGCCATATTTAAAGCCGTCCGGCATTAACTTTGCAACCGAATTTGTATCTGGAAAATTAATTATAGGTTGTCTATTAACCAAAGAGTAATATGTTACCTATAAATGTGGATCTGGCAAGGTCTTAGCGACATTGGTAACGTCTGGTAATAATGGATTAATATCACAAATAGTTAGTAGAAACAGATGTTATGAACAAAAATCATGCAAAAAGACGTAATTTTGAAGTTTTTTAACCTGCATAACTTCTTCTCCCGCAGGTAAACGCATCGTCTCCCGACTGCCAGACCGCCCACAAACGTACTACTCCATAAAAAGGAAGAACATATAGAAAAATGAGCCTTGGTAAAATGACGTAATTTTGAAGTTTTTTGACCTGCATAACCCCTCTTCCCGCAGGTAAACGCAACGTCTCCTGGCTGCCAGACCGCCCGCAAACGTACTACACCATAAGTCGGAAGAACATATAGAAAAATTAGCCTTGATAAAATTAGGTGACGAAAACGTTGCTAGCGCTTAGACTATAGCTAAGTAATATAGAATTTTACTGGTATATTGATGTTGTTGGCATATATAATCTGTTAAATATCCAAAAGTTTCAAAATCTGCAACTTTTGAATTATCCCAAAAAAGCATCAGAACAGAATAAAACAAAATATATCCTATAGTAGATGAATATATGTACTAACACTTAGAAAAGAAAAAGTAGTGGGGTCTAATGCAATTTTTAGAAAAAAAATGCATAAAGTTACGAAAAGGTCATATCAATGAACGGGTTTTCCCCTATCAGAAAATGGAACATCCCATTTCTCTTTCACTTTTCCATATTTCTCCCCTACGAAAAAATTGAACATCTCTTTTCTCTTTATTTCTCTTTATCCCTCCTTTGTTCTAAATTTAACTGTACATGTTCTGGCAAATAAAATGTTTGAGTCTTGAAACTTCAAGCAAATTTCTTCCGAAATACAGAAAACACTATTCTACCTAAAATTAGGTTACAAGTTGCACTGCAGTGTCAGTTGACAGAGAGTATCATCACGTTACCTTTTGTTTGCCATCAGTGACCAGAATGATGTTAATTTTTATCAGTTTTGTGAAAATTACAACAGCCATATTTCAATATTCCCAGAATGTACACTGTAAAAAAATTCCTACCGGTTTTCCTGTAGGAATCGAAAAAATAGTTGCCCCTATCGTACCGGAACAATTTTCGACCCTGCTCGGAATAAAATCCGTAAAAAAAGGGAAATAGTGAATAAAAAGGTATTTTACGGATTTTATTCCGTTTTTACGGATTATATTCCGAGCTGGGTCGGAAAATTTTCCGGTACGATAAGGGCAACTATTTTTCCGACTCCTACAGGAAAACTGGACGTATTTTATTTACTGTGTATGGATATATTTGAACTGTTACATGTTTTTAAAAATAAAATTATGACCATTGAAAGTGAAGGCTTTCAGGCAGAATTGTTGCAAGATTTACAGATTATCATAATGCATTCATAACGCAAATTTATGCACTGTAAAAAAATACGACCAGTTTTCCTGTAGGAATCGGAAAAATAGTTGCCCTTATCGTACCGGAAAAATTTCCGACCCAGCTCGGAATAAAATCCGTAAAAGACCGTTTTATTGACTATTTCCTTTTTTTATGGATTTTATTCCGAGCTATGTCGGAAAATTTTTCAGTACGATAAGGGCAACTATAATTCCGATTCCTACAGGAAAACTGGTCGGATTTTTTTTACAGTGTGGGGCATGATTACAATGAGCCTCAGCGTGGAAAGAATCAGTGCGATCGAGAAGCTGCAAATGCACAGCACTGTAGCACTATTGTACAGTCTACCTAAATTCTGGTAAGAATATCAGAAATGCACAAGATCAAAAGGAAAGCTTACTGTACATGGGTGGTATCAGAAACTCCAAGTTGTCTGTGATTGAAATCACTGGATGAAACAGCCATTATAAATATAAGAAAATTGAGAATATTGGTCCATATCATTCAGAAGAAGACACAAAGACTTGAATGAATGCTTGATAGTACTTCGGTATATGCCCTGAAAAAAATATTGCCTTAAGTGAAGGAGCAGTATTTTATTCTGATAGTAATGTGACCAGTGAATTTTATCTATCAAATAATACAGAAGATCAGCATGTTCATGAAGCTAATGAAGATGATAATAAAGAAAAAGCAGAGATTTCTGTTCAAAAGGTATTGGGATCAATTTTACAGTGCAATGGAAGTCAGTATAGTGTTACAGACTAGCTTACAGCTTTATTCAATAACATGTGGTAACCTGGAGAAATTATTGAAATTGAGAGCAATGAAATCAAGGTGAATTATTAGTGTATCAAGACGCATGGAAAAAATACCTATACACTCTCTGAAGAAGATCATTACTGATATAAGGGTGAAAAAATCGTGTGCAAAATGTGTGCTCCAGTTTCATTGAAAGCGCGCTTTTTATATCTTTCCAAACCAGATTTTAAAGCTGTCTGCAAAATGCTCGAAGAAATAAACAAGTATTCGAAGAAATAAACATGTGTTCTGATTTACAGAATCTGTTTTATTATTATTATTATTATTACTCAGTTTTGAAATGTAAAGTTTAGCAACAGTTTTCCCATGTACTAATTTACGAAAATACATTGTTCGAAAATTTATGTTTTTATCCTTTTTTCAGAAAATAGCATGAGACACCACTCTTTTTTTTCTTTTTTATGTACTAGTACCTATATTCAACTACTACATGATATTTTGTTTGGCTCTGCTCTGATGATTTTTTGTTGTAGGCCTAATTATAAAGTTGCAGATTTTGCAACTGTTGAATATTTAATTAATTATATCTACCAAAAGCATCAATATCCCAATTAATTTCTATGTTATTTAGCTTCTCCAAATAGTAAACTTTCATGTTCAATAAGATACATTGTGAGGTATTGTTGCTTAAACAAGATAAGTGCACAAAACGGGCAAAAAATTCATTTTGCTTGCATTTTGCGTCACCATAATAATGGAAAGCAACAATATGTCATGGAAACAAGTTATGGGGCTCAGGACTCTTAAAATTGGGGGGAAAAAGATTATTTTCAACATTTAATATCTTAAAATGTATATGATTTTAAAACACAATTTTTGTTGGGATGAAATATATACGTACGTTTTCTTATTTCATGTATTTAAAAAATTGCAAGATGCAGAATTGGCATTTACAGAGGGTTCCAAACTGTCAGGCATTGGATGAGCAGAAAATTGGTAGAACAGCCTACGCGCAGGATTACAAAATAAATATTGCCAATAGAAATTTTGGTGCTTACTTATATTTCAGATTATAATAATTGCCTTGAACCTAAATAAATTTTTATTTAAATCATTTTTATATTTTTAATACAAAGTTGTATTTAACTAATACAAAATTTTGAAAATTTCAACAGTATAATCACCTACAAAAATATATTTTTTAAACAATATAAAGGAAATTATTTTAGGTTCATTTTATACAGACTAACATGAAACTTACGTTTTGAAATTTTCATGAAAAAAGATTCAGAAGTTTTTGAGATATCGTGCGCGTTATGCTCAAAAACGTCATTTGGAGAAAAATGATTTGAAAGTTTTGGAAACGTAACTTCTGCTATTGAGCGGGTATAGTTCTAAAATCCATAACTTCTGTTCTATTGGGAATTTCAATGAAAAAATTATATCAAAATGTTCAGAAAAATAGGAGTTTAACATCTAAAAAAAATTAAAATTTCGAAAATTTTGAAGCTTTAAGAATCCTGAGACACCTTAAGATTATTAAGCTGGCAGTGTTATACTAACAGTTTATGAAATCAATATCTTGGGTTGATGTTGCTTTCGAAAGATTAGCTTCTCAAACATAATCGTATTTCACATTTTATGAAAAATGGTATTCATGACATTCAAATTTGACATTTTCTACAGGGAAGGTAAAATTTTTTTTCAGGGCTTCAGAATTGCACAATAATCATTAACTATCATTTACTTCATCATTAAAAAAATCAAGCCAATCAAAAAATACAACTATCAAAATATCGCTTTTTTGTCTGCATTTCAAAAAAGTGGCTTTTAACATTCCTCATATTGTTTGGTGCGGCCATCTTTGGTTGACCAATTTGCGAGATTTGCAGGTAGGAAATTAAAATTATAAATAGTAAAACATGTTGGCAGATTCTTGGAAAAATACGTCTTGCAGAGTCTGAACAAGAAAAGATGATCCAACCTACAAATATCAATTATGCAATTCTGAAAATGTTACCTTGAGTTATCGGTTTAACATTCAAAAGTTGATTAAAACTATAACATTCCATTTAAACTACTATTGAGAAATACTTTTCCAAAAGATAGCATTCCCTTTCTTTAGCACTAATGGTGGATCAGGATGTACAGAAGTATTTCACAGGCTTTCCAAAGGGAAGCAGTAATACGATGATCGAAATTATAGGATTCTGCAGCCATAAATTGTTAAGATGACAATCACTGCAACGACTATCACCTGTGTGATTCGCATCACTTAAGTCATTAAAACAATAATTATTATGACGGGGATCTGTGAAGCTTGTGTTTTCAAACCATTAAAAAGAAAATCAATTTAACAAGAGTCCTGTGAATTTCACGACTATAAACCGTTAATACGTTGTGACATCAGGTTTTCGATACACAAAGGCCTGGGGCAACCAACAAATATTTCCGGGCAGTACAACAGATTTTGCTTGAAAGGAATACAGGAAGAGAATAACGAATTTTATCTATCTGCTTGAGAAATGTCCAAGGACATGTGAAAGTGTAGATTTCTACATCTTGGAGAAATCGCGCAGGACTGACCAATGGGAAAATATCTCCTCAGACCTCTCACTGGGGTATGGAAAACAAATAGCGTTAGTGAGTTCTAGCGAAAAATATGGAACAGTTATACTCGGATTTTGGAGAGTGGTGTTGTAACATCGTAATGGTGCATATGATCTAAGATAGTACACACTCATGTGGCGTGTTTTGTCTACAGAAAGTATTAAGCAAAGTGAGTGTCTTACATTTCATTGTTATATATTTTTTATTTTTTTTAACTTCACTTAATCGTTCTAATGAAGAACTCAGGAAAGACATCATGTATTATATCTGAACTTTATTTATGTACGAGCTGAGAAGGGTGAAAGCCTTCGACCAAATTTACCACAACGCATACCTATAATTGGTCCCGTGGGCCTCTAGCCCATAGATTTTAATATGCCGAACAGTATTTAAATTATAAATACCTACTTTTAAAAAATAACTATTCAGAAGAAGAAGAAATGTGCTTTAATTTGAAACTTGCATCAGAAATATTCTCTCACCATTTTCCAGAAATAACTTCTCTTGGGGCATCCTGTAAAACAAATGCATTGGAGATATCGTTTGCTTCATAGGATCAAGGTTTTACCACAACGGCATACATAGAATGGACCCTGTGTTCCTCGAGCCCATAGTTTTTTAATATGCCGAAAAGTATTTAAATTATAAATACCTACTTACAATAAATAACTTTTGAGAAGAGGAAGAAATGTGCTTTAATTTGAAACTTACATCAAAAACATTCTCTCTCCATTTTCCGTGACTAACTTCTCTTGGGGAATCCTGTAAAATAAATGCATTGAAGATATCGTTTGCTTCATAGTATCAAGGCCTTACCACAACGGGATACCTAGAATGGGCCCTGTGTGCCTCGAGCCCATAGTTTTTACTTTCTTCTATCTTTACAAGAAGAAAGTATTGGATTCGTGAAAATTTTCGACTTCCGGTTTTCGACGGATTTATAAGTTTTAGAATGTCCTGAACACTATTTGATGGTTTTTAGAAAATGTCTGTCTGTGAGTCTGTCTGTCACTCTGTCACACTGTCACTCTGTCTGTGAGTCTGTATGTGGCAAAACTTTTGTGGGCGCTCTATCTAAAGAAGTAATGCACGGAATTTCACAAAACTTCATATTTAGCTAGACCTTGACATTATCTGGACTTGATTAGTTTTGGGTGAAAATCGCCCAACAGGTGGCGCTGCTATGCGGCATTTTTCACGATTTCTGCAATAGCTATATCTCAAGAACTACTGCACGGATTTTCATAAAACTTCAGATTCAATTAGTCCAGGATATAGTTTGGTGCTGATTATTTTTTTGTGAAAATCGCCCAACAGGTGGCGCTGCTATGCTGCATTATTCATGATTATCGCAATTGCTCTAACTCAAGAAAAAATGCACGAATTTTCATCAAACTTCAGATTTAGTTAGTCCCTGATATAAATTAGTGCTGTTTCATTTTTGGTGTAAATCGCCCAACAGGTGGCGCTGCTGCGCTGTATTTTCACGATTTTCGCAAGAGCTGTATCTCAAGAACTATTGCACGGATTTTCATCAAACTTCAGATTTAGTTAGTCCTTGACATGAATTGACGTATAAATTATTGCTGTTTAATTTTTGGTGTAAATAGCTCAACAGGTGGCGCTGCTATGCTGTATTTTTTGCGATTTCCGCAATAGCTTTATCTCAAGAACTAACGCTTAGATTTTCAACAAACTTCAGATTCAGGTATACCTTGATATCATTTAGTGCTGTTTATTTTTGGTGTAAATCGCTCAACAGGTGGCGCTACTATGCTACATTTTTCAGAATTTCCGCTATAGCTCTATCTCAAGAACTAATGCACGAATTTTCATCCAACTTCAAATTCAGATATACTTTGATATGAATTGGTGCTAAATTCATGTAATTTCTTGTACTATTTAAATGATTTAATTGATGTGATTTATATAGAAGAAAGTTTTGTGATGGCCACAACATACTAGTTTAATATGCCGAACAGTATTTAAATTTTAAATACCTACATACAAAAAATAACTTTTGAGAAGAGAATGAAATGTGCTTTTAATTTGAAACTTGCACCAGAAACATTCTCTCTCCATTTTCCGGGACTACTTTCTCTTGGGGCATCCTGTATAACAAATGCATTGGAGGTATCATTTGCTTCATAGAATCAAGGCTGTACTAGATTTAAAAATAAGAGAGGGTGTACAGAGATTTTTTCATAGTGATGGAGAATGTTTTATCTGAGTATCCTTCCTTTATTCATGTGTATTCTGCGGGATACAATTCTATTACATCTACCCAGCTTGGAAACTATTCAAAGTTGTTTATTGAGATAAACAAACCCTTTACTGGGTTAAATATACCATTTATTATATTTCAAAACGAAAATGCAAAATGCTTACAGGTTTACGATACAGTTTGGTTTGGCTCGTATGAGTGAACTAAATAAACTAAGCTTTTCCGTTCTGTCGACGGAAATTTAACTTACTCCATTTGGTACAGAACTTTAGTCAGTTATTTGTAAAATTATTCTTTATCCAGAATATTCATGAAAAATGGGTTTCTTTAAATTTCTAGGCAAGAGTTTGTTATTAAACCTAATTTCCAAAGTCTCCAAAAGTTCACAAATTTCGCTGGTAAATCAACTGATGATTCTGTTTCTCTTTCGAATATCTATACTACTAACAGAAAGTTTCGCCTTGTCTGTCTGTGTGTGTGTGCGATAGCGAGGGAAATCTACCGCATATACAAGGCTGAAAATTTAGGTGAGGGTAGTCCAAGGCCTCTCCTGGTGCACCTGAGTCTCAGAATTTTAAATTCCTGATAATTAGTTGAGTTATTAATTAAAAACTTATCGAACACGTATTCTTTTCTGAAAATAGGAAGCAAGCCAGCGCGTGCTTAGTTTGATGCAATTCTTTTAAACGGGAAATAAAAAAAACACCTGACCACGAATTCGCAGACGATGAAATATTCAAATTTTCACTAATTTGAGGAAATTAAGAAAACTAAAAAGAAATATTATAATATTATTTATATTATCAATAATTTCCACACAAATTCTGTATTTACTTTACTAATTAAGAAAACTGTTTGAAGAATTACTTTGAAATTAAGAATAAATATATAAATTTCTGCATCCGAATATCTAATTTTGAAAAAAATTGGTCTGTAACATTTTTTTTTAATTTTTTTAAAAAACTGACTTAATATTTCAAAAATTATCTAGATAGGGATCGGCATATTCATGAAATATTAAACTAAAATGAAATCTTCTTCCGGTCGATCCCTCCATTTACTTTACAAAAATGGAATGAAATAACTGCGAACAAATGAGGGAAAATAAATATAACTAAGATACAGAATTTTAAAACCGTTAAACATATGAATGTAAAACTTGATAGGGATAACGGGAGAGGAAGTGGAGAAGCATATTGATAAGAGATCAAATTAATAAAGAAAACAGAATACTAGTAACCAGTAAATTCTTAATACATTTCTTCTTTTAATTCAATCTTCTTCGTTTTTTTTGGAGCCCTTTCACCATTTATTTTATCAACCATTTCTACGTTTCATTTATGACCCTGCTCCCCGTGGGGGTCCGAGTGATATATTATTCGCAAATCCTTTGATTACTCTTTACGTTATGAACCTCCGTCCCCCCAATTTGGCCCACCACAAGTCTAAATTTTTTATTTCCCATCCCCTCATGTGATTCATCACTGAATAGCCCTTTGATCACAATTTCATATTATACACCTCACTCCACCCTTCGCCCCAATATGACACCCAGAAGATACTTTTCTAACCTTTTTCTGACCCCCTAATGCGATATATCATTGGACAGCCCTTTGATCACACTTTCATCATATGCAACTCCCTACCCCCGGCCCTCAATCTGACCCACCAGAGGGTATTTTTCTAACTTTTCCGAACCCCTCATGTGATATATCATTGGACAGCCCTTTGACAACTCTTTCGTCTTAGGATCTTCATGTTCCTCCTACCTCAAATTTGGTCCCAAGGGTGCAGTTTTCTATCTTTTTGCTACTCCCTCGTGTAATATATCATTCAACAATACTTTGATCATTCTTTTGTATTATGCACCTCCCGCAACACTCCAGCAATCCCCCCTCCCCAGTTTAGTTTTCTCTTATTTGTGTTCCCAACCCCTCGACAAATCTACGGATAGGTTGAATAATGGAGCTTCTTTCGGATATAGGTTTGTTTTGAAAAGTTTGCATCTCCTGACAGTGGAATATGGAAGTAACAGATTTCGTTCGGAGAGGTTTGTTTGGAACATAATGCATTGCACATCTAGTTTATGCTGCTTAAGACCGTGGGGATCCGTTCCAAGATTCATTTTCAGACATTCATTTTTGAATTTTAATATGACTCCAGATTTTAAATATTCGCGAATCGTTTGGAAAAATCGTTGGACCCGGGCAACGCCAGGCAGGTCAGCGGGTCAGCTAGTAGCTTTAAAATAATTAAATACCAAATTCTCTAACATGAAATTAAGAAACATAATGTCAGAAAAGAAACTGTATCCTTGACAGAATACTATTTCATTTTCCAGATTAATTTTAGGTAACTTTCATTGCAAAATTAAGATACTTATTGTGGACATCCTCAGAAATGAATTTCCGGACTATTTTAGTATATTTTCACCGATAATAACCACCAGACACAAAATACCACCCCATGTTTAGATGTTGATTTTTACATATATCTATATATCTCTATCTATTTATTTATTTTTCCATCTATATCTATCTATCTCCCCCACATATATACGAGTATAACTGCTTTTGGTCATGCTGTAGCACCCGTATTTAAAAAACGATTTGTATGTATCTGAGCATGTTAACAAGACATACTAAGGTCTCGAACGAGTTCGTTGGCCAGCTTCCTCTTGTTTCAATATGTCGATCACTTAGAAATTTGAAATTAAAAATGTCAGTCTGACCTGTGCTGGGAAGAAAATGTAGGTTTCATATTCCCAATTTTTAAATTCTAGCTTATGTTATTCAAACGCAAGAAGCTAAAATAAGTGGAACCCGATTATACAAGTTTCAAAACCAGTTTTCGTCGATATACTGAATATGAATGAGAATTTCGCCAAATTAGTTAGCTATATCCGAGTAGGCTTCATTTAGAGCAATTTATGTTTTGTCGCAAAATTTGGCTATATATCTTGAAATGACCGCAGTTTTCAAACAACATGGTGAATGAAGCGAAACAATGAACGTGTTCGAAACCTTGGCAAGACCACTACTCATGCGCAGTCATATCGAAATCGGTTAGTATACACGGGTGATGTCGCATAACAAAAATAGTTTGCTTCAAAATGTCAGACACTCGAGAATTTCAACAAATCTTAACCATTCTCTCAACCCAACTCTCAACCATTTTTAAAGATAAATACGAAAAAAAAAAGGCTATGGAATCCATAAAACAGGGTCAAATAGTTAAAAAAAATCTTTTTCAATTTCTAATTTTTCTGTACCTATTTATGAATTTAATTTTTTTTTTTTTAAATGGCCACATTTGAAACAAGATGGTGAATGAAGTTGGCTAAAGAATTATTTTAAGACATTGGTATGTCCTGTATACATTTTTAGTCATATCAAAATCGGTTAATAAATACGCGTGCTATCGAAATACAGAAATCGGATTCATTCACAATTTCAGCCAGGCTAGAAATTAAAGTGCTATATCTCAGCTATTTTTTAAGATAAATCTGAAACACAAAAATGCGCCGAAATCCTTGTATTAAGGTCAAATACTTAAGGAATTACTTAAAATACTTAAGGAAGGCTTTTCACTTTCAAATTTTTTTTGCACCTCTTTTTAAATTTAATTTTTTTTTTAATTTTTAAACGGCTGCCAGTTCGAAACAAAATGGTGGATAAAGCTAGCTAACAAACTCGATTGAGACTTTGTAATGTCCTGCACACATCCTTAGTCACATCCAATTCGGTTTGTAAATTCGCGTGGTATCATCGCATGACAAAAATCAGGTTGTCTCAAATTGTAATCCACCCGAGAAATTCAAACTGCTATATCTCAGCCATTTTTACTTCTTCTATCTTCAATAGAAGAAAGTATTGCAATCGATATTATTTTCGACGGACTTACACGTTTTAGGAGTCACGTTTATTCATCATCTTTATTGAAAATGTCTGTCTGTCCGTGTGTTCGTCTATCGGTCTGCCCGTCTGTCCGCGTGTCTGTCGCCATTGTACTATCAAAAAGTGTATGAAGTTATGCGTAGACTTGAACAATTTTTTTTAAGTTTTTTTAAGTTTTTAAGTTCAATCTATAGTAAGCAGGTTCTCCCTTAATTTGGAAAAAATCGGCCGGAAGGAGGCGCTCTAATAGCGATGTTTGTTCGATTTTGAATATTGTGCCATCGAAAAGTGTATGAAGTTATTCATAGAACTAATCTCAATTTTTTTTAAGTTCTAGGCTATGGCAAGCGGGATCTTCCTTAATTTGGAAAAAATTCGCTGTAAAAGTGATTTTTGTGTGATTCTTGTGCCATTTTGAATATTGTACCATCGAAAAGTGTGTGAAGCTATGCATAGTATTTAACCAAATTTTTGTGTATGTTTTTGGCCATGACAAGAAGGTCCTCCCAGAATGTGGAAAAATCTCCGCCGGAAGGGGGCGCTGTAATAACGATTTTTGTGCAATCGTCTTACTTTTTCGTAGTTATATTGTACATCAGTGGCTCGTGAATCGACGGGAACTTCCCATCCTGATAAGCCGATTATTCGCAACTATTCGTGATTTTAATAAGTTTCATGATCGAGATCAACTCGTTTTTACTCCGATTAATTGACTGAAGCAGAAATTTAAGATGAAAGTCAAAGTTGATATAGTATTGAGCTAATAAAAATGAAATATTGACATCTGTAATAACATTTAGAAATATTAAAATATATGAGATAGAAGAAAATTTTGGGATTGGCACATCCAACTAGTTTAAGATAAAGATGAAAACAAAAAGTGCTCCCGAATCCGCGTATTACGGTTTATGATTTTTTTTTTCTATTTTTTTTTTTTTTTTTTTTTTTTTTTTACCTTTTTAAATGTAATTTTTTTTAATTAAATGGCCGTCATTTTGAAACAATATGATGAATGAAGTTGGACAACAAAGTCAGCCGAGACATTGGTATGTACTTTGCACATACAAAGTCGCATCCAAATTGGTTCAAAAATACGAAAGTTACAGCATGACAAAAATCTCTCTATTCTAAAAAAAGGTAACTACCGCTGTCACCGCCGCCGCCACCGCCGGTTTTGAATTTTTTGTGACCGGAGGTCTTTCTTCGTTAATATTAAGAAAAATAATGCATAAAGAAATATGAAAATCGGCAGTATTATACAGAAATGTTTGATAAACACGCTGATGCAGACAGTTTTCAAATTGACGAATTATTTTAAGAGATATTTAATGCTAAAGTTTTACAAAACCGTTCCATTAAAAAAGTTTTATAGGAGCAAAAACTGTACATCGGAATTTAATCATTTTTAGATCATTTTATGCGTCAGAATTTCCCGGTGTGCAGACTACACTCAGTTTATTAATTTGACTCATTTTTTGAGGTTTCATTTCTATTTTAAATTCAAATTTTTAGCATTTCGAGAGATATTTTTTACTTATTTTAGAAAATTGTACTAATTTAACCTGTTGCCAACTGTATAAACAACGGAAACAATAATGTTTGCTTAAAATTAAAAATGTATTTTACCCGTGACTATTATAAACAAGAAAATATAAAAAGCGGGAACTCATTGAAAATTATCATAAAAAACATATTACACGGATGTGTGAAAGAATGTTGTAAAATAATAAATTCATTAGCATACGTTAGAAGTCTTAAATAGGAAAAATTACGTCACATTACACATTACGTAAAATGAACAAAAAATAATATTGCAAAATAGTTTAAATTTAAAAATTGCGCGAGACATTTATGTAATATTTTAAGATGATATTTTCAACTATATTTATTAGGATAGCGCAAATAATATTTCATTTCTAACAAAATTATTTTCACGTGAATAGTAAAAGGAGAAAGAAAAGTTTAGTGAAAATTACATCAGATTAAAAACGATACATTTAAAGTGTCATTTAAAAAAACTTTCTTTTCGCTTTGCTAAAAAATACCGGGAGGAAAAGACTCTGTTTCTTTAATTCATTTTATATTAGCTTATTTTGAAATGTCACTGATTTTACTTAATCAAAGATGGAAACAGCCATTGTATCATTTAACAGCCGCTGATTTGGCTTTAAAATTCCCCAATCAAAGAGAAATGAATAGAAACCCGTTTATAGGGGGATCGCCACTGTTTTTAAACTTATAATTCAATCTTCCGAAATATTTTTAAAGCCAATCAAATTAGCGTACTTTTAGAGTCTGCGGTGTCTGAACGGGGGTTGACGAGCGTAGCTCGTAGGGGGCAGTGCCCCCTAGTTATATATATTAACATTTGAAAGGTTGGTTAGTGGTTTTGGAGTCTGTGAGTCGTGGTCGTTCAATTACTTTTATCCAGACCGGCTGCAATATGTTGCTTTTTTACTTTTCGTATTGATGACTACCTAAAGTGAGGGCGGCTGATTTTTCCATAATCTGGTTACATTTCTCAGTTTCAGAAAACGCGGTTTCTGGCAAACTTATTTTAATTATTTTTAGCATTGTTGCAACTCTTATACACTTTAAACTACATAGTCATATCCGCCAGAGTCAAATTTCCGCAAGCTTGATGATACTTGGCTAATTATCAAATTTGGCAAGAAAAATAAATCGCTATAAAGGAAGACACCATGGGAATGACTGATTTGTCAAATTTCTTATCAAAATTCACTATTGTCAAAAAGTCGGAATGAACCTTCTATAATCGTATCGATGTAGTTTAGCTTCGTATTTTTTAGTAAAATTAGATGATTTTTTTTTTTTTTTTTTTTTTTTTTTTTTTTTTTTTTTTTTTTTTTTTTTTTTAACGAGGAACAGGGAATGTACAGGCCAAAAGGAATATATAATTTTTCAATCATTCTGTTTTTCATAAAAAAATTAGTTAAATTTCCGCAAAAAACTTGACTAGTTTTAATGTGTTAAATGAATTAACTTCCTTCTAAGAAATACGAAAAGATTAATTTGATGATGTGTCATTTTTTTTTTAAACTGAGATCCATTTATTTTTTTCTTTTTTGTCAACCAGAATTTCCGGTTAAAAAAGGAAACAGATTTTTCATTATTATCTCCACTGAAACATTCTTCTTTCGAATTAAATTCCAAGTAAATTGTAAATTGTTTCAGAATATCTTATTCTACTGTTGTGTTCGTTTTATTTAAAAAACCAACGGTGATTTAAAAATGTAATTATTTTATGTCGTGGCCTTGTCAAAGAGCTTTAAGGTAAATGAAACATGGCATTATCTAGACAGAATAAAGAAGGCAACATTCTTTAAATTTCTTGATTTGCTTCGAACAAATTAAGCCTGTTGTTCAACAAAGTAATATTTGTATATCATCTCATCTTAATTAAAATAAAGAGCTAGTTGCTTACTAATAAAGGTAATTGAAAATAAGTTGTTATTTGTTTCTATGATTATTTATTGTTCCAATTTTGAATATTAAATTACGAAAAATTTTAAAGATAAATTCAACAAGTTTCAGACATCCATCAGCTTGTTGCGAGCGGAAGAGTATTTGAGGCAAAAATACGGCCAAAAGTGCAGACATTAAAATTTACTCAACAATTGTAAAATGCATATTTTGTAATAGTCGACTAACTGATGCATCGATCTATGTCTGTTTTAGAAGCATGAGTGATATCCGGTGGCCTCTAGTCTCCGTTGAAGAGAAGCATTCTTTGTGAGAAAACGTGCTTGCATATTATTTTCAGCTTTGTTATTTACTTTAAATGTAGAGTGAGCAAAAAAAGTATTTGCACCAGGTGAATTTGTTCTATCACACATAAATAAATACAAAATGAATTATGAAGGAAAAATACAAAAAATATTTAAAAAAATAAGTATATATGGGGCATTCTCACAATCTTTTGACTTTCATGTCCCTGAATAATATTTTTTATTTTAATACACTTTTTTGTGTTTTTTTTTTATTTCATATGCATGGGAACATCCCATTGCATGATTGCACAACAATATTAATGAGATAAATAAGTTTTGAACGATGTTCGGGGTTTAAACAACTGGAAAACTCTTATACCGTCCCGTGTCCCTGATGCCGATTTTTAAGTTTGGAGCTGTCTGGATAAAATTGTTTCAATATAAATAATTCGATGTAATTTTTTTCTGGAACTGGAGCTATTGTTTTATATTAATAAGTAGCTAAAAATTAGCCTGCATACATTTTTAGGGTTGTTATTATTTTTTAAACTCTGTCCTTAGGTTTTAGATTTTTTACCATCCCTCTTCTAAAATTATACAGAAAATCACTTCAGATGCAGCCACAGATTTTTTTTCAAGTTTTTGCTCATGCAGAAGTATGCTAGAGAAATAATGTCTGAAATTCTTTGTCAGGAAATTTACTGTAGAATTTCAATCAGCATTTAAATATCAATTTCAAGCATCGTGGCTTTATTGTAGTCTCGCCGTTCCCAACGTTTATTCCTGCACTTTTCGAGGTAAATTATTTTTTTTTTTTTTTTTTTTTTTTTTGTTTAATCCAATGTAAATAACTGTTTCTAAAAATCAATGAACATGTTGGCTACCACTTAGTCTTAATATGATCTGTCTAAAATAGGTGGTAATTTTCCTTGCTGTTCCATTCTTACCATCACTTTTTTTCCCATTTCGTCCCTTTTTTCCTATACCATCCCCTTTTTTCGCATTACCGCCCCTTCTTTAACATCTCTTTAAGACAATGTTATACCAAAATTTTGTACTAAAAATACTACATTGTCATTATTTCTTATTTGAATGTCCTGTGGGAACTATGCAAATTCATTATAAGTAAAAATTTAGAAGAAAATAAAAAGTTTTAGTGGTAAAATGGTAAGGAAAATTAAACTCGCAAGTTTAACTTAAACCTAAGTTAAATAAAAAAATTTCTCTGCTGACCATTTTTTCTTTATTTTGAATCATGAAGGCACTCGTCTATCATATTAAAATGTTATTATAGCAAGTTTAATTTCGCAAGATTTTTTTCCCCAAAAGTCAAAAGATTGTGAGAATGCCCCATATATATATTTATTATTTGACTTTAAATTTATATTAAAATATGAAACTACAAAAACGTAACATTTTTTATGCCAAAAAAGTAGTTGCACACTAAGCAGTGAGAATAAAAATACAGTAGAAATGAAAAAGACAGCTTTGCTTCAGATACAGAGTGTAATCGTAGGGTCATTAATTCGATAAATTTGTGAAACGTTTCGCTGCTGATTTTTAGCCATTCTTCCTTAAGAGCTTGCTTTAGATCAGCTTTGTTAGAAATTTTCTTTTTTCCTAACCTGCATATCAAAAATAAGGATTGAGGTCTGGTGATTGTGGTGGCGTTTGCAATCGATTTTTTATATTACTAGGGGCTCTGCTCACTTCGAACTGCACTCAGCTAATCAATTTAGTCTAATATTATAAATAAGAAGCGTATGCTTTTTTTTTTCATGGGCAATCTATCTGGAAGTACCAAACTGATTTAAAAATTAATATTGGAAAAATGAGGGTGACTACACTGTTTGAAAAATTCTTCCATAAACACTAAATTATTCTTCATTTTCTTTTAACAAATAATTTCCTTATTCTTAGAAAACATGTTTTATCCGCAAATTCTTCCCGAAAGTCTGAAAAAGAGAGATAAATTCTGTTCCCACACATGCTACCACACATTCGTATTATTAATACTAAAATCTGAATTCATTTTAAAAACGAAAAACCAATAATTTTATAAGTTAAGATTTCTAATTTAATTTTTAAATATTACAAAAATAAATAAACCAAGAACAAAGACATGAAATATTTTCGAATTTAAAACAAATAACAATCAATTTTCTCATTCATTTAAATTATTCACAATTTATTTTTTAAAGTTATAAAAAATATTCGCATTTAAAATATTTTTTAAATGAATATATTTAAAATAGATATTTTAATTACAATATTAAATTGAAGAAAACAGATTTTACTCAAAAACAAACTTTGCAAAAAAAATAATATTCATATTTTACATCTAGAATTCTACATAAAAATACTTATGATTTATATTTTTATCCCATTTTAATACTAAAGTATTAAAACACCAGCTACAATCTCACCAACCATGCATGCCTGGTGTCCCCTTTTTGGGGCGTTTCGAATTTTAATAAATTTTTATAATTTTCTTCTTCTTTACAACATAAATATTGCATGAAGTAATTGTCTCGAAATATCTTTATCTATTACCGAGAGATGACAGTATAAGGTAGATATTTATTTTCTTAAATGAGGGCCTTTTTTCTGTGTTAATAGATTTTTCACTTTTCAAGATAACAAAATGTAAAAAGTAAGGGTTTTTTTTTTTTTTTTTTTTCAATTTTCTTGTATCAAAGATTCAAATAAATAAGTCATAATCTTAGTTTGTAGACTTCTTTGAAATACGTATTTTTTTAAATTGCGAAATTACATGTTCAAGCCTATTTTTTATTCGTGTTTGTAACGTACAGATTATAGGACGCTGGGCGTAAATGGGCACATATTTCTATTTGCCATTTAGGGTAAAGTTATTTATGTAAAGTCCTTTTCAAGATGATTTTCAAATAAATTGTCTTTTAGCTTCAAATACGATTATTCTTAATAATAATAATACTTAGTATATTATATATTAGTCTCTGTAAAAAAAAATATATATATTTTTTAATAGTTTGTAAAAAATACTAATTATAATATATAATATATAATTTAAAAGCTTTATTTATATAAATTTAGACAAGACATATTATGATGCATTTTTCCACATATTTAGTATGCTTACATTTTATCAAATAAATACAGAAATATTTTAGAGTTTTTTTTTTTCAGTCCATTTTGCAACATTTTAAAGTGATTTTACCGCCAAATTTGGGAAAACAAAAATTCAGGCATAAATGGGTTAAAAACGAAATCTACCCGAAATTAACTTCATAATTCAAATCTTTTGAAATATGTTAATCAAATCATAGCCATCTGAGAAACTATACTTCCTTCAAACTGCTTCAACACTGTGCAACTGTAGCCGAGTGGGTAGGGTACTGTTCTCGTAACACTAAGGTATCTGGTTCGACTCCAAGTTCAGCAACTTTCATTTTTATACCGACTTTTCTTAACTGACGTATATTTTACCCCCTCTAACGAGGGAAAAAGAAATGGATATTCGTCTGTTAACGAAAAAATCCTTGTAGCACTGCTGCCAGGTAAATTTCCGTGAAATGAAGAAAGAATTTCTGAGAGTGTATCCCTGCTTCAACATAGGCTATATTTTATGTTGTTACCACTCCCCCCATGAAAGTGAAGGAGCATGGAAACATTCTAAAATTGTAATTTTTTTTTGTTGTTTTTTACTCATAACATTTAAATGCTAGCTAAGGACGGTTTCTAGAGAACTCAAAGTTTAAAAGAATGAAAAGAGCGTAAAATTTTCTAAAAATGTTCTAACTTACAATTTATTTGCTATTATTTTGCATTTGGAACAGTTATTAATTTTAATACGTAAAAGCTCGCACAGAAGAGTTTCTAAGAAGAAAATCTAAAATTTAAAGGGTAAAATGAATGGAAAATATTCTAAGCACGATTACTTTGGAAGCACAGAACGGATTTCTAAAAATATATCACGATAATACTTGTGACAGAATATGCTATTTTTTTATTATTTATTTATAGTTTTAAATCTCTGTAACTGTCCTCAACAGAGTAGCAGATAAGCAAACGTTTTAAAATTGCGATTTTTCCGAATATGTTGGTTCTAGAAACAGGATATTTAGCACTGTGTGGCACTTTTGAGATGCAAATAGTTTCTAACATGGTTTCTAAAAACATCAAAATTTTTAATTTTAAAATGAACTCTAATGTACTAAAAATGTTCTAAATTACGATTTTTTATGTAGAAATATTAAGTCCAGCAACACTCAACATATTAGTTACTTGGATGATGTACATGCTTCTTCAGAAAAATTTCTAAAAGTTCCCAATTTAAAAGGATGAAATGAGCGGAAACCGTTGTAAACAAGTTGCAAATTCCACGTCAAACGTGGCAAATGAGGTGCGTTCGTACAATAATTCATTTTATAAATATTTTTTGCACCGCATATTGTACTGAATGTTTATTTTAATGCACTTCATAAGTGCATATCAATTTCACTCTGTTCGAAAGGCTGTAACATCATTAAAATGCACTTGAGATAATTTTTTCCCATTGGCCGTAATGTAACGAAAAACTTTTAACTGTCCCTGTAATTAAACTATACATCCGATTTTCATAAAGTTTTAAATGGCTCGACAAAATTTTGCAACAATCATATAGTTAAATTTTCAGACCATTCGATTAGACAGTTTTTTCTCTGTTATATGCGGACGGACAAACGGACGGACAGACTGACTGAACGACGACTAAAGGTGGTACGTATTTATATAATTACGAACGCACCTAAAAATGATTACTTTGGAACTACTGAAACTATTTCAAATCTTCTAATAGGGTAATAATGATGACAGTCTCGGCTTAAGTCTGTTATCAAATCTAAAGACTGGTTGACATAAGTTTTAATTCATTTTTTTCGGAAACGCATGAAACTGACAAGCATGTTATTCAGAATCTATGTGATCCCAAGTCATTTTCTTTTCATATAAATTCTTCTTTCAGAAAATAAGGTCAAAGTTGATGTTTTGAAGCGAATTTCCCGACGCAAGCAGAAAAATCAGTGAGCGAAGTGAGAAAAATGCCTTGTCACGTGATCAAAAACACTTATAATTTGATAGGTAACTTATTTATCAAAAAAGGGAAAATTATTTCGATTCTAAATCGCTTCCATAGTCAGGTTTACCAATTTACACTTTTACGTTTAAAAATGCGCACGTTATCGTGTCAAAATGTTTCGCGCTTGTTGAGCAGTGAACTTTAGAACAGCCTTAAAAATGGAGTATAATTTAATTCGTTACAAACTACCTTCTAAAAAGGGGACTTAATTAGTAATATTTAAATTTTCCGCAGAAGTATAATTTCTTTTTATGTAAATAAGTACACTAATACCAGTTGGCATATACTTTGACATTGATGCAGATTTTGTTAGAAGAATGCAATTCTACAGTTTAAATTGCTCCGTGTGAGCGCTGCTCCTTTTGTTGTCATGGTAACCATCTCCGCTCTCCAACTCTTGACTCCTCGCAAGTTTCTCCTCTAATCTGTTCTCATTGAGAAAAAACTATTTTTCCTTTCAATTCTTTTGAATTCATGACACTGTTAAACAAAAGAATGCAAGTGAGAGTTTCTATTTATCAAAGTTAATAGATGTACTTTACATAGAATTTCTAAATAACGTTTTCTAAATTAAAATCAACAATAATCATAAAAAAAAATATGATTGTGTTTTTAACATGAGAGTAATCCCGTGTTCTTTTAGAACACTACTGGTCGAGTTCGGTCTTTTTGCAGTCAGTTCTTGTTGGTGAAAGAAAGGAAAATAACAAAAATTTTCATAAATTATTCAACTAATATTTTTTGATCATGTTATAAAGTTGCACTTTACTGAAATTAGTCAGTTTTGTCTTCAGCTATAAAATTTTTGGGAAGGGTGAAAATGAACTGTTACTATTGGTCATGTCAAGGACTTTTCGACGAATTATAACTATTTTTGTCAACATATGCTTGAAAAAAAAGCTAGAATGTACTGTAACATTACTATGATAACTAGCTGAGGACCCGCGCTTCGCTACGGTAAATTCTCTCTCTTTCATAACTTCCTATTTTGGTCGATTGCCTGTCTTTTTTACTCTTCCTCAATCAGTAATTCTAATTTTGCAACTTTTTAACACTTTCCAACAAAGTTGAAAAGTGTTTATGCATTCGGTTTGCCTGTCCGTCTGTCCGTCTGCCCACGCTCTAACTCCCGTAAATGTACTCGGATTTTTATGAAATTGATAACAGTTATTTAGGGTCACCCAATCATGTTTGGTACTGTATATGAAGTATGTAGGATTAATCGTTCATTTACAGGGGCACTCAAAAGTATTCCATTACATTATGGTATACGGGGAAAAATCGTTTGCAGAGTATTTTAATGACATTACGCTATTTCAAACGTATGGAAACTGATATAAATCACCGAATTTCACTACGATTATGTTATAACAGGGCATTCATAGAATTTTTTATTCATTTACAGGGACACACAAAAAAATCAGTTACAGGACACTACTATCTTTGAGTAATAATTGTTGGAGTGTACGGTTTAAAATTCGGTATGCGCTTTTAAATTTAATTGATTTGTTGTATCTTACTCGTTATTTATAAATACTACACCTCATATACAGGGCTGCACAAAAGTATTCACGTATCATTCTCCTCGTTAGAGGAAGTTGCTGAAAGGGAATTTTCTACTGAAGTATATGTATTTCTTAAGCGAACTAAATTTTGGCATGCATGTAGTTCATAGATTCAAATCTATATATCATATACAAGGCTGCTGAAAAGATTCGGGTAATTCTCCGATTGTGGATGGGACCAGCTTAAATGGGTTTTTGTTAGAAAATGATCTTTTGTTTTCAAGAACATCCACCAGATGGCAGCATCAGACTTTTTTTAATTTGATCTACTGTGATAGACACTCAGTTCAGTCAGTGTTGCTCCTTCCCTTATACCAGTTGGCAGCAAAATGCTGCTTGATTAAAAAAAATCCAATAATATTTCAAAGGAATATAATATGATAAAAAAAACTGCAACAAACCATAGTTCAAAGTATTTCTTTGTGTTTGTAAATAGTCTTATTCATCTGTTTTGTTTTTATTGTGAAGTATGATCTGTACTGTGACCAGCATATATATTATTCTAGTGTATTTAATCTTCTAATAAATGTTTTTTGTGCATCCTAAGAAGAATATATTTCTATTGAAACACATCAAAACGTAAAGGTAAAACTTTTAACCTTTTTATTGTTTACCTATTGAGGAATTTCGTATTCATGCCTTCCATATGGAATAACATTCTAACAGTTTTA
This sequence comes from Maratus speciosus, assembly GCA_963932465.1. Classification (NCBI taxonomy): domain Eukaryota; kingdom Metazoa; phylum Arthropoda; class Arachnida; order Araneae; family Salticidae; genus Maratus; species Maratus speciosus. Next base: position 191,308,761 of record OZ010800.1, read on the forward strand.
TATTTTTCTTTTCCATATGGTTGAATTAGACGCAATACTTTAATTTGTTTAACGGTGCAGTTTTGTTATATTATTCTGAATGTGCTGGAAAGTGTTTAATAATCTATGCTTGACGCATGATTTTTCTTACTTGTTTTTATTTAAGTGAATTTAGTTTTTATATGTAAAGATGGAATTTTGCAATCATTAAGGGGACGGTGGAGCTTAAAATCCTTAAAAATATTTTTTTTTTAATTTTGTAAATTTCAACTTAAATATTATTCAAGGGTACATTATGTACATTATGGCATGCATTTATCACCAAAAAATTTAAAAAAAAAAATTATTTTTGAGAAAAAAAAATGAAATTTTACGCGTCGTGTTAGAAATCTTCGAAATGCCCCATGCGTCTTCCATATCAATGAAATTCCCCAATATTTTTTATAAAAGTTTGGTTTATATATATATAAATAAAATAGAGCATCGAATTTTATATATTTGAATTTAAAGGTAAAAAAAAAAGTTCAAAATTTCAAAATTTTTTCGAAAAAATTTCAAAATTTAAAAAAAAAAAAAAATTTAACCTTTAAATTCAAATATATAAAATTCGATGCTCTGTTTTATTTCTATATATAAATCAAACTTTTATAATAAATATTGGGGATTTTCATTGATATGGGAGATGCATGGGGCATTTCGAAGATTTCTAACACGACGCGTAAAATTTCATTTTTTTCTCAAAAATAAATTTTTTTTAATTTTTTTTGTGATAAATGCATGTTATAATGTATATAATGTACCCTTGAATAATATTTAAGTTGAAATTTACAAAAAAAAAATAAAAAAAAAAAAATTTAAGGATTTTAAACTCCACCGTCCCCATAATTGATTTTTAACTCACTTCCTGTTATGTTAGAATTATAAACATTATGTTTACAGGTGTGTTTATAGGTCCAAAATGGCAATGCAACGCTTTAATATTAGAAAAAATCTATATATATAAAATAAGAGATGTCTGTCTGCCTGCCTGCCTGCCTGACCGCGGAAAGCTCCGAAATTATAACACCTAGACCTCTGAAATTTTTGTCATGTGTAGATGCTGTTACCGGAAAGTGTACTTCGCCGCCGGATTTTAAAATTTCAATTTAGATATTTAAAAAAAAATTAAAACGTAATTAAAACGTTATGTGTTAGAGGCTATTTACAGCTCTGAGCCAATCCGCTGCAATAAAACGTTATGGGTTTCAGGCTATTTGCAGCTCTAAGCCAATCCGCGGCAAAGAAGAAACCAGCCAATGAGAGCAGGTGGTAAATATGAGATACAGCAGCTGCATTTCCTAGCCTAACTGTAGCGGGGTGTTTATTTTTCATGCTTTATTTATTTTGTTACTATAAGATTTAATCTTATTGACATTATTTTATAATGTTTATAAGAAGTGATATAATACAATTCACGTAAGTTACTTTAAATTATATTCGTTCTTCGTATTAATATCTATTTACATACGCGTAGTCGCCCAAGAATGAAATAGTATAATGTTTCTTGAACTTTCTGGGATCTTAAAGTATTTTTTTTTTTTCAAATTTGCTGATTATTTTTTTTTTTCAAATTTGCTGATTATTTTTTTTTTTTCAAATTTGCTGAATCAACGCTTCACTGAATGTTTTCATTTCTTAGTAAAAATAGAACTGTACATTTTATAGTAAAGTGTAAGATGAAAACTGTACTTTCTATGAAATGGAAACATTCAGTAAATAATTTCCGTTCTCGGGTGATTAAGAGATGTATGTTGTCATCGCCCAAGAATAGGAATAAAACAAATATTTCTTTTCAGGGGAAATGAATGAAGTTATTTGGGTTTTTCTTTTATCTTTTTTTTCCACTTCCCCATATATTATGAGTTTCATAACAAATCCCAATGAAAACATATTTTTTACACTTTACTGAGTGTTTTCATTTCTTATCAAAGTCATGATATGTAACAAGCACAGGGATCTGTTTAGGAAAAATTGGGTTCTTTAAAGGACCCCTCACAAAATTTTTCATTTCAAAACAGGACCCCTCACAACATATTTCATGTCAATACTGGACCCTGCACAATTTTTTTTAAATCAAAGCAGGACCCTTCACAAAACTTTTCACCTTAAAAAAAGGACCCTTCACAAAATTGTCATAAAAGTAGGCTTTTTATAAACTTTTTCACCTGAAAACTAAACTTTTCACATATTTGCTGAATCAACGCTTCACTGAATGTTTTCTTTTCATTTCTTAGCAAAAGTATAAGATGTATGTTTTGATTTTAAGATTTGTTATTGAACTTTGTTTCATTTAAGGAGGTTCGGGACATACCTATTTTAAAATAATTTTTATTTATTGAGTTACTATTTTGAAATTTTTTGTGATGCTTAACCATAACATGATAAGACTTATTAATCGGTATAACTCGAAATGTTATATGTAGAATTTAAACTTTTTTTCATTTAAATAAACAAAAATATAAGTTTTAATTTTGATTCTGCATTTTTAAAATTGTTATTGAACTCAGTTTGCTTCATATACAAATATTCAATGTTTTCATTTATTATTGTTGACATTATTGGGCGATGACAACGTACATTTTATACCTGACTGCATGTCCATTCTTGGACGATTATTCTGAAACTCCAAATTTGTCTAATCGCCCCAAGAATCGAATGTTTTTTTAAAACATTCAGTAAATAATTTCCGTTCTTGGGCGATTAAGAGTTCATTCATGTGCGATTCTTATGAAACTCCATGTCACAAAATGCACATCTTAACTATTTTACGCACTCAGAATTTTCCATTTTCAGTTCCTTTCCTCTTGTTAATCTTTTCTCTCCACTTTCCCACTGATAAGAAATCGTAATGAAAACATATCTTGCACTTTACTGAATGTTTTCATAGTGCCAGGTCCAGTAGCAGAAAATTCAAGATGGGAGACAGACGTCACAGATTTTCTTATCTCTTTTGCAGATTATTTTTCCATCAAACCTTTTATTATTTCACTTTACAATTATGTTTAGCTCTTTATTACTTCATACAAAACTAAGATTATTATCTATAAAAATTAATAAAATGCTTAAAGACATTGCAGGTAAGTGGTGGTTTGATTAATTAATGCTTCAATTGTAAAATATTTTACCAGCAGATTTTTTCTGCCACTGAAGTATCTGTCACAGACACTTGGAGAATTTTCTGCAACTGTGGTGCCAGGCATAGCAGTTTAAAGTTTAGGTGTAATTCAGTGAAGAGAAATTATGATTTTTTTTTTGTTCTGTCGTCATTTGTCAAAGTTCCCGGCATTTCTCAGCGACAGATTGGAAAAATTCAGCGTGTGCTTCTGCACTCTTTTGTCAAAATTTGTTATACATTTCCGCGATCTTTTGATGAAATTTTCAATTTATTCCCTCGACTGTTTATCGAATTTTGTGTTTTATTTTTATAGTGATTGTTTTTACAAGATTTTTCATGAAATTCGCGTTATTTTTTTTTTTTTTTTGCGACCATTAGCCAAAGATTAGACAAACTTTGCTATGCGTTTCTGCTATCTTTTGATGAAATGTACAATATCTTTCTTCGTTTACTGAAATTCACGTTTTTTCAGCAATCGTTTCACAAAATGCACGATCCCCCCCCCCCTTAAATCGTTTCACGAAATTTTCAGGGTTTTTTTTTCACGGTTTTTTTTAAACGATCAGTGACAAAATTTGTTTTTCTTTTCCGTGGCCATTTGTCGAATTATCCTATATTTCTCAGCGACATATTGGCAAAATTTGTAATCTGCACTCTTCAAACAAACTTTGCTATGCGTTTCTGCGATCTTTTGATGAAACTTGCAATATTTTTCTTCGTTTACTGAAATTCACGCTTTTTTTTTCAGTGATCGTTTCACAAAATGCACGATTCCCCCCCCCCCCCCCCAAATCGTTTCATGAAATTTGTGGGGTTTTTTTTAACGATCAGTGACAAAATATGTGTTTTCTTTTCCGCAGCCATTTGACAAAATTCGTAATGTGCACTCTTTAGACAAACTTTGCTATGCGTTTCTGTGATATTTTGATGAAATTTGCAATATTTTTTTTTGTTCACTGAAATTTACGTTTTTTTTTCTGCGATCGTTTCACAAAATGCACAATCCCCCCCCCCCCCCCTCCAAATCGTTTCATGAAATTTGCATTTTTTTTTTTCAACGATCAGTGACAAAATTTGTGTTTTTCTTTTCCGAGGCCATTTGTCGAAGTTCCTGATATTTCTCAGTGACAGATTGGCATATGCTTCAGCACTTTTTTGACGAAATTTGCCATGCATTTCCGCGATCTTCTGATGAAATTTGCATTTTTTTTTTTTTTTTTTTTTTTTTTTTTTTTTTTGTTTACTGAAATTCGCGGGGTTTTTTTCAGCAATCGTTTGACGAAATTCGCGTTTTTTTTTTTTTTTTTTTTTTTTTTTTTTTTTTTTTTTTTAAACGATCAGTGACAAAATTTGTTTTTCTGTTCCGTGGCTATTTGTCGAAGTTTCCGATATTTCAAAGCGACATATTGGCAAAATTTGTAATCTGCACTCTTTAAACAAACTTTGCTATGCGTTTTTGCGATTTTTTGATGAAATTTGCAATATTTTTCTTCGTTTACTGAAATTCACGTTTTTTTTTAGTGATCGTTTCACAAAATGCACGATTCCCCCCCCCCCTCCAAATCGTTTCATGAAATTTGTGGGGTTTTTTTAACGATCAGTGACAAAATTTGTGTTTTTCTTTTCCGCGGCCATTTGACAAAATTCGTAATGTGCACTCTTTAGACAAACTTTGCTATGCGTTTCTGTGTTCTTTTGATGAAATTTGCAATATTTTTCTTTGTTTACTGCAATTCACGTTTTTTTTTCTGCGATCGTTTCACAAAATGCACAACTCTTCCCCCCCCCCCTCAAATCGTTTCATGAAATTTGCATTTTTTTTTCTTTTCAACGATCAGTGACAAAATTTGTTTTTCTTTTCCGTGGCCATTTGTCGAAGTTTCCGATATTTCTCAGCGACATATTGGCAAAATTTGTAATCTGCTCTCTTTAGACAAACTTTGCTATGCGTTTTTGCGATCTTTTGATGAAATTTGCAATATTTTTCTTCGTTTACTGAAATTCACGTTTTTTTTTTTCAGCGATCGTTTCACAAAATGCACGATTCCCCCCCCCCCCCCCAAATCGTTTCATGAAATTTGCATTTTTTTTTTCAACGATCAGTGACAAAATTTGTGTTTTTCTTTTCCGCGGCAATTTGTCGAAGTTCCCGATATTTCTCAGCGACAGATTGGCAAAATTGGCATATGCTTCTGCACTTTTTTGACGAAATTTGCCATGCATTTCCGCGATCTTTTGATGAAATTTGCAATGTTTTTTTCGATTGTTTACTGAAATTCGCGGGGTTTTTTTCAACAATCGTTTGACGAAATTCACGTTTTTTTTTTCAACGATCTAGGATGAAATTTGTTATTTTATTTATTTATTTTTGGTGACTATTTGCCAAAGTTCCCGATATTTCTCAGTGACAGATTGGCAAAATTCAGTGTGCGCTTCGGCACTCTTTTGTCAAAATTTGCTATACATTTCCGCGATTTTTTGATGAAATTTGCAATATTTTTTTTCGATTGTTTACTGAAGTTCGAGCGCTTTTTGCAGCGATCGTTTCACAAAATGCGTGATTTTTTCCCAAGATTGTTTGGCGAAATTTGCATTTTTTTTTCAATTATCTGTGACGAGTTTGATTTTTTTTTCTGCGACTATTTGTCGAAGTTCCCGATATTCCTGAGTGACAGATTTGCAAAATTCAACATGTGCTTCTGCGATCTTTTGATGAAATTTGCAATTTTTTTCTTCGATTGTTTCACAAAATTCATGATTATTTTTCCAAGATCGTTGGATGAAATTCTTTTTTTTTTTTCTAATGATCACTTCACAATTTTTTTCAACGATCTATGACAAAATTTGTGATTTTTTTAAAATTTGTGACAATTTATCGCATGTTATGTGTTCTGCCGTTCATGGTTCCGCCGTACACCGTTCATGGGTGTCTAAAAATGTAGTCAACAATTTTAACAGGAAGATAGATTATAAATAACGAACACTCAAAATTTTCGCTTTATTGAATTATGCCTAAACTTTACACTGCACTTTCAATGTGAAAACATTCAATAAAGTATAACATATGTTTTCATTAGGATGAGAAAATATTAACAAAAGAATAAGAACTGAGTGAAAAATCCTTGAGTTCATGAAATACTTAATATGGTGTGCATTTTGTGATATATTAGGAGTTTTATAAGAATCGCATGTGAATGGACTCTTAATCGCTCAAGAACGGAAATTATTTACTTCATAAAAAGTTCAAGAAACACGTTCCATGCTTGGGCGACTATGCATATGTAAATTGCCATTAACACGAAGAATGAATACAATTGAAATTAACTTACGTGAATGATAACTTTTTAAAATTTTAAAGAAGGTGGGAGAGTTGAATTTCGAGTTTGGAAGGCGGGTGACGGTAATTGTCCTTACAACTGTAGCGTTTTCTTCGATGAGTATCCTTTATATGTTGTTTTCTGGCAGAGGTCGTTTTAAAGCTTTTGGCCTGTACATTACTAAGCACTCACTCCTCTCCTCTTAACTAATTTTTTCATCAGTAGAGGGTGTTTTAAAGTTTTAATTTGTTCATGACTATGGCATACAATTTTACAAAAATTTATGAATAAAATTTGCATAACATCTCAACAATTTGCAACTGCTTCACCCCCATTTTCACACTGTGAGTGGGTACGTATTTCAGACAAAATCGAGTTACATATAAAATCATATAAATTAAAGGTTTCTTTATAAATATTACCACGGACCCGGGCAACGCCGGGCGGGTCAGCTAGTTAATTATAAATACATTAATTCAAAAGCATTTTACTGTTAGCCTGCCTCAGGTGATAACTCAATAAACTTATTTGTACCTCGTAAAATTTTATGCGAGTTGAAACAACAGTAGATTTAATTATGTGCCAATGAACACGTGCCAAAATATGCCAAATGACTGAAACTGCAACAACGAAACATTTGAAAAGCAAAAATGCTGAAAATAAATTGAAAATAACAAATGAAGAATGTAATATTATAAAAAATATATTTTTTCTATCAACTGTTATTTAATTCATTTAGGATTATATGTTGAATAATCCATTTAGATATCTTAAAAAGTATTAATAATGTTTCATTTTTTCTTTCCTGTTGTCCCAACTTTAAAAAGAAACAGAGTAAAAATTATATATCATTTAAAAAATTCATTTGCTTGCATTTTTTACCAAGCATCAGAAAAAGCAGTGATTAACCATAATCGAGTTCATATTAATGCACCGTGAGAAAATCGTACGCCCTGTTGGTTGGATACTTCGTTTCAGATATAATTCTTCTAATCCAAAGGAACAGATCAAAGGAGAATTGACAAGTCTTGAATTTAAGAAAGCAGAAACGAAGATAATTTGGATGATACAAAAGGAATGCTTTTCCCATGAAAGCGAGGGGAGATTGAAAACTCTAGAAACGTTTAAGGCTGAACAAGATGTAATATGTGTAAATATTAAGATTATGTATAGACAAGACAATATCGATTTCCACGCACCTATGGTTGCTCCTTCAAACCATGAAGTTGTCAAACGATTAATTTTATATTACTACCGAAAAAATTGTCATCCAGGTCTTCAGATTCTTCTAAATTTACTTAGAGAAAAATACTGGATTTTGAATGGAAGAAGAACTGTGAGCTCTGTTCTATCAAAATATCATTTGTAAAAGATTTGATTCGAAGAATTTGGAATCTTCTCCAGTTTCTCTGCCAGAAAATCGAGTAAAAGATGCAGCAGTATTTCAGATTATCGGCATTGATTTAGCTGGCCCTCTGTTTCTTAAAAATAAACAGAAGAGTTGGGTTATCTTATTTACATGTGACATCTACAGAGCTGTGCATGTGGAGCTTTAGACTTCAGCTTCTACAGAGGCATTTTTAATGGCTTTGCGAAGAATTGTATCTCGTAGAGGAAGATGTTCTGTTATATATTGCGACAACGGTTCTAGTTTTGTTGGTGCATCCAATTTCCTAAAAAGATGAACTGGAATTGCATACAGAAGTATGGAGCAATAAATTCTATAAGATGGAAATTCAACACTCCGACTGCTGCTTGGTGGGGGGGATGGTGGGAGTGGCTCATTAGATTGATGAAAGCTCTATTAAAAAGAGTCTTTGGACGAGCCTGCTTGAACTATGACGATAACTGTATTGGCTGACTGCGAAAGCATTATAAATTCGTGACCACTAACTTACATGTCAGAGAAGGAGTCCATCTAACCTATATCACCGCTCATGTCTCTGAAAGATATTCATGAATGTGGTTTAACACACGTTTATGCGGTTGAGGAATGTTCTCTCACTAGAAGACTTAAATATAGGCAAGAACTGCAAAAAGAGCTCAGAAATCGATTTAGATCAGAATATTTGACTATCCTTATCGAACGACCAAATGGGAGCAGATTGCAACGTTCAATTGCTGTAGGAGATATAATCTTGGTGGGAGCATATAACAAGAAAAGGATCAATTGGCTATTAGGACAAGTTACAGAACTCATTCGGTGCAAAGATGGAAAAGTTCGTCTTTTGAAGTTATAAACGTCTCATTCGCAGATGGTTCGGCCTATTCAAAGAATTTACCCTCTGGAAGTGTCATCAGTGGATTTTACTGAAAACATTTTTGCTAAACCAACATTAAATGAAAATTAGGTCGAGACTCCAAAATACGAGTCACAAATTAAAAAGACGAGATCTGTTAGAATGATGAAGATTCCAGAAAGACTCGATTTATGATGTTTATGCAAATATTGTATTTATTTAATGTGAAGTTTTGATTATAATATATAATCAAAAGGTGGGAGGATGTTAAATCTATTGTCCATGTTTATTTATTTTTTATTATCCTCTCATCTTTTATTCACGTGATACTTTGTTATACTTGCGGGTGCACATTTCGTCACACTATATTATAACCATGGAAAAAAAATCCTTCTTTAAAAATATAACTTTTGAAAATTACAGCCTTAACCCACCAGTTTTTTAAATCAATAAAAATAAGTACTTAAAATAAAAGAATAAATTAATATTTTGCAAGTAATAAAATATAGTCAACTTAAACTGCAGTCTTGAAATTGTAAATGTCTTTTAGTGCTACTGCAGCGTGGCGTACGTAATGCCTATGTCTCACATTGCAGTAAATCATGGAGGAATGAGATAGATGGAGGTGCAGTATGCTACGAAAAAGATTTGCAATATGAAACCATTTATCGCTCAAATTTAAACGACCACAGAAGGCCCAAACAAAACAAACATGTGGAGGGATTTTGTATTAATTAGCCGATTTCAAAGAGAGGAATTACAGCTGAAGTGTATTTTAAGAAATAAATGGTACATTTTTAAATGATCTTTGTTGTATTGTTATTTATTAAAATAAATGGTTGCTTTTAAAATAATTGGAATAGGAGAAATAGCAATAATAAAGTGTCAAAATAAAATAAAATATTGAAAACATTTAATATGAACTAAAATTCGTATTATTAAAAGTTTTCTTCTTTACAGTAATTTTTAACACTTTCCAACATAGATGAATAATTTTTATGACTTCGGTTTGTCTGGCCTTCTGGCCGATCTCTAACTCTTGTAAATATGCTCAGATAACCCTGCCTTTTTATATGCTACAGATGTTTACTATAGCGTGATCGCTATTGCAAAAAAAAAAAATGTGTAGCACTTATTAGTTAGTTCATTTGCATGGACGGTCAAAAGTATTATGTTACATTACGGTCAATGGGAAAAATCTCGTTTCAAGTTCATTTTAATGATATTGGACAATTTAAAACATAAAGAAATTGATATGCATTTATAAAGTGCAGTAAAAAATGCATTTTGTAGAATATGGGATTTGCAAAGCATTTATTATTCATTTACAGAGCCACACAAAAGAAATCCGATATATAATGATATATGGCTGTAACTCTCGTATTTATGAACCGATTTCGATAAAATTTCGTTTGTATATAGTACATACCAATGTCTCGACCGAGTTCGTTGGACAGCTTCAACTGCCATCTTGTTTCAAAATGGCGGCTATTTAAAAAAATTTAAATATTTAAAATTTAAAATGAGGCACAAAAAAGTTAGAAATTGAAAAAGATTTTTTTTATGTGTTTGAGCTTGATACAAAGATTCCGGAGCATTTTTTGTTTCGTCTATATCTTAAAAAAGTGCTGAGTTCTAGCACTTTGAATTTCTACCAGGCTGATATTTTGAAACTATCTGATATTTGTCACGCGATAATACGCGTATTTATGAACCAACTTGTATGTTACAAGGCATTTGCATAGTATATAGTAATGTCTCGACCGAGTTCGTTGGCCAGCTTCATCCACCATCTTGTTTCAAAATGGAGGCCATTTAAAAATTTAAAAAAAAAATTAATTTAAAATGAGGGACAAAAAATTAGAAATAGGAAAAGATTTTTTTCCTTATGTGTTTGAACTTGAGACAAAGATCTCGGAGCATTTTTTGTTTCGTGTATATCTTAAAAAATGGCTGAGTTATAGCACTTTGAATTTCTACCATGGATGACATTTTGAAACGATCTGCTTTTTTTCACGCGATAATACGCGTATTTATGAACCGATTTCGATGTGACAAGTACATAGTACATAGCAATGTCTCGACCGAGTTCGTGTACCAGCTTTATACACCATCTTGTTTCAAAATGGCGGCCATTTAAAAATTAAAAAAAAAATTAAAATTTAAAATGAGGTATAAAAAACTAGAAAATGAAAAAAGATTTTTCTTATATGTTTGAGCTAACTTGATACAAAGATTCCTGAACATGTTTTGTTTAGTTTATATCTTAAATAAGTAAGAAAAATCATGCGTTAAGCATAGATTATGAAACACTTTCCAAAACTTATTGAATGCTTTGACAAAACGTCGTTATTTAGGGAAATAAGGTATATAAGAGAACTAAGTAAACATTTTATAAAACTCATGAAGCATTTGAAAGACTGATTTCAGCAGTTACCGTCCACAGCTAAATATGTATTCCAATTCTTTTGAACAGCCCTGTATTTGATCTGTAGGTTGATATATATACTATATAATGGAAAAACTTAGTTTAGCAAAAAGAAAAAAAAAGCATAACAGGTTGAAATTTCTCTTTCCGCAATTTATACTAATAGATCAAAACATACTTGTATACATTTGTACAGCCCTTTAGTTAACCTAGTAACTTTATTACGCGCCACTAATTAGCTAAAATTTAATTCAAAGTAAAACACTCTTAAAACTACTGAAATCACATTTCCAGAAATTATCATTTATAGACGGACATGTATCCAATTCTTTGCGTGACCCTTCATATCCTTTTATCTATGTTCTACAAACATTTGTTAGTAAACCAAATGCAGTTCCGTGTAAAAATGCATAACTCATTTAAAAACCACCTTTAAATAATTTTCAATCATACCCAGTAACCATTACGAATTATTTTGTGTAGCCCTGTATATGAATTACAGCATTTAGACACACCATATACTATGCATAAATATAGTGAAACATAAAAGCACATAACATAATTAAAAATGCATTTCCAGCAATCATCGCTACTGTACAGTACTTCGGATAGAATATAGTATCTGAAATCATTTGTGTGGCCCTGTAAATGCTATGCACTGCGTATTATACATGAAATAAGTAAAAGTAAACCTCAGAGACGTATATCAATTTCATTATACATGAAATAATTTAACATAATTAAAATACGCCGCAAACAATTGCCTCCACCCCTATATCGTTATGTAACGAATACTTTTGTGTGTCCCTGTAAATGAATAATAACTATTCTTTGCACCGTATATTCTACATAATGCATATTGTAGTGCACTTGATAAATGGATATCAATTTTATTATGTTCGAAAGCATGTAACATCATTAAAAATCATTTTAAACGATTTTTTCCCATAGGCCGTAATGTAACGGAAAATTTTTGACTGTCCCTGTAAATGAACTAAACATGCTAGAAACTTTATTTGAAATAGGGATCGTGCTATGGTAGAGGTCACTAACATCCAAAAATTTCAAAACGATCCCAGTATATTTACGAGAGTTAGAGCGCGGACAGCCGGACAGACAAACCGAAGTCATAAACACTTTTCAACTTTGTTGGAAAGTGTTAAAAACGGTTGACTTATGGCACTTTGAAATTCTAGTGTGGCTGACATTTTGAAACGATCTGAATTTTGTCACGCGATTACATGCGTATTTATGAACGAATTTGTATATAACTTGTTGTGTACATAGTACATACCAATGTCTCGACCGAGTACGTTGGCCAACTTCATCCGGCATCTTGTTTCAAAATGGCGGCCATTTATTATTGTTTTTTTTAAATTTAAAATGAGGTACAAAAAAATTAGAAATTGAAAAATATTTTTATTCTTATGTGTTTGACCTTGATACAGAGATTTCGGAGCATTTTTCGTTTCGTCTATATCTTAAAAAATGACTGATAGCACTTTGAATTTCTAGCATGACTGACATTTTGAATCGATCTGATTTTTGCAACGCGATAACACGCGTATTTATGAACCGAGTAGGATGTGGCAAGGCATGTGCATAGTACATAGCAATCTCACGGCCGAGTTCGTTTACCATCTTCATCCGCCATCTTGTTTCAAAATGACGGCCATTTAAAAATAATTTTTTTTTTAATTTAAAATGAGGTAAAAAAAATTAGAAATTGATTTTTTTTTCTTATGTGTTTAAGCTTGATGCAAAGATTCCGGAGCATTTTTTGTTTTGTCTTTATATTAAAAAATGGCTGAGATATAATAGTTTGAATTTCTAATGTGAGTGACATTTTGAAAAATTTAATTTTTACCTGCAACAGCACTCGTATATATCAACCGATTTAGATGTGAGTGAGCATGTGCACATTAATTACTAAAGTCTCAACCAAGTCGATTGGTTAGCTTTGTTGCATTCATTATGTTGTTTTAAAATGGCGGACACTTCAAGATATCGTCGAATTTGACGACCAAATATAAATCACTTTAAATAAAACCAGCTTTGATAACGCGACTAATTTCGCGAACTTCTCATTCATATTCTGTATTGACAAAAATTAGTATTTAATCTACTATAATCGGGTTCCACCAACTTGAGCTACGTGTGTTTGAATAATATAAGCTGTCTTTTAAAAATTAAGGAATATGAAAGCTACCACTTCCTCCCGGCACTGGCCGGAAGGACTTTTTTTTAAGGTACACATATATTAAGACTTTAACACAAATTTATTTTTGCTGTCTTAATATATGTGTATCTTTAATAATAAAAAAAGAAAATGGAATTCAGATGTTTATTTATGTGCTTTCATATATATATTGTGAAGCCATGGAAAAAGAAATTTGTTCATGGTTGTCGGGTCATCCAGTGCTATCTGATAGATGGATGGCGATGTCTCCCAACATGGTTTACTTTGAGAAGTTGCCAAGCTAGGACATCGGCCAGGATAGCATAATGGTTAAAACAACAGCACAGTAAGCTGTGGACCCAGGTTCGAGTCTGGAACCTGCTAATTTTTCACTTCAGTTGGGTTTATTGTATTTCCTGTGTTTAAATATATGTGTACTTAATATATCTTAATATATGTGTACCTTTAATAAAAAGAAAATGGAATTCAGACAATAATTTATGTGCTTTAATGTTTTAATTTATTATAAAACAGTTTATTTTATAAAAATAAACAGTTAAGTGCAAGTATTACTCGCGCACAGAGAGTTCCGTAGAATAAGTATATGAACTTGTAATTGTATTATAAAGAAAAAACCGTTGCTAAAAGAATACTAAGACTTTGTAAAAAACTATACAACGTAGAGTTGGGTACAACAGTATATATTAGATAAGTGTTAATGGATATATCATTAAATTTCAAAGAGATAGGGAACCTAAATAATATCAAATATATCGTTTGTATAACTCATTTTTTAATATTATCCAAATCTGTTTATGATGAACTTAATTCGGTACTGACAAAAAAGGAGTGCATTCATAAACTTCATTTGGCATTTCATAAAACTAAATTCAGCCTAGAAATAACCTTTATTTTGACAGTGTAAATAAAACAAAACCTTTGTTCAAAATTTAAATTTCGCATTGTGCTAAGCGCGCTTCGAAAGGAGGTCGCAAAGTTGCAACGCCGCCTTGGTCGGTGCCACGTTTTTCCAAATAGGTTTTTAATTAACTTTTAAAGTCACCCGAGGCGAATTGAGAGATACACTTAATGCAAACTAGTCGCGAATCCCACAGTATTTATGTGACTCATTCTAATTAAACCTTTCGAGGGCGGTGTCCTTAAAAAAAGGACATCTAATTTTAATTCCAAAACAGACAAACGACACCAAGAATATTTAATTAAAAATTTCCTTTTATTATGTACGTGGAAATAAACAAGTTCGTATTTTCTAATAAATTCGTTTATAAATTCTGGTGTCAGTCCATTATTTCATAAGTTTATAAACAGAATTACACCACGCCGGAAAGGGTTAAGTGGTCGCAGGACTCTTAAAGTTTCAAAATTTTAGAAATTTTAAATTTTTTAGATGTTGAACTCCTACCTTTTCTGAACATTTTGATATAATTGTTTCCTTGAAATTCCCATTAGAACAGAAGTTATGGCTTTTAGAAATACTCGTTCAATAGCTGAAGCGGCGTTTCCGAAACTTTGAAATAATTTTTCTCCAAATGTCGCTTTTTGGGTATAACGCGTAGGATACCTCAAAAACTTCTGAATATTTTTTCATGAAAATTTCAAAACATATATTTCATGTTAGTTTGTATAAACTGAACCGAAAATTTCCTTTTTATTCTTCAAAAAAATATTTTTTTAAATGATTATACTGTTGAAATTTTCAAAATTTTGTATTAGCTAAATGCAACATTGCATTAAAAATATAAAAATGCTTTAAATACAAATTTATTTAAGTTCAGGGTAATTATTACAATCTGAAGTATAAGTAAGCACTAAAATTATCATTCTAGTTGCAATGTTTATTTTGTAATCCTGCGAACTGTTATTCCAATTTTCTGTTCGACAAATGTCTAACAGTTTCGAGCCCCTATAAATACTAATTCTGCATCTTGCAATTTTTTAAATAGTACATGAAATGAAAGAACAACCTTATATCTTTTATCCCAATGAAAATTGTGTTTTAAAATCATATACATTTTAAGACATTACACTCTAAACTGAAATGTCTGAAATTCAGACACTTAAGTGTCTGAAACGCAGTGTTCAATTTTAAGACGTTTTAAAATGTCTGAAAATTATCAGACACTTCTTGTGTCTGAATTTCAGACACTTAAGTGTCTGAAACAAGAGTGTTCGTTTTTCAGACATTTTAAAATGTCTGAAAATTTTTAGACACTTCTTGCATCTGAATTTCAGACATTTCAAATGTCTTAATTGCGGCCATCTTTGAGCCGGTTTCCTCCCCCCCACCACCACCAATATGAAGCCATCTTTGACCACTTTTCTTTCTAAGCCACATACGCAGCCATATTTGACCACATTGGAACATTTTGTACAAATGGGAATAATTTGTTACCATAAAGCAGAGCTGATCGCAGCGCAGGAAAACTTTGAAGCATCTGCCCCCTTATTTTAGGGTACCCCAAATTGGGTACAAAATTTTTATAAAGCTGATATTTTAAATCACTTTTGAACTTATGACGATTGTAATCAGTATTTTGTAGTTTTGGAACAGGATATTATATATAGGGTAGATGTGCCAGTAATGGACACCCTTCCAGTAATGGACACCCCTTGATGTTTTTGGTTCATAAAAAAATAACTAATAAATATTTAGCTTTAATTATTTTTTTTATAATTCTCCCTTGTATGTTTTATAAATCTATGTTATTGTTGACACTTTTAATCAAACCAATCAGGAAGCAGAAAATAATGTTTCAAAGTTTTGCTGTTTTTCTGTGAAAATCTTAATGAAGAGGTTAAGAGCTGGCTTCGTTTAATTAATTTATATATTATTTATTTTCTTGCAAAATTTGAATGTTTTTGTTTGAGTAGCAATAGAAAACTTTGAATTTTATATACTAATGGCAATAATCAAATTTAATTTTTAAATTATACTTACCAAAATGTAATAACACCAAAACTTTTATAAATAGCTGCTTTTAATTTATTTTATGTGATTAACAAAATTTTGATATTTTATTTATTTATTATTATTTTTTTTTATGTAGTACATATATATACCTCACATATTTTGTAATCTGCCAATCAAACCAGCCAGGAAGCAGAAAATACTGTTTAAGAGCACGGTCAAAGAGGGGCTCATAGGGCTTAACCCCTCTCCGTTAAATAAAAACAATTAAGTTACAGAAGCTATTAAAAATCCTTTTTCTGTCTTAAATGTTTCCTTATTAAAAAAAAAAAAAAAAAAAAAAAAAAAGTAATACTATTAATGAAAGTTATAGGTAATATTCATGAAACTAGTAAATCTGCAGATCAGTGGCCTCAAACATCAGTTCTACAGTTTTATTTTTAAAGTATTTTATTTAGTATTTAAAATATTCAACTCACAATATCATTTCTTTCATATTTGTAATATTAATTATTATAAATCGTATATCAAGTAATCGCTGGAAGATTGTTAAAAATAGTGACACAAAACTAAACATTAATATTCCAAAACTTTTTTTTTTATTACCTTTTAAATCAAATCCACCACTGTTTCAATAATTTGATAGCTGTAATTGTCTGATATGTAGTATTTTAAACTATCCATCTAAAACAATTAAAACATCGATCTTCTGATAATTACAATAATTGATGCAAACAGTAAATGATTATCACAAATATTTTATTAATTACTGGTATCCTAATTGTTAAATGTATTTAAAAATAACTATTTTGTTTCATTAGTAAGTATTCATTAAATTCTGGTTCTAAATACAGTCATAAAAACAATTATATTTATTACTTTTTATGGGGTGTCCATTACTGGAACAGAGGGTGTCCACTACTGGGCCAGAGGGTGTCCATTACTGGGCTTTTGGGTGTTTTGATATATTTCTGTTATTTAAAATTAAGTTTCTATCCATATGGGGAAATGAGGCTATAAAAATGGTTAAATATTGTTGATAGATTAATATAATATTGAAAAAACTGGAATATAATAATTATAACTATTAATAAAAAAATAATTTTTAAAGAAATTCCTTAAGGGTGTCCATTACTGGCACATCTACCCTATATATACAATCACCTAAAAATGCATTTATGTGATATCATATATGCGAGCATAAAAAACGTTTATTACTTTCAGTGAGAACTTTAAATTAATTCTAGTCCAAAGATCTAGTATTCATTCGTCTCCCCGCGCCTTTCATATACTGTTACAAAAAAAAAAAATTAAGCCTGTTCAATGCCATTAAATACAAATACATATTTGGATAAATATTTCTTTTTCTTAACCTAATCATTTTCTAAAAGTACAAAATATTTATTAAAATAAGTATAAGATCAAAACAAATTTAAAATATCAGCTTTATAGAAATTTCATACCAAATGTAGGAGCACGTAAAGCTAAAGGCACAAAGAAACAGCCCAGTTTGTCCATGCTGCAATCAGCTCTGCTTTATGGTAACAAATTATTCCCATTTATAAAAAAAAAATAATTCACTCCTTCAGAAAGAATCTTATCCCTGCTTTGTTGTTCAATTTTTTTTCCATTTAAATTAGATATTCCCAGTGACATTTTTATTTGTGTGTTAAATAAAATCTAACACTAGATTACACAAAATTTTCAGTATATGAGATCCCAACATTAAAAAAAAAAAGTATGAAACTCTTACTTTTTTGTTGTTGTTGTTATTATATTATTTATCATTAGCAAGAAATATTGAAACATTTGACAACAGCACATTAATCAGCATAATGTTGAAAGACATTCAAAATATCAGTTTTACAAAAATAGAATACCAAATTTGGGACCACCAAAATACAAAGGGAAGGGGGCATCGCCCAATTTGCTAATGCTTTAATAAAATCCTGCGTCTGCAAAAAATCCAACCCAACGTTATGGTTCGTTAAATAGAAGTGACCAGAATTCGGAAGTGTCCGCTAATGAACATTCCCGAATACCAGAAATCTCTGTGTAGCGAAAACCTTCTTAAATCATACTATATTAC
The DNA here is from genome assembly GCA_963932465.1 of Maratus speciosus. Classification (NCBI taxonomy): domain Eukaryota; kingdom Metazoa; phylum Arthropoda; class Arachnida; order Araneae; family Salticidae; genus Maratus; species Maratus speciosus. Next base: position 191,327,076 of record OZ010800.1, read on the forward strand.
TCTAACCGTTCAAAATATTCATTATAATCAGCGTAATTTCGAAAGGTATTCAAAATTTCAGATTTACGAAAATTGTATCCCCCCCCCCCCCCAATAAAAAACAAAAAGGAGCAGGTACCCTTAGCCCATGTTTTAAGCAGAAGCCCTATGATTCGCTAAACAGACGTATCTCCTGTTCAGGAATGTCCGTTACGCAGGTTTTACTGTGTGTATTTAAAGTAAAACCTCCATAACGGAAATTGCTGAATAGCGGACACCTCTTTTTTTTTTTTTTTTTTTTTTTTTTTCTTATCCCCAACACCTTTAAATCTGTACGTATTCACCTCTTTAAAGTAGACACCACCAAATAGCGGACTAATTCCGTGCTCTCGAGGTGTCCGCTATTCAGAGGTTTTGCTGTATATTCATTTATATGCACATTCTAAAGGGTAAAAAGTATTTACCTTTTTTGTGACAGTATAAGAAATATGTTCCAAATAAATTCTAGGTGCAGTTGTTGATACTATTCAATAATATTCTACAAACTAAATTTAAAAGATAACGTGTGTTGATATTAACGTTGTCATTAACGAACACAGGCACACACACACACACACCAAAAAAAAAAAAATAAATAAATAAATAAAAAATAAATAAATAAATAAATAAAACTTAAAATCCATAATTTTTTTTTTAATGAGTTTCTGTTTTATTATTATTTTCATGGATTCTTTTTAGCACCCAGATATGCTTAAAAAAATTCTTTGAGGGTTGAAAAACACTTCTAAAAACAAAAATGAAAAATATCTCCTACTGTCATGGGCGAGAATTCTTATACCCATCTTCTTCTTTTTTTTTTTTTTTTTTTTTTCATATTATTGGAATTTTTTGCATGATGTTATTTAAATTGATTTTTTTAATATTTTCCGCACATATTTAATTAATTACGCCGATTTTTATAATTTGTTTATAATTACTTTCAAGATCGCTTCATGTTTTAAAATTTAAGTATGGTGTTGAGATGTAACGCAGGAAATACATACTAGGTATATTCCATCTTGAAATAAATTTTCATAAGGATTATTAAATATATATATATAGTATCGGCGTACAGTTGAATACAATAAGAGTGATTTATTTCCAATAGGAAAAACTGCAAGTTTACAAATACTCCGAAATACACGATAACACAAACCCTTATACTTTCGAGATTTCTTTTCATACTCTATATCCACCATATAAAACAAAAAATAAAAAGTTCATGGTTTCTCAAAGATAAATTTAAATTTGTTAATATAAAAAAAAAATCACTTCAATAATATACTCTGTAAGATAAATAAATGGCACTCTTGTCACTAAAAATGAAAATTTGTATGTAAAATTATATCACTAATATAAAATAAAGGAATTCGCAAGGAAAGAACTTACTTGTGCAAAGTTATATAAAAATTAGCTTCTTTTTAAACTTATACTGAACAATTTTTTAATATGTTGCTCAGATAATACGAGCTATTTAACAATCATTAACAAAATTATAAATATTCTTTTTTAGTAGCATGCAGGAAACATTAATTCTATAATTTCAAAACTTCTTTACATCTTACCAAATCTAATTGAAACTGTTGTATTTTTCACGTTATTATTCAAACAATAAATAGATTATTTACTACATGAAACTTTAATTTATAAAGTAAAGATCTAGATGAGAATTAAATATATTTATTAATACTGAAAATCATATGCACTCATTGAAAAGCATCAGAAATAAGCAAACAATTCTTTTCACACAAAATATATTTATTTGATAAAAAAAAAGACAAAAATATTAAAAATGCAAATTAGTCTAATAAGAATAATTTAAATAATAAATAAATAATAATATATATGTAAGAACGTTCTGTGAATTATCATTCCAAACCTGTGGAACACCTTACCTTGGCGTAAATATCCAAAACTGTAACAGCTAATCCAGTTTGAAGGACATATTATTTTACGATATTGAACGCCATTTTAAAAATATATGCGTATTCATATTATTTTACCACTGTATTTTTATAAATATCATGCTATTCTTTTGAATATTTGGTGAGTCTTGCATAAAAATTATCGTTGAAATATTGAAAATTTTATATTTCCATGAAAAATATAATTCCCAATTGATTTTTTTTCGATCTCCATTTATAAGCACGTACTGACAAACCATTCCAATAAACCGAATATAAATTTTCGTCTAGTATCTATAAAATGACGACACAAAGATATAAAATACAAACATCGGATCACTATGCTAACGAAAAATTTTCTCTAACGACTAACACACCAACGGATGTAGGTGTAGATAGATGTGCATACTATTTCACAAAAGAAAGTAAATGCTGCGTCACTACTTTCTCTTCATTAATGATGATACACTCACTTTCTGACTCATCTTCGATTTGCAAGTAAGAGAATTCAAAGTTCAAATCTTCAATCAGTGTAATGTTTGGGAAATAAAGCAGAAACTTTAAATGCTTTATAAGGTTATAACGACGATTGACGATTCCATTTATTATGTGAATAACAAACGTCATTATAGAGATTTCGGATTGAGGAAAAATATATCGTCACACTTTCAAATAATTTATCATATGTTGATAAATTTAAAAGCAATTTTAACACTTCAGACAAATTTACTGTATTGAGATACTTTAATTCACTTTAGCAAATACGTTGAGTAAAAACCGTTGCTCGCCAAATCAGCAATAATCAAATCCGGTCGCGTTCTTCTCGCGCACCGTTCATGCTTGCAACAACAAACAAACCTACTCACTTCAGTTCATTTTACTTGGTGAGTGGTTCAAATGGCTGAATTCCTGAAATGTCTAAAATTGCAAGTGTCTTAAATTCAGACATATAATCATAATTCTAACATTTTTTTCAGTTCATTTATGCCATGATCATAATAAGACGTTTATGTGTCTTAAATTTAGACATCTATCACGTCTGAAATTTTATTTTCAGACGTTTAAGTGTCTTAATTGCTTTTTCAGTCACATATCTGTTTGAATTTAAGACGCCTCTATTTGCAGTGTAAATGTTAAAAATGGTCTTTTTTTATTTTTTTCCAATTTTTAGAGTCTTGAGACCTCTAAAAATAGTTTTTTTTTAACAATTTGACATTTATTGCTTTTATACTGTACTGGAGATTACATTACACATATATATCATTAAAAGTTGTTAACTAGGCATAGAGTACGCCGCCGCTGTCATTGTGTATGTCCAAACTGGCCGTATATTTAAGGGTTAATATCTCGGCTAATTATCGAGGATTATTTTCGAAATTCATTATCAACAATGATTTTATACTTCTGCTAAGATAGGTATATATAGCGATGCTCAACAATTTTCTGAATGCCCGTAACTCGAAATTTATGTGTAACAGAAAAATGCGATTTTCTCAAAAACTATGTGACCTATGGCGATCGCTATAATTTTCCGGCAAGGTTTAAATTAACGTCTACTACCTCTAATTTTTTCATAATTTTAGTTTCAGTAGATTCGAAATTAGATGGGGGGACATATTTTTGCGCTATATTTTCGACGATATCTTTGAAAATATAATACCTAAAATTAGAAGGAATGTATTTTTGAGTTCAGCGTTACCAAATCTTTCACACGATACCCCACACGATATACAAAGAAAAGATTTTTTTTTTCAAGTAGCATAATTAGCCCCTCTACATTTTTACTAAATATATTTATAAATGTTTATTAATCTGAAAATATGTGGGTGAATGGTCTTTATTACTTCCCCGAATTTGAACTTTCCTCGTTCCATAGTTTACGAGTAAAATGGCTGTGACAGACAGACACAGACAGACCGACAGACACAGAAGTGATCTTATAATGATTCCGTTTTTACTTTTTAAGTACGGAACCCTAAAAACACACAATTTTATTATAAAACACGCTATCTGTTCTACCGGGTTGCTATATGAATCTAAATATTAGCCAAATCGCTGTGCTTTCGGTACCAAATAGGTAGCCTTGTGCAACTGAGACATTTGTAGTGAAAGGTGATTAATTGTTGGCATACAAACTAATATGAAAGCACCACTTTAATTAGATAAAATTTTAACAGTGAAGATACTCAGAGTGACTGTCTTCAAGCGTTTAACATTGGTCATGTCTGTCTCAGGGTTGCAAGGGTCCGCATCTTGCAGAGCTGAGTGATGAGGTAGATGGCTCCTCCCTGGATGAACTCACTGGATGACCCAAAAAACTGCATACTCTGCTCTGAAAGGCAAAGTTTGAAATTAGTATAGTTCACAGCACAATTAAGAGAAACAGTCTAGATTGAAAAGGGTTAGGGTGTTAGTCTCTAATAAGGGCATAAAAAAGCATAAAGAGAAAAAACACTAGTTTATAATAAACCTGCATAATTAGTTATAAAAGAATCATACTATATTGGTCTAACTTTCAAACAAATATTATTTTAACCTAAATGTCACTGCTCTTATATAAAGACACTCTAATTTTTTGTGAAACTTTCAGATTTAAGACTTAAAGTACCAGCCTTGTATTTAATATAAAATGACGTCATTTGCATCCACTGAAGAATTCCACATTTACGATCCAATTATAGAAAACTATGTATATCACGTCACTAATCGCGGAATAATGCGTAAACCCAGCAAAAACCGATGTCGTAAACTCTACAAAAAAAAAAAAAAAAAAAAAACGGCTTCCTAATTATTAATATACATTTTTTTGTTTGTAACATTAATATGGATACTAAAAATTAAATATAATTTATAATAGCTCCATGTTTTATGAGAAATCATTCATTTATGGTTTTTTTCAAAATGGCACATATTTTAATTACAGTTTTTTCAGTTGTTAAGAGAAAATGGTAACAAAAAGATATAGTAATCTACTATTTTCGAAATATTTTCCCTTTACTTTCTACAGAAATGGAGTACTTCAGTTGCTACCATTAGATAAATTGCTTTAAATACTACATAAAAATCAATATCTGAAAAATAAATTGAGATGTAGTTTTCAAATAAATTGCTGTTAAAAGTACTTTTTTCTCTTTACGAAAGTGTACAAATTGAAAATGTGCGATGCTCATAAGTTTAAAAAATTGCATAGAGATTATCAGTATTTAGCCGTAAAATGATATATCTCCTTCATTTTACGGCTGGCTTACGTAACGTAACGTTATTTTTTAGTGACGACATTTTAATTGCTGCCTGGAAGAAATAGAATATCGGGTGCTTAAAAAAAGAAAAAAAGTGCAAGATTTTAAATTGTGTCACTCTTTAGTCCGGAGTTGATTTAGACCTAGAGTATCCAGTACCAGTACCCTGTAAAATTCCTTGGAGAAAACAGCAGTTTAAATCGTACATAAGAGATGCATTATCTCTGTAACTACAGAACTCGTAAAGAGCAAGTAAACCTTTTAATGCTGAACAGTTTAAAACTTCCATCTTTATAAGATATCGTTCTATCTGTGTGTAATGATATCTGATTTGAAGTGCATAGATTACTGTGTTTAGGGTGCGTAAAACTATTGATACGAGACAGTAAGAGAAAAATTGTGATTTTCTGTTTTAAAATATCGTATTGTGAAGCAGCTGAAAAGAATGCGTGAGTAAAAACATAAATAAATAAAAAGTAATATGCAATAAATTTATCGAAAATTCATAGCGTGTTGTATATTTTTTTTCAAATTTCTAGTGAAAAGAATGTCTAAAGAATGTCTGCAGACGATATGAAATTTTACTTTAAAATCTGACAAATTCTGAGCAAAAATTGAATTTGAGTAACCTTTTCACTCAAAAGAGTGCTAAAAACATTTCCCTATAACAGTACTCGTAGACTGTTCCCATCTGCGTATTGGTCAATTTAAAAAAACTGGAAAGACTATAAAATAATTTTTATTTTCTAACTTCAAAGGTATATTTTGAGAAAAAACAAAGTGGTCCTGGAGGACAAGTTTATTCCATTATGTTAAAATGTCTAACCCATCAAGTAAACTCAAATATGAAATCATCATGTGAAATGTGAAATCGTCACATTTTGAAATAACTATTTTTTAGCATTTTCCAATCTATATATTTAAAACGCTAAGCGTTTTCTTTGGACAGTCCGTGAGAAGAAACTGCTGCATCAAAATACACCAATCTTTTTTTAAATGAAAGATATTTTGTCACAGATTTGTTATCGTACATTCATTTGTTCAAATATTTTATTAATTAACTGTAATTTTAAATTAAAATTCTACAGTTGTGCATGCACAGTATATAATTTCAAGTCAGCGCCAACTCATATCAAGGACTAAATGAATCTGAAGCTTGATGAAAATCCACGCATTAGTTCTTGAGATAGAGCCATTGCGGAAATCGTGAAAAATGCTGTATAACAGCGCCACCTGTTGGGCGATTTACAGCAAAACGTAGTAAGCATCCACACATATAAAGGACTAACTGAATCTGAAGTTTGATGAAAATCCACGCATTAGTTCTTGAGATCCATTGCGGAAATCGTGAGAAATGCTGTATAATTAAATATGAAAAATTTAAGAACAATGTTTACACAAATTAATGAAAGTACAAAATTTTGTTCTAATATAAGTTTTAAAATTTTATTATACGTTTTGAAACATTGAAATTTTATAACTTTTAACCGCTAATTCTAAAAAGGAAAAAAAAATGACGCAAAAAAGTTTGAAACTATAGAACAATATTCTTCTAGTGATAACATGGGAACAACATATCTACATTATCTAATCCTCATCAGATTCAAAAGTACGATTAGGCTCATCAGCCGGATCTTCAGAAGCGTCGGGGCCATAGGCGTAGAGTTATATGGGCCCGTGGGGCTCAGGCCCCTCCAATAATTTTTCAGATGGGCTAAATTTTTTTACGCCAACTGACATAGAATAAATTCAGATTTTGGAATTTCATATAATTTACAAAAGTTTTTAACGTATATTGTTTTCGATGGATAATTGTTCTTTCTCTAAATTCGCTGTTTTCTTTTATTCTTTGTAAACAAGTAAAACAACTGGAAAATTTTAGCGTGGCATATGAGAAAAAACTAGGCACTCTCCATGGTGGGTTTTTTCTTCCTCCTTTCGACACTGGGCACACTTTCTGGGAAGAAATTCTTTTTCTGATTCGGCGTCATAGACATAGAGCAATAAATTCACGTTTTTAACGGACAACAAATTGTGACCGATATGATCTGATTAGAGCACAGATGGTTCGCTGTTTCCCGAAGCTACAAAGAAAGTGATTCCAATTTACAAGCTTTGGAGAACTCGGGAGGGAAGGGGGTGAGGATTTAAGTTTTGCTGCAAATGATGAAACTAGAAGCCAGGAAGAATCACCAGTATCTCCAAAGCATAGAATATAAAGGAAGACATTTTTTGTCTCTAAATCATACATAAGGTCATATTTATTAAAATAGTCCAAATCAATCAAGCAGTTTCTGTATAGTAAATGACGATTCACCAGGATCTGGTAACAATAAACAATACATATTCAGTTGTTCTTATTCGGGCCGAGCAAGAAACCCTTTCTCAGGCCCATTTTCTATTTTCTTTCATTATATCAGGCTGAGTAGGGACCGGGTCGGGTCTAATTTTTTCTGTAAACCCGGGCCTGTCCTAAACTTTATTTTTTCCCTTGACGTTTCGAACTGACATTTGATTTGATTTTCGTGATATTTTCAAACTTTTCGATGTTCATATAAAAGTATCTATGTGTACATGCGCATTCATGGCAAACACAGTAGGGCCGCTTTATCGTGCGCAACCTTGTATTATTTATATTATGCATTTATACACTAACTAGCTGACATACCCGGAGTCGTCCGGTCAGTTGAAAAATAGTACAAAACACGAAAATTCAAAAAATCGTAATAAAAAATCGCGAAACAAAAAAAAAAAAAAAAAAAAAAAAAAAAAAAAAAAAAAAAAAAAAAAAGCTGCACGAATTCCAAATAAATTTAAATGAAAAGAAAACTAAATTTACTATTTTGGGATAGAAGATAACCGGATTCCTTTTGCTAATTTGGAAAAATTGTAGCAAATCGCTAAAAAATTCTAAAAATCGCTAAAAATTCAAAAATCGCAGGTGACAAAATTTTGTTATTATGGGCTAAAAGATTAAAACATGATTCCTTTTACGAATTCAGAAAAATCACCGCGGAATGCGAAAAATTTCTAAACAATGCATAAAAATTCGCAAAACATTCAAAAATCGCTGTACGAATTTGGAATAAACTTTATTGAAAATATAACAAAATTTATTTATTGGGATAAAAGTTTGACACCCAATTCCTTTTACGAATGTCAAAAGATAGTCGCAGAACGCTAAACATAGCATAAAAAATCGATAAAAAATCAAAAATCTCGGAGGAAAGAAATTACTACAGCGTATTACAAGGTTGAAACGAATTTCTTTTACAAATGTAAAAAAAAGGCACGGAACGCGTAAAAACGCTAAAAATCGCGTTGAAATGCGGATTTTTTTTTCAGAAATCGCGGAAGAGAAACTTTGTCATATTAGGCTGAAAGTTTGAAACTGAAAAAGTATTATGAATGCCAAAAAATCGCTACGGAATACGAAAAGAAAAAAAACCGCAAACGAACGCAAAAAGGAGCATTAAGAATTCAAAAATAGCTGAGAACACAATTCAGTATAGTAGACTAAAAACCTTAACCGGAATTTTTTTCACGCATGTCAAAAAATCTCCACGGAATGCAAAAAATCGCTGTCACTGCGGAACGCGAAAAACCGCTGAAAATTGCATTAAAAAGTGCTAAAAATTCCAAAAGTCGCAAAGACCAAAAATTACTACAAGTGTTCTAATACATTTTAAACGTAATTCTTTCACGAGTGTCAAAACTCGTTGCGAAAAATTGCAAAAACTCGCATTAAAAACCGAATTTTTTTATATAAAAAAATCGCTGCGAAACACGAAATAACGCTAAAAATCGCATGCAAACATTTGCGAAAAATTCAAAAATCGCTGTACGAATTCCGAATAAACTTTTTTGAAAAGAGGACAAAATTAACTATATTATACGCTAAAAGATTGAAATCTGATTTATTTTAATAGTAATAACAAATATATAGTATATCGCCTTGAACCGTGAAAAAGCGTTAAAAATAGTATTGAAAATTATATTGAAAAAGACTAATCAAAAACTCCGAAATCGGGCTTTGGGGTGCATAACTAAATATATAGAGGTACCTTCATACCAAATTTTGTAGCTCTGCGCGCAGCGATTTTTTCAGAACATGGCCGACAGACAGACAAACTTCTTTCCTTATTATTATAGATTAGCTGACCCGCTCGGTGTTTCCCGGGCTCGTGTTAATAACCTTTAATAAAGCACAAATTTGTATGATTTTATACCTTTAATCCGATTTTGTCCGAATTTATATTTTTAAATGAAAAAATCTCCAAAAAATATTGACTTTAAGGCTAATGTCAGACGAAAAACTAGTGGCATTGTGCAGGGATGATATGTAGGAAAAAAGCGTGCAAAAAGACGTTCGTCTAACATTAGCCTTAATGGTAAAAGCGCTCGTAAGAAGTTATTTTTTGTTTTCCACGTACGGTCATTTCATAATTTTTTTTAAAAAAATAGTTTCTTTTGGAACTCTTTAAAATTTTTATCGTTATAAATATAACCGTTTCTCAGCCCGTGTAAAATTTTCGTGAAAAAAATATTGATTCTAAGAGAAATATGTTTTCTTCTTCCTTTTTAATTTCTATCTTTGCAAGAAGAATGTATTTGATTCAAGAAAATTTTCGAATTCCAGTTTTCGACGGATTTACACTTTTTAGTGGTCACAGATCCCGAAAAACATGTTTTTACAAAATGTCTATCTGTGAATTGTCTGTGCCTGTAAGTATGACAAATTTTTTGGGCGCTGTAATGTATATTAATGTACGGAATTTAATAAAACTTTAGGTTCGATTAGTCCCTGATGTAAATTGGTGCTTAATATGTTGGTGAAAATTGCCCTATATCTCAAGAAGTAATGCACAGATTTTCATAAAACATCAGATTCTGTTATTCCTTGATATTGTTTGGTCTTAATTAATTTTTGTTGTAAATTGCTCAAAAGGTGGCGTTGCTATGATTCACGATTTTCGCAATAGCTACATCTCAAAAACTAATGATTAGATTTTCATTAAACTTCAGATTCAGTTATATCTTGATATTATTTAGTGCTGATTATGTTTTCGTGTAAATCGCCCAACAGGTTTCGCTGCTATGCTGCATTTTTCACGATTTCCGCAATAGCACTTTCTCAAGAACTAATGCACGTATTTTCATCAGTCTTCAGATTAGGTTAGTCCGTGATATAAAATGGTGCTGATTACTTTTTGGTGTAAATTGCCCAACAGGTGGTGCTGCGATACAGAATTTTTCATGATTTTCGTAATAGCCCTATCTTAAAAACTAATACATAAATTTTCATCAAATTTCAAATTCAGTTAGACGTTGATATATGTTGTTCTTTTTACGTTTTGGTGTAAATCGCGCAATAGGTGGCGCTGCTATGCTCCGTTTTTCACGATTCTCGCAATTGTTCTGTCTCAAAAACTAATACACGGAATTTAATCAGACCTCACATTCTGTTACACTTCCACATAGATCTTTTTTTAGGCTTGGGTGTATACAGCGCGACAGGTGTCGCTTTTATGCTCTTTGAGCTGAGAATTTTTCTTGGAGACATCAAAGAGGGTGGATGCCAAAATTCAATTGTTTGTTTCAAAGATCTCCTTTTAAAATGCACACAATTTAATGAACATATATCTTTAGAATCTTTATGATTGAGATGAGCATAGATTGTCAGTTAATTTTGGCACTGTGATAATGATTTAAGTATTAATATGTATGAGATAGAAGAAAGTTTTAGGATTGTCACATCCGACTAGTTTTTCTTGTTTTCGTCTCGGGTTCTTTAATATAAGAAACAAAAAATAGTTTTCGTCGTCCGAACTGTACGAAATTTTAATATGCTTATAACTGTACCCGAGTACTCTATTAAAATTTCATGAAAAACATGCATATTTAATAGTGAAAACGTGTGCCGAAGCCAAGCGAAACCTCGCCGAGACCGTTTTTTAGCGTTTTCGGTGACATTTTCTAAGATTTTATTTTTATTTTTAAATACTTCTACTCGTTCGAACATTACGAAATTTTTGTAATAGATGTAAAATCCAGTCTGTAGAATTGCTCTAAAAAGATTGTGGAAAAGGATAGTCTCGTCACGGTGAGGCGCGAAGTGACCTACGTCGCGAATTTGTTTAAAGAATTAAAATTAGTCTTCTAGAAAACCGATTGCACCACCGACGAGAAGAAGATCTTTGCTTTAAAAACAGTGTACAAAAAAATGTCCGTTAAAAAACGGAAATTGTACTGTCAATCGAGACGCCAGTTCTATTTCCGTATTATAACGGAATTTTTTTCCCCTAAATTCTGAGAATAAAACGAAATTTTTTGTGGAATTTACGGAAAAAATTCCGTTAAAATACGGAAATAGTACTGGCGTCTCGATTGCCAGTACAATTTACGTATATTATCGAAAATTTTTTAACAGTGTACGTGTTTTTTGTGAATCGGTACCTCTAAAATTGAGCCCTGAGTAAGCGTTGGCGAAAGGGACAAAAAGTCGACTGAAAAATCCCTTTTTGAATTTTTTCTTCAAAGAGTTAAGAACCAGATTTTTTAAAACTGATTGAGGGGTTTGAGACGTAAAAGTACGAACTATAAGAATATGTCTTCCGTTTTCCGTATTTTAAACGGCACGGCTGATGGGCATAAAAAATGTATTTAGTTTTTCCTTCCTTTCCTCTCGAAAAGCAGGTTCTGGTCATACACGCGCGCCTCTGCCAATTAAAAGAAAAAAAAAATATCTTTTTGATGAGTTTTTAATTAATATCTCGGCCAATTATCAAAAAATTAAAAATCTGAGCCTCAGAGCATCCATACCTCATTCAACTATTCTCATATAAATTTTCAGACCTCTGCGGGCAGTAGATTTTCCTAGCCATCGGCAATAAACACACACAAGTAGCGTTCTTGTATTTTATTATTAGATATATAGATATTTATGATATATGTGGAGTAAAACCTGTCAAAACCTAACCTGTCTATGGAATAATCCTGTCGTAAATGAAACTTTTCATGCTCCAGAAGGAAAGATTGCCGTACAATTTTACTTAATTAGCCAGAAACCTGCCTTAAACGGAATATTGTTTCGGTCGCTTACGATTGCTTGTACAAAGGTACTGTATGAATATATGGTTAGACTGTGTAAACTAAACGTGTCTATAACCAGTGGCGCCAACTTTTCAAAAATATTGAGTAGGCTCAAAACGATTTTAGTAAAATAGCACGGCCAGTTTGTTTTTCTTTGACGGGCGGACAAATTGTGAACGATGACAACTCAAAGTCAAGTTATCATGTTTTAATAAAGTTGTAATTTTATCAAATTATATTCTTGCGCGTTTTTCTAGATAAAGACTCTAATATTTATACTTTCTTCATGAATATAACTACAAATTGAAAAGGCAAAAAGTTAAACATGGGGCAAAACATTTCAATCATTTGGGATTTATTGGTGTCAGTCAGGGAATGAAAACAGGTGGTCATTGGTAAAATAAATTTTGTTCTAGGCTGAAAATTAAATAATGAAATAATAATGAAAAATGTAATGAAATAGAAAAAATAGAAATTGGACACGCTAGGAGGGAAAATTATTGGGTGGGCTCGAGCCCCACGGGCCCATATAAGTTGGCTCCACTGTCTATAACGAAATCTTGTCTAATGGCAAACATTTCATGATCCCATCGAAAGGAACACTTTGAATTTTTACCTGCTATGGTAGACGTAAACCTGTATAAAACGGAAACTTTCAGCTCTTATTTGTAATTTTGTCTTAGCAGGTTTTACTATTTTTATATCCATTACTTCATAAATTAAATCCCTGTTCAAGGGGGGTGTAGAGCCCCCCCCCCTTGTCTGCACCACTAGCTGAGCCCCTCCAACAATTTTGAAAACTCTACGCTTTTGGTCGGGGCTTCAGTCTGTCCTGGTGCCAATTGGTAAGGAAGATCTCGGTAGAAACAAGCTGGAAATTGCTCGTCAAACGTGGCAAATGAGGTGCGTTCGTACTATAACTAGTTTATAATTATTTTTTGCACCCCATATTGTACTGAATGTGTATTTATTTGCAATTCATAAGTGCATAGTCTGTAACATCATTATAATGCACTTGCAATAATTTTTTCCCATTCCCCTTAATGTAACGGAAAACTTTTGACTGTCCCTGTAATTAAGCTATACATCCGATTTTCATGAAATTTGAAATGGCTCGACAAAATTTTGCAGCAATTATATATTTAAAATTTCAGCCTATTCGGAAAGCTGTAACATCATTAAAATGCACTTGCAATAATTTTTCCCATTGGCTTCACTGTAAAGAAAAACTTTTGACTGTCCCTGTAATTAAACTATACATCCGATTTTCATAAAATTTGAAATGGCTCGACAAAATGTCGCAATAATTATATGTTTAAAATTTGAGACCATTCGGAAAGCTTTAACATCATTAAAATGCACGTGCAATAATTTTTTCCATTGGCCGTAATGTAAAGAAAAGCTTTTGACTGTCCCTGTAATTTAACTATACATCCGATTTTCATAAAATTTGAAATGGCTCGACAAAATTTTACAACAATCATATATTTAAAATTTCAGACCATTCGGTTGGGTAGTTTTTGCTCTATTATATGCGGACGGACAGACAGACGGACGGACAGACGGACGGACAGACGGACGGACAGACGGACGGACAGACAGACGGACTGAACGACGACTATAGGTGCTACGTATTTATATAATTACGAACGCACCTAAAAAGGTTACACTGGAGGTACAAACTGCAATAGTTTAATGAGAATTTTAAACTTAAGGTGCTTGAGTTTTGGTTTTTCTTGTGCTATGGGAACCACAGGGCATATTCCGGCACGGCTGGACTTCACCTTTAGCTGAAAATGTTCTAATTCTCCACCAGAAATTTCTTTGTAGAATAATGTGAAAGTATTCTTTTTCTCAAAATGCAGCCACTGCATATTTCGGATACCTTTCACTTACTTTATAAAGAATGGTGCAAGTGACTCGATTAAAAAAATCTTCATCTTTTAGCACTTCTACAGTAAAGATTTTACTGGAATCATTTACAATTTGAGCCCAGGGCTCTGAGACAACCAGATCTATTTTATTCCTCTTCTTTCGGATTTCTATGAGCTCAAAGTCTTGGTCACATTCATTGTAGGAGTGTCCTGAAATCAAAAAGCGATGATCTACTGCTTCTGTGTGTGTATGATGTACAGCCAGAACTTCACAATCAAGTGGCTTTTATTCTGTCCTCCACAACAGTTACTAATAGCTGTAATATGCCTGACTTGAGAGGGAAGAGTCCTTATGAACTTCAAAGACAGAATGCGATCTCTTGGCAACCACAAAAAGCAATTGCCTTCATGCCACATGTACAAGCGGGCAGTTCGGCTTTCAAGGTTATGAATATTCAAGTTGTACGTCCAAAGTTGACGTAGGTAATAAGCCTCAGACTTGGTTACATGTGGAGTAGGCATGAATTTTTGCAAATCAAAGAATATCGCGACATTTGAATCATCCTTTAAATTGTGGAATGCGTCTTTTGCTAATCTGGAAGCTTCTGCTTTGCGGAGATGTAGTTCCTTTTGAGATTCTGCTTGTTGTTTCTCATCTGCATTTCCATGGTCTATTTTCAATTGTAGCTTGTCACACATAACACATGTATCAGTCCCCGGTAGGGGAAAACTGAGATTAAAATGATGTGTCTATAGAAACTTTACTTGACCGGATCTACGCGCTTTTCTTCAAGGTAAAAGGGAATATAGAGTTTATACATCTCCTTTAAATTGAGTTCTGGATTCAAGTATTTATGGTTGGAGTCATTTCTCTATTATAACGGCTTGTGCATCGTGGAAACTTGTTTGTGTGTTCTTTGAGGACATCAATACGATCTTGTGGAATTTTATCCGACGATTCTTTCTTCCTCTTTCATCGCGAGAAGGTACGCCAGAATCTGTTTCTTCCTTTTTGTTTACTATGTTTTGCAACCGTTTGTTAGAAACACCTTCGTCTTTTTGTGCCAATCGAGGTTTAAAGGTGATCAAATTCGTGTGGCGTTTTAAAAGTCACGAGCCGGCCTTGTATTCTGTTGGTAGCAGTTCAGCTATGTGGACGTCAACGGATACAAGTTGCACTTATACCCATTGGGCTCCACGCGTTTCACGGTTTCTGGAAAGATATTAGGTAATTGACCCCTCGAACGCAGCGCATAATTAGAAAATGACACATCTCTTTACCTACAAACAAATAGACTTATTTCTAGATAGCCTGTGCACATAAGTCACTTTTTTTCAATTTTGTCACTTATACCCCTTGGCTTCTGGTATCCTCATATAGCTCAGAAGCTTAGAGTTTAAATATGTATACATGTTTTGTAAAAGAGTTCAGGATCTTAGATGGGATAGGATATTAGAAAGTAGGCGAAATCAGGGCTGTCACTGGAGACTACTTTTATAGTCTCGCACCACTATTGTAAAAAAATAAATTTTGTAGTATAGTTTGCTTGTAGATGTTGTTAAAGTCTATATGGAATTTATATATTTAAAAAGTGGCCCCAGTTGCATTAAAAAAAAAATCCCTGCCGGCTCGGGCCTACAGGCGGAGGCAGATTTCGATGTTAAGTACTCAATTCTTCAACAAAACTTAAATCTAGATGAGAGATAAACCCAGTTTCTTCACAAAGAGTGAGCTGTTGGGAGCTAAACTTTTTGTGAAAATTATAATATACACGAATACACACACACACATGTATATGGAATAGGTTTAAAAAATGGCTACAAAAAATTCACCGAACCTTAAAGTGTTAAAATATGTTAATATTTCCATAGTCGGGTTTTTATCATGTTTTAATACGTTTCTTCAAACTTACATGGGGTTACCTATTCACCTGCTGAGGTCCATTATATTTCCAATAGGACGCAATATACATATTTTTTTAATTCGTCAAACTATTTATTTTATTTTGAGTTTTCATGCTGAAATCTTGCTCTAGAAAACTTATGACGTAATATTCAATTTGTTTTCAATTTGTCAAACTATTTAATTTTACACGTGAAAATTTTGCATTAGAAAAGTAATTGTTGTGGTGAGAATTTTATTGTTTTTTCTTTTTTTAATTGTTGGCAACTGCTATAACGAAAAACTTTTATTTTTTTCCTGCCATTGTTGTGTAAGAGCTGGTTTTATCAGAATCATGTTAAGACAGTATTCAAAATTTTGAACCCTCCCCATTTCCACCCTCTTTGGCCGATTTCGCCCATTTTCAATCCCCGCCGAGATATTAGCCATATCAAAGTTGTTGACGAGTTTGAGGACGATCCGTGCATAATTGCGACTTTTATCGTGCGGACAAAATTTAGTACATACATACATACATACATATATATATATATATATATATATATATATATAAACTTTTTAGGTGGGGGTGGTTTTGGGTTCCTGGGAATAATGAAAAGTTATGAAGGATTTTTTCAAAAGTCGCACCCTGGTAACGACTGCAATAGGTAGTATTTCTTACGAAATCTACCTAATAGTCGTCAGTGGAAAAAATGAATCCCCGAGGAAATCTCAGATTGCGCAAATTTTGCTACTTTTACGTGGCTCGAGGAAATCTCGGGTTGCGCAGCGAGAGGGTTAAGGGAGTCCAAGTAAATTAAATTATGAATAAAAGTAACATAATGCAATGCTTAACATGCTTTCCCAAACATAAATTTTAAGGGAAACCAAACTGGTCGCCAAGGGCGGCTAGTATGAATGATTTAAGGTATTTCTTTATTACAGGATCATTGATATAACTCATGTTTATACGCTATGTCTTTTTATATCATGAAATAATAAGAAAATGTCACAGATGCCATATACGCGCCGGTGTACCTAATTGTTGCCAAAATAGATTATTTTGCTTGACATGGTAAACCGGCTATTGTTTATTTAATAATACATTGTTTATTTAATAATACATTGCTTATTTACTTTAATTTTCTTTTAAAATTATATAAATTAATGAAACTTTTTTTTTATATTTATTGTTATTTCCTTTTTTAAGTAACAGAACATAATTTAAAAATATACATGTAACTGGAATTCGAAAACGATGTTTTCGCCAAATTGGTGTCAAAAACAGATCGCGCCAAACCAGGTCCGTATATGGCATCTGTGGCAAGAAAATTATCGGATGATACATTTTTATATGTTTGACAATCATACTTGGCATCAAAGGTGGGCGAAAAATTATCATCTAGAATATTATTAAGTCTTTACCACACAAAAAACAAACCTCTTTGCAACAATGTATTTATTTTTGCACTAAATTTCTTTCTCTAAAAAAAGCAAATTGACTACGAACCCGATTACAGAACATAACCTTTATACCCATTTCATTTTTTACTTTTTAAGAATGAAAATACATATTTCATCCTAATCATTACGTCATTTTCGACATTGATAATTTTTTGTGCATATTATTGACATTTGCTATCCATTTGCTCTTCAAAAGTTTTTATTTTTTATTTTTAAATGTTAAATTTAAATTTAAATCTTTATGTTAACCGTACACAGACGATAAACCGTTAGCATTGATAACAATTTTCTTTAAATAATAAGAATTAATACAATAACACAATCTCATTTTATTTCAACATCAAAGCCTATCTGTTTTATTTTCAATATATGACGTCACATTTGCCTTCATTCCGCACTTACTCAAAATTCATGCACCATATATTATTAAAAATACTTGAAAATTTTCGTTTTAATCTTTCAATTAGAAATTAAATTATTATTCTGAGTTTTTATTTTTTGGCAACGAAAAAGGAAGATGGTTAAATTTTATCGGGAAAATGTCAATCCTTTGTATATGAAAAGTATTGAAATTTTGGATTATTAAGAAAAATATTTGAATAAAATGAATTAAACATAGCCTATGTTCATTTCCGGGTTGCAATCCATCTATATCCAAAAATACAAAAGCATTAATTCATCCATTTAGACGCAGACTTCATTCAAACTTTCGGACACACATTGACATTTATAATATTATAAGGATTTCAGAAAATTCAATACTGCGTTTTGTGCAGATATTGAAAAGGCCTTTCTTCAAATTTCCGTAGCTGAAGAAGACCGAGATTAACTTAAATTTCTTTGGTTCGATATTGACGCAAACAACTTTTTCAAAATTTTAAGATTTAGACGTGTGCCATTTGGCGTTATATGCTCACCATTCATTTTATCTGCCACCATTAAACATCATAATGAAATGTCAAGATCAACATCCAAATGTTGTATATATGTTAGATAATTCCCTATATGTCGATGATTTAATTTCCGGATCAGATTTAGATAACGAAGCTTATTATTTATCAGTTACAGCTTCTGAAATTCTCAAAGAATCTGGGATGAATTTGAGAAAATTTAAAACAAATTCTATTAAACTTAGGGAAATGTGAGAATCTGGTAACTTAGGTATAAGTGAGGAGAACACAGGTAGTATCTTAAAACTGCTTGGACTGATATGGAATACTGAATCTGATGTTTTGATGTTAGATGCACAGCCCTTTGAAAAGTGTTAAGTCGCTGATCCCACGAAGCGAGCAGTGCTTAAAATGCTACTGAAAATTTATGATTCATTAGGATTTGTGAATCCATTTATAATACGTACTAAAGCCTTGTTGCAAGAAACATGGTAAAGACGTTTAGAGTGGGACAATAAATTACCCGAAGATTTGAAATGCGAGTCTTGGTGTTCATAAGTTGTACATTTACGAACATTTGAAATACCCCAAAAATATTTTCCTAATATGATAAACACTTCTAAATAGTCACAAATTCACATATTCTGTGATGCTATGTCCCAAAGGGTATGGAGCAGTTGCTTATCTGCGTTCCATTTCGTTAACTGGTGAAATTCAAACAAGTTTTGTTTGGAGTAAATGTAGAATAGACCTCTCAAGAGGTTAATCATTCCACAGCTGGAATTGATCAGTGCAGTAGTTGCCGCTAGAATGTGGAAATATTTAAATCGAGTGTTACATATTTCGAATTTAAATATAAAGTTATGGTCGGACTCAGAAATAACTCTTTCTTGGATTAGGGGTTCTACTACAAACTCGAAACCCTTTATTTTCAATCGTGTAACCGAAATTCAGTTATTGACAGATCCAAAGGACTGGAATTATTGTCCCGGAAAAAAAAGCCTGCAGATCTGCTTACGCTAACGATATAGTTATAATTCATGATGAAAAGCTCCAAAACATATGTGGAAATGTGGTCGCGTTAATGAACTCATATTTGGTCGTAACTCTAAAGTAAGATCATGTGTATTACAGACTGCAAAAGGCGATCTTAAAAGACCTGTCCAACACTTATATAATCTGGAACTGGACTTGATGGACTAAATTAATAGACACTAAAAACTTGGTGAAGTAAAAAGTATGGTGGTGCGGCCCACCATGGTTATCACTACCAGAAGATATGTGGCCTTCAAAAAGGGCTATAGAAATGGATCCCAAAGCTTTTAATGAAATGAAAGCAAAACCAAATTTAACACTATTGTGTAACGAATCAAACTCTACTCCTAAGCCAGTATTTGATATGGCAAAGTTTAGTAGTTTAAAACACGTGTATAATATTACTGCTTGGATAATGCGCTTTATTCATAATGCCAATTCGAAAAACCCTAAAATTTTAGGACCTTTAACTGCTTCAGAAATAGAAAAAGCAGAAAAATACTGATTAAACAAACTCAGGAAACTTCATTTAAAGTTGAAATAGAAGCACTTAAACAAAAAGAACCAATTAATAAATATTCTTCTTTGAACAACCTTAATCCACAATTAGATGAAAATAACTTTCTTGTTTTATCCGAAAGACTTCCGTTTTCTGATGATACAGAGCAGAAAAAACATCCGTGGATACTTCCTAATAAATCTTATTTTGTAAAATTACTAATTAAGGATGCTCATGAAAGAATGTACCATTTTTGTGTAGCTGTCACCTTAGCTCACCTTCGTGAAAGGTATTTTATATTAAAGGGAAGAAGATTTGTAAAATCCGTCTTAAGATCGTGTCTGATATGTCGAAAACTTAATGCTATTCCTGGAAAGGTGGAAATAGCACCTTTACCGAAAGACAGAATCGTCAAAACACCAGTTTTTGAAACCTCTGGTGTCGATTTTGCCGGTCCGATTTATTTTAAAACTTCTGAAGGTACTGGGAAGACTTATATTGTCGTATTCACATGTGGGCAATTCACTAGGGCGATACATCTGGAGTTAGTCACCAATCTGAGTACTGAAACCTTTATCTTAGTACTACGAAGATTTTTCTCTGGAAGCGGTTTCTGCAAAATAATATACAGTGACAATGCCAAGACGTTTTCTAAGTCTGATTTAGTGTTAAAAGATGCTTGGAAAAGAATTTCTAAGCAAAACATTTTTGATTATTTGAGAAAGAATAAGATAACATGGAAGTTTATAATTCCTAGGGCTTCCTGGTGGGGCTGATTCTGGGAAAGAATGGTCAGATCAGTTAAAACACCTTTAAAAAAGGTTCTAAGCAAAACTTGTCTCAGTTATGAAGAGCTAGAAACAATACTTACAGAAATTGAAGCTGTGATTAATTCAAGTCCTTTATGTTATCTCTACGAAGAAAAGGCTGAACCATTACCTTTAACGCCATCTCATTTTTTAGTTGGTAAAAGATTAATGTCCTTACCTTCTTATGGATTACCAGTTTGTACGCAAGAGAAATCCAATAAGATTTTGTTGACGAGAAAATATAAATATAAGCAGCAAATTACTGACCACTTTTGGAAAAGGTGGACAAATGAATATTTGTTAGAACTTAGATCCGCTTTTCAAGTGAAAAACATAAATTCATCGCCTCAGTTCAAAGTTAACGATATAGTGATAATTCATGATAAAAAGTTCCCAAAACATATGTGGAAATGTGGTCGCGTTAATGAACTCATATTTGGTCTTAACTCTAAAGTAAGATCATGTGTATTACAGACTGCAAAAGGCGATCTTAAAAGTCCTGTCCAACAGTTATATAATCTGGAACTGGACTTGATGGACTAAATTAATAGACACTAAAAACTTGGACACGAAAAAAAAAAAATCTTAAACTTTTAATTTCTTTTGTTACTTATATTTACCTTTATTATTGTTTAATTTTGATACAATTTATGTGTTTTATTTTCTTTCTTAGATTGAAGCATTCTTATTATTTTTCTTGTATATATGTAGGTGTATGTAAGTATGTTATCTGAAAATTTGTCAAGTATGTAAGTATATTCTTATGTTTATTAAATTGTTTAATGTAGTTGCTGAACTAAGTGTTCAGCCAGGGGCAGGATGTTGAGAATGCCAACTTGGCGATACTTGCCATTTTCTGTCAGTCGGCTGCTGTGGCAACCCACTTTAGTTGTTTCTGATTTTCTTTTAAAAAGTATATGTAAAGTTTGTTTTGAACCGGTCTGTCGGTAAAAATGGAACTCTCAAATGAGAGTAATAATAATATTAATATCTCTATATTGTAAATAAATTGTACATATACGTTTTTAAAGGAAGTTTTTTAATTTAAGATCTAGTGTGAATTTATTAGAATTGATGTGAGTGTGCCTTTCTTCGATTTTATAAGTGAAACGTTTCGAATTTGATTTATATAAAAACTTCGAATTTCGACAAAAGGAATATTATCATCTAGGTTTCGAACCTGCAGTTTAATTGACGCGTAGTATCACTCCTCTTTTAATTACTAAGAAATATAAGTTAAGAAGTGAAGGGGAGGATTGTCATTTTAGAGATGCTTCGGTGGGGCGTTGGGCATGAAAAATAAATGGTTGGGAACCACTGTAATAGACACATTAAATTAAAATAAAATACTAGAAAACAGGAATCCCGGTTTTTCAGAATTTAGTGTTGCCCCCGATGAAAAAAAATTGTACAAAACATATTTCTATTTTAAGACTTAAAGCTCACACTTTTACTTTATGTAAAATGACGTCATTCGCATTCGCTTAAGAATTCCGCATTGACGATCCACTCTTAAACCTCTGCAGTAAAGCATGCATAGGATGTCACTATCGCAACATAATACACAAATGCAGTAAAAAGATACCGTCATTCAAGAAACCCGACAAAAAAATGGCTAAGTAATGATTTGTAGGCCTTCATTTATTTATAACATTAATATAGACGAGTTCAGTCGTGACGTCAATCATGATGTTTTGGTTGGAAACTGACTCCAAACAAACGGTTGCTATGTTGTATTTTCTATTTTGTTTGTGTGTTGCAGCTATATCTTATATCTATATCTCACATCTAAGTGTTTTAATACTTGATATGTACTGGTAACATTTTCCACGATTTATATTTAAAAGGAAATGACGCATAGCAACCGTTTGTTTGGAGTTAGTTTCCAACCAAAACGTCATGACTGACGTCACACTGAAAACGTCTGTAGATACTTAAATTTAAATATAGTTTATAATACCTCCATGTTTTAACAGAAATTATTAGTTTATATTTATACAAAATAGCACGTATTTTAATTACATTTTCTGTCGGTTGTTATGAGAAAATTGCAACAAAAAGATATAATTGCTACTTTTCAACTATTTTCTCTTTATCTTCTACAGAAATGGGGTACTTAAGTTGCCAAAATTAAACAAATAGTGCTAAAAACTACAAAAAAATTAATATTTCAAAAGTAAATGGAGATACAATTTTCAAACAAATTGCATTTAAAAGTACATTTTTTTTGCCAATACGAGGTATAAAAATTGAAAATGTGAGATGCTTAGAAATTTAAAAAATTGCTATAGAGCATTTAATAGTACAATGATACAGCTGCTTTGTTTATTGATAGCTTCTGTAAGGAAACGTTATTTTTTGAAGGCGACACAAAATAAGCTGGGAGAAAGAAATAGCGTACCGTACCGGGGGCTAATAAAGTAAAGCACTTTTCATACGTTGACTTTCATGCTTTTTTGTTATTTGAATATTTTACTAGTATAGATTTTGAATCTTAAATCGCATTTTATTCCATTTGTAATCTAACCTAAAAATATTTGCTTATAAGATACAAATAAATTCTTAATTTCCTTTATACGCCTTATTGAAAGATACTTCCGAATAGGTTGGCTAAAGTATTGAGTATCAAAAAATAATAAAATATTTCTTTCTCTTTTTTTTTTTGGGGGGGGGGGGAGGCTGTGTGTTATTTTTTTAATTTTAAGTTGTTAAAAGTTCTCCAAAATAATGTTAAAATGTTATTTATAATAACGTAGAATTGTGACTGATAAAATATGACGGATGGGCGGGTGACACCAAGGTGAGTGGGGGGGGGACACCATTTACATCCGCCCCGGGTGTCACCCATCCTAGCTACACCACTGATTAGTGGTACCAAACGACAAGTCTACTTTTAACTGATGCATATAAAATTTGCTTAGGGGCCATATACAAATATAAACCATTCCAAAATTTGTTTTTTGTTATGGCAACACAGAATTTTGACATGATATTTTAAATCTTCGGTTCCATGACTAGATATGAAATTTCAAGTGTTTTGGATGATAAGTTTTTGAATTATAAACATTCAAAATTTAGAGCTCCTAATGTTAAATGACATTTTCATATTTTTATTTATATCCTTTAAAATCATAATCATAATTTGATAATTTTTTGTTTGTTTATAATACTAAAAAATCCAAACATAAATACATTGAATTTGTAAGTTTTGATACTTTTATAATATGAATTACAGATTATGAAATTATATTTGAAAAAATTATGAATTATTTATAATTTTATTGATTGGCAATATTTTATTTCACTGACAATTTTTGATAACTATTTATATATATTTTTTAAATATTTAATTAATTTTGATGGATTTATGTTTCTTGTGTCTTTATGTGCATGCAAATTTTTCTTACAAGTAATTTTAAAATTATACTTCAAAAAAGCCAAAATGCGGGCTTAAGACCTGCAGAAAAGCATAAATTGAAAAGAATATTTTAATCGTTTTATTGAGGCATTTGGGCCTGGCTTACGATGCCTCGCTTAAGATCAACTAGAGCATAAACCTATCTTACCGCGTAATCAAAGAATAAATCATATTTCAGCGTCTTGTGATATTACGCTAACCCGAACCCTTCCTACGTTCATGTTCCTGACAAACTATTTTTAAAAAATACTGATATTAATAACAGACTCATTGAATCAATTGCATGGAGGTTACAAGGAGTTCTTGATAAAAATGGTTGTAATACAACATATTAACAAATCCACCTCTACTTTTTTTTTTTTATTATTTAAGAACAAGATGTAGCTTATTAGTGGGATTGGGGATTTTTTGTCTCCTCATTTTTTGTGTCCTAATCTGCCAGTAAGTTTCTGCTACTCTTTTGTTAAAGTTCAATGATATGGAAAAAAAATCTCTTATTTGACGTAATCATATATTTTCATTTAAATAAATTTCAAATTTTAATATTTTGATAGCAAGTTGTTGCCACTGTTGATTTTTAAGATTCCTTATGTGGACCTGTTTCCTATTGTATAACATAGGGGAGACCGGGGATAGTTGGCTACAAGGGTAAGTAGGCGCAGTCCTCATAAATCGCCTGTTTGTGGATAGATTGAGCAACCAGTCACAGAGTACCTTTCTTCTTGCTTTTTACAATCCTCATTGTAGTTTTGCAGCGTTACCTAATTACATTAATTACGATTTTTCTGTTTTTTGCACTCATAAGTAATTATTTGTTGCTTCATTCTTTTTCTAATTTCTAATACTTATCTTAATTATTGCGATTTAACTTGTGCAGTTTTTCTTAGTGTATGATTTACTGTACCTACCCCATATGTGATTTACTTGGATTATTTATGCTTAGATGGTTACAAGTCACTTTTGTGAAGAAATTTATTATGGGGCTAGTAAGAGCACTGCACACAGGGCAAGTTGGCTCGGAGTCTGGTGTGTGCTGGTAGCTTAAAAACAGAAAACACCGAGAAAAGTCATTGCAATGCAAGATTTTGGGCACGCGAGTCTTACCCAAACGGAGACACTCGATTTTTTATTTGTGACAACTGTAACTCTGTTATCGAGTAGGATAGAAGTTGCTCAATGTTAATGTTTTATTCATTATTTTTATGTCTGTATACTTTAGAATTTACATTGTACGGCGATAACGCCTTTGTTTAAACTTACTGGTAATAATGAAATTGATTTCTCATAACTACGTGTCTTATTTGAGTTTCATTTAAATTTTTATAAAGAGTGTGCCAACTTACCCCATACGTATAGGCAACTTTCCCGCGACGGGGTTGGTTGGCGCACAATTTTCCTTTTACTTTAGGCTTCCGCTAAACATAAACTACAAAAGCTACAAACTCAAAACTCCGGGTATTTATAGCCCAATGCCTGTTCTTTAAAAGTACAGTTAAAGTTTCATAAAAAACTTCAACAAAAAATTAATAAAAATCAATAACTAAAAACTGCTTCTACTGGCCTCGGTCTCCCTTACATGCGTTTGGTTGATGTTTAATGTTGATGAAAGAAACTGTGAAGATCGGATTAATATCAAATTTCAGAGAGCAAAGCTAATTTGGGTGTGTAAGCATGAAATCATTCATTTCAATGTATATTATAAAATGGAAGGACATGTGAAATGTTTTTTATTCTTTAAAGATTCGGACGATGTATTTACGGCAGATGATTTTTATAATTCTTTAATTTTATATCTAGAAAACTTTGGTTAAAAAGATTTTATACCATTTAAGGGGGTCCGGGACACAAAAATCTTCAAATTTTGTAAAAAAAAATTTCATTTCATTAAAAATTTATCTGTTTTTTCCCTGCTTAAAATGACGTATAAATCCTGTTTCTATCTTAAGGGGTCTCAGGACTCTTAAAGCTTTAAAATTTTCGAAATTTTAATTTTTTTAGATGTTAAACTCCTATCGTTTCTGAACATTTTGACATAATTGTTTCCTTGAAATTCCTATTAGAACCGAAGTTATGGCTTTTATATTTATACACCTTCAATAGCTGAAGCGTCGTTTCGGAAACTTTGAAGCCGTTTTTCTCTAAATGACGTTTTTGGGCATAACGCGCACGATATCTCAAAAACTTTTTTTCATGAAATTTTCAAAACATATGTTTCATGTCAGTCTGTATAAACTGAACCTAAAATTTCCTTTTTATTGTTCAAAACAATATCTTTTTCGGTGATTATACTGATGAAATTTTCTTAATTTTGCATTAGCTAAATAGAACTTTGTATTAAAAATATAAAAAAAGCTTTAAATACAAATTCATTTAGGTTCAGGGTAATTACTATAATTTGAAGTAAAAGTAGGTACCAAAATTTTCATTCTAGTTGCAACACTTATTTTGTAATCGTGCGCGTAAGCTGTTATGCCGATTTTTTGCTCGACAAATGTCTAATAGTTTGGAGCCCCCTGTAAATGCTAATTCTGCATCTTATAATTTTTTAAAGGCATGAAATGATAGAACATACTTATATATTTTATTCCAAATAAAATTGTGTCTTAAAATCAAATACATTTTAAGATATTAAATGTTGAAAATGGCCTTTTTTTTTCCTTTTTTCCAATTTTAACAGTCCTGAGACCCCTTAATTAGAACAAGAATTATTAATTTTTTCGTTTTGGTTAGTTTTCAAAATCTAGCTTTCAAGCAACGGCCGTCATGGAAACGACTTCTTGTAAAAATGCTTTTTTCTTTCATGATGGGTTTTTTCAACATTTCTCGTATTTAAATTCTTATAAATCAAGAACCGTTAAAGATAAATGGTTCAAACTTGTAGCATGTCCTTTTCAATTGTTTTACTTTAATTTTGATTCAGCATATTTGAAAAGAATATTTACTTTTAAAAATATGATTTTTTTTTTAAAGTTGCACCAATTATTTTGAAATTTTTCGTTAAATATTTTTAATTTTTTTAATTAATATTTTTTTTAAATGCTGAATCCAAATTAAAGCTTATATATTTCTGTTTATTTAAATGAAAAGAATATGAAATTCTATTGATAATATTTCGAGCTATAACAATTTTAAATTACCCCACTTTTTTAAATAAATTTTAAAATTTTAAATTTTTTAAAAGAATATGAGAAGTTTTATCATGTGATTTTGTTTGCAAATGATATGGTTAACCATCACAAAAAAAATAAGAATTTTAAATCAATAAATAAAAATTATTTGAAAATGTGTCCCGGACCCCCTTAAACTATTATTACATCCACAATGTAGTCACTGAGATAATTATACTTATTAATTCAATTTACTTAAATATGGTAAAATTGCTTATAATATTACACTGGACGTCTGTAATATAAGCGTTCCAACAAATATATTTGATTGTTATTTAAAAATTACAATTGAATTTTTTACTAACTTTGTATATGAATCAAAAATTGTAAAGACGGAGGGAATGCTTGGTAAGCAAATGTTGTTGATTGATAGCATAGCACCCTGAAATCTCTGAAAGGTGTTCAAACAAAATCATAAAACTATCAGTATCAATAATTAGTACAAAAGTGTTCAAATGTAGCAACTAATTTGGGACAGAGGGAGCATTATACAGGGTGCAATATGTTATCTATCGCCGACCTTTAATTTCTCAACAGTTGGTAATAGACGTATAGTTCCAATTACAAAAACGTTTCAAATGAGGTAAATATTCATGTTATGGCATTATTTAAAGTAAAAAATCAATTTTATAAAAATTACGAAATATAACTTTTTATACGGTCCCCCAGTCCCTATATTTATATTTAGTAAAAGTTTACACATGTCATAACAGGTAAAACACAAAAAGTTTGACATCTGTACTACAAAAATTGACACGGTTATTAAGTTTCAAAGTTTGAGATTTTTGCACATGATTTTGTCTTTCATCGAGGGATCAGTTAGATGAATTAAAGTAATTCGAGATCAAAATCAGGGTGCAATTTCGCTGTCATTTATCCAATCCTTATTGAGTATGTTTTATTTTCCGGTTGTCGATTCTACCTACTTTGACGTTTGAATGTTGTTAGACCCCAAAAAATTAGCTCAAATTTTTAGATGAAATAACCCTCTTTTGTGATTCCCCATTTTGGAGATACCGGCTAAAGGTGGTTTCGCCGTAAAAAGGACATTACACCCTGACTTTGATCTCGAATCATTTTAATTCATCATTTAACTGATCCCTCAATGAAAGACAAAATCATGTGCAAAAATCTCAAACTTTGAAATTTAATAACTATGTCAATTTATGCAGTACAGTTGTCAAACTTTTTGTGTTATATCTGTTATGATATGTGTAAACTTTTACTAAATATAACTATAGGGACTGGGGGACCGTATAAAAAGTTAGATTTCGTAATTTTTATAAAATTTATTATTTACTTTAAATAATGCCACAACATGAATATTTAGCTCATTTGAAACGTTTTTGTAATTGGAACTATATGTCTACGGCCAACGGTTGAAAAATTAAAGGTCGGCGATAGATAACATATTGCACCCAGTATAAACAGGAAAATTAAGATAGTCGCCAGGTCAAATACGTGCTTCAGGTAAAATGTAGAAATCATTGAAATGAAAATTACGCTGCGCAAACTTCATAGGGCTTGAACATTTTATAAATTTCCACCTTTTTTTTTTTTTTTTTTGTACTTTAAAAAAAAAGATTACCATGCATTTTTTAGTTGTAAAATTCCGCATTTTATACATAAGGTTTTTTACATGATCTTCAAATTTCCATTAAGAATGAAAAAATACTCAGTGAAAATATAAATATCTATTCATAAGCACGCATGTAAAAAAAAATAATAATCCTTTACAAACTTTTGAAAGTTTGTAAAAAGAAGTTTTCTGTGTAACCGTTCATACTGTTTAATTACCGCGTTCACACACACATATTTCAATATTTTTTAAGTTTCTAAAATATCCAGAAATAGGGGCATCGTTCATAAAACATTCGTTTGATTTCTGTAAGATTACTTCAATAAAATATTCGGAGAAAATGAATTTTTTGGAGTAAAAGAAAGTTTTGTGTATAACATGGTAAAAATAATCTAAAATTTATGTATAATAATAAAGAAAAATGTCTTTTATTCCTCTTGGTTCCGTTATAATTTTATTGTCTAAAATAATTAACCTACTTACAAATTACAACGCCATCTTCAAAAACTTCTAAATCAAACTATATTTCCCTTACAAACAACTGTAGAAGTATTCTTTTAAATTTGTTTGTTCAGGCACAAAGTATCAATTAAAAATGAATGGAGTTCACCAAAATTGAGAAGAATAAAGTTGTCTTTTTAATTAGAAGTAATTTGCTATCTAATGGAATTTTTGTTCTACATCGAACAAAACCGAATTCAGTTAAATTTAAATAAAAATTAAATAAAAGTTGTCTTGGTTTATGCTACATATGATTCCTTCGTTACAAATGTACCCAGTAATTCGTTAAATAATCCTTTTAAATTATATTTTTCTCAAAGTTCTCAAACGTTTTAAAACTCAAACGCTCAAACTTAACGCTTTTGTTTGTCAAAAGGAAATAATCCACATTAAATTTTAAATATAGGTGGTATTGCATTATTATAATTTGTCAGTTACAGCTTTTGTGGTTAAAACATTTACATTTTTCCATTTAGTCCCCCCCCCCTCCCGTTTCCATATCCCAGTTAAGACCCTGGCTCCTTAGGGACCGAACCGGGTCACCTTCAACTTTATGTGCGCCATTCATTTTCACCCTCTCAAGAGTCTGGGACTCCACTCTCCGGGCCAACAACAACCTCATATTTTTATTGGGGCCCTAGGGCCCTTTTTTAAAGCATTTTCTGAAAGTGGTTTGTTGGGAACGCACTAGATGTTGTCCAAGGCATTGGGGTCCGGAAACAAGGTCCATTTAAAAGATTTTCTGAGGATGTAAAATCGTACAAACTTCAGTTTTGTTTAAAAGTTATTGTAACGGGCTCGAAGCCGGGCGGGTCAGCTAGTAATCAATAAAATAAAATAATATTAAATGTTATTTTTAGCATATAAAATATAGATTTATATGCTAAATTGATTACATATAAAAATGTAAAATTAAATATAGTTTTTTCATAAACACTCTTTTATAAGCATTTAACTTTTATCTTGAAAATCATGCCTAAGTTCATGATTGTTGTTCTTTTAGAGCCAAAAATTTTCTTTAACTTAGAGTAGCCCCTAATTAATGAAAATTGCCTATTTCATTTAGGCCTAATAAAAATCGCTGATTAATGAATTTATTAAAGAAGTTATATATATATATATATATATATTTTAACTTCTTCTATCTTTACAAGAAGAAAGTATTGAATTCGTGAAAATTTTCGACATCCGGTCTTCGACGGATTTATACGTTTTAGAATGTCCTGAACACGATTTGATGGTTTTTAGAAAATGTCTGTCTGTCACTCTGTCACTCTGTGAGTCTGTATGTGACAAAAATTTTGTGGGCGCTCTATCTCAAGAACTAATGCACGGAATTTCACAAAACTTTAGATTTAGTTAGACTTTAATATAAACTGGTCTTGATTAGATTTTGGTGAAAATCGCCCAACAGACGGCGCTGCTATGCGGAATTTTTCCCGATTTCAGTAATAGTTATATCTCAAGAACTACTGCGCGGATTTTCATAAAACTTCAGATACAATTACTCCAGGATATAGTTAACTTCTGATTAGTTTCTGGTGAAATCGCCCAACAGGTGGCGCTGCATTATTCATGATTATCGCAATAGCTCTAACTCAAGAACAAATGCACGAATTTTCATCAAACTTTAGATTTAAATAGTCCCTGATTTAATTAATGCTGTTTAATTTTTGGTGTGAATCGCCCAATAGGTGGCGCTGCTGTACTGCATTGTTTACGATTTCCGCAATAGCTGTATCTCAAGAACAAATGCATAAATTTTCATCAAGCTTCAGATTCCGTTAGTCCCTAATATAAACTGGTGCTAATTAGTTTTTGGTCTAAATCGCTCAACCGGTGGTGCTGCTAAGTGGAATTTTTTCCGATTTTAGCAATAGCTCTATCTTAAAAACTAATGAACGGATTTTCATCAAACTTCAGATTCAGTTAGACGTTAGTATAAGTTGTTGATTATTAAATTTTCTTGTAAATCCACCTATCCAGTGGCGCTCATGTGCTGCATTTTGCATGATTTACACGATTTTAGCGATAGTCTTATCTCAAGAACTAATGCACAGAATTTCATGTTTTTAGAATGCTCATGGTGGGCATAGATTGCCATTTAATTTTGGCTCTGTACTAGAGAATTTTGAAGTATTAACATGATGAGATAGAAGAAAGTTTTGGGATTGGCATATCTGACTAGTTTAATATATGGTAATGGCAATGAAAGAAAAACATTATTTAAACCATCTATTCAGGATTGAAACATTTTTTTCTCAGCGTATAATCCTAATTTAATTAAGACTAAATGATAAAATGATAAAAAAGTGTCTTTAAAATATATTACACTTCTAATTTTTAATTGCATTTTATACATTTTAGTGTTTAAAATACTTCGTTCTTACAGTTTCACAGAAGACCGAGTTACCTTGACCATGGACAATGTGGTTTGGCGCATAATTATTTTGTTTTTGTAAGTAGTAAACATTTGTAACTAGAAAAAAATATTTGGTGATTTATCACCTGCTGCCGGCTAATGGAAAAATGCCTTAAAATTGATTTAATAATTTAGAATTGCCTAAAAATATTAAAATGTTGTATTGGCAACGGAAACACACCTTTGTGTATATTTTTTTTTAATTCTGGCATATCAAGAAATGAGCGAAAAATTTATTATTAAATTCCCTTTTTATATACAGAAAACAAGATAGTTAAATAAAAGAGTATAAAAATGCACAAATAGCCTTTACTACAAGTTTATGCACTTAGACATTATGTAAATATAGCCTTATTTATCTATACCACTGTAATCCCTTCACTGAAAAAAAAAATAGTTTTCTCAAAATTGAGTATAAAGTACTTAGATTAAAATACGTTACATACTCAAAATACTTTCTATTCAAATGTACTCAAAATTGAGAAACACATGTACTCATTTTTAAGTCTATGGATGTGTTCTATTATGAATTGTTATGTACCGCCAATTGAACCTCCCATTTACAGATTAAAGTAACAATGTTATTTATTGTATGAAACTAAGTATGAGATTTATTCCTGCTCGAAATTAATAACAAGAATCATCTAATTTATTATTTATTAATAAAAAATAGTAAAATTATTATCAAGATACCTAACAAAATATTACAAGAGTATTATTTTCATGCACTTGAGTTATTTTAAAATACAGTGCATAATTTAATAGTTACATTAATGAACATCTTTCATGCCGCCATGCATGAAAATGAACCATTACAAAGTACAAAATTATAATTTCGTCTGACTTTGATAACATGTAATGTTTTAAAATTGAGAAAGCGTAGGTTCATTTCTGATCCAAACCTACTCAATTCGATACGAGTACATCGATTTACTCATTTTTGAGTACTTCATTTTTTTCAGTGTTTTAACATGTAGATGAATATTTCATTTTAGGGAGAAAAAAAAATGTATAAAACGTATTGTTGAATGTTAAGACAATATTACAATACAGTGAAGATTTGTGAAAAATAATGCTATATTAACGATCTGCGCATAGAAAATAGTGCACATATTATTTGTTTGAGCTGTGTTTGCATTAAAATTATAGGCTATGTTTTCAATTGATAATCCTAATCACAGGATTTTAATGGGTACTACTTAGTTATCCCGTCGACCAATTTCGCCAAATTATACAAATTGACATAATTTTTATTTTAAATAACGAAAGAACAAATAAATTAGTATAACATTAATAAAAATACAAATAAAATGCGTCCAAAAAAAAATCACTTCATGACGTAAATACGTGTAGCTTGCTTAAAGTCAAGTGAATGTGACATTTACGAACAACCATGTTTGGCATTTAATCTTATAGTTTGGCGATAGATTTTGGGTCGACGCGATAACCAAGTAGTACTCTTTAATCTATTACTGCCTACCGTGAATGATATTTTAAAGCAATATTTTAGCAACATGTTTTTTGTTTTCAACAATTACTAGCATAGTTTATGATGGGAACATTCGTTATTTTAATAATAATGGGCATATGTGTATGTTCCTTTTAAGTGCGGTATGTTACTTGCGTATATGTATACTAATGTAGTCGGGCATGATGTATGAACAGGAGGAGAACAGTACTAATGAAATTATAGAAGTTATTAACTAGTAAATCTGCAGATCAGGAGCCTCAACGTCATCTTTGCAAGTCATTGTTTTTTAACACTCATTGCGTAATATTCAACTTCCTACAAATCGCTTTTTAAAGTGTTCAAATTACATAAATATTTATAAGCATACAAGATACTTCGTAAAGTTTCAGAAATTAAAAGTGTTAAACAAGTGGTTATACATTGATGTTCTGAAATTCTGATGAGCTACATATTCTGGTAAATTTTTAAATCAAAAATTGCATTTCTTCAGGGGGGCCCTGCCCCCCTGAATCCCCCGTAGTCTATTTAAGTTTACATTCGTGTTTTTTTTAGTGATTGTGCGGATGGTTATAATATATCTTAGATTTTTTTTGAGCTGTGATTTATAAGGATAAGCATAAATTTTTTACAAATTAATAAAATTTAAATTAAAATATTCATGTTAACCGAACACAGACAATAAATCTTGAAGTGACGCCAAAAATGTAACCCTAAAATCCGCTACATTCGGCATAACAACGTGCTTAAAAAAAAAAAAAAAAAAAAAAAAAAAAAAAACATTTTTAGTAACACAGTTTTTAATTCATAATACAGTGAAATGCTACCTTAGAATGCTTATTGCTTAAATATAAGCAGATCATTTTCATTTTACAGAAAAAATGCACAGGTGAAGTCAAAGAACTTAGGCCCTGTTCCACGTGCTTGTTTTGTTTGGACCGAATGAGGGCATTTAAATCTGAGCGACAACGCACATCGTATTGCAAACTGTTTTTACGGCATACTGCATCTCCGTCTATCTCTTTCCTCCGTGAATAATAGTTAATTTTAATTTACCCAAGATCTTTTTATTCCAGCATCTTTGTTTTCGATAAATGACGTCTAATTAACCTGCTATGCGTACATACTCAAAACTTTTCATCTATTATATTAAGAAATGCTCGAGAGTTTTCTTTTTATTTCCAATATGCCGCCATATTAATTTTTCTATTCTTAATTTTATTTTTCATTTTCCTGTTTCACGACAAAACATTTCAATTGAAAATTGTTCAAAAGAAAATATTATTCCGGGTTTTGATTTTCTTGGCAACAATTAAAGAAATATTGGTAAATGTTATGGAAAAATGTTACGTTATTCTCTATGAAAATAATGAACTTTTGTATTTTTAAGCAAAATATTTGAATAAGATAAATGAAATATTGCCTATTTTTATTTCTGGGCTAAAATCCATCTATATGCAAAGATACAAATGCATTAATTCATCCGTTTTGACGTTGGCTTTACTCAAACATTATACACACAATTATACTAATATTATTCGGACCTAATACTTTGCTATGCAACAGATGAAAGAAAAGGAAAAAAATGAAATATGCATTATGTCAAATTGATAAAACAAAATCCTTTATATTATTGGAAAACATGCATAAAATTCCCCCCCCCCCCCAATATTATAAACCTAATTGAAAAAAATCTCGCAAATATATTGACAAAATTTCAAACTAATTGGAATAATTTAATAATCTTATTTAAAAATTTCAGCATAAAAAAATTAACATTCAAATCCATTTTTCATCTGAGCCATTTCTTTCAACAAAGGAAAATCTGAAAATCGTCTGACTTGCCATAGAAAAGCATTATAGAGCAAAATAAAATGTTCCATATTTCCCGAATGAATGAACCAAATTTAACCAAAAACTATACAGCTATGTCCGGATACCTCATCAACATGCCCAGTGAATTTCAAGCCGATCGAATGCTTTTTGCGGCAGTTATCGCGGAACAGACAGACAGACTAACAGAAACCAAAACTTTTCGTGTCTCCACAGTAAGCCTTCACTGACGTTTCGGCAACTAGTAAATCTGCAGATCAGGAGCCTCAACGTCATCTTTGCAAGTCATTGTTTTTTAACACTCATTGCGTAATATTCATCTTCCTACAAATCGCTTTTTAAAGTTTTCAAATTACATAAATATTTATAAGAATACAAAATACTTCGTAAAGTTTCAGAATTGAAATGTGTTAAACAAGTGGTTATACGCTGATGCTCTG
This sequence comes from Maratus speciosus, assembly GCA_963932465.1. Lineage (NCBI taxonomy): Eukaryota > Metazoa > Arthropoda > Arachnida > Araneae > Salticidae > Maratus > Maratus speciosus. The sequence goes on from OZ010800.1 coordinate 191,362,610, forward strand.
AAATTCTGATGAGCTGCTTATTCTGGTAACTTTTAAATCAAAAATTGCATTTCTTCAGGGGGGTCTCTGCCCCCCTGAACCCCCCGTAGTCTATTTAAATTTACATTTGTAATTTTTTATTGATTGTGCGGATGGCTATAGTATATCATAGATTTTTTTTAACTGTAATTTATAAGGATAAGCATAAGTTTTTTTTTTTTTTTTTTTTTTTTTTTTAATAAATTAATAAATTTAAAATAAAATCCTCATGTTAACCGTACGCAAACAATAAATCTTGAAGTGACGCCAAAAATTTAACCTTAAAATCCGCTACATTCGACCCAAACAACGGCGTGCTTAAAAAAAGAAACAAAGAAAAGAAAAATATTTTTAGTAATACAGTTTTTAATTCATAATACGATGAAATGCTACTTTAGAATGCTTAAATATAAGCAGATCATTTTCATTTTACAGAAAAAATGCACGGATGAAGTCAAAGAATTTGGTCCCCGTTCCACGTGCTTGTTTTGTTTGGGCCGAATGAGGGCATTTAAATCTGAGCGATAACGCACATCATATTGCAAACTGTTTTTACGGCATACTGCATCTCCATCTATCTCTTTCCTCCGTGAATAATAGTTAATTTAATTTTGCCAAGATCTTTTTATTCCAACATCTTTTTTTTTTTTTTTTTTTTTTTTTTTTTTTTTTTTTTTTTTTTTATGATAAATGACGTCTAATTCACCTGCTATTCGTACTTACTCAAAACCTTTCTTCTTGTTATATTAAGAAATACTTGAGAGTTTTCTTTTTATTCCCAATATGTCGCCATATTAATTTTTTTATTCTTAATTTTTTTTTTTCATTTTCCTGTTTCACGTCAAAATATTTCAATTGAAAATTGTTTAAGAGAAAATATTATTCAGAGTTTTGATTTTCTTGACAACGATTAAAGAAACATTGATAAATTTTATGAAAAAATGTCACTCTATGAAAATAATGAACTTTTGTATTTTTAAGCAAAATATTTGAATAAAATAAATAAAATATTGCCTATTTTTATTTCTGGGGCTAAAATCCATCTCTATGCAAAAATACAAATGCATTAATTCATCCGTTTTGACGTTGGCTGTACTGAAACATTATAGACGCATTTATACTAATATTATTAAGACCAAATACGTTGCTAGGCAACTGGTGAAAGAAAAGGTAAAAAATGAAACATGTATTATGTCAAATTGATAAAACAAAATGCTTTATATTATTGGAAAACATGCATAAAGTTCTCCCCAAAATTATAAACCTAATTTAAAAAATCTCGCAAATATATTGACATAATTTCAAACTAATTGGAATAATTTAATAATCTTATTTAAAATTTTCAGCATCCGAAATTTACCATTTAAATCCATTTTTTATATCAGCCATTTCTTTCAACAAATGAAAATTTGAAAATCGTCTGACTTGCCATAGAGAAGCATTACAGAGCAAAATAAAATGTTCTATATTTCCCGAACGAATGAACCAAATTTAACCAAAAATTATACAGCTAAGTCCGAGAACTTCATCAACATGCCCAATTAATTTCAAGCCGATCGGATTCTTTTTGCGGCAGTTATCGCGGAACAGACAGACAGGCAGACAGACAGACAAACGGAAATCAAAACTTTTCCTGTCTCCACAGTAAGCCTTCACTGACGTTTCGGCAATAAGTATTTCATGGGACGTATCGTTGATATAGAAATAAAGTTATTATATTTCAGAGTTGTTTTGAAAAGCTAACTAGTAAATCTGCAGATCAGGAGCCTCAACGTCAGCTCTGAAATTCATTGTGTTTAGCACCCTTTGAGTAATATTAATCTTTCTACAAAAAACGAAATTTAAAGTTTTGAAATTACATAAACATTTATAAAACGAAAAAATATTTCGAAGGTTTCTGACATCAGAAGCGTTAAATTAAACCCCTTGTTATGTAAAGATATTCTGAAAATCTCATGAGCTACTTATTCTGGTAATTTTTAGATAATAGAGTAGATTTCTTCGAAGGACAGAGCCCCCCTGAACCTCTTCGTAGTGTAATTTAATTTACATTTGTAGTTATCAATTAATTGTGTTAATGTCCTTTAGTAAATTCTACCAATAGACGGAAACGTACATGAATTCTTTTCTACAGCCCTGTATATTACGTGAAGATTTTTACGCGTCGTCTATAACATTTAAATTTAATGCAGACAAAAAACCCTCTTAAAACTGCTCATATCACATTTCCGGGGATTAGTATGCATAGTGTGCACCATATATCCAGTTTCTGCGGAGTCCTGTATATGGTTCTATTTAAATTCTGCAAACATTTGTTAGTATACTAAATGTAATTGGGCTGGGAAATACATAACTGAAAAAAAAAAACACTGAAGCAATTCGCGCTCATTTTCATTTATACTTACGAATTCATTTGTGTATCCCTGTACATGGTCTATACAATATTTATGCACTACTTATTAAGCACAAATTTACTTAACGTTAAAAGGCACACCATAATCGAAAATGCTCTTCAGCAATCATCCCTAATAGACCAGAACTGTATCCGAAATTTTTTATGTGACCCTATAAATGAACGATAAATACGATACAAATCATATTCAAGCTTCTTGTAGTCAACCACAGTAATGTAATTTAATTTCATAATGTTTGAATTAGTGCAACACAATTAACACACTGACGACAGGCAATTTAATTAAATCTGGGTTTAAAAACAGTAGAAGCTCCTCCCTCTTCTGAAAGTGTCTCGGAAATTGGTTTCTGAGATATGTTTTTCATGTTTATGCAGCAGTAAATATCTTTCAATGTACGGATGTAATATATAATGTCTTACAATCTATAAAAAATATGGACAACACAATATAAATGTCTTTTCTGTAAGGTAGAAGTCACTCCCTTAGCCAATGATGTATTCTGAATAAAAACGAGAATTCTCGTTTCCCGTCGCTAATGTGTTAAAATAAGCTGTGAAGAGTTTTTTTACCCCCGTAGACCACATTTTAATCGACCTCTTTTGTGTGACCCTGAAAAAAACATATGCTTTGCGCCCCATAAACTACAAAAATGTTTCAAAAATACATATAAATTTTATTATTTTGTAACAGAGTAACATCATTAAAAAACGCCACAAAAGGATTTTCTTCAAAGATTGTAATATTATGAATACTTTTGAGTTCCCTGTACGCATGCTGTAAGTGCTACACATAACATATTTTATAGTAACCAGGTTCTAGTGCACCTTAATAAAGTATATAAATTTCATTACGTTTAAAATTGTGTAACATTATTAAAATACACCGCAGACGATTTTTCCCAAAGACTATAATGTAACGGAATAGTTTTGAGTGCCACTGTAACTAAGCTATGAATGCTACACTCTTCATTTTTAATATCAAACATACTTTGGCAAACCTCAATAACGTATATCAATTACATGTAATCCCGACTATATTTATACGAGTTAGAGCACGTAGAGAAACACGGCAGGCGACAGATACAAAAACTGAAGTCATAAATACTTTTCATCCATGTTGGAAAGTGTTAAAAAGGATTTACATGCCTTTAACTGTACTTTTTTTTCACTTATAGCATGGTTAAACATTAGTTTAAACATCCTAATCCATGCGATAGCAATAACATATTAAAAGCCCCCCAAAATATGCATATCTGGAGATCTATAAATCTACTGGAAAATAATTCATTATCGTGACCACTGTTAATTGCATAAATTGCATCGATTTGGCGCGGTAAAATATTTTTTGTGATAGCCTTTTAATAGTACCTGCAACAAAATTAACGTAATTTACTAACTTCATTCATATTTGACGCAATGATAGGCTACGAATAACAGTCGCTAGGCAACGAAGAAAAGGAAAAAAAAAGAAATACGTATCATGTAAAACAAGAAAATTAATTTAAAAATTCTTTATATTATTGGAATACATGTATAAATGTCCTCAAAACATTATACATGTAAATAAAAAAATCTGATAGATATATTGATAAAATTTCAATATAATAGGAATAATTTAAAACCCTTATTTGGAATTTTAGTATTCATAATTTGACATTTAAATCCATTAATCAAACGTGCCATTTTCTTTCAACAAATGGAAATTTGAAAATCGTCTGACTTGCCGTAGAAAAGCATTATAAAGAAAAATAAAATCTTCCATATTTTCCGAACGAATGAACCAAATTTAACCAAAAACTATACAGCTACGTCCGGGTATCTCACGAATATGCCCAATTAATTTCAAGCTGATCGGGTGCTTTTTGCGGCAGTTATCGCGGAACAGACGGACAGACAGACAGACAGACAAACGGAAATCAAAACTTTTCGTGTCTCCACAGTAAGCCTTCACTGACGTTTCGGCAACTAGAAGTGATGATTCCGTAACTAAAAAATAAATAAAACGGAAAAGAGAGAACAGAAAGAAAACGAGTTTGTTATACATAGACTGTGAAACAGTGGTTTGTATTTTATTAAATTGTGCCAGAGTTCAAAAATATACGTCAAAAGTTTTATATATTCTTAAAACCTTGAGCCTAAACGGATTTTTTTGCGCATTCCTATATAATGCGGGTAAATTGTCCTTCACTATAAGGATCCCCAGGACAGTTTCTTATTAAATGTAACAAAATTTAAACATTCATGTTTTGAAGCAACACATTTTCAATATTTTATCTAACTTGAAAAGTTTATGCAAAAGATAGACATTTTTTTCTTCCATTTTCTGAAAGAAAATTTTATCACTAGAAAAAAAAAATATATATATCGCTGGAAAGAATATTTTATGCACTATTTAATACAACAGCTGAACAGGATTTTTATTTAGTTTTTTTACTTTCACTGAAAAAAAAGGATAAAATACGGAAATACTACTGGCAATCGAGACGCTAGTACTATTTCTGTATTTTAAAGGAAGTTTTCCCCCGTAAATGCCAAAAAAAAAAAAAAAAAAAAAAAAAAAAAAAACGAAATTTTTTCAACAATTTACCGGGAAAAGGGTCCTTTAAAATACATAAATAGTACTGGCGTCTCGATTGCCAGTAGTATTACCGTATTTTAGTCCGTTTTCTTTTCTACAGTGTTTCATTCACTTAACTCATAGTGAAAATTGGTACATGTTAGAAATAAACACAGTAAATATTGACAATAAGCCATTGTTTTATTTTTAAACGTCATCATTTACATCGAAGTTTTTTTTTAATTTAACACAATAAAATTTATTATGATTTAACAGTATTACAAATAGACATTTTTTGTATATATATATATAACCCATTCATCATGATTTAACAGCATTACAAACATATATTTTTTATATTCATATATATATTTATGTATGTGATCACATTTAAAATACGTATCAAAATACAATGAAAGCGTGTACAAGAACGTTAAAATCAGTTACTCTATAACTGCTTCAAAATACAACATATTTCAAAACGTACAACAATTAATCATATGATAGTCAAATGGCTATTTTTTTTTAAATACACGATGACAAATAACAAGAGCGTACTTATTGTCGCTTTAACCGTAAAATTGAAGGTTAAACACTTTACATATATTTGAGTAACAGTAAATTACGTACATTTAGGTAACGGTAAAATACATTTACTTATGTGTACTTTCGACAACCAGTGTCTTTACAGACACTTGTGATAATAGAGGCGTTCAATAAATAACGCTCCAAAGGCTACCATGGGGCACTTACTGAATAACAAACAACCTCAGGGAAATATTAAAACAGGAATATGATGGCAGATGACCTTGTAGTCGGCTGACGTAAGCAGAAGGAGCACCATCAAGTTAGGTCTACTATAATACAGGCTAAATCGGCATGCATTTTGTTTCTCACTTAGACCTATCAGCAATTGTTGCCTATGTGGCTTGTAGTGTCGTGCCCAAGGAGGAACCAATAGATGGGGGAATCATAAATGACGTCACTTGATACCGTTGCTACCCCCCTCTCGCGTCCGCCATATTTAGCCGCGTCTTGTACTGGAGACTGCTGATAGGACTGCTGTGGGTCAAAGTCCAATATGGCAGACACAGTAGAAGGGGAAATAACTCATTTTTCGGCATCAGCGCTTTCCACAGAAGAATATTGTTATGTCAAATCCTCTCTATTCATTGCTCCATGGTCGTGCCCAATCTTTCAACTCTTACCGGCAATTAAATGGCGTCGTGAGTCATTCCGAATTTTAGGAGCCGTACGTCAAAATGTCACTCGTCCAAGATATGGAGTTATGAAAGGAGAGACGTAGCTATATCAGTCATCTTCTGTGGAAGGTTGTGAAACCAAAAAACGAGTTATTTGCCCTTCTCACTGTCCGCCATTTTCGACTTTGACCGATATGAATCCAATAGTCAGTCACCAGCGCAAGTCGCTGCAAAATTTATTGGACGCAGGAGAGGGGGTATGAACAGCTTCAAGTGACGTTATTTATGGCTGCTCGATCTATTGAATTCTCCTCGGCCCGAGATTATTTCTTGTCGGCTTCATGCAACGCTTGAGTGAAAATTAATCCAGTTGTTATGGGGTAACTATGGCTTTATTGCGAAAGGAGATGAAATCGAAACGACAAAGAATGTGTCCCGATCGCATTGTTCTCTATCATGGCAATGCTAACCCGTAAGCAATCAATGCAACTCAAAATTTTCTTCAGAAATTTAAGCGGGATTTCTTCAGTCATCGACTTCACCACTTATAATTCGGACTTTTCACCTTGCGATTTTGTACCACCCATGAATTAATGAAAGCTGTCCCTGGAAACCCCAACACTATTTTGCGTATTATCCAACTGTGATAATTGTCTCAACAATTACGATAAATATTTTAAGCTAAAATAAATCTTTACTGTTCCTGTTCCAGGATCGTTGGCTCGTTATTTATTGAACATCATTTTTCTTATCTTCAGATTCAAGCAAAAACAGCAGTCACTCAATCCCCATAACAAATATTTGTAGTGTGTTAGATAGACAATATTCATGTGATTATTTTGCTATCAGACAAACACGATATTACGACAATAAAAAACAATATCAGTAACACGTGATTTACAATAAACTTGAATGAGATCATGACCCAGCATATAACTACCATACTCTGCAATAGAAAAATATCGGAACAAAATTGTTTCTCTAAAATTCAACGAACATCCCAATGCAATACATATTTTTAAGATAGATAATTTCATCACATTTAATCATAGATTATATTTAATTCCCAGTAATCTGAGCTACGTATTTTGATAAAAATAAATTTAAAGCCAAGAAGTATTACTAACCGACTTTCAAGGAGGAAAGTTAAACACTTTGTTTGTATGTTTTTCTTCTTTTTATGTCTATGCATAACTCTTCGACAGATGGTCCGACTTTCAGATTTTGTTGTTGTTGTTATTTGAGGGAAAGGTTTCTGTCTGAAGAAGGTCTCGTTCTAATATCATTAGGATTTAAATATTTATCTGTCTATTTTTCATCTTTTTATTTTATAGACTTTAATTTTCCTAAAATTTGACTAAACACCACGATATTTTAATATGGCATTAACTAGCACTATTTTTTTAATAGTTGTCTTATCGAGTATGGTTTTTGTACAAACACACCTCAACAATAATTATTAATCATATTCTGCTTTACTTTAAAATAAAAGATGTTGTGAATTGTAAAATTTAACCCATTAACCGCTCGTGTTGCGTTGACGTAGCGGTCAAAATAAATGCGTATAAAAAATTAGCTAGCAGATGAATTTTATATTAACAATAATTTTTAATTAGGGAATATTATAGTTAATAATTCAATAGAAAAATATTTTCTATCGCCAATTTTTTATATTTAATAACGAGTTCCAAACTTGAAGCATTTTTAAACGAAAACTTTCACGTCGTCGTTTTTGCAGAAGAATTATAGTTAGAAAAATGTAAGCTTTAGAGGCAATCTATTTTTAGACAAGGTCAAATTAGATAAAAACATTTCATGAATCAGTTGTTTTTGTTTTAGTGGGGGAGGAAGAGAAAATATGTGCTGCGTTTGAGCAACGTCAGCGGGAGAAGGGTAGTTCCCATATCCACTCATGTCGTTCGACTCTTGGGGATTTTTTCTCATTCTGCGCTCATAGAAATGACTAAACCGTTAGAGGATGCTCTTTAAAGAATTTTTGATGAATATTCAGATAAAGATGATTGGAACAAAACTGATATTATTGTTATTTCACCAGAAATAGCATAAATTATTGGTGAAGAAGGAAATGATAATATATCAAAATAAGACAGCGATATTTCATCATGCGATATTGCTGTCGAAATTGATATGAACATAAAAAGAGAAGTTTGTTCCGTCTATAAATTGTACAAGTCATACATTTAATGGAAAATGGGAGACTTAAAGTGGATAAAGAAGGAAACAATGACTTGAGCTCACCCAAAAAATTAAGAAAAAATAAAATATTAACAAATGCGGGAAGATATCAAGATTATGTTCGAAAATAAAAAGTCTCACTTAGATTTCAGACGTGAAGTTGCCTTGCAAAGGATGTTTGCAAAAGAAAACACCGTTTGAAAGTAAAGAGTTAGATAAAAACAATTCAGAAACAAGAAGGCCTAGTATGTTCAACATGCAAAATCCATTACAGACAGAAAACTGACATTTAATTGTCAAGTCCGATGACAGCAGAAGAATGCAGTGTAAATAATGCAATTACCAGAATGTTTATCCCTGCCGTAAATTTCGGATGTTGCTTTATTATTTAAGTGTAACGAATATTTTGATGCTTAAAACTGATTTCTGGATATATTCAGTAATTTGTAAAGAGAAAAATTATCATAATTCAATAATAGATTAATTATCTTTGAAGAGATTGTTTGTTTAGTAAATTGTAACAAATTTTTAAAAATCTTATAGTACCCAAATCTAAGAAAACTCTGCAGATGTTCGGTTGAACTCACTGAAAATCAATACCCTTATTCCGCTGATGTTGCGTGAACGCAACAGTCGATCTTTCGTAAGATAAGACAAGTTTTGTTATTTTCACTATAAATTAATGTTATGTATGTTCAAATTAACAACCAATATTATTTTTATACCCCTTATAGTTTTAACACCTTATAGTTTTGGCGGCTAATGGGTTAAATTGATTGTATAGGGCTCCCAAATGATCAGCCATCTGAACACCAATATTTTCTTGGAAATTTTTTCTTTTTTGATTTTTCATGCTAATATCACATAAATTACCTACGGAGGTTAATTCTAGCGCAAATACTGCAAAAAGCTACCATGAAATTTTCTGTTAAAAAATATTGGCGTTCAGTTCGCGGACCATTTGGAAACCCTGATTCTGGATTACAGTTCTGTGCCAGGTATTCTAATCCGATATTATCCGAATGTGATAGTACCCGCGTTTTAGGTCGTGCTAGGTTGGCAATATTTTTTTTTCGGTGCGGGTCGGGGTGATTTTAATTGTTTCGTATTCGAGTTAGAATTTGCATCTTGTGGCTCGTGTTTGGTAACTTATTTTTTGAAAATAATTCCTCAATATTACTTTAGAGGAACAGCTTTATATTTAAATATAAAAGAGCATATTGAATTAAAAACTTGTGTGGAAACTCAACAATAAAAAACCAACGTTTAACACACAATAACCAAATTAAGCACCATGAAAACGAACATACGCACATTTCTTGAGTAACTTGGACTTATATCATCAGTGTCAATAAAAATAAAAATGAGATTCCTCCCCCCCCCCCCCCAAAAAAAAAGACGTGAAACTGAAACTTAAAAACACAAATGACAGAAAAAAAAAAAACAAAAAAAAAAAAAAACACAGAATTAACGTCATGTTCCAGGATCTAATGAGATTCAGTCGGAAGTGATGCATCATGACACAATAAATCAACCCAGAAAGGTGAGATGTAAGGTACATTCGAAAAATCATTGACCAAGGTGTTCCTAAATTTATTAATATAAATAGCCCCCCCAAAAAATCAAAATCTGAAGACCCAAATCCGAAACGTTTTGGGTTATATACAATATTCAATGCCAATGCAATTTATCAACTTATCAAACTAAACGACAGCTTCGGTATAGAATGAATAAACACATAATCTATGTTAAGAAAAAATAATTACAAAAATCCTTTGTTGCTTGTCATTGTTGGGGAGAGAGACATAATTTGAAATTTAATTCGCAACTATTATTAAGAAATGACATTCTCCTTCAGATTTGGGCATTTTTGTGTCTGTTTATATTCATAAATTTAGAAACTCCGTGGTCAACTATTTTTCCAGTGTACCTTACACCTCACCTTTATGGGTTGATTTATTGCGTGAAGGTGCATCACTTCAAGCTTATTCTCATTGGTTGCTGAAACTTGATGGTTTTTCGATGTGTTGTTTACTTTCATTTGGGTTTTCGGCTTGCATTTTCACGTCTTTGGCGGAATATCATTTTTATTTTTATTGAAACTGATAGTATGAGTCAAGTTACTCAGGAAACAAACGTGTGATTTTTGGTGCTTCATTTGGATATTGTGTGTTTAAAAGTTGTTTTTTTTAGTGTTGAGTATATATATGATTGTTTGGTTTTTTTACTTGAACGATAAAATTTACCTTAGAAGTAAAAGTACAGTGTAAATTTTCATAATTGTTTTAAAACATAGATTAAATTACAGTAAAATATGCAGTTGAAGTGCGTTGCGATTGGAAATACTTTAAATACAATTTTCGGGTTTGTGCCGGGTTATATCCGATCCGAGAAGGACACTGTTGCCGATAATAGACAGAATTTCCCCAAGAACACGAATTTAAGAAACAACCCTTTGAAGTCGGTTTTATTATTATTTTTTTATAAAAATTGCTTGTTTAAAATCAGATTGTCATTAAAACCTCACAAATGTGTTGTATTTTTATCTACTTGTCGAAAATAAAATCATAAATGTGCGCGGTTTTAAATCACATGTTATTTCAAGCTCATTACACGTATTTTGCACTATAATAAGCTCTCGTGACCTTAAAGGAAACAAAAATAATGTCTGAAAAACTACTATGAATATCTTACTAGTAGCATTGTTAGATGATAAATATATGCATATACATATATATATATATATATATACTATTTCGTGATATATGATATTAGGAATGTTAGAAAACTAATAAAGGCTTTATAAGCTCGACGCGAAAACCTGAGTTTAGTAATAGTTCATTAGTATAAATATATTTAAAGAGATTTAATTTGATGAGAAGCGACTTTTTAAAAACGTTTAAATAAGTTGTTGATGATACCTCTCCAGTATTTAATAACTACTAAAAAGTTTTCACAAAAAATATCCATACAAATTTTTTGGGGTAGATATGATGTTATTTGGTAAACTACTGGAGCAGGAACCTTATATATTATCAAATCCTTCGCGACGCGTGTCGTGTATACGTGACGTAACTGATTGTTCCGAATACATGATTATTCTTACCAGTTATTTTGAATTAAGCTTTTACCCTATAATTACAGTATTTCTCCGATTCAATCAGGCAAAATCTTTCCTCTGAAATACTGATAAAAACTTATTACAAATTTTAAGGAAGACATGCGTACGGAAATGTATAACAAATCATAGTTATTGAAACATTTTTGCATTTTTCATAGAAATTTATTATTTTCTAAATAAAAGTTTTCTTTTCTGATATTTGAAATCATATGCCTTGCACTAAATTCCTAAATTTAATATTCTATGTCGTAACAAACTGTTCCACAATAGTAAATCCTCTTTCAGATAATTCTAGTATCTGAATTAACTTTCATGCAAAATATTAGTTATTTAATAATACCTAATTCTAAAAACTTTTTTGCTTACTCTGCACGATATTCCTTAAGTTTTACTATATCTATTGTGCATTTTTTGCGTTTTTGTTTTTATATAAACTGTTTATTTTTTGTAATGTCGAAAAAATTACTTAACATAAAATATATTACATCTAAACCTTAAACCGTTTAAACCGTTAAAATTATTTCCATCTAAATATCATTATTTTTATTCACATGATAATATCAAAATAACTTGTAGATAAATGAGTTTTAAAACTACACATGAATACACATTTTTACAATAGCACCAACATCAATATAACTTATGCATTAAAAACACACATTGTGTATTACAATACAAGAAGAAATGGCGAGGCACACACTCAACATAAAAGCTTTTACAACTACACATTAATAAAATATATTATAGATATATGAGTTTTGAAAACATTTCAACAATAGTACCAACATGTATATAACATATGAATTGCACATATTACATTTAAATTCACCATTGTGTATTACATAAAATGGGGAACATATAACTCTACAATTTTTTAGTTCTTAAAATTTATTTATTTCAAAATTGAAAAGAAAAAGTAATGTGATGATTGAATTTTTTTTTTCATTTTAGTCCCTTTTCCTGTTTTAAATTGATCCGGGACTCATAAAAATCTAAGGCAAAAATAATTAAAAAATCTGTTTTGTTGGCTTACAATTTCTATTGCGTTTTTTACAGTAAGCTGTTCAAATAATTATATCATGTAGAAATTAGTTGTTTTATTATAACTTCTATGTTGCATTATTCTTTCAATCCATTCATAGCTGACGCATTTAAATGTATTTATCTCAGATAAAATTTTACTTCAGCTTTGAAGTGATTTTTTTCCGGATATATGCATGAATTTGAAGTTACTTTATATTATTCTAAAAACTTTTTTTTTTCGAGTTTTCAATTAAATGAAAGTATTTTGCTTGGGAAAAACGCTCTATAAAAGCAAGCTTTCTTCGTGTTGAAAATGAGCAAAAATAAGCAATTTTTTTTATAAAGGCTGAAGACAAGTTAACAATAAAACTTTTCTATGGCACCAAAGAAAGAAAAAAACTTAAGTTAACTGTTTAGTTGTATATCAACTTTTAAAACTTATATATATATATGTTACATGTTTTCAAAATAAAATGCTACCCCTGAAAGGATCTTTCATATTTTCAAAATTCTTAAAATTAAAAATATATAAAATTTTGAGCCCCGGTACAATTTTAAATACTGATCTCGTGAATACAAAATGAGCTAGTTCTAAAGCAAAGCATTTGTTTACAAATTTTCTGTAATTATACTTCCTGTGTTAATTACCTTACACACAGTGGTAAGGTTCGCTTTCGTAGCTCGAAAAAAATCATTTCAAGTGTTTCTTTTGTACATAAAATATCATTTCGATATTTTTGCGACGTAACTGAATCTTATGACAGTACAAAGTAATGAAACTGATATTTGTAAGACAAAATAGTAAAGTAATCTGTTGTTACGGGATTTTAATTTGGATATGTTCAAAAAAATTAAACACCGTTTACTTTGTATATTTTTTAAATTAACACATTCATTTTTTTAAGTATCAAAGCTATGAATTTCTAAATTTTGAAACTGAATTTTTTTACATTTTAAAAAATAACATAGTAAGTGGGTGGAAATACGTGCTGTTATATCGTACGTGCACAGATACAAAGATAGTCAACCATCGGACATGTAAAAATAACACTGACCAGTTTAATTATTATTATTATTAACTTATTTTAATAAACAATTTAGCAGAAAAAAATATTTTTTTCGTCATAATTTTGGAAAAAGAAACACAATAAACAACAATAATTTGCTAATTGAGTGACACCTCTGATAGAATTAAGTAGATTTGGTTAATATACATATTTTTTTGAGGAAAAAAAAATGCATATATTATGATATTTTGATGCCATCTTAATTAAAAAATGAGAAAAAATTTAATTTGAAATTTAATTTATTTTTTGAGTTAAATATTGAAACCGAACCACTGTGTGACGGATTATAGAAATAGAGATAGAAAAAGTCGAATAAGATGGAGTCCTATATTGGGAATATTCAGTTCGAGCCTGAAACTCGAACATTTGACATCCAAGAAGATATTTTTAGTTTTGAAGGATAAATTTCAGAATAAAGTAGTTTACCCTGCCAGTAATGACTGACTTTGCAGCTAGTGAACTGCAGAAGATGAATTTAATTACGTAAATTTTTATTGGCATTGCTAACTAGACGTAAAACCAACAGAGTGAAAAGGTATCCAGGCCAGAATTCGAACCTTGGTCTTTGGTTCAGTGCACCAACGCTCTGCTAACTGAGCCACCTGGAACGATACACCCAAGTCATCGTTTTAAATTCACATGCTAACTAAGTTACCTTTTACTACAATGTAGTTCTTTGTGAAAGAGAAGAAAACCTCTTGTTTATACAAAGCAAGGTCGTACATTTTTTATTTATGGTTCTTTCTCAGAGATTTTTCCCTAGTCACTTAAATTATTTTAGAGATAATATCAGTATATTTATAACAGGTACAACACGACAGTGTCAGGTAATTAGAGCTAGAGCAATCAGGTAACTGTCTAGAATAGCTCAAAAAAATTTCCGAAAGCCACAAAGGAATTAACAGGAATCTGGACAGTATTTTTACTCAGTTGAAAAATAAATTACAGGAATCTGGACAGTATTTTTACTCAGATGAAAAATAAATTAAAATACATCAAATACAAATAATTTGGATATAGATGTCACAAACGATCCGGAATTTCTTTTTGGCGCAAAAAATGGCGATTCTTTTGCCCGGCGTGGCAATCCGGCTATTTTAGCCGGTAAAACAGTTAGTTCATATTAATCAAAGTTCTCTTGTACACTGTAAAAAAAACGACATTTTTACTGTACAAAGTGCACATTTTTACTGTTCATCTCGTGCACAAACTCGATCACAGTGAATGTGCTGTATCTTTCTTTGGTTTCCTGACTATATTAACATGGAAAATACAGTAGTTGCGTAAAATTAACAGCATAATGTGCTGGAAATTTGAACGCCAGTAGTTTGCGCTGTAAAAAAATGCTTTCAAATTGCCAGCACATTTTGCTGTTAATTTTACGCAACTACTGTATTTTCCATGTTAATATAGTCAGGAAACCAACGAAAGATACAGCACATTCACTGTGATCGAGTTTGTTCTGGCAAATCTATAGAGGTTTTTTTACAGTGTAGTAATAGCTAAGTCAGTTGTATTCTTGACAATGTGCATGTTTTGAAATAAAATCACTTGTGTGTGTTTATAATACAAAGTGAGCGTGTGTTATAATAAATTGTGTATGTTTTATGACAAAAATGTGCATCATTTATAATAAAATAAACTGTTTCATAATATAAAAAAAAAATTGCTGTTTTTGCGGACTAGACATATTTGAACGTTAGTTTTGCCGCCAAAATGGAGCAAAAACAAAACCGTGCCAACCCCGGTACGTCTGATACATCTGTTCTTTATTTTATGATCTCATTTATCTAATCACACTCTATTTATAGAATTTATATTACGTAAGTATTAAATATAAATATACAGCTATTACTTTTGATTTTTTGTTGTCAATAATTGTACTATCTTACATGATTTCTGTAATATGCTTACTGGGCAGACTAATGATGATATGGTAAAAAAATATTCAAAAATACAATAGTCATTAATCCAAGTAATCGATCCAAGTATTTTTATGCCACTTTTCTTTTAGTTTCTTTAGATTCTCTTATGATTTACATGTACACATTCCAAAAATATTAAAATTTCAGATTATGGAAACGTTAATCATTTTAAAGTTTCTAAAATTACCAGGTAATTATGCTCTAAAAAAGTTTTAAATTTTGTAGAAAAATGAGAAAGGAAAGAAAGAATAAATGGCAAACTGAATCCAATCTCTCTCTATATTTTTTTTAATTCAAGCGAAATAACGTGACTAGTTATAATGTTTATAATTTTTAAGTTACTGAAAGCTTAGTAATACCACTGAAAGGGCGGTGGAATATTTTTCGAACCATTTCATATTAATCGAGATTTGTACCAGGATTTTTGATTAGAATTGTACTTTTATAACTTTGGTAAAAAAAGAAGCTACCAAATTGTATTTCTTTATTTAAAAAGAAAAACCGAAAATTCTGAGTGGATTTCAATATTAAAGAAATACAATTATTTGCCCGTGAAACAGTTAAAAAGGAAAAGTTCTAATGGTATAAAACGTCAGAATTTTCAAGTATCAATATAATTGATTTTGTAAAAATATTAGATTTTGTGACAAAATTTTCTGATGTGATTAAGTATATATATATTTAAAAAAAAATGTTTCAAGACAAATGCGTTTAAGGGGGTCCGGGGCACAAAAATCTTCAAATTTTGTAAAAACATTTTATTTCATTACGATTTTCTCTGTTTTTCTCTACTTAAAATGACGTTTAAATCATTTTTCTATAATAATTAGAACAAGAAATATTAACTTTTTTCGTTCTGGCTTGTTTTCAAAATCTAGCTTTCAAGCAATGGCTGTCATGAAAACGACATCTCGTAAAAATGCATTTTTCTTCCTGATGGGTTTTTTGATCATTTCTCATATTTAAATTCTTATAAGCCAGGAACCGTTAAAGATAAATGGTTCAAACTTGGAACATGTATTTTTCTATTGTTTTACTTTATTTTTGATTAAGAAAATTTGAATAAAAAATTTATTTTTGAAAATATAATTTTTTTTAATGCTGAATCAAAATTAAAACTCATATTTCTGATTATTTAAATAAAAAAACAGGAAATTCTCTAAATAGTATTGCGAGTTATATGGATTTTAAATTACCCCTTTTTTAATAAATTTAAAATTTATTATTATTTTTAAATTATGAGAAGTTTTATCAAGTGATTTTGTTTACAAATGATATGGTTAACCATTATAAAAAATTAAGAATTTTAATTCAATAAATAAAAATTATTTTAAAATGTGTCCATAAAGTTTTGTGTTCATAAAGGACCTCCATGAATTTTTGATCAGCCCTTTTGTCAGCGTGACGTTAGTCTGTTAAACTGGTTGTCACAACTTAAATATTGGGAGGAACAAAAGACAGAAATGATATCATATTTTAGCTACCTTAATGTTTCAAAAAATTATTATTATTATTTAAGTCTTCGGTTTAAAAGAACCTTCCTTTAATCCTATAGTGATATTAGCGATGGGTAGAATAAATGATTTTACTATCGAATAAATCATTCGGGCAAGCGCAAAAACATAGTTTCCAACCCTTGTATATATTTTTAATCAAATAACACCAGAAATTTCGTTAAAGAAAAAGAATCAAAAGCATAGTTGCCAACCTTCATAATTTTTTTAATAAATTATCTTCAGAAATTTTGAAGATAAAAAGAATTTATATATTTTTATAAGTTTCTGAAAGTAATTCTAATTTAAATGAGAAATTTTTTTTCAAAACAAAATTTCCGACAGAAAAAAAATAAATAAAGGTTAGCAGCTCTGCTTTTGCGCATGCCCGAATGATTCATTCGAATAGTAAAATCATATATTCTGCCCATCACTAATCTGAATCAATTAATTTTAACCTCTAATAAATAAATTCAGCTTCACGGTACATTAAATAAAAATATTCTCCTGGTAGAAGTCTGCCATTAAATACGGTGAAGAATAACTCTTTAAAATTTTAATGTCTAAACTTAAATACGAGTATAGAAAACAAAAATAAAAATTCATGACTTTTACACACATAAGAGCAAACAGGGGTGTGCACTTAAATAACCACACTTGCATTTAAGGTTTTATATACGATTAAACACTTCAAACTGTAATTCCGCGTATTTCTCTTAAACCGTTCATCAACATTTTCATCACCACTTAACATAATAGATACTGTGTTAAGCTATGATGAAGCTGAAATCCTATCATTACCATCACTTAATGGAACTGAGACTGAATCAAGCGATGATGATGGTAGATCATCACTTAACTGAATTTATACTGAGTTAATTGGTGGTGATGATGAAATTCCATCAGTATCATCACTTAATGGAACCGAGACTGAGTCAAGCGATGATGTTGGTGGATCATAGCTTAACTGAATAGAGACCAAGTTAAATGGTGGTGGTGATGATGTTGAGGATGCATTTTCATCACATATATCATCTAATGCACTTTTTTCTAAAATTTTTCTTAAAAGCAAGGGGTTGAAAGTGGAAAATATACATCCTGCTTGAAGCAGACCATAGTGGAAATATTCCACTATGATCCCCATAGGTAAATACAATGAAAGAATCGAAAGTGCAAAAAACGCACAATATGTATAAAATACCATCATAAGATAAATTTTCAAAATTCTCCACTTGTCTTGGGCGTGTTTTTTCCAGAAATTAGTCTTCTTTTTACCTGTAAACAGAAAGAAATGAATAATATTAAATCCCTGAAATCAACAAAGCTTGTATTTCTTGCAGTCTGAAAGCAAAAATCTAATCTTTATCTAATCTTACTTTAAATGTAATCTGCAGCCTCTCAGAAAAAAAAAAAAAAAAAAAAAAAAAAAAAAAAAAAAAAAACGACAACAAATAACAGTGCGAACTTCATAGAAATGTCCTATACTTTTAAATTATTGAATAGAAAATTCAATAAATCCATTTTTAATATTCGTCTAAAAAAGGCCTGACTACACTGTTTTTTAACCTACGAAAATTAAATACTATAACCACGCACGAAAATTCACAATAACATATTCCGAGTTACCTATGATTCCGAAAAGCATTCTTTATCTTAAGAAACCTCAAAAACCAATATATTTTCGAGATTTAAAGAATCATTTATAAAAATAAAGGTTTTTCTTATGACATTGATTTTCTGAAACGTTTCCGAGTAGTTTTTATATTGTATTAATCAATTTTTTTCATGCCGGAATACAGGTTCAAAACATGCTATAAATTCTCAATTAAATATTTGTAGCTGCTTCAATGAATTTATACCCGCAATAGTAATAAAGTAATATTAATTTTAACGTAAATGGTAATGCTGTTAATTGTCAGAAACCAATATATTTTCGAGATTTAAAGAATCATTTATAAAAATAAAGGT
Source organism: Maratus speciosus (assembly GCA_963932465.1). Classification (NCBI taxonomy): domain Eukaryota; kingdom Metazoa; phylum Arthropoda; class Arachnida; order Araneae; family Salticidae; genus Maratus; species Maratus speciosus. The sequence continues at coordinate 191,381,593 of OZ010800.1, forward strand.
TTTTCTTATGACATTGATTTTCTGAAACGTTTCCGAGTAGTTTTTGTATTGTATTAATCAGTTTTTTCCATACCGGAATACAGGTTCAAAACATGCTATAAATTCTCAATTAAATATTTGCAGCTGATTAAATGAATTTATACCCGCAATAGTAATAAAGTAATATTAATTTTAACATAAATGTTAATGCTGTTAATTCTCAAAAACCAATATATTTTCGAGATTTAAAAAATCATTTATAAAAATAAAGGTTTTTCTTATGACATTGATTTTCTGAAACATTTCCGAGTAGTTTTTATATTGTATTAATCAGTTTTTTTCATACCGGAATACAGGTTCAAAAGATGCTATAAATTCTCAATTAAATATTTGTAGCTGCTTAAATGAATTTATACCCGCAATTGTAATAAAGTAATATCAATTTTAACGTAAATGGTAATGCTGTTAATTGTCAGAAACCAATATATTTTCGAGATTTAAAGAATCATTTATAAAAATAAAGGTTTTTCTTATGACATTGATTTTCTGAAACGTTTCCGAGTAGTTTTTATATTGTATTAATCAATTTTTTTCATGCCGGAATACAGGTTCAAAACATGCTATAAATTCTCAATTAAATATTTGTAGTTGCTTCAATGAATTTATACCCGCAATAGTAATAAAGTAATATTAATTTTAACGTAAATGGTAATGCTGTTAATTGTCAGAAACCAATATATTTTCGAGTTTTAAAGAATGATTTATAAAAATAAAGGTTTTTCTTATGACATTGATTTTCTGAAACGTTTCCGAGTAGTTTTTATATTAAATTAATCAGTTTTTTCATACCGGAATACAGGTTCAAAACATTCTATAAATTCGTAATTAAATATTTGTAGCTGCTTAAATGAATTTATACCCGCAATAGTAATAAAGTATTTTAATTTTAACATAAATGTTAATGCTGTTAATTGTTGGACGCGATAATTTTTACTTGAGAATTAATAGCAACCGTAAAACCTATATACCAGGTATAAAAAATTTATTAGTACACTATAAAATCTATTCGGAATCGGTTCCGAAAATCAGGGACAGCAAAAAAATTTTATTTTTATAAATGTTTCTTTAAATATCTAATGTATATAGTGTTAACGAATTCGACCGACAAATTTAGAGGGGTGATAGTAGACATTAAGAGGATGAAAAATTGCAGTAGAACGAACTACTTATTTAGTCACAAATACAGGGCGTTTCGCCCTAACTGAATTCGGCTTGGCGGTAATAATTTTGCGAAAAATAAAAATATTGCAATTAAAATATAACGATATGTATCTTGTTTTTTATGAAATGTGATACCATTAAAAAGAGTTCCGGAAAAACAGGGCACTCACCAAACAAGTTCCGGAATCAAGAGTTTCGGAATCAAGTTCCGGACAATCAAGTTCCGAAAAAACCAAGTTCCGGACAACAAGTCTAACAGTCCGAACAACAGATTCAGATTCAGATTCAGTCAGGTGCGGAGGCCTACCAATTGGTTTGAGCTCAACTAGCCCCACCCAGCAATGTTTAATAATAAAAAAAATAATAAAATAAAAAATTACAGAGCAATTATGGAGTAATAAAATAATGGTAGGTAATAAAAAGTAATTGAGATAATGAAATTAGTATAGGTAACAATAGTAAATTAGACGAGCTGAGTGCTTTACAGACGTATAACACACAATTTCTCTTTAACAATAACACTTTTTCTATAACTGTTTTAAAGTAAAAGTTTGTTCGATTAGTTCCATAGCTCATCATCATTATCATATAATAGGTCCTGTGGAGGCATTTGGAAAAGTCCTTGATTGTTTTCAATCAGTATTATGCAGTTTATAATTTTTTGTAATAGTGCTGGTTGTTTTCTGATTATTTTGAAACTTGAAGAGAGACTTATCGTTCTGGAGATTCTGAGGTGGTATATGGATTGTTAGTGTGCATTCTGTTACGTAGTGCAGCGAGGTTCCTCTTTTCCGCACGTGCAGTAGCCCGAGTCAGCTTTTCCGAACTTTACCAGATAATCTGGAAAAGGCCGTGATTTGTTACAAACAAGAAGAGGTTTCTGTGTGATAGTAATGTCTCCTCTGAGACAATAGGTAGAAGTGAATATGTAAACCTTCCTCTATGATCAGAGTCGCAAATTCTCTGCCATTCCTGTTGTATTTGTAACTTTAGTTGCCGTTTGAGATAGAGTCCAACAAGTCCAGCTGTCTGGACAACAAATCTAATAACAAGTCCAACGAGACAGACAACAAGTCCAACAAGGCCAACAAGTCCAACAAGTCCAGCTGTCTGGACAACAAATCCAACAACAAGTCCAACGAGACAGACAACAAGTCCAACAAGGCCAACAAGTCCAACAATCAAGTCAATCCGGACAACAATCAAGTTCCGGAAAAACATGATACCGTATGAACTGATAATCGCAGACCAAAATGTGGAGCGTAGAGCACATACTGCTGATGCGTATAATGGAAACTTCAACCACTTTTTTTTATATTATCAGATTTGCAACAAAGGTGAGAATGTCTATAAAAAGTTTTATTACACTATAATTCAGTTTTTGAAAGGTATTATCGTCAACCCAAATTGAGTTAGGGTATAACACTCTGTATTTTTGATTAAATACGTGGTTTTCTACCCCATGTTCCATGGTAATGTTTCATTCTCTTCATGCATATTATCAGCCCTCTGAATTTGTCGGTCGAATTCGGCAACATTCTGTATTGGTTTTGGGAGTTTCTAAAGACAAGGACCATTTTCGCAATCGTAACTAACTCGGAATATGTTATAGTATATTCCTTGATTAAGAAACACTTGTCTTTTTTACATCGTTTATGTTTTATTTCTTCTTCTTTCGATATTTTTTTTCTTTTGCCAACTTTAACAGCGACTAAGATTTTATATCCATAGTTGAAGTTATGCATCAATACGTAAAAAGATTTATACACAACGTTTTTGACAGTGCTTAGCAAACATATAATTATCAAACGAATATTATAAAATGTATAACGTGAGACTAAACACCACTTAAATTGTGTTTTACTCCGTATATTAAAGTATCGCATAAAATAATAAGTACTGAGATGCATACATTATTCTGCATCTTATAGCAACATAACGATATATATTTTTTAAATTATGATTCATTCATTTGTCAAATATTTTCCCTCTCAATAGCTAGTAATCATTCAAAATTCAATATTTGAGTTTAACTATTTTACAGCATATTGAATTTATAAATATTAGAAATTTTTGGTGTTGCATTTGAGCTTTTGAAAGCTGGATTTAGATTTAAAGTATGACACTACATTTAACCCTCCGCCTACCAGCCGGATCCAGTGGACCTGAAAGGTACATTCAAAAGGATAAAAGAAAAGACCTTTTGTGTGACTTTTTGAAAAGAATGTGACTTTTTCACATATTTACAGAAAAAGTCACATATTTACAGAAATTCAGTCTTTTTTTCACGAGTAAAATCATTTTGAATGTGCATGACGGGTTCATTGGGTACGTCTGGTAGGTGAAGTATTAAAAAGACAATTTAGAGGCGATACCATAGATATATTTTTAAATGTTTTATTTCAAAGACTGTATATTTATATTCCAATGGATTTTGTTTTCTTCCTACTCTCATTGGAAGTGTAATTTTGACATTTTTTGATTCACCTCTGAAAAAAGAAAGAGCGTATTTAAATACCCTTTAAAACGAAAATATCTTTAAACATTGAGATTAAAGAATTCACAACATATAAAACTGGAGACCTTAAAAAACTTGGAGTGAATATTTTAAATAGATTTTCAAAGATATAAATCTTTAAATGTGATTTCTGAAAATTAGGATTTTTTAAAAAATAAGTTAAGAAAAGCGTTCTATATGCAAAATTATGCTGTATACTAGCTGACTCCGCCGGCATTGCACGTGACCGTCAGTTTTTTCAAAAGAAGTGTGAATGATTAAAACCTTGATTCACATTAAAATTTTCAAAAAATGAATGTCTCAAAACGAACTTTTGAGATTGAACCCCGTCGCCTTCGTTGCGTATAAGGAAAAGGCAGCTGACGTCACTGATGGTCGAATTACTGTGAATCAGCAAGAAAAACCTGTCCGTTCTTATTACTCCGACTGTACACAGGAGCTAGGGAAATTTGATTGGTCGACATTTAACAGGTCTGTGAGATGATTGGCCTACATTTAACAGGTCTGTGATATGATTGGCCTACGTCGCCAAGACGATTCCTGCAATGATCGCTAGGACAAAAATGTTCTGGTAGATTGGTTGACGGAAGTGTTTATTTGTAAACGTGCCCTTTCTTTATACTGGTCGTGCTAAGCAGTTTGTTACAAACAAACCTCTTTACGAATGAATCTCCGGCGCGGGTCTCCCTGCCAACGGCATCGTATAGCAGTTGGCTACGTTCTGCGGATGCGCCGGAAAATCCGGGGAGAATCATAAGCTGAGTTGAAACTAATTCCGTTGAAATCGGGTTCATAGATATCCAAATAAGAATGCAGTTGAAAGTGGGACTAAAAACAGTAAGACAATCCAAAATCAAGTTCAATGAAAGAAACCCCGTTGAAATCGGGCTCATAGAACCTGGGATAAGAATGCACCCCTGACGTTGGTAGGTAATAAAAATCTGTAATACAATGGAAAACTAAATTGAATGATGCAAACCCCGTTGAAATTGGTCCATAGAACACAAATTAAGAATGCGAACCTTGTCAGTGGAAGATGGGACTAAAAATTGTGAGGCAATCGAAAAACAACTTGAATGAGACAAACCATGTTGAAATCGGGTCCACAGAACCCGATATAAGAATGCGCCACCTGATGGAGGAAGGTGACTATTAAAAATGTAAGGCAGACAGACAGACACAGGAGTGATCTTATAATGGTTCCGTTTTTACTTTTCAAGTACGGAGCCTAAAAAGAACGACTATCTATTGGATAACCCTGTAAAAACTAATGCAGCAAAAGCGTTCAAACTCGAGATCATTAATAAGTGGCTTATTGTAATATCCTGTGTTCATTTTTATGAGGATACCATGCATACTCGTAGAGAAATTAAAGTTAAAAAAAAAAAACAGTCCCAAATTTCGCCAAGTTTTTTGCTTATAATTTGCAGAGTTCTTAATCTAAAAAAAAGGTCTTTTTAGAAAATATGACAAACAACATTGTACACAATACTCTGCAATCAGAATTTTAAAAATAATAAAAATTGGATGAAAAATGTGCAGGTTTACTAAAACATGTTTTACCTTGCATGCGCGAATGCAATCAAAATATAATATGAATATAATGTATTAGCTAAGTATATAGAGCAACTTTTGTGAAAATCTCAAAACCATAGATTGAAAATTCTGAAAATTATGGTCGATAGAATAAGCTCGAAATCAGTTGTTCCCAAAAAGAAACAAAAAGATGAGGGGTTGTATCAAATATCTGTTGATTAGTACCAAGATAGCGTACACAATATTGCACGTATTACTATATTTGGATTACACGTATTACATGAGAAAAATGACCAAAACCACTGCTATTACATTATTGTTATTATGATTATATGTTGTTGTTGTTTTTTTTTAAATCAAACTCCTTTCAGATGAAATGGTAAGAAACATTTCGAGGTCCAACATAAAAAAAAAATGTTGATAGCTGTTTTTTTTTTTTTTTTTTTTTTTTTTTTAGAATTATGTAGTTGACAACGGTATTGTTTTCCGTTCTCACAAAAATTACATAGATTGAAAATTCATTAAAAATAAATTTATAAAACATTAAAAATTAAAGATTAAGGCAGTGTAATGAATGAATCTTTCACAGTTAATAAAATACTGAAGCAAAAGCCATAGTACAAATAATTTATCAGTATGAGATAGAAATGTCATATGTATCGGCAGATGATCAAATATGGATTAACCCATTTGTGCCTGAATTTTTCTTTTCTCAAATTTGATGGTAAGATAACATTAAAATGTTGCAATATGAACCGTAAAAATACTAAAACAAATTACGTTAAATTTTTCTGTATTTATTTGATAAAATGTAAACATACTAAATATGGGAATATGTATAATGTTTTTAGTAGTGTAATATGCATTATTATATGTTTTGTCTAAATTTATATAAAATAAGCTTTTACATTGTATATTATATACTATAATTAGTATTTTTATGAACTACTGAAAAAATATATTCATTTCTTTACAGAGACTATTAACATTATATGTATTAGTAATAATAAACTAAGAATAATTGTATTTGAGGCTTAGAAATAATTTGTTTCATAATCATGTTGAAAAAGACTTTACTTAAATAACTGTCCCCTAAATGGCTAATAAAAATGTGTACCCATTTGTGCCTAGCGCCCTATATTTTGTACATTACAAAAATGCTTAAAAAATTGGCTTGGACATATAATTTCATAATTTAAAAAACTATGTATTTCAAAGAAGTCTACAAGCTAAGATTATGGCTTATTTATTTGGATGCTTGCTAGAAAAAAGACAAATAAACTAACTTTTTGCATTTCGCCATCTTGAAAAACGAAAAATCTATAAACTCCGAAAAAAGCTTTCATTTTAAGCAAATAAATATCCATCTTATGCTGTCATCTTTCGGTAACATTTTATATATTTCGGACATTTATAGATAATTATTTCATAGAATTTTCATCTTATAAAGAAGAAGAAAATTATACAAAAATTTTAAAATTCGAAACGTCCCAAAAATGGGGCGACAGGCATAAATGGGTTAAAGTAGAATATTTTGCCAATTGGATTTTCAGTAATGCTTCTATTAAATAAGGCGAAATTTTCAATTAAAAATTACTGGCAGAATTAATAATGGATTTTGAGCAATTTATGCGGCATGTATATCTGACGGTCGTCGCAAAGGAGATAAAAATTTACACTAGTAAAGCGAAGACACTCGCAAGCTAATGTTAAATCAATGTCACCGTTCTTTTCAAATTTCTCGTTAGCATTTGATTATTTTTGAATGATTTCTTTTGAATAGGATATCTGAGGTTGGTCTCGAAGCGGCTATTTTCGAACATTTTCGATTTTGGTTGGGTTTTTCTTGTTTTCTCTCTCTCTCTCTCTCTCTCTCTTTCTCTTAGGACGCTTTCATATTCCAAACATGTTTCGAAGATAAATTTGAAAAGAACGCTTGCATTGGTTTAACATTAGCTCGCAAGTGTCTTTGCGTTAGTTGCATTAGCCTCTTAACATCAACTGACCTTTTATAGAAAAATAAAACACAGACAATGATTTTTTAAAAAATGTCTACAAATTAAAACAATACATTTCATTTCTTTCTTTCATCGGTTAAAACTACTGTTTTCAGGTGTCCCGAGTAAATAAGCGCTCCAAATGCTCTGGACACCACTAATTTCTTGCAGTTTATTTCGCCAACTTTAACCTCAAATAATTCTGCCATTAGATAAGTCGAAGAAATTAACTTCAAAATACTGGTGTTTAAAGCATTTGGAGCCCGATTTACGCGGGAGACCTGGCAATCAGATTTGGGCAAATTTGTAATCTCAATTATCTGCAGTGTAATTACAGGTTAATTGCATGTAATTGATTATATTTACACACATTCAAACACCGAAATTTTGTCAAATAATGGGATGGGGCGATTCCGGTTACGGTGCTGCAAGAATATTTTACGGTATGTAATTTTAACTATATTTAATTACATACAATTAAACTGTGATTACATTGCAGATAATTGGAATTACAAATTTGCCCAACTCTGCCACACTAGTTAAAACTGAAGTTATGGAGAGATCCGGCTATTTTTCGTACTAATCATCTTACATAACATATTTATTACATTTAAGCATATATGCTGCCAACCTGCTGCTGATTGTCAAAATAAATCGAATTAGAAAATGTATGTACTAAAATGTATTAGGTAGCTTTCTTTACAAAAAAGCTACCTATTGCAGCCGTTCGGAGGAAAGCGATTTCAAAAAATTTTGGTATATTTTCATCGATCATGACCCCCAGACCCCGAAACCACCCTCCGTTCAAAATTGATATATATATATATATATATATATATATATATATATATATCTGACCTATGTCACACTGTAACTCCCGTAATTATGAACCGATTTCGATGTAATTCGGTGTGTACATAGTACATACCAATGTCTCGACCGAGTTCGTTGGCCAGCTTCATCCGCCGTTTTGTTTCAAAATGGCGGCCATTTAAAAATTTAAAAAAAAATTAAAACTTGAAATGTGGTACCAAAAAATTAAAAATGGAAAAATATTTTTTACTTATGTATTTGACCTTTATACAAAGATTCCGGAGCAGTTTTTGTTTCGTCTATATCTTAAAAAATGGCTGAGTTATAGCATTTTGAATTTCTAGCGTGGCTGACATTTTGAAACGTCCTGAAATTTGTCACGCGATAAAAGGCGTATTTATGAACCGATTTGGATGTAATTCGGTGTGTACATAGTACATACCAATCTCTCGACCGAGTTCGTTGGCCAGCTTCATTCGCCATTTTGTTTCAAAATGGCGGCCATTTAAAATTTTTTTAAAAATTTAAAATTTGAAATGTGGTACCAAAAAATTGAAAATGGAAAAATATTTTTTTCTTATGTATTTCACCTTTATACAAAAATTTCGGAGAAGTTTTTGTTTCGTCTATATCTTAAAAAATGGCTGAGTTATAGCATTTTGAATTTCTAGCGTGGCTGACATTTTGAAACGTCCTGAATTTTGTCACGCGATAAAAGGCGTATTTATGAACCGATTTGGATGTAGCTTCGTTTATACATAGTACATACCAATGTCTCGACCGGGTTCTTTGGCCAGCTTCACCCGCCATCTTGTTTAAAAATGGCGGCCATTTAAATTTTTAAGAAAAATTTAAATTTGAAATGTGGTACCAAAAATTGAAAATTGAAAAAATATTTTCTTCTTATGTGTTTGACCTTGATAAAAAGATTCGGGAGCAGATTTTGTTTTGTCTATATCTTAAGAAATGGCTGAGTTATAGCATTTTGAATTTCTAGCGTGGCTGACATTTTGAAACATCCTGATTTTTCTCACGTAATAACAGGCGTATTTATGAACCGACTTGGATGTACCTTGGTGTGTATATAGTACATACAAATATCTCGACCGAGTTCGTTGGCCAGCTTCATCCGCCATCATGTTTCAAAATGGCGGCCATTTAAAAAAATAAAAAAATAAAAAAATTTAAATGAGATACTAAAAAATTGGAAAATGAAAAAGATTTTTTTTTGTATGTGTTTGACCTTAATACAAAGATTCCGGAACAGTTTTTCTTTCGTCTATATCTAAAAAAAAATGGCTGAGTAATAGCATTTTGAATTTCTCTTGTGGCTGACATTTTAAAACGACCTAATTTTTGTCACGCGATAACGGGCGTATTTATGAACCTATTTGGATGTAACTTGGTCTGCACATAGTACATACCAATGTCTCGACCGAGTTCGTTGGCCAGCTTCATTCGCCATCTTGTTTCAAAAGGGTTGCCATTAAAAAAAAATTAAATTTAAAATTCAAAATGAGGTATTAAAAAATTGGAAAATGAAAAAGATTTTTTTTATGTGTTTGGCCTTGATACAAAGATTCCGGAGCAGTTTTTGTTTCTGAAAATTTGTTCTTTTGTTGATATCTTAAAAAATGGTTGATTTATAGCACTTTGAATTTCTAGCATGGCTAACATTTTGAAACGATCTTGTATTTGTCACGCGATAACACACGTATTCGCCTATTTCGATGTAAGAAGGCATGTGGATAGTATACATCAACACCTCGACCAAGTTCGCTGGCCAGATTCATCAGCCATCTTGTTTCAAAATGGCGGCCATTAAATTAAAAATATATATATATTTAAAGTGAGGTGCAAAAAAATTAGAAATTGAAAAAGGTTTCTTTCTTAATTATTTGATTTTGATATAAGGATTCAGGAGCATTTTTTGTTTGTCTTTACCTTAAAAAATGGCTCAGATATAGCAGTTTCAATTTCTATTTTGGGTGACATTTTGAAAAATCTGATTTTTTGCATGCGACAGCACTCCTATATATTAACCGATTCCGATGTGAGTGAGCATGTGCACAGCAATTACTAAGGTCTTGACCAAGTTCACCGCTTAGCCTCATCCACCATGTTGTCTTAAAATGACAGGCACTTTAAGAAATTGCCGAATTTGGCAGCCAAATATAAGTTACTTTAAAGAAAAGCAGCTTGGATAAAGCTGACTAATTTCGCGAAATTCTCATTCATTATATTGATAAAAATTAGTATTGAATCTCCTATATTCGGTTTCCACTAAATTGAGCTTCGTGTGTTTGCATGATATAAGTTGGCTTTTTTAAAATAAGGATTATGAAAGCTACCTCTTCCTCCCGGCACTGGCCGGAAGGACTTTTTTTACTCTGTCCGGTATTTATTTAATTTTAAAATTTTTAATAGAACTTCTAGTTTAAAATATATTTTTCTTATTTCGAAAATAGCGGAATGTTGGCAGCTATGCATGCAATAAGAGTAATTATAAGAATATTTACCCATGAAAAGGCAGTATAATATGGAGTGTGCAGTCAGGAGAATTATTACAGCTCCAGCATAATAGCTTAACTTCAAGTACAGGAATATATCATAATAACTTTCGGGAACATTCTGCTCCACGGTGCATTGTATGGAGTTATTTGGCCCTACTGAGTAGCTGCCAAAAATTAATAACTATAAAAAATAAAAACAAAAAGAAAATGTAGTATGTGAATTATATTATTTATTTTCAAAACTTATATGCAAATCATAATTAATTATATAAGAGCGCTAAGTGTATAACACTTCCGGGATGAACTCATCAGGATCTCGATAATCTTTCGTTAAAATCAGCCATTTAATTTTTTTTTTTTTTTTTTTTCAAAGCTGCATAAGGTTAACCTTTTAAGAATGATTGTGAAAAACAAAAACAACTTGAGTGATGAGCTATACAGAAATAGGCATGGTTTCTTTTATATATCTTGCGTTGAAAATTGTATCAGCCATGGTAAATAATATGCGATTCATTCCTTTGAGATTCATTAAAATATAGACCATCGATGCAATAATTTTGCTCAATGGTAATATAAAATATACAAAACTAAAGATATTTTGCTGCTTTTTGCAATAATTTCAAGATTTCAAAAACAATGTTTAATTATGCATGTTTCCGATTCATTAACACATTGAGTGCCACGATGACTGACACTGAAGCTAAAAAATTTACAACGTTTTAACTAATTTTTATCAAGGAATACTTGAATCTGAAGTTTGATGAAAATCCAAGCATTAGTTGTTGAGTTAGAGCTATTGCGGAAATCGTAAAAAATACAGCATAGCAGCGCCACCTGTTGAACGATTTACACCAAAATGTTCAAAATGTCAGTTCATGTCCAGGATTAACTGATTCAGAAATTTGGTGGAAATTATTGCATTAGTTCTTGAGATACAGCTATAATGGAAATTCTGAAAAGTGCAGCATAGCAGCGCCACCTGTTGAGCGATTTACACCAAAACACAAACAGCACTAATTCATATCAAAGTATACTTGAATCTGAAGTTTGATGAAAATCCAAGCATTAGTTGTTGAGATAGAGCTATTGCGGAAATCGTAAAAAAAACAGTATAGTAGCGCCACCTGTTGAGCGATTTACACCAAAATGTACAAAACTTCTATTCATGTCAAGGACTAACTGAATCTGAAGTTTGATAAAAATCCGTGTATTAGTTCTGGAGATTGAGCTATTGCGGAAATCGTGAAAAGGGCTGCACACAAGCCACCTGTTGAGCGATTTACACCAAAAACTAATCAGCAACAATTTATATCAGGGACTAACTGAATATAAATTTTTATTAAATTCCGTGCATTAGTTCTTGAGATAGAGCGCCCACAAAATTTGTGTCACATACAGACAGACTCACAGATGCACAGACTCACAGACAGACATTTTGTAAAAACATGTTTTTCGGAATCTCTGACCCCTAAAACGTGTAAATCCGTCGAAAACCGAAAATTTTCACGAATCCAATACTTTCTTCTTGTAAAGATAGAAGAAAGTAAAAAAAAAAAAAACGGAGATTCTACTGACAATCTAGATGCCAGTATATTTCCGCATTTTTACGGAAATTTTTCTGTAATTTATGGGGAATATTTTCCGTAAAAATATGGAAGTAGTACTGGCGTCTAGATTGCCGTCTCCGTTACCATCTCCGTTTTTTTATTTTGTTATTGTTTTTTTTTTTTTTTTTTTTTTTTTTTTTTTTTTACAGTGTACGACGAGAAAGAGATGCAGAAGCCCATCGTTCTCGAGAGCTTCAAAGCCGCGTTATTGTTGAAGTCGATGAACACTGTTGCGGATCAATAACATGTCAATCTTCTAGTATTAAAATAAATGTGTTAGGTTTAATTTAAACGTACACAACAAATTTATACGATATAAGATGTAGCAGGGTCAATTTCCCAATGAAAATAAATTGTAACATTTTTAAGGCTGTTCTTAACTGCTCTGCTCAACAAGCACAAAACGTTTTGACACATTTAAAAGTTCATTTTTTAACGGAAAGGTATGAAATTGGAAAGCCTGGCCATGGAAGTGATTTGGAATGGAACTGTTTTTTTTTTCATTTTTCTGATCAATCAATCACCTATTGCGTTATAAAGAATTTTGATCACGTGACATACACGTTTTACTCCCGCTCTCGAGTCTCTTTCTTCCTTCGCGCGGAAATTCGGTTCAAAGCGCCCACTTTGACATTATTTTCTGAAAGATGTATAGCGCTTGCAAAAAAATGGAAAAAACAGCTAAATTACACAGTTTCTGAACAACAACATAAGCTACTTTCATGTATTTTCGAAGAAAAACAAATTGAAATTTATGTCAGGAATTTGCCCTTTTGGATTTGAGAACACCCTTAAGGGGACAGTGGACATTGAAAACCAAATAATTCATTTTATAATGGATTCAATTCAAAATTGTCAGTCCTGTTAAAGGCAAACTCAAATATGTTTAAAATTTGGTTTTGAAATAATAAGTTTTTAAGTTATTCAATTGTTAAATTTTTAAAATAGTGAATAATCGCCATATTTTAAATTGTCCTCTACGCATTTCTTTTGCATAAGATTTCACAATATGTATTTATGAGATACTTTTTAACTAGGGTGTCAACGATTTTAATCAGACGATTTAAATCAACGATTAAATCGTGATGTTAATTAACTGATTAAAAAAAATCATTCATTAAAATCATAAATTTTCTAAATTTTGAAATGACATACGAAAGTTTTAAAATCTGAGATAAACGTAATTTAGAAGGTTTCTACAGGTATTTTGACTTATGAATAAAGAAAAAAAAAAAAGCTTTAAATAATTGTTATTAAGCTTAATTCCTGATTGTTGTCAAAAATTAAGTACAATAAGTTTGTAAATAGCATAGTTTTTATCTGACATAACAAGCATTTCATTTAAAAATATTTAAATCTAATATAATTTGCAATGCCATAATTTTCTTTAAGTAATATATTTACTCCATGTGTATATGAATGGTTTGAAATCATTTTTATAATTTCTTTAATTAGCACACACAAGTATGTAAGTTTAGATTTAGGCGATTAACAGTACAAATGAAAAACGGGCTGCAAGTAATATGCGTTAGTTTTATTATTTTGGCTACTAATTAATTAAATTAATTAATTGCAATTTTTATTAATTATGTAATTATTTACTATTTCCTCTAGGCCATTTTTAAGAGCCCCTTTTGAAATTGGCAAAATGCACCCTGCTTTTAAAAAAAATATTGAAATTCACTTGTAGCTGCAGCCAGAGATTTCTTTTAAAAAACTTCCCCACTCCACAGTATTTCTAAATCCATGTGCCCAAGACCTTGCGAGAAGGATAGAACTTTATTTCTTTAGGAAATATGGGATATTAATAAAACATGTTGTTATTTAATGTACTTTTCAATCTGTAATTCACAAAAGTGTTAAAAATTAATGACACTTTATTTATTGTACTAAAAAATTATGTATATATATTTTCTTATACCGTTACTAAACACATTACTAATATATTTCCTCGTGAAATAATTAAAGAACAAAAATGTATATTATGTTCCTAATTAGAGAGTTAATTGTTTAATAATTATTAATTTTAAGTAGTGTTAACAATTAAATATTAAATACAATTATTAATAATTTTAATAAATGCAAATATCACTAGTATTTAATGTAGTTTTACATAATTATTACAAAATATTAAGGCACATAATGTTATTGTATGCTACTGAGTAATGAAACTACTAATTTACAATTTTTATAATTACTAAAATGTTCTTACAATAGATATATAGAAATATTTCCGAATTGAAAAATCCCTCCCCCCACCCCTTCCAACGCCAAGAAATCTGAAGAGATGCAAAAGCAAAAGAAATCATCCTTTTAAAAAAATATATTTATTTTTGTAACCAATAATGCTTTTGTAACAAGATGAAGTAATGCATCTATAACTGTATTACTACTAATCGATGTATTAAACGAATTTTATAACAAGTTATTTTAATGGTACTTATAAGTAACGTCAGTAGATACAGGGATAAATGCTACTCCTAGTCGTATCCGAAAATCGGTGTCTGCAACAGAAACTCTTTTTCTATGAAGCTTTTTTAAATCAGCAAAACATATTATTTTCTGAAGTAAAGATAAAAAAAGAAAAGTTTTTTAGAACCTGTGTAATTCGGAAGTGATTATTATATAATTTCGTTCGCGGTTGCATTATTATTTCCTGGATCAGGAAACATCTTTTTTTTTTTTTTTTTTTTTCAGTAAATAGCACTTTATGTGACATTTTTTTTTCGAAATTTCAAACTGCCTAAAATGATGTTATCCCTTAAGGGGACAAAGGACCTTCAAACTATGTTTTTTTAATTGAACTTTAAACACTATTCAAGGACACACTATATGAAATATGTTATATGAGGCATTCTCACAATCTTTTGACTTTACTATATTTTTCTGTCCCTGAATAATAATTTTTATTTTTGTACATATTCATGGGTTTTTGTTTTTTTTTTCTTATACTGGAAAACATCCCATTGCATGACTGCATAACATTGTTAATGAGATAATTAAGTTTTAGACGATGTTGAGGGTTCAAATATACTACAAAATTCCTATACTGTCCCGTGTCCCTGATGCTGATTTTTAAGTTTGGAGCTCTCTGTATAAAATTGTTTCAAAAGAGTAATTCTATGTCATTTTTTTCGAAACAGGGACTATTGTTTTATTTTAAAAAATTTCGCTGCTGACCATTTTTTCTTTATTTTGAATCATTAAGGCATTCGTCTATAAGTTTAGAATTTTATTTTAGTAAGATTAATTGCAAAAGATTTTTATTGCTGAAAAGTAAAAAGATTGTGAGAAAGCCCCATATATATATATATATATATATATATATATCACAAGAAATTTTAAAATATTTTTTGAAGAAAAATAAGGAATTTTTCTGAATATTTTAAGCGTTATGAAGAAATTTTCAAAATGCCTCATTTGCATTCCATTTCAATTAAAATCCACTATATTTTTAAGCCTGTTTGGTTTATACATACAAATAAAACTGTGCATAGTTTTTTTTATACTAAATATAATTTCAAAAATTAAAGCTAGTTAAGTATAAAAATATGATGCAAAAATGCTGAAAATTTCATAAAATTTATAAAATATATTTTTTTATTACCTTTATAATCAAATATATAAAATTTGAAGAAAATATATGAAATTAATTTTGAAAAGTTCTTCATAACGCTTAAAATATTAGGGAAATTTTCTAATTTTTCTTCATAATTTTTTTTAATTTCTTGTGTGATAAATATATGCCATAATTCATATATTATGTCCTTGAGTAGTATCTAATGTGTATTATAAAAAATAAAAAAATGTGTTTGAAGGTTCCTTGTCCCTTTAAGGTATTTTGGGACACAGAATTTTACTTATTTTATTTATAAATAAATTTTGCTCTTTTTCCCTTGGAATGCATATACTTTTTAAACATTTCTTTCCAGTTTTAAATCATTTCAAAATGAAAAAAACTATCTCTAAAATTTCAAATTTTTGTATTTAAAAAATTTGATGCATGTTCTGAAGGAATAACTATTTTTACATTATTTTTAATTGTTTTGCACAAAAAAATAATAACCGTTAATTTAATTTCGGGATTTAAAAAAAATATATTTGTTTCAAAGAGGTAATAATTTTTGAAAAAAAAAAAAAAGATTTTTTTAATGTAATTTTAACTGCGAAAAACAATATTTAAAAAATTTTCGCTTAAAAATATTAAACCCCAGATAAAAATGCTATATATGTAGTTTCATAACTTCACCATTCACAGTAACTTGTTAATGGCAATTTCAATATGACAAATCATAAAAACATTCATTCTTGAAAATTACAGACAATACAAGTTTTAAAATAGCAATTAAAGCCTCTGTGCAGGCATATTAAAAAGCAGAACACCAACGTTTAAAAGTGTCATTTGTGCATTTTTAAACCACGGTTTTCTGCTTTTTAATAAAAGTTTTGAAAAAGAACAGAAACAGAAAAAGAAAAAGAATTTTTTAAAGGGAAAAAAAATGGCTTCAAGGATTTTTTTTTCTTATTTTTGTTTATTTGTGGCAACAGTTTATTCTTATCCGGACCGGAGTTCTGAAACAACATCATTGGAGTTTGGCCGAATATTCAATTTCGAGTTAAAACAAAAGCGATCCAGCAAAAAAAAGTTGCACTTGTCGCACTTCGATACGAAATCTATACGAAATCCATTCGAAAATGTAAGAAAATGAATGTATATATAAAATACGATTAAAGCAAAATACGCTAATAATAATATCTCTAATATTAACTCGATCTTTCACACATAAAAATGATTACCATAAATATACACATATACGAGTATATGGGAACGTCCATTCGTTACTCTTGAGATAATTAGAGCAAATTTCCCTTTATAATTCCAATTATTTTATTACAAAATATAAGTAAGATAAAAATTGATATAACGAGCTAAATACCACTGTGTTCCACACACAAACATATATCTAATTTATAACAAAAAAATTTACTTATGTATATATTAAATTACTCTTGTGACACTCTGGTAATTATAAGTTATATTTAGTAACATTTTCCTATTACACTGACAAGTAAGACAAAAAAAAAAGTCCCATTCATGTAACATTAAAATTGAGCGAGTTATGAAACTTTAAAACTGCATGACTTATGCTACTTTTCTGCTCTAAAACGTATGAGTTCAGCTTGGCTTTGAGAAGTCACATACCAAGTGCTTAAAGTATTCGAAAATCTTATTTCATGTGTATCTGCGCTTTGAAAAAAAGTCGTATTATTATTACAATTAACATTTATTAAGTTTCAGATTGGCTAAAATAACATATGTTGTATTTTGTCAGGATTTGAGACTGTTTCTTTCATGATTTCTTTTAACAAAATTATGTTATTTTTATAAGTTTTTATGTTACTTCAACGATCGTATCTATGTTTTTCCAGTTCAAATTTTGTACTCGAACTTTAACTCACTTTCAAATATCCGATCGAGTTTACATTTTGAATACTGGCACAAATCCGATAACAAACTAATATTATTATGAATTTCGGTGGTTACCATTTATACTTATTTTACAGTATAACACAAAAAAAATTCGGATAGATTAACGCCAAGAAGTTTAAGAAAAAGTTTTAGATGTTCTTCTATTGCTCAACATTCTTGGTCTTCTCAACATAGGTTTAATTTTTCCTCAGCCATCATTATCCAAAAATGTTCTTCTAACCTTGATCTTGATTTTTGGGAAGCTTACCACATCATTAAAAATTCTCACTGTTTATTCAATGACTTATCTAGTACTCCTGATTTTCCAAGTATTTGGAAATCTTTAATTTAATTTCCCCTCTTTTGGTTTCTTTTTCTCTCCTTCTTCGGTAGATGTCGCTACTTGTCCACCCAGTCGTTTCCACTGCTTCTTTCTCATTGGTTATTTTTGGCGCCTTCCCTACCCGCATCGGCTATATAAGCCAGCGCGTCTGTGTGTATCATTTTGCTCAGCTTTGCTTTTTCTAGCACGCTGTTCCTTTTTCCCTATCTTGCACTGAAGAAGAATCTCGCTAGTAGATTCAAAACAGCTGTTTGCTGCTTTTCATGTATTATTTGTGCATTTTTAAATGTTGTTTTTCTGCTTTTTAGATAATACAAGACTGCGATTGTTGGGATTTTTTAACTTTTATGTATTTTTTAGCACTGAAACCAAAAATTACTTTAATTTTTAACCATCATGACAGGATATTTCGCAAATCATAAATTGTCAAAGTTAAAGAATAACAAAAATCGGATACTATAAAGTAGAGGAGATGGCTGTGTTTTTTAACTTTTGAAAATTGATTTTTACGTACATTTTGGCACTGAATCTGAAATTGAACTTCATTTTTTAACCATCAAATTAATTTTTTTTTTTTTTTTTTCTTTTTTTTTTTTTTTTTTTTTTTGCAAATCGTAAATGTGTAAGTTAAAATATAGCAAAAATCTCATACTATAAAGCGTGAGTAAAACTTATTATTTTATTTTATTTTATTTTATTAAATGAATTTATTCAATATTTTTGCTTATCCTAAGATTCTTACAGCTAAAGAGCTGAGTGGTCCGATGAGATAGGGGAGAAGGTTAAATTTTAACTTCGAACTTTTTAACTTTGAAATTTGTAATTTGCGAAAAATCCTGATGTGATGGTTAAAAATGAACATCATTTTCGGATTCAGTAAAAAATACATAAAAATCAATCATTAAAAGTTAAAAACAGAACAATCACATCTATTTTATAGTATCAAATTATCGCAATTTTTCTTTTTTTTAACTTTAAAATTTACGTGAAAATCATTACATGATGGTAAAAAATGAAGGTCAATTTTTTCAGCGGATTCAGCGGTACAGAATATGTAAGAATCAATTATCAAAAGCTAAAAAACATGACATAACCCAACTTTTGCAGGCTAGTGTATTCTAATGATATTTTAAAATACGCATCATTTTGTAAAGAATTGAGGCTGTTAATTTAGCATCATTTTATTTAACAAAACTTCTGTGTTTTTTTCATCCTTCTTAAATGTTTATTACAAATTGTATATTTTGCATTAATATGTCAGAATGATTAAAGATTTCAAATTTATATTGCAATGTTAATTTTACTCTCAACCATTTTTTAAATATACCTGGCGAAATTATATTTCAACTAAATTTGTGAATGACCCCCAATTTGCAGCAAAAAAAATGCTCTAACTTTAAATCGCTATTACTTGGTCAATTTTAATCGTAGAATAACGGAACATTTTTTTTTTTGTATTACTTGTCAGTGCAAAAGGAAATTTTTACTAAATATAACTTATAGGACCGGAGACCGTATAAAAATTTAAATTTCGTATTTTTTTTAAGAAATGTTTTTATTGACCCAAATCGCATTTAACATATTTCTTTACCTCATTTAAAACATTTTTGTGATTGGAAATTTATGTCTATGACTAACGGTTTAAGAATTAACCATTGGACACCGTTGAGCGTGGACACCCTGTATATGCTTCTTTATACTAACATATATAGTTATCAGTATGAATCGGTGTTATGGACTATCTTTTTCAAAGCGATTAATCAAGCCCAACTCACAAGAGAAGAAAAATAATCCGAACCTGAAAGTCAGTCCTGAACCAGAATAAAAAAAAAATAACTTCAAACAGATCCGACCCGTGAGTGTTGTATATTTTGCATTGTATAATTGTATATTTTGTATTAATATGTCAGAATATATGTCATTTAATCGTGTTCGTATAAAAATTGTGTTACTGGTTCGTTGCAAGACACAGAAGCAAAATCATTTCAGTAACTTTGTTGTAAATTTCGCTCATTTTAATGCCCAGTAGACTATGATATATCAATATTTTAACCCCTTGAGAGGCGGTGGGATATATTTTATCCCACCTACAATTAATGAAGATTTGCACCAGAAAAATTTTATTAAATTTTACTTTTCTAACTTTGGTGGGAAAAAGCCGTGAAATTGCTTTTCCATATTTTGCAATAAATCTTTTTGCAGATTCCGGTGTGAATTCGACATTACAGAAACACAATTGCTTGTTCCTCAAGGGGTCACTGTAAATAAACCAATACGCAGTATGATGACTGTTTTAAAACCGACAAAATAGTACTGTGTACTTTTATCTTTAACTTCTTATGAAGTACTCGCGATTCCAAACTGTGTTCTTTGTCTTTAGAAGCAACTTCTTCTGAAGTATACACGATTCCAAAAAGGATTCTTTAGACTCAGAAGCAACTCCTTCTGAGTTACCCACGATTCCAAAAGGGATTATTTATCTTTATAAAAAACTCCTTCGGAAATGCCCACGATTCCGAAAAGAGTTCTTTATCATTAGAAACAACTTCTTAGGAGTACCCACGATTTCGAAAAGGGTATTTCATCTTTAGAAACAACTTCTTAGAAATTACCCACTATTCCGAAAAGGGTTCTTTATCTTTAGAAATCCCAGAAACTAATATGAAACTGGTATGCGTCGCTGTTGTGAGAACAGAATGCTTTCTCAGGGGTACAAACAAGTATGAATTTAAGTTCCTTTACAAGAACGTGGAAAAAATAATTCTGTTACATATTGATCTACGGAGAAAAGTCGTTTGAAATGCAATTGAATGATGTTAAGAAGCATTAAACAGAATGAAACGAAAAAAAAAAAAAATAGAGTTGCACAACAAATTGTTTTCTATAGATCAGTGTGCAGCATTGAAATCATGACCAAATGATTTCAATGGAAAAAAAATATTTCAAGTGCATTTTAATGATGTTACAGTCTTTCGAACAGAATGAAATTGATATGCACTTATGAAGTGCACTAAAATATACATTCAGTACAATATGCGGTGCAAAAAATATTTATACTAGTTATAGTGCGAACACACCTCATTTGCCACGTTTCTCGAGCAATTTACAACTTGTTTAATATTAATTTAAGAATATATTTGTAAAGATCTATGTATCATCCAGTTTCATCAATTTTACTCTATTTAGATTTTCGAAACAATTTGTTTAAATATCTCAGATTTTATATTGAGTTAGTGAGCATTTCATTTTGTAAATGTTTATATTGCACTAACTATCAATTTTAATCAATATTAATAGATAATGAATATTAATACATTGTTAGAAACCTCTCACGAAGGCGTGTGAGCAATCTAAAATTTTATTGTTAATAATAGTTGATTTGCCCGACGTTGTCCGAAGCCTGTGAAAAAACAGCAAAAAACGCGGAAAAAGTCTAAAAAAAAATTAAAATCTCTGCACGAATTTCAAATAAACTTTATTTAAAAAAGAAGAAATTTTACTGTATTTAAGATTTAATTCGTATTCATTCGACTAATGTGCAAAAATCGCAGCAAACAGGGAAAAAAATTCTAAAATTAGCATAAAAATTCGCTAACATTTATTAAAAAATTCTAGAGGACAAATATTACTATATTGGGATAAAAGATTAAAACTGGATTCTTTTTTAGTAGTGTGGAAAAATTGCCACGAAAAAAAAACACAGCTAAAATTCACATTAAAAAGCGCTAAAAAATATTGCAGAGGACAAAAATTTACCACAGTATGTTAAGCAGATTGTAAATGTTTATATTATTCTAAATATCAATTTTAATCAATATTAACACATTAACACAATCAAAACTTAGTGATCAGAATGTTTTCATGAATGACAAAGAAAAAGGGGGGTCTAAACGTGAAAAAATACTGAAAATAATTTTTAAAATTACAGGAGACGAAATGTACTATATTAGGATAAATATTAAAAGCAAATTCATTTTACAAATGTCGAAAAATTAACGCGGAACGGAAACGAAATTTTAAAAATCACATGGAAAATCACATTAAAAATCGGAAGAATTTTAAATATCGCTAAAGGCAAATTTTATTACATCAGGTTAAAAGTTTGAAATCGAATTCCTATCATGATTGTCGGAAAATCGTAGAAAAATCTGAAAAACACTAAAAATTTAAAACTCCTGTAGATTAAAATATACTATATTAGAATAAAAGTTGGAAACCGAATTCCTTTTACGAATGTAGAAAAATCATTGAAAAATAGGAAAGAAGGCCATAAATCGAAGATATTCTGCTGAGTCTACTATAGATTCCCTATAGTGGGTTTAAAACATTGCAACGGGAATTCTTTCACAAAGATTCTAAAAGTCGCTGCGGAAGATGAAAAATACTAAAAATTGCTGAAAATTAAAAAAAAATCTCGGCAAACAAAATGTACTATATTAGACAAAAAGTTTCAAATGAAATTCCTCTTCAAAATGTCAAAAAATCGCTGCAGAACTTGAAAAAGAATCAAAAATTTCGTTTCATATCGCAGTTAAAAATACCTAACTATTTAAAAATTGCTGAGAACAAATCTTATTGTATTAAGCTGAAAGGTTTAAACAGAATTCCTTTTAAGAATGTGCAAAAATTGCGAAAAAAAAAAACTCCTCCCCCCCCCCCCCACCCCCAAAAAAGCATCTGAAAATCGTATTGAAAATTGCATTAAAAATGGTTAGAAACTCAGAAGTCGCAGAGAAAAAAAAATTACGTTAGTGAGCTAAAATATTAAAACGGAAATTCTTTCAGAAAAGAGAAAAAAAAAACACTACAAAAGCGAATAATCGATAGAAATCGAATTAAAAATCTCTAAATATTCAAACATGGAGGAGAATACAATTTGCTAGTGGGAGAAAGAACTTGTAACCGTAATTTCTTTCAAGAATGACAAAACAGTGGCGCGATATGCTAGAAAACTAAAAAAAAAAAAAAAAAATGCATTGAAAATCACGAAAGACAAAATGGACTTAGTAGACTAAATGTTTGAATAAGAAATCCTTTTACGAATGTCGAAAATTCGCCATGGAAAAAAAAAAAAAATCAACGCTTTTAAAATTGCATTAAAAAGCTCTAAAAAATAAGAAACCGCAAAGGAAAAATCTTACTATATTACGCTAAAAGTTGAAATCGAATGCAAGTTCAAGAACCGCTACAAATAACGAAAAAACGCAAAAAATTCAAAAATCGGCGAGAACAAAATGTACTATATTAGAGTAAAAATTTGAAACCAATTTCTTCTTACGAATGTCGAAAAAATCTCCGATGAACATAAAAAAAGGAAAAAATTGCATTAAATATCGCAGAGAAAAAAATTATCTGTAGTGGACTAAAACAGTGTAATCGAAATTGTTTCACAAATGTTAAAAAATCGCCGCGGAACGAGAAAAAAAAAACACTAAAATTCACTACAAATACAAAAATATCGAATGGCGAAATTTACTGTATTAGGCTAAAAGTCTGAAACAGAATTTCTTATCGAATATCAAAAAATCGCGATGAAATGTGAAAAATTAAAGTAAAAATCTCTAAAAATTTAAACACTGCGGTGGATAAAATTTACGTATTTAAGCTGAAAGTTTGAAACAGAATTCCTTTTCCGAATTTTAAAAAATCGTCAAAGAAAGCAAGAAAAAAACCCATAAAAAATAGCTAAAAATTCAAAAATCGCAGATGAGGAGATTTACGATAATTGTCTAAAACATTGCAACAGAAATTCTTTCACAAATTTCAAAAAATTGTCGCGGAATGTGACCAAATTGATAAAAAATGTATTAAAATCTCTAAAAGTTAAAAAATTGATTAGGAAAAAATTTACTATATTAGGCTATCGAATTTATTTTATCAATGTCAAAAAAATTTCCATAAAACGAGAAAAACTATAAATTGTATGAAAATATTTTCGAAATTAAAAAATCGCTGTACCATTTCTGAAAAAACTTTTTTGAAAATAGTACAAAATTTACTATATTGAGCTAAAAGATTGAAGCCGAATTCTTTTTAATAATGTGGATAGATCGCCGAACAATGGGAGAAAACGATAAAAATCGCATAAAAATTATACAAAAATCTAATAAAAGATTTCAAAATCTGTCTTTGGGATGTATTAGCTACAGATATACATGTAACTTCCTATGAAATCTTGTAGCTGGACACTTCAGAACAGAGCATAAGACACAGACAAACAAACTTATTTCCTTATCGTTATATATACAGTAATATCTTGAAAATAATTAATAATAAATAAATAGCAAATAAATAATAATAATAATAAACAGTAAATAATACATAGTACTATTATAGATACTGTAATTTTCATATGTAAAAAATAACTCAATATTTAAAAATATTATAAAACTTTCTTTAAATGCTGAACTTGTAAAATTTTATTCTTTGTCAGCAGAATTTTTTTTTTTTCACATTGATGAAAGA
Organism: Maratus speciosus; assembly: GCA_963932465.1. Taxonomy (NCBI): domain Eukaryota; kingdom Metazoa; phylum Arthropoda; class Arachnida; order Araneae; family Salticidae; genus Maratus; species Maratus speciosus. The sequence goes on from OZ010800.1 coordinate 191,406,055, forward strand.
AAGAAAATTTTACAATAAAAAACATTTAACCAAAATTTTGTTAAATCAAACTGAAGAACATATAGTTTTCCAATGCTAGGAAAAATCATCAAAATCATTTTTCAACCATAATTAAAATAATAATAATAATAAAACATTGGGCTAAATATGATAATTAAAAAATTAATATTTTCGAAAAATAACTTCTACTACAAGCTAATAAGACCACAAACTTAATTATAAAATTCAAAGATTACCCAAATTTCATTGATACTCTTACTACTTTTTACACGCTGTAGCGATGTTACAACAAAATACTATAAATTGTGCACACCTATTTTGCAATTAGTTAGAAAAAAGTACTCAGTTTTACTCAAAAATGATATATAAATCTTGTCATTATTAAGAGGACAGTTCCCCTTCAAATGGCCAGATATGCAAGAAAACTGATTCAATTTCCATATCTTTTCACAAACTAACTAATAAAGCAAACTCAATATTTTTTGGATTGTTAAATATCGTATTACTTGTACTATAAACAAAACAGATCGATGAAAAATATTTAAATTCATATGGAAAACTTAATTAAGTAACAGACTGTTTTTTTTTTTGTTTGTTTGTTTGTTTAATTACTATATATTACTGCGCGCATGATTTCTCAAAAAACAATAAAGATAATGGGTTGATATTTTCTGAGTGCCTTAATATTATACTTCTACATAAGAATGAACTAAAATCTTAGAATTATCTTAAATAATAAAAATTTTATTTAAAAAAATATTCGAGATTTTTTACAGATTTTCTTTTTTTTTAATTTTTATTATTAATTATAAATGTTATAAATGAAGATAATTAAAAGATTTTAGTTCATTGTGTTAAGCGAAGTGTTATCTTTAAATAAAAATTTATTTGAAGTTAATAAATTAAAATTAACACGAGATATCATGCGCGCAGTGATATACGGGGTGTTTCTAAACTCATGGTACAAACTTTAAGGGTAGATAGAGCACACAGTAACAATCATTTATTGTATAGGAATGTATGGGACCGAATGACGCATTAAGGTAAAAACGCCAGGGGGCTATTAGGCCCCTTTTTTAATTTTCAAAATTTCTCATTCATACCAGAAATTTTTTATGCTATCCTTTTCTTGACATTTCATAATTACTTAACAATAAAATTCTTCTTCGGAAATTTTTGGTATGAAATCGAAATTTTTGAATTAAAAAAAAAGCTCAAAATTGGCAAACTTATCAAACGAAATATATAAATAAAAGAGATAAAATGTTTATTTACAATGTAGTTCACAATTAAATAACAATGCATTCAATAATATTACAATAAGTGTTCAAAATTGCACCCACCAACTGTGATACATTCACATCAGTGGTGAAGTGCGCGCGCGCTCCACCATGTTGAAACCACATCCGGTTACGAATGGCGATCGGAACATCTTGCAGCAGTTCTGGTAAAACCTGTTGCAAAAAAAATAAGGTAACAGCGACCATCCAGCCTCTTTGCTAGTAGGTATGGGCCAATCAAATAATTATTAACAATACCCGCCCACAAATTCACAGAAAACCGTTGTTGATAAGCATATGGCCGCGTTGCATGTGGATTATTGGTTCCCCAAAGATGGAAATTGTGCGCATTAAATACACCCTCGCGTGTAAATACTGCCTCATCTGTAAATAGAATATGAGCAGTAAAGTCAGGCTGCATGCAATACATGTTGCTGCAAAACCCACTGGCAAAAGTTCAACAGCAGAAGATAGTCTTCCGCATTCAAAGTTTGTACACGTTGAAAACTGAAGGGAAGAAATCGATTTTCATTTAACACACTCCAAACGGTCGGATGACTCACACCTAAATTCTGTGCAACAGCTGTTTTACTTGATTCGGGCCTTTCACTCACAAAATTCAAAATAATTTTTTCCAGGCTTGCACTGCGCACAGCTCCTTCTCCCCCAGTTTCATGTCTGGTGACGTGGAAAGAACCTGTTTCAGAAAGCTGACGGTGTAAGCGCTAAAACTGCTCCTGATACATTCGTAGGGCAGCTCTGGCGTTGCCATTTGCAGGACCATACATGAAATTCATGTCGGCTTTTTCGGCATATGTAAAGTCTTCCATTACGAACGATAGCACAATTAAAAATGGCGATTTCTTCTACTTGAATGCATGGTATTGAAAGGCGACCAGTCACTTACTGCCCTCTACCGCCAGTGGAATCAACAAAAAACTCCATTTCCATTTCAAAAAATTTCTATTTCTATTTCTATTTTCAATTCAAAACGTTTCGATTTCATACCAAAAATTTTCAAAGAAGAATTTTATTTTTAAGTAATTATGAAATGTCAAGGTAAAGGATAGCATAAAAAGTTTCTGGTATGAATGAGAAATTTTGAAAATTAAAAAAGGGGCCTAATTGCCCCCCTGGTGTTTTTACCTTAATGCGTCACTCGGTCCCATACATTCTTATGCAATAAATGATTGTTACTGTGTGCTCTACCTACCCTTAAAGTTTGTACCATGAGTTTAGAAACACCCTGTATAGTAATTACGAAAACAAAAAAAAAGCAGGTTACTTAATTAAGTTTTCCGAATTAATTTAAATATTTTTCGTCAATCTGTTTAGCTAATTAAAACAAGAAGTGCTATACTCAACAATAAAATAATTTCATTGAATTTGCTTTATTAGATAGTTTGTGTAAAGGTATAGAAATTGAATCAGTTTTCTAGCATTTTTGACCTGTTGAAGGGGAACTGTCCCCTTAAATTCGAAGGTGTTGGCACATTACATCATGGGGGACACGAAGATTGAAAGAATACGAAAAGAAGTCCATGTAGTCCGGGAGCCGACAACATAGAAAGAAAGCCCCGTGATGGCGGAATTGAAAAAACAAATTATGCAAATCGGTAGTAAAAAGTCACGCGAACAAAATGAGCTAGGTGTGACTAGGTTTTGACAAGCCGAAAATATGTGTAATTAAATGAATTATTTTTAAAAAGCTATAATGATTTACCGTTATCGCAGAAAGCCGATACTTGGCCAACGTTCAGAAGCAAAATAAAGTCTCCACCGGTAACAATTCAAAGCAAAATAATTGCTAAATTTTATCACCGACCGCTTTCTTAAAATAGCTATGACAGATTTTTCTGGTAGAATAAAGATTGTCATGCCAAATTTTCTGAAAAAGCACAACATTTCCCATAAAATGCTCTAAGATAGATCAATATCCGCGATAACGATTAAACCGTGGGTGGTTCACAATTATTGTCCCTAGTGTATATAAAATATCTGTACTGCTATGGTTGTTGTGGAATATCGAAGCTTAATGTCTTAGATGCTTATATGCTTAATTTCAGAACCGTAGCTGCTATATTCACATAGTTTTTGAGGGAGGAGTGAAAGGGGTGAGTGGGGGGGAAGGCTGATTTTTAGCTTATGGGGCTAGATTTGTCACAGTGGATGAGGCTTACTACTGTCGTTTGGACATAGTGATGTAGCCACGTCTCATCCACTGTCGCAAATATAGCCCCATAGGCTCCAAACCAGCATTTCACCCTCAATCCTCCCCCCCCCTCTTTAAAAACTCCCTCAAAAATAGGTCTTTAAACCCCCCCCCCCCCCTCCCTCCAAAACTATGTTAATATAGCAGCTACGATTCTTAAATAGAGCATATAGGCATTTAAGGCATTAGGCTTTGATATTTCACATCAACCATCGCAGTACAAATATTTTATATACACTAGGGGCAACAATTATTGAACAACCCACGTATAGTTTTTTTAATAATAGTTAATTTAATTAAACATACTCTCGGCTTGTCAAACCTAGTCATACCTACCTCATTTTGTTTGTATGACTTTTTACTATCGATTTACATAAAAATTATTCAATACCTCGATCATGGGGATTTTGATGTCACCGGCTTCCGGGATAATAATAACTGGAGATTAAGAATCGCTGAAGGATTCAAAATTATCAATGATTCTTTAGGATTGTATTAAAAATATATAATGTAATTGGTGCTATACAATAGACTAACTTTGAATTAAATTTACAATAAGAAATCCGGAAAAAATAATATCTATTACGTAAATTTGCTTCTGATAATAAATAAATTTGCTTCTGATATCCCACATGAGAAAAAAATTAAAAATTTCGCTAGCAAATTGCTATTTCAATCTAGTAAGACAACAAACCTAAAGATAAAATTCAAGGACAAGTTAAATGTTATCGATTTCTTTTTATAAGCTGTCCTATATACAGGACGATCGTACAATAAACTACACTTAAAACACAAAACAAATCTAATTTATTCTATGAAAGTATAATGTAACCAAGAACGCAGATATCTATTAGGGTTATTGTACCTTTTACACGCGTCGAAAATTAACGAAAACTTCAAAGTTTCAATTAGTCTATCTTCAAAACCTTTTCATGCATAAACATGACATTTTGGATATTGATTAAACAGATTGTGCTTTGTAATATGCTATCATTAGAAATTTATTAGCCTTTTACAGAATTTCTATATTGTTGAAATCAAAATAGATCTTTTTTTACTCCAGGAGTCATTGCGCGCATGATATCTTGAGAAAGTATATATGGATTATCATGAAATTTGGTAAAGATAGTAAACAAATATGTGTGTTTAAAATTAACTACTTTCAAGTATTTATAATGGTAATATTTTAATTATGATTATTTTTATTCATTAAAAATATAAAATTTTGATTTTTTGTTACAAAAATATATTTTTTATACAGATAATGAAATAATTTTGGCCTAGGAGTAGTTCATTTTAAATGCACATATATGTTTAGTATTTTTACCAAATTTCATGACAATCCATTAATACTTTCTCAAGATATCATGCACTCAATGACTTATGGAGTAAAAAAAACGGGCTATTTCAATTTCAACAATACACAAATTCTGTAAAAGGCTAGTAAATTTCTAATGACAGCATATTACAAAGCACGATCTCTTTAATTAATATCCAAAATTTCATGTTTATACATAAAAGGTTTTGAAGATAGACTAATTCAAACGTTTAATTTTTTCGTTAAATTTCGTCGCGTTTAAAAGGTACAAGACCCCTTTACTGAGGTACCTACAATCCTAAAAAGTGCTTCTTAAGATACTCAGATATTTTACAGCTTTAAAAAGAGATTCATAAAAGCAAAGTTTTTTTTTTCTTTTCTTTTTTAGCCATTTGGAAAAATGGTTATTGTCCTCGTCATGGTAGCAAATCAAAAACATATCTGAAGCTTTTTATTAGTTGAATCCGCATTTTACTCGTTTTCTTATTGGTCTATACAGTAATCTGTATTTTCCCTTTACTTTCAACAGAGATGGATACTTCTGTTGTCACTATGACAAAAAGTAATAAAAACTACAAAAAACAAAAACAAATTAATTACTCAGAAACAAATTGGGATACAGCTTTCAAACAAATTGCATTTAAAAGTACATTTTTTCTCTATACGACGGTGTAAAAAGTAATTTTGTGCGATGTTTAGAAGTTTAAGAATGAAATTTCATTTAAAATTGGTCCAGGAATATTAATTTTTAATCCATGGCGTAAGTAATGAATGACCAACTCCGTAGAAGTTTAAAAATTTACAGTACCGAAAAATGAAATCCATGGCATACGTAATATATGATCAACTCCGTGCTATTTTTTATGTCTTAAATTTTAGTCTTTGAAAAAATCATTTTCCAAATGGTCGTTGTAATTTGTTAAATTGCATTTTTTTTTTCATCCACTAATTTTCGGAAATATTTCCGAGTATTTTTATATTGTATTAATCAGTTTTCTCAGCGCGAAACATAAGTCTATCGGTTTCTATCAATTTTGGAGTAAACATTTTTGTATTCAACAAACATGTTTTGTAGAAAAAAACATTATACATTATCATTAAAAGTAATATTTTTTTGTTACTCTTGCATACATACTCACGATCGCATAATTACGAGCTGAAAATATTTGACTGAAAATGTGACAGCATCTGAGAAACTTGTATACCAGGTTGAAAATAATAATTAATATACAGTAAAACCTCCTTAAAGCGACCACGTTCCGTTCCAGTAAAAATTGGACGCTTCGAGAGGTGGTCTCTTAATGGAGTTCATATTTAAATCTAGATTATAAATGTTGAAAAAGGTAACAATGTTGCTAAAATTTATTTTTCACATTAGGAAAAAATATAAAAATTTAAGTATCAAAACAAAAGTTAATTACTTAAGTTAATTACTGCAGAGTTTAAAAAAATGACAATATTGACGTTTGCTTTGATTTTACGGTTTTATCTTTCTTAAATTTTATTTCCAAGTGTTTTCAAAGTTCAGTAAATAAATGCAATTTTTTTTTCTCTTGGACGGGAACAAATAATGACTTTTTTATTAATTTATCCATTTCGTTGAGAGTTTCTAACAGAATAGGGCAGGAGTTTATTAATCGTCATTTTTAATTCGTCATCAGAGTTAAATTCATTGCTTAAAAAGGCACAAAGGGGTTTAAACACTTAAAAATTGCCGGAATAAAAAAAAATCTAAACTTAGTATAGAAGTTTGATGAATAATGCGCCCTCCGTAATTATTTCTCTAATAAAACCTTCTTCAAACGACCTGGGAAAAATGAAATTTGTTTCAACTTCTTCAAAGAAATTGGTCACTTATGGAGGGAGTTCAACTGGGATGGTCTCTGAATGGAGGTGAAGTTAGTATTGAGCCTACGGGAATAAATTTCGTTCCATGAAAAAATGATCGTTTGGGGAGGTGGTTGCTTAATGGAGGCGGTCGGACTGGGAGGTTTCACTGTACTATAAATTATATAATAAAGGACAAATTTGTCCGTGGGTAACGCTGACGTCATTTTGACGGTGGCAACAGCAAATAATTAAATTTCACATTTACTGCAATTTTATTTAACTTGTAAACGTCACACATTTTAAATTTTAACACTATCCAATACGGAAAAAATGTACTTTCAGATGAATTTTTTTTTAAATTGTGTCGCTATTTATTAAATTTTCATTGCTTTTAAAATTATTTTCAGGCATGATTTTTTAAAATTTATGTCTATTGCGTGCAGATGATTACATAAGATAAATCCGTTTGTACTTAATATAAATAGTTCAGCATTTGTTTCCAACTCATACGACATAACAAAATTAAAACATTCACCAATCAATAAATAAAACAATAAAATATAAATAAAATACAAATTTAAGACATGTAGTCAATCTGTGCACTTAAACCACTAAAATGAACAAAATAAGAAAAAAAAAACCTTTTCTTAAATAGCGCAAATAATTCACCAATCAATAAATAAAACAATAAAATATAAATAAAATACAAATTTAAGACATGTGATCAATCTATGCACTTAAACCACTAAAATGATCAGAATACAAAGAGGGGTTTTTTTTTTTTTTTTTAAAGGTGTCTCAGGACTTTCAAAATTGGAAAAAATGAAAAAAAAAAGGCCATTTTCAACATTTAATATCTTAAAATGTATTTGATTTTAAGACACAATTTTAATTGGAATAAAATATATAAGTATGTTCTTTCATTTCGTGTATTTAAAAAGTTATAAGATGCAGAATTAGCATTTACAAGGGGCTCCAAACTGTTAGACATTTTTCGAGCAAAAAATCGGCATAACAGTTTACGCGCACGATTACAAAATAAGTGTTGCTACTAGAATAAAAATTTTGGTACCTACTTATACTTCAGATTGTAATAATTACCCTGAACCTAAATAAATCTGTATTTAAAGCTTTTTTATATTTTTAATACAAAGTTGTATTTAGCTAATGCAAAATTAAGAAAATTTCAACAGTATAAGCGCCTAAAAAAATATTATTTTGAACAATAAAAAGGAAATTTTAGGTTCAATTTATACAGGTTAACATGAAACGTATGTTTTGAAAATTTCATGAAAAAATATTCATAAGTTTTTGAGATATCGTGCGCGTTATGCCCAAAAACGCCATTTGGAGAAAAATGGCTTCAAAGTTTCCGAAACGACGCTTCAGCTATTGAACGTGTATAAATGTAAAAGCCATAACTTCAGTTCTAATAGGAATTTCAAGGAAACAATTATATCAAAATGTTCAGAAAAGATAGGAGTTTAACATCTAAAAAAATTAAAATTTCTAAAATTTTAAAGCTTTAAGAGTACTGAGACCCCTTAAATAGCGCAAATAATTCACCAATTAATAAATAAAACAATAAAATATAAATATAATACAAATTAAGACATGTGATCAATCTATGCACTTAAACCACTAAAATGATCAAAATACAAAAAGGATTTTTTTAAATAGCGCAAATAATTCACCAATCAATAAATAAAACAATAAAATATAAATTAAAAAAAATTAAGACATGTGATCAATCTATGCACTTAAACCACTAAAATGATCAAAATACAAAGATGCTTTTTTTTAAATAGCGCAAATAATTCACCAATCAATAAACAAAACAAGAAAATATAAATAAAATACAAATTTAAGACATGTGATCAATCTATGTACTTAAACCACTAAAATGATCAAAATACAAAAAGGCTTTTTTAAATAGCGCAAATAATTCACCAATCAATAAATAAAACAATAAAATACAAATAAAATACAAATTTAAGACATGTGATCAATCCATGTACTTAAACCACTAAACTGATCAAAATACGAAAAGGCTTTTTTTTAATAGCGCAAATAATTCACCAATTAATAAATAAAACAATAAAATATAAATAAAATACAAATTTAAGACATGTGATCAATCTATGTACTTAAACCAATAAACTGATGAAAATACAAAAAGGCTTTTTTTAAAATAGCGCAAATAATTCACCAATCCATAAATAAAACAATAAAATATAAATAAAATACAAATTTAAGACATGTGATCAATCTCTGCGCTTAAACCTCTAAAATGATCAGAATACAAAAAGGCTTTTTTTTAAATAGTTAACTTTTTGGCGATTTCTTCGGCTGTTAATTCCTGGCGCGAGATCAATACAAAACTATCTCCTTTAATAAATTTAAAAACTTTATTTAAGGGTACTCAGGAGTCTTTCCTTTTAACTGGCAGCAAAATTTAGCAGCATGTTACATTTAAATTTTTTTCCCAGTCTCTATAAAACATAAATACATAAAATTTTTAACATAGACAACCTAATATCTCTTCCATTTAAAATAGTTTTTTAAATATTCTATATTGAAATTTTATTTTATTTTTTGTTTAATTTTTTTTTAAATTGTTTCTTAACTTTTATGCTTGCGCGCAACATTTTTCACAAAGAAATAAAGCAATTTGCAAGAAACTTGGTAAATATCTTCATTTTAAGGTAAAGAATAACTCATACTTCAAATTTAGCATTATAAATGCATTAATTACTGAAAATTGGCAATTTTTTAATAAAAAAATGATTTTTTTTCAAAATTTTATAATTTTCAAGTAAAATAAATAAATAAATTGCTTACAAATGAAGTATACGTTCAAGATACATTAGTTTTACATCATTATTAATATTTTTTTTTGGAGGGGGGGGGGGTGGCTCTTGAACCAACAGTTTTGCTACAGTCTTGCGCGCAGTGTATGCAAGTCAAAAAACAATTTTGATTTTTTTTTAATCAAATTTAAACATAAAAAAAATAAAATTTCAATATAGAATATTAAAAAAAATATTTTAAATAGAAGAGATATTAGGCTGTCTATATTAAATATTTTATGCATTTATGTTTTATAGAGACTGAGAAAAAAAATTAAATGTAACATGTTGCTAAATTGCATCGCCTGGTAAAAAGTAAGACTTCTGAGACCCCTTAAACTAATTACTATTTTTCATATAAATATGATTTTTGGTATTGTTAGTGCGTATTATAAAAAAATAGTTTAAGTGTAAAAAATCTAATGTAGTTATCAATTAAATGAATGGTTTTCATCTATATTCTGTAAACCGGGAAGCAAGGGTATATCCCCTGGTATACTATAGAAACTACTTGGAAACAATTCGAAAATCAAAAGCATCAAATGAAACTTTGTTTTTATAAGTGTATTTTTAAATCTCGAAATTACATTGGTATCAGAAGTTTCTAAAGATAAATAATACTTTTTGAAATCGTGTGTAACACGTCAGAGCTTATTTTACATTTTTATTCATAGATATATTTTCATATGTTAACCCATTAACCGCCAAAACTATAAAGTAGGAATTTTCAAATTTCTTGTTGAAAGTCGTTTGCCACTACAAAATCAGAAATGTAATTTTTGCTTCATTAAAATATAAAAATTTCTGTCAATCAATAAGACAATTTTTTAAAGTCTAAAATAATGGTGTCAGAGTAATTAATTTAAGCATGAGCAATTATTTTGACCGTTGCGCAAACGAAACACCAGCGGGTAATGGGTTAAGCAACATTTATCTTTTTTACCGTGTTCTTTAAATTGTGTGCATCTATTTTAATATTGCTAAGAAATAATTACTCAGTTTTACTCAACAATGATATAAAACACGTCATGATTAAATTTCAAGATATTATTGACACATTGTTGTTTTCTTTCACAATTATTAATACTAAAAAAGAGAAAAACGTCGTATCATATAAAATATGAAATTTTAGTGAAATTTAAAAACCTAAAAAAAAAATGCATTAGAGTTGCCCTTAAAATAATTACAAAAGACAATAATCAAATTTATAATCTATATCAGAAAATCGTGCGTCCAGCATAGATTATGAAACTCTTTCTAACACATTCAAAATATAACAACAGAACATTACAGTCTTTTAACCCCTTGGCTATGAAATATATTTGAGAAGAACGCGCCAAATATGGAAAAAAAAAATTCCTTTAACCTTTAAATGCCGGGTGTTGCTTTTCGGCAACATATACAATTTAGGCTCTAAAATACTGTTACAATAATATTGAATCTATAATTCCTAATGTTGCCAATAAAATACATTCTGAAAATATTATTAAATCGATTTTCAACATGTAGATGGCAACACTTGTGCTGTTTATGAATAAAGATAGATTTATTTTTTCAATTGTTGCTACTTGTTCTTTTTGTTTTGTTTGGAAGCTTGCGAAATAACCTATTTTGTTCTGCAATGAGCAAGTAAAATTTATTTCTTATTATAGTTCCTAAAATTCTTGTGTGTTTAATACTATAGAATTTTATCAAGGAAAATTATTTTTTCAATTAAAGACCAGTATTGCCGATTAGTAACAAACTGTTTTTTATGCGTAAACCATACTTAAAACAAAATATGATTTTTTAAGTATTTTTCCATGATTTATTTAACAAATGGAAGCCCAAAAACATTATTACAATGATTTTTGAAAAATCAGGCATTTAAGGGTTAAATTTTGCTCGTTATTATAATCAAAACGTTAGAAATAGATTATTTTCTTTTTAAAAAGAAATTTTAAACGAAGTAACTACTCCATTCAATATTTTCACATATATGGGAAATGTAATGGATTGCAGTAATTTTTGCTCGAATTACAGCCAAATAAATCAAATGACATTATTTTCAGGATAAATATAATAAACAATATTGTTATTTAAATAAACTGTCATGGATTCCATGTCCCTCAGATTCCTTTCAACTGCCTGTCAAACATGGTTCTACAGAATTTATACACACCAAGCAAAATGCATGAAAATATTTAATTTTTAAAACGCGTACCATAACTTAAAATACACTTCAAGTAATTACTCTTCATGGGCAGTGCTGTAGTAAAATACTTTTTTGTGTCCCTGTTAATGAACGATAAGTTATATGCACACTAGATTCTACGGTAAGTGCCTTGTACTACACCTCGGTGATGTGCAGAAATTTCAATAAACTTAGGGGTTCAGAACTTTTATCGATACCGAAAAACATGTAAACATGTATGTGCTTCCAGACCATATAAAAGCAGGAGTATTCAATGTAACTAATCTAAACTTTCTGATATTTTTAAGGTATGTTTGTAGTCTTATAAAATTATAAAATGAAGTACTTCAATGTAATAAAATAAAAAATATAGCAAAATTTATATAACACAATTTTCGAAAAAATATTATGTGTCATATCACTATCCGTAAGATATCTTAAAGTTGAATTGATGTATGAACCTAATTTTTTCTTTAAAATGATCAGAAAACTATACTCTATAGACTGAATTAAAGATATAATTATAACTCAAAGGAAACTCTCAAACTTAAAAATTTCAAAACCCCCCAAAATATATTTTTAAATTAAAAATACTCAAAATATTAAACTATCTAAATTATATTAATTCATTCCACATATAATAATATTATATAATGCAAAGAAAAAAAAAAAAAAAAAAGCCATTCCATCAAGTGTTTTTTTTTTTTTAATCTTACGGATAGTCGTCAAAAATTAAGTCGCTAAACGCGACTTAAAGATGTAATTACATGGGTACAGCTTTGAAAGTGATTGTTACATAAATGCTTATAACTCCGTTAAAAATGCAGATATTTTTATGCGTTTTTCTGCACTGTGTTCAGAATTAATTGATTTACCAAAATAGATACTAAAAAAATCGATCTTTAAAAATTTTTTAAGTACTGAGCTCCCTTAAAAGGTATCAGGACTCTAAAAATGGGAAAAAATGAAACAAAAAGATTCTTTCAACATTTAATATCTTAAAATGTATATGATTTTGAAACACAATTTTCAGAAGGATGAAAGAAATAAGTATGTTCTTTCACTTCATATATTTAAAAAATTACAAGATGCGGAATTAATATTTATAGGGGGCTTCAAACTTTAAGACATTTGTTGTACAGAAAATTGGTATGAAAAATTTTGCAAAATAAATTTTGGAACTAGCATGAAAATTTATAGCCTAATTATACTTAAGATTGTAATAATTACCTTGAACCTACATAAATTTGCATTTAAAGCATTTTAATATTTTTAATATAAAGTTGCATTTAGCTGATACAAAATTTTGAAAATTTCAACAGTATAATCACATAAAAAACATTTCTTTTAGCAATAAAAAGGAAATTTTAGGTTCAGTTTATGCTGTCTAGCATGAAAGATATATATTGAAAATTTCAGGAAAAAACATTGAGAAGTTATTGAGATATCTTGCGCATTGTGTCCAAAAATGTCATTTTGAGTAAAATGACTTCAAAGTTTCAGATACGCCGCTTAAGCTATTGAGAGGGTACAATTCTAAAAGCCATAACTTTTGTTCTAATAGGAATTTCATGGAAACAATTATATTAAACTGTTCAGAAAATATAGGAGTTTAACATATTAAAAAATTAAAATTCCGAAAATTTTGAAACTTTAAGAGTCCTGAGACCCATTAAAACAGTGTAATATCATTAAAATACATTAATTTTTTTTCTCATGGGCCATAATGTAACGAATTCTTTTGAGTGTCCTTGTAAATAAACCGTAATTGCTTCACGCTTCATTTTCAATACCAAAGTAAACCCCAATAGCATATGTCAATTTCATTGTCATCTGACTATATTTCCGCTTGTTAGAGCACGGACAGACAGAGAAACCGAATTCATAAACCTTTTTCAACTCGGTTGGAAAGTGTTAAAAAATGTGGTATTACGTGTAGAATGTTGACAAATCTCAGTTATACCTATAGCAAAATATGTATAAAAAATCAGCAGTAAAAATGAAATAAATATTAAATCATTTGGAATCTCACCTGAGGCGACGCAAAAAACAGACCAATCAGCCAAATAATATACAAGTTATGCTTAATACGTTTTCTACTTTTTTCTGGATATTTTAAAAATATCACTATTTGCAAAATAAACCCAGCAGATATTATGAGGCTGGTGGTCTGCAGCCACTTCGTTATTCTGCATATTATATCTCCAAATGTCCATTCAATGAAAATTGTCCATAGCAGTTCGACTTCGATGCATATAATTGTGACGAAGATATTCATGTATGATAATTGGTCGATGATCATAAGAAGAGGGTTTCTCCTTTTCTTTTCCAGGAGCCAAAATACATTGATTCTAAAAGATATAGCCAACCACACGGTAAACAATAAATTTTTTTTAGAACGATAATCACTAATAAGTGAAAAAAAGGCACTCATTACCGTGATAAAGTAATGAAACAGAGTGTGAAATATAAAAAACATTTTTAGTTTTCAACAGTATGTTTTGAAATTTAAAATGGAAGAACAAATTGTTTTGGTCTTTAGTTCAATATCTCAATCGGATAAATTCCGATATCAGTTTACTCTTTTCATGTGAATTCTTTCAATATCAGTGTATTCTTTTAAAATGTGCTTCTTCAACTTCAATCAATTCTTTAGTGCAAACTATTTCAATATTAAAGTCTTTCAAAATTAGTTTATCTGTTTCATATGAACTCTTTCAATTTCAATTCTTATAACAGATTTATTATTTCAAAAACTATTGATTGCTTCAGTATATTCTTTGCCAGTTTTTTCTTCCGATATTTGTTTGTTTGAATAAATGTTTATTTTTTCCAGTTTATATTAGTTTATTTTCAACCAGTTTCTTTTAGGGATAAGTATTAATAAAGAATATTAAAATCATTTATGAAAAGAAAATAAATAAATTTATCTGAATGAAGTCTCTAGCAATCCGTTAAGGAAAATGTTCTTCAATCAATTATTAATAAAAAGTTAAACAGTTCGCTCTTTCTTATTAAATCCAAACTCGCAAAATCTCGGGAAATAAAGTTGGAATTCAGGATCGTTTTCCCCACAACATTTCACTAAATTCGTCGGCTCTCATCTCAAGCATTCGTTCGGCAGCACTGAATATTTATTATCGTTGCGCCCTCTACGCCGCTTTTATAGAAACGGTGCTTCCTGGAAGTATTATGGATTAATTGTAAAAGTTTTGAAGCATTGACTTTTTAAAACAAATTAAATAGAAAGAAGCAGTGGCGCCAGTTTATATGGGCCCATGGGGCGCAAGCCCACCCAATTTTAATTGATTTAATTCATAATTTATTTATTTTTTTATTTATTCGCTGAAATGAAATTTGGTTTTTTTAACAAACTCAAAATAATTTTGTTTGAAAATTAGTAAGGACATCCATTTTACAGTAGCACTGAAAACCCCTTCTGCGGACATATAGTTCAAATTCTCATGAAAACAAATTTCTTGCATATTTTGCCGTCTATTTTGATGTCTTGAATGATTAAAGCACCAGGTGACGGTGGACGTTATTTTTTTTTTTTTTCATCATTGAAATATAAAATTTTGTGCATATATACACTTTATCATTAAGTATATAAAGCACCTTAAAAAAAATTCTATCTTATTATAATTTTAAGATTTAGAAAAAATTTAAATTTAAAAATAAATTTTTAAAATGCTCCGGCGTCATAATTTTTGAGATATGTCCTTGCTTTTGCATTTTAATCACTTATGACTCTATCACAAACAAATCTAAGCCTCGATTTTTTAATCTCTTGTATAATTAATTTTTTAGATTTTTTTTTCCTCAGTTTCACATCGATTTTCATCAAAATTTTGCCTTTAAATACGTCAAAATTTAAATATCTTAACGAAGTCGAGCTTCAAAATGCATGCTTAGTTTCTTTGTAAGCAGAATCAGGATTCTTCCTTATCAATTTCATGAATTTCCATAAAAAAATTATAACGCCTGTAGCATTTCAAAAATCTAAAAACGTTAAAAAATTAGTTTTGAGAAAAACAGATTTAAAGTACAGTAGACTCCCTCAAATCCGTATCCCTAAAATCCGTACATCATCACAGATGTAACAATGAGACTTTCAGTTCAGATGTAGGGTCAAAATTAGACTTTTTTTTATTTTTATATCATTCTGTACATATTTTAAACATAATTCTCATTAATATGACCGAACTCATAGTTTTCATAAAGGAAGTAAAATTTATTTCTCCAAAAATTCAAGGTATTGTTGATACCTTTGGTAGTCACAATCTTTTTTATCAATTATATTTATGTATTAAACAAGTTTTTTATTTATTAAGTCTGACTAAACCTGAAATAAAACTACCTTATTTTATGATTTTGATGTGAGTTAGTAGCATACCTTCATGAGGCAAATTTCATTCAAAAGTTCAAGACAAATGTATCTCATCTTTTATTATGCATATTTAATTATGCACTATTAATTATTTACAGACCTTTACTTTTAATAACTTAATCATTTTTAAAACTATTAGTTTACTTAATTATTTTAATGTTTTAGTATATTGTAAACACTCATTACAATTTTGATTTGATTATTACATTCAAATTACTGTTTCAAAAAATGTAAACAAATCAATGACCAGAAACCCGCAAAATTCTAAAATCTGCACAACATCTGGTCCCAAGCAGTGCGGATTTGAGGGAGTCTACTGTATATTAAAGGGGCGAGAAATTGTTTGAATACAAAATTCAAATGCTTGTAACTTTGTGAAAAATAATCGCATCTGCATGCGGTCTTTTCCAAATGGCTCAGAACAAACTGGATAATAATAATATGCACAAAAATATATTTTCGATTTTTGGGTCCATTTATGTCCAAATAAAAGACTACGGTCCCCTTATGCTTTTTTGGACATTTAGTTTTTAGCGCTTTCAATAGTTTTAGCAATCCCATTGTAATTTAAAATAAATATTAATTTATTTATAACTAGCTGACCCGCCCAGCGTTGCCCGGGGTTTGTAAATAATTACCTTAAGCAAAACTCAAGTTTGTATGATTTTATATCTTTTGAAATTATTTTAAATAAACCTAATTTCGGTATCCCCATTGCCTTCCGCAGCGTTTAGAATGTTTCCAACAAACTTCTTTCCGAACGAACCTGTAACCTGGGTCCCCGCTAGCTATGGCAGCATTTACAGGAAGTGCCCCGCACATGCCGGAGACAATGGAAAACCAAGTTGAGTGAGTCAAACCTCGTAGTAATCAAACCGATAGAATACAAAAAAAGAATGCACCATTAATCATTAAGAATCGTTAGAAAATGTGGGTAACTGAAGCCTAAGGATAAAATTTCATAATACAGAGAGTAGCTGAATTGTAATCTAAGTTGAATGAACCAAATCCCGTTGAAATTGACTCCTTAGAACCCGAGGAAAGAATGCTTCACCAAGCGGTGGAAGATGCCTCCTCCCCTTGTAAATTTCATGAATTACTTTTAAAATTAACACGATATTTAATAAACGGATGAAATCTCTTATCTAAAGTAACGCGATTTTTAATTTACGGCTGTAGTGAGTAGACGTAAATTGATGCTGAAAAAGGAGATTAATGTTCGAAAAATGTGGTAGCTGAGGTATAAAGAATGATCGGGCAAAATTAAGCATAGAGTATGAATTAATCATTAGAATAATATTTTAAAGAAATGCGCAAAAAATGCGGTAAATGCTTAAAAAAGGGCCCTAGGGCCCCGATAAATATATGCGGGTGTTGGTCTAGGGAGAAGAGTCCGAGACTCAATTTTAATATTATGCAATGAGAAGCTGATAAAATTAGGGGGTGAAAAATACATGGCACACAAAAAGTTCAAGGGGCTCCGGATCAGGCCAAACGGTACCCTGGGTTGCATCAAGATTTTAACTGGATTATAGAAACATGAGAATAACTAAATGGAAAAATGAATCAGCCAAAAATGAAGATTAAGAGGGACAATTTATTGACAATTTATACTGAAAAAGCTTTAAGGGGCCCTGTACCGGGTTCCAAGGGGTCAGGGAGTTGCATGTAGTTTAGTAAAAAGATACTTTTGAGTAGTTAAAGTAATCTGAAGACGCTAGAACCATGTTAAAGAAAATTGCAAGCAATTCAGATCATTTTTAAAGAAGCTGCACCAAGGGCTCAAGAAGGCGATTTAATATTCAAAATTGGTGGTAACTGAAGACTGAAAATTTTTTGTCGTTCATGTAGTAGTTGGAGGACCTAAGAAGTTGTTAGAAAAAAAGTTAGTGAATCGGACCATTTTTAAGAGGGCTATAATAGAGGGCCCAGAAAGGGGCCAACTGACTGTTAAAGGCAGGGCCCTGAAATGAAAACATGTTAAAATATCTTAATACTTAACTCTTTAGATCTACATATAGTCAAAATTAAGCATGGGGTATTAATTTTTCGTTAGAAAAATATTTCAATTAAATGCGTAAAAAAGGACCCCAATAAAAAAAATGAGGGTGTTGGTCCTGGAAGAAGAGTGCAAGACTCAACTTTAAAATTATGCAATGAGAAGGTGAGAAAATTAGTTGATGCAATATGCATGGTGCACAAAATGTTCAAAGCCCCTGGACCGAGCCCTCGGGCCCTACGGGACCATAGGGGCCCCAGGGTCTTAACAGGAATGTATAGACGGGATAATAACTAAATGGAAAAAGGGTTTCAAAAATGAAGATTTTATTAAGAAGGGGCAATTAATTAACAATTTATGATGCACAAATTTCAAAGGGTCCGACAGCGGGCCCCAAAAGTCTAGGGCTTAACTGGCATGTTGTTGGGTATAAAGATATTTTTAGTAGTTATTAAAGTAATCAGAGTATTCTAGAACTAATGTTAAAGAAAATTTCAAGAAATTCGGATCCTTTAAAAAAAATCCGCCCCAAGGGCCCAAGAAGGCTATTAATATTCAAAATTGGTGGTAGCTGAAGTCTGAGAAATTGTTTTGTAGTTCATTTATTATCTATAGGACCTAAGAAGTTGTTAGAAAAAAAAAAGCTAGTGAATCGGACCATTTTTAAGGGAGCTACAATAGGGGGCACAGAATGGGCCAACTCATAGTTTAAAAAGGGCCCTAACATGAAAACATGTGAAAATGTCTTAGTACTTAGCGCTTTAGAACTTAAGTCAAAATTAAGCATAGGGTATGAATTATTCGTTAGAATAATATTTTAAGAAATGCACGCAATATTGGGAAAATGTTTAAAAAAGGACCCTAGGGTCCCAATAAAAATATGGGGGTGCGGGTCCAGGAATAAAAACTCAAGACCCCACTATAAAATTATTCGCTTATCAGATGAGAAAATTAGGGGGTGAAAAATGCTTGGCACTCAAAAAGTTCAAGGGACCCTGGACTGGGCCCTGCGATTCCCTAGGGGGCCCCAGGGTTTTAACTGGAATGTAGAAACCTGAGAATAACTAAATGGGAAAAGGACCCCAAAAATGAAGATCGGATTAAAAGGAAGCAATTTATTAACAATTTATTAGCGCAAAAAATCAAGGGACCCTGTATCGGGCCCCAATGATCCCGGGACATAACTGGAAAGTAGAATGGAGAGAATAACTATATGGTGAATGCTCCCCCAAAACGAAGAAGATTGGATAAAAAGGAGGAAAGTTATAAAAAAGTTTGTGCATAAAAAGTTTAAGGGGCCCAAAGGCCCTGGCCCTTAAATAATTAAAAATCCGAGCCTCAGGTGCATCAGGACCTGTCTTGAACTAACCTCAGATAAGTTTTCAGACTTCTACGTGCGGTAGATTTCGTTAGCCATCGCACACAGACAGACACGCAGACAGACAGAGCGACGTGTTCTTTTATTTGTATAGACAACGAAAGAAAAAATAAATTATTAAAACATTAATAAAAATAAAACGTCGAATTAAAAATCGATGACGTAAAAAACACGTGTAAAGTGTTTAACGTCAGGTAAATTTGACATTTACGATCACCCATTATTGGCAATTAATTTTATAATTTGGCGATATTTTTTTTGGTCGACCGCATAATCAAGAAGTACCACAAACTATTTCTGTTCGTATTAAAATGTAGATAAATAGCTCTTCTTTATATTAAATAAATATCCTAAATATTGAAAAAAAATGCTTATATGTATATGAAAAGTAAATAGGTTGCCAGTAAATATACAAAAAATTCACTTCAATCGTAAAGGCCTTTTACCCTATCTCGCCAAAGCCCATATAATAAAAATATACCAAATACTCTTCAATCTGTTGTCTGATACTAAGTAATCACAATAATGTAAATAACTGTTAGGCACAGATATCCTATACATACCTGGTTTGGCGCGATTTTTTTTCCCGCCTACTTCGCGAAAACATCGTTTTCGAATACCAGTTACATATATATATATTTAAATTATTTTCTATTATTTTAAATGGAAATAACAATAAATAAAAAAGTTTAATTAATAACTATAGAAAAAACGATTTATATAATTTAAAAAAAGAAAATAAAGGTAAATAAACAATTTATTAATAAACAAACAACAATAGCCGGATTACCATGTCAGGCAAAATAACGCCATTTTGGAGCCCATTAGGTCCCAGGAGCGTATATGACATCTGTGCTAACAGAGCTTCCAATAATATAGTAAATATGTCATTTGGTGGTGACTTGATTATCGAAAATTATAAAATAAATAATAATAATAACAATTAATAAATAATAATAATAATATAAAATTGGAATTCAGACGTTAATTTATGTGCTTTTAACTATCTAAGATTAGTCCAATATCTTTTAAAATATTACCTAACAAAGGGGAAAATATGAAGACATAACAAATTAAAAAAGATTTGCAATTTTTTCTCAGCAAGCAATTTTTATTTCAAAATGTTGAATTTTTTTATAGTAATAACACATGATTGTATAAATTTCCTGAAGAATAATTTTCAGTTCCTAAATTTTGAAATTGTGAATTTTCGGTACTACTTAGTTATCCCGTCGACCAATTTCGCCAAATTATATAAAGCGCCAAATCACTCGTCAAATTATACAAATTGATATAATTTTTTATTTTAAATAATGAAAGAACAAATAAATTAGTATAACATTAATCCTTCTATATATAAAAAAAAGTTTTGATTTGGAAATGGACCAATGAAAATCTGCGTAGATATTCCGGGTAGAACTCATCCAATTTAAATGCTTAAACCAAGGCCTCCTTATCGAAATAACAGGCCTCGTAATCGCTAAGTTTCCTTTGTCCGCTGTACACGTGGTTAGAAACCACATGGTTTCCCGTGACTAGCGCCATCTAACGTGAGAAACAGAAATATTTTTTAATTTGTTTTCCATTTTCTTTACGATGTGCTTTGTAGTTTGCAAATGATAGTTGTTAATCTTAAAATTTTCATATGTTCTAGACATTTTATTTAAAAAATGAACTTATTTTACTGTTAAACAAAAAATGGGTACAGATGTCATATTCGCCCCATATTGGCGCGATTTTTTTTCGGTTGCCAATTTGGCGAAAACATCAATAGCATAAACAACATGATCCGGGTTACCACATCAGCAAATAACGACACTTTGGCGCAAGTTAAGTACCTGTTGCCTATATGATATGATATTGGCGACAGAAAAAATTCGCGCCAATATGGGGCGAATATGACATCTGTTCCAAAAAATGTTTACTGCTGTATTCCGTTATGTAAATAAATGATGATAATAATAATAATAATAATAATCAGGAAAGAAAATTATTTTACCATGAATTTCTCAGTTATATTAGTTATTGAAATAAATGGATAGCATCTAGATCCGGAAAATGTAAAATATTTCATTTTCTCTTTTATATTTTCAAATGTGTGATTTATTTTATTTCTGCTATTTCTTTTCTTTTCACAATTAATTTCACCTTAGAGTATTAATTTAACACCGCTCCTTCAATTTGTTTCAATGCACAGTCTCATTTATTTATTTATTGGCCTATCATTTGTTTTATTTTTGAAGGTATGGGGGATCATTTCAGTTTAACATACTTTAGATGAAAGCTTCACTGTTTTTTCATATAAAGTCTGTATGTATTAATCTATGGAAAGTTTCATAATTGGCTTCACAGCCAATTGGCATATCTTGGCGGGCATAGTTTGGTGCGTAATTAATTTCCTTGTTTTAACTCACATATGTTATGTAAGTTTTACTAAAATGTATCAAAGTATTTTAGGAAAGTTAAAACACGCATAGATACACAAAGACAGACTGAAGTCATAAACACTTAAAATATTGGAAAAATAAAGTTTAATAATCACTTAAATTTATACATGTCCCCCAACTTTCCGCAAATACCGTATTCTTGTCATGCTACGATTTCGGTGTTTGTAAATCTTAATTTGAGTAATCTTCCTTAATCAGATCTAGAGCCAATTGGCGTAAGTGTAGTTTGGTGCAAAATTAATTTTATTTTTAAACCGTATACTTGATACCACATTATTCCAGCATCGCGTTTTTGCAGTCAACTTTGACTGTGGAACAGATTACAGAACATTAGCTGATACTACATTATATAATAAGAAATCGGTATTTTTCAAGTATAGGGGCTTTGGCGAGAGAAGAAAATTTGGCAACGTAATTTCTGGGAGCATGTCACTGTTTCACATAAAGAAGCAATATTTTTCAATATTTGTACAAATTATTTAATATAAAAAAGGCATTTATCTATTTTATATACAAATATCAACAAATCGTATATAAAAAACAATAATAATATCTAGAAACTAAATTTATACATGTAAATTCGGCACAGATGTCATATTGGCGCGATTTTTTTCTGGCGCCAATGTCATATACGCACCGGATACTTAACTGGCACCAAAGTGTCGTTATTTTACTTGATAAGGTTATCCGGATATAGATGATATAGTAACGAGGTTTTTGAAAAATTGGTGTCGGAAAAAAATCGCGCCCATATGGGGCGTATATGACATCTGTGCCGTAAATTCTTATAAAACAAGCTGACAGTTCATAAGTTTTGTTTTCATAACTGTTTATATCAATCGGCAACAAATCGCTCTTTCCGAAGCCCAAATTGTGCCGAGATTAAAAAAAAAAATAACCCGCAAAGTCCTATATACTGAAAATGGTACTTGTTAGTTATCCCGTCGACCAAATTACTGTCGCCAAATTGTAAGATTAAATGCCAGTAATGGTTTGCCATAAATTAATTAATTTTAAGATTAAATGCCAATAATGGCCAATAAAACCAATATTTCGACGTTTTATTTGTATTTTTATTAATGTTATACTAATTTATTTGCTTTTTCGTTATTTAAAATAAAAAATTTTGTCAATTTGTAGAACTTGGCGAGTAGTTTGGCGATTTATATAATTTGGCGAAATTGGTCGACGGGATAACTAACAAGTACCCTGAAAAAATATCAATAAATCTTATATTTAAATCTTCATTTTTGGTATGTTTCATTTTTTAAAGCCAGAACATAATTGTGCGAAATATTTTTTTAAGCCTTTATTTTATTGGAATTCGAAAAATATTTTATACAATTTTGCCAATAACACAACATTTTCAATTTTTTACTATGCATTTGTTTATGAAGTATTACCAGGAGTATACACCAGGTGGCTTAACTTACGGGACAAAGTCAGCTAATAAGTTGTCAATTATCGGGGACATTTTCACCCATAGACTTTCTCCGGATTATCGAGTCTGTTTTATGATAAGGGAGTCTTGAGTTAAGCATGGCCATAGCCTACTATGATATATAACGGCCCGCGCATTTCGCCGAAAAAGTGAAGTCGGATCCAACTTCAAACCCTGAACCAAAACTTCACAACGTGCTCTTTGTTTACATTTATACCCTGCCCAGATAGAAGCTTGTTTCTCATCGTCGAGGTTTCAGAATCATTGATCGTATTTTCATGTAATAAATTAAATATTCATATCCCTTCGATTTAAAAGGCTATTTTAAACAAATTGTAGCATTTTAGTGTTACACATACCTTTAAGATTAGCTAAATTATTTATTGTTTACCTTGATCGTTGGGTTCATTCATGAAAAATGCCGGTTCTGTTATTCTTTTTTGAATGTCCCGTATTTATATAAAAATAGCTTGGTTTCATATACACGTTTTACAATTAAAATTTGATTTTTATTTGATTTTGATTTGATTTGATCAAACTACAATTCTCATAACTGACTTGAAGAAGCTATTTTTGATTAATTTACTGTTACCGGTAAAATATTTGTTTTTAATATCGTCCGAACCAAGAAGAAGAAGAAAAAAAAAGCCGATCTTCCTTAAACATTAAATATTCTTATTTTTAATCAGAGAAAGAAGTGGTGATCACGGATTTAAATATCGTTGCAACATTCTATGTTATCCAAGCAATTTTGATTAAATCATGTAAGGGTATTTGTTACTTAATAAATTACATTTATTAATTATTACAAGGAATTTTATGAGTATTTTAATATATTAAAAAAATTTCCATCAGTTTTATTGTTTCAGCAGTGAAAATAGTAAATAAATGGTACTTAGTTATCCCGTCGACCAAAAATCTATCGCCAAACTGTAAGATAAATTGCCAATAATGCTTGATCGTAAATGTCACATTCACTTGACTGTAAGCAAGTTACACATGTTTATGTCATCAAGTGATTTTTATTTCGACGTTTTATTTGTATATTTTTTAATCTTATACTAATTTATTTGTTCTTTCGTTATTTAAAATAAAAATTATGTCAATTTGTATAATTTGGCGAGTGTTTTAGCGATTTATATAATTTGGCGAAATTGGTCGACGGGACAACTAAGTGGTACCAAATAAATTTGTGACATTGAGGTTTTAGACTAAGCATGTGTTTTTTTTATTTATATATTTTTATGTGTGTTGGTTTAACAGTTTTAAAGAGAAACACATTATATTAGTCACTTAAATAAATAGAACTTTACATTTACATTGATATGGACAGTTTATAATAACCCTTAACAGCTGTATTCGAATTAGCTGTCATTTCTAAGCTTGATTGGAATGTCAGCAGAATTGTAAACGTAACCATGGCGACATGACGTAATTTTGGTGTTTGTTTACATATCTACTCTTCCCAGGTTGTTTCAGTTACGGTCAGAGTCAAATTTCAATTTTGGGCAGGGTATCAGAGTCCTCTGGCGAGCGACTTCATACATTAAACGCAAATAAGCCTGCCTGTAGTAGTATCTAAGTATGCCTTGAGCATGGCCTTTCTTCATTAATATTAAAAAAACTGTCGTATACAAAAATATGGAAATCGGTGGTATTATAAAGAAATATTTGATAAACACGCTGATGCAGACAGTTTTCAAATCGACGAATTACTTTCAGAGATATTTAATGCTAAAGTTGGGCAAAATCGTTCCATTAAAAAAGTTTTATTGGAGCAAAAACTATACATGAGAATTTAATCATTTTTAGATCATTTTATAGGTTATAAGTTCCCGTTGTGCAGATTGCATTTATTTTTTTTTTATTTGACTATTTTTGAGGTTTTATTTCTATTTTAAATTCAAATTTTCAGTATTTCGAGAGACATTTTTTACAAATTTAAAAAATGTTATTAATTTAAACTGTTGCCAACTTTATAAACAGCGCAAACAATAATGTTTACTTCAAATTAAAAAATATTTACACGGGACTATTGTAAACAGAAAAAAAAAATAGAATTAAATGATTAGATGTTAAAAGCAGGAAAATTGCGTCATAAAAACCATATTTACACTGGAATTTTAAAAGAGAAACAAAATGTTAAAATAAAAAAATCATTACTATGCGTTAAAACCTGTAAATGGAGGAAATTACGTCATATTTAAAATGGCCAAAAAATATGGCAAAACAATTTAAATTAAAAATATATCTGCGCGAGACATTTACTTGATATTTTTAGATAATATTTTCAACTATTACCGTGAATTCGAAGACAGCGCAAATAATATTTCCTTCTAACAACAAAAGTATTTTCACGTGAATATTAATAAGAGAAATAAAACTTTGGTGTAAATTACGTCAGATTTAAAACGATACATTTAAAATGAATTATTTAAAAGAACTATCTTATAGCGCTGTTAAAAAATACCGGGAGACAATGACACTGTTTACTTAATTCATTTTACATTAGCTTATTTTCGAATGTTTAACTAATTTTTTTAATTAAATACGAAAACAACCATTTCTTTTAACAGCAGCAGATATGGTCTTAAAAATCCCCAATCCAAGAAAAATGAATGGAAACCCGTTTACAGAGAGATCGCTACTGTTTTTTTGTTTTGTTTTTTAATTTTAATTCAATATTTTTAAAGCCGATCAAATTAGCGTGCTTTTTGGATTTTGGTGTCCCTGAACGGGGGTTGGCGAGCGTAGCTCGTAGGGGGCAGAGCCCCCTAGTAAAAATACAAATAAAACGTCGAAATAAAAATCACTTGATGACGTAAACGCGTGTAACTTTGTTTAAAGTCAAGTGATTGTGACATTTACGATCAACTATTATTGGCATTTAATCTTATAGTTTGGCGATAGATTTTGGGTCAATGGGATAACCGAATAGTACCGAATTTTTTTATACGCGAATTTGGCGTTATCGTCAAATAAATAAACAATAATATTTTCTAAAAAAGAAAACAAAAAGGATAATAATCCTTGATCTGAGTTTGAGTGTATAAAAAGCATATGCTTCCGTAATTACGGCGAAAAGCTTTTTAAAAAGTATGAACTTATTTTATAATGTATGTGCGGCAGAAATTCAAACTAAAATTTAGATATTTGATTCTAATTTTAAAATATTAACTAATATCTATATAACTTATATTTGAATATATAAATGTACTCCAAAAATGATCTCGATCAATTGAAAAAACACCATTATTGCGAAAATTCCCAAGCTAAAGTCACGCTTATGCATTTTGGCTTTAAAAAAAAAAAAAAAAAAAAAAAAAAAAAAAAATGCTAAACATTGTTTGGCGACAAACATAAATTAGAAATCGTAAGTACAGTAAATTTTACAATTACATCTGTTTATTTCTCCTGTAAATCACATGATGTGGCATTTAGATAAAAAGAAAAAGAAAAGAACTAAAAATAAAAAAAATTGTAATTCAAAATTAGTCTAATAAAATTTTCAGATTCATTTTTTTTTAACTTAACGCAGACGATAATTCGCCAAATATTGTATAAATTGTAAAATTTATAAATAAATTATATTTCTAATCCTTAAAAGTATTTATTTCATGTTTAAATTAAATATTTTCGTTTTATAATATTGTGTCTCATTAAAACTTTTTTTTGTTGTCTTTTTTAATTAAATATCAGTATTTTTTTTCACTTATTTGCGAGGTATTTGTATTATTTTCTAACGGACGGATAACTATTTCAATTCTTTAACAAACAAACATTTCGCCAAAAAATGACCGCTTGCAATCTTTTCGTTCAAAATACCAATGAAATGCGAAATTTATTACCAAAAATCATAGTTATCCCTGTATATTTTACTCATAAACCACCCCTTGAATATTCTCTATCGAATGACATTATTTGCAAAAAAATCCACCGGGTAGTTTTTGAAAACATTCGAGCGGAACTTTTAGAGCTTATTGCTATATAATATACATGAAGAAGAACTTATAAAAATATAATTTAATAAAATTATATATAAAATTATAATTAAATTATAATAATTTAAAAACTTGCTTTGAAAAAAAAAATTAATTTCGAATTATAATCTTAAGACAGTCGCTCCTTCCCTCTATATCACCCCACACTAAGGAAAAACAAGAAAGAAAAATCATGCGTCAAGCATAGATTATGAAACACTCCCCAACACATTCAGAATAATGTAACAAAACTTCATAGTTTAATAAGTTAAAATATTATGTCTAATTAAACCATATGGAAACTCATAACACATTTGAGAACCCAATTTCAGCTGTTGCCATCTACAATCGGAAAATTATCCTAATTCTTTGAGCAGCACTCTATATGATTAAAACAGTTACAGTCGGACCTCTATTTAACGAATCTCTATTTTGCGAATTTCTCTATTTTGCGAATTTTTCCTTAGAACCAAGAACATTTTACGAATTTTTTCGTAAAATAACCTCCAAATAGCGAAGTGCATTCTCTATTTAACGAACTGTTTCTTGTGATCTAATTTTTTTTCTCCTCATTTTCAAAATATTTCTGGACATTTCAAACTTATTCTTTCTTTAAACACATTTTATGATGTTCAATGGCCTAGAACTGATTTTAAAAGGCGCCTTCTTTGTCAGCAGTGAGAATTCGGTAAGTACGGAGGACGAAGACGATAACCACTTAGAGTAACTTAAAAAAATGTGGATACAGATGAGAAAAACAGAAGAAATTAACCATGATGTGCTGATTGATTATTGTATTTCACTTAATCCTGAAACTGAGACATCGGAAACACTATCCGAATCGGATATTTTCGACAGTGTGAAAAATAAAAACAACACAACAATGAATTATGATGATGATGGAAATGATCATGATGCAGGAATTAACAAAACTTCGTATGATGAAATGCTAAAATCATTTGAAACAATCGGACGCGGATTATAATTAGAAGAAAATACGCATGAAGGGGTTTTTGGTGCATTGCAATAATGTGAGACGTATTATGAGAGAAAACACTTTTTAAAAGAAAAATCTTAGGCAAAATTAACAGAGTTTTTTAGAAATTAAATTTAAGGACGCATATGTTAATGTATGGTTAAAAGTATTTGTTATAATAATAATAAATAGAAGAATGTCATTAAAATTCGTTAATTTTAATGTAAAACTATTTACTTTAAACAGGAAATACAGTGTATTCCCGGACAATGTTTTGTTTTCCTTGCAGATTTCAAAGATTTAAACACATAGAAAAAATAAATTGATGATGGATATTGGTGGGTAAAATAAATAAAACAAATCGATATAATTTATTTTAAAAAATGTGATTAATTACTTTTAGTAAAAACATTTAATGTTTATGAATTTAAGATCTGTTTTATGTAGTTTAAAGTATTTTAAAAGGTGAATCTATATTTAACGAATTTTCCATGTAACGAACTTTTTCTCCGGATTTAGCGACTTCGTTAAATAGAGGTTCGACTGTAAATTTAAAAGCGCAAGCCGAAATTGAAAACGCACTTTAGCAAGTATTACTCAAAGATAGTATTGTAACCGTTTTCTTTTGCGTGTCCCTGTAAATGAATGACAACTGATAATACCCTATTCTGTCGTAATCATCTTGTAGTGAAATTCAGTGATTTATAAAAGTATCAATGCATTTGAAACAGCGTAATCTCATTAAAATACTCTGCAAACGATCTTTCCCCATATACCATAATGTAATGGAATTCTTTTGGGTAGCCGTGTAAATGAAATATTAATCCCACATACTTCATATGCAATATCAAACATAGTTAGGTGACCTTAAATATGGATTATCAATTGCATAAGAATCCGAGTATATTTACGAGAGTTAGAGCGTGGACAGACAGCCAGACGGACAGATGGCCAGACAAACCGAATGTATAAACACTTTTCAACTTTGTTGGAAAGTGTTAAAAAAATATGTGTTATTTTACACAAATATTTTTCTGCCCACCCAATGTTTTTTGAAAAGTTTGCGCTACTGGTAAGAAGTAATATATATATTCCAATACTATTAATTTCAAAGCAATTGCGAATAATATTAAAAAAAAAAAAACATTCTTTCCTGATTTTTATAGCATTTTAAATTTGTATAAGCCGTAAAATTAGTCCTTTTCTTTGTTAAAAAAAGAAGAAAAAAATTACGTGAAATAAATAACATAAATTTTATGAATGTTAAATTATTAAATATAATACACCTAAAATAGTACAACCAAATTTTTTATTAATATCCTCCTTATAACGATTATCTCGTTATATATGTTTACATTCCGTCCCCCCCCCCCCAGCAGTTTCAATTAAAATGCTGTTTAAGAATTTATTTATTTTGTGCACTATAGTCAAACAGTGCAGCCCCTAAATTAAATTCAACATTTAAAAACTAAATCGATTGTATTAACAGCCCTTCACATTTAAATTAAATTATTCTAAGTACTCATCTCTTTAATAAAATAAAATCAGTGAATCACTCTCCATTTTCACTTTCTGATTCTTTCACACATACGATTTAACCTTGTACAAAATTCGTTACGGCTGTCTGTTAGTTTCAAAAGCATTTTAACTTCGGTCATTTCCTTATTTGGGCATGAATATAACTCATCATATAAAATCACTTTACATGCAATCTATTTATTAGAATTATCTTCGCTTCACACCCTTCTGTTCAGATGTATGGCAATTCTGCATTTTTGTGGTAAAGCGGTTCATCTTTGATCTAACATCTGGTCTAGAAAAATACATTCTCATGCTTTTTAGCCTAACGAATTCGGTCTGTTACTATGCCCTTTCCAGATAACATTTTTTTATTTTTTTTTAACCGCAGCTGTATCAATGTACAGATTAGTCTGCGGCTATCATGACTCAGGAATGTATGCAGCCCACAATCTGCCCACCCCCCCTACACAATTAATATGGTAGAAGCCTACCGTATGTTTTTGGCGAACATACCAGCCAATGTTTCAATTTGCCTCTTGTGCATGGCGCAAAAATACTTTTAGATTGGTGATATTGTAGTCCGCCAAGCAAGAGAGTTGTAACTGTATATTCGAGATTCCTGCTCTTTCTCTACCCTCGTGATGATGTCTTAAAAGAGGCTCCTTATTGCTTTCCCCCTGTACCTCTCCCTTCGACTTTCATCATGAAAATAAACAAACTCTTCGTTTACTCAAATTGGAGTTTTTTTTTATAGGACCTGGTGTTAAAAAATCTCTTGTCAACACAAAAGAAACGGCCATCTCTTTCACTAGCAAAAAAGTCTTCATACTCCTGAGACCTGGCACCTATTTAAATGGATGTTTTGCTTTCTCCTTCAATAGGGTTAAATTTCAGTGTAGCAATCTAAAACCAGTTTGGCATGGTAATGTATGAATCAAAAATCAGCATTCAGTTATTGGATTTTGGCAACGGTAACTACTTTGTTTACAAAATGGCGTAATAAATGAGTCAAGTTGTAATTCTACGTTCTGCTGGTAAGTTTCGTTTTTATGTTATTTTAATTTGTTTAAACTATATATATATATATATATATATATATATATATATTTTTTTTTTTTTTTTTTTTTTTTTTTTTTTTTTTTGCAATTTTAAATCAGATGTTAATACTTGTCATATGTTCTTTATAATAAATTCTATTCTTTCCCATACTTCTCGCATTTTTTTTATTACTTTAAACCGAGTTATGGCCCGAACATCCATTTAGATGGATGCGCTGTAAAGTGGATATTGTAAAGATGGATGTGACGAGAGAACAGGAATTCTGCTTTTTCAGAATTTTGTGTGAAAAAAAATATATGTATATAAATACAGATACAGGAGAGTTCCGATTATCCGAGTTAATGGAATTTATACCTTTGGAATGGATCCTTTCCTTCTTTTTTTTCCCCATTCTGACCAGAAAATCAGAGTTCTAACTTTTTACGACTGCTCTTTCATCTTAACCTAACAATTCAATTAAAATGGTTGTTTCATAATAATATAAGCCACCAGTCTATCAGAAGAAAATAACTCGGTTAAGCGGGACTCTACTGCAGTACAAAACATATTTCAATTTTAAGACTTAAAGCACACGTTTTATTTTATGTAAAATGACGTCATTCGCATTCGCTTAAGAATTCCACATTTATGATCTACTCTTAAACATCTACAGTAAAGCATGCATAGCACATCACTATCGCGAAATAATGCACAAATGCAGCAAAAAGATGCCGTCATACAAGAAAATAGACAGTTTAAAAAAAAGGCTATCTAATGATTCATAGATACTTAAAATTAAATATAGTTTATAATAGCTCCATTGTTTTAACAGAAATCATTCTCATATATTTTTTTTTCAAAGTAGCACGTATTTTAATAACATTTTCCTTCGGTAATTATGAGAAAATGGCAACAAAAATATATAATTACTATTTTGCAACTATTTTTCCTTTACTTTCTACAGAAAAGGAGTACTTCCGTTGCCAATATTAAGCAAACGGCTCCAAAAACTACAAAAAAAAAAAATAATATTTCAAAAATAAATGAAGATACAGTTTTCAAACAAAATGCATTTAAAAGAACTTTTTTTTCTTATACGACTGTATAAAAATTGAAAATGTGCGATGCTTAGAAGTTTAAAAAATTTCTATAGAGTATTTAATCGTACTGCTTTGTTTTACGGCTGGCTTCTGTAAGGTAACGTTATTTTTTGGAATACACAAAATAATCTGGGAGAAAGAAATAGCATATCGCACCGGGGTCTAATAAATATTCCAATACTATTAATTTTAGAGCAATTGCGAATAATATTGAAAAATAAA
This sequence comes from Maratus speciosus, assembly GCA_963932465.1. Taxonomy (NCBI): domain Eukaryota; kingdom Metazoa; phylum Arthropoda; class Arachnida; order Araneae; family Salticidae; genus Maratus; species Maratus speciosus. The sequence goes on from OZ010800.1 coordinate 191,438,209, forward strand.
AATGCATTTTTTTCTGACCTTAATAGCATTATAAATTTGTATAAGCCGTAAAATTAGTTCTTTTGTGTGTTAAAAAAAGAAAAAAGACTTTACGTGATATAAATAGCATAAATTTTATGAATATTATAGTATTAAATATAATACGCCTTAGTACACCCAAAATCTTTATGATAAAGCTAAAGCATGCTCTTCATTGATGCTGACGTCACTACCATAGTAACTGCTCTATCACTTTCTCTATTATCGCACACACATTCTTTTCTAAATATTGCATAATTTTAATTTTTACACCATAAATACAACGAAGGATCTACTTTCAAGTAAAATTTGTATAAACTGTAATTCAATTTGGCGTTTTTTTTTATGATTCCTCATATGGTGTCAAGGGTCTTATTCGTTCGCTCAATGGGCAATTTAGCTTCATTTCACATCTGATTTTATTTCAGATTAAATTATTTTATCTATAATAGTAAGGAAAGAAGTTTGTGTGTAAGTGTGTCTGTCGATAGCGTTTAAAAGGAACAGCAGTATTTAGCGCTACAAAATTTGATAGGAGGATGCACTATGTATGTAGTTTTGCACCTCGAAACTCGATTTTAGATTTATGATTAGATTTTTTAATTTAATTTTTATGCAATTTTTAGCACTTTTTCCCTTTTGAGGTGATTTTTCTACATTAATAAAAATAATCTGCTTTCATTCGTGTAGTCCAATATTGCAAATTTTGTCGTCTTTTTAATAATGCTTATTTCGTAAAAATGAGCCCATAATTAATCCAGATATTAAATAAAAACTCATTAAAAGTCTCATAAAACAGCATCTTTTTTTGAAACGGCAAAACAGTGCCACATCTGCTGGACTCGAAGTGAAAATAAATGATAATGACAATTTTCACTAGTTGGCTAAAATTAAGAAAACTAATCAAGATGTCGATTTGAAAATGTCAGAGAAAATGTAGAAAGTTTTTTGGCAACCAAATATTCAATTTTAGTAAATACCGGCCTGCCATTTTTCTTAATTTTTGCAAAAAACTGAAGGCGACGCACTGTGTAAGATTTTGCAAATCTAGCTGGAAAAAAGTCCAAAAATCGACTTGCAATAATTTTACTTTTAGACATTTGAAATAATAACTAACACATTGGAGAAAAAATATATAGAGTGATAACAGCCTAATTCCACAACAACACCATCAAAAATCGGGTCAAAAACCAGGTTTTCTTTTAAGAATGGTGATTACTGTAGATGCAATTGCCATTGACATTTATTGCTAAAAACATACTCATTTTGTAAAAAATATTATGATTGTATGGAATCTTTAGAAAAATGTAGATACTTTGTATTTTACAGTTACGATAGTGATTTAGAAGTGTTATTAAAAAAAAAATAAGTAAATATAAAACATATTTGAAAATTTAATAGCATATGACAATTTTTAAATGTCTGCCGACAATTTTGTGCACACTGATGCGTTGTAATATATATATATATATATATATATATATATATATATACATATTGTAATTATATAGGCATATAGATATAAGAGAAATTGATTTCAGCTGCAACTATTTGTAACTCTTGAATATTAGTAATTTTTTTTTTTCAGGCATTGAAGTATTAATTTCGAAAAGAGAATTGTATGAGATTTTGCAAAATGATGTTACTAGACATAAACAATTCCCTGTGAATTCTAAAAATATCCTGATAGACTATGTATTACACAAATATAATCTTCAACATTGCTCATGTGTTATGTTAGACCAGATTAAGTGGTTGATCCATCTCTATATAATAAAAGCCAGTGTAACGCTGGGCGGGGCGAATCCATCAATCTTACCTGTCTCCCAAGAAGAGACTCAAGGGGAAAAGGATCCATTCTCCTATTGGTTGACAAGAAACAAGAATCCCGGGATTACTTCTCAAGGTTACAAGTTCTGATAAGTGAGCAGTAGTAGACACCTCTTCTTAACAAATCAGTGCAAGGCACATCGCATTACACCACCAAAATAAATCGCCAAGTGTCACTTGAGATTATTTCAAATATTAAGTTGCAATCATATTAAATTTTGTTTGCGACATGTAAGGAATTTTAATTTATTTCTCATATAAAGTGATTGACGGAAAACAATGATATGGTATTTTTTAAAATATATTTTTTTTTCCTGCAAAAAATTGATAAAACTGACTTTCTATTTTAGGCTTATTATTTTGTAACTTATATTTAAATAACACATTACTTATATTTTCCTTTTCTATATACAGGTGTATGTAAATTTAAACTTAAAAAAAAAAAAAAAAAAAAAAAAAAAAAAAACATATTTAATATTTTAAAAGTAAAAAATTAATATTTATACGAAAAGTAAAATTAATAATTTTTGATTTATAGCTTTGCATCAGGAGGACAGAAGCTTAGGGGAATAGACGGTTGGGATTCAACCCGAGATATTTATTTATTAATCAATATACATATTTTAAAAAATTTGGAGGGGGGAGGAAGGGGGGGGGGGTTAAACGATAAAATACAATTTCAAAGTGTTATTTAAAAAAAAATAGTATTATTTCAATAGTTGCAGCAGACTGTTTTAATTACGCACTTTTATTGCATATTTATTAAATTTTTGTTTTATTAAGAACTCTTAATTTTGTTATAGTATATTAGCCGGAAAACCTGGTTTACCCAGAAATATTGTAAATGCTAATTGTATGTTTATTAGAACATAAACTAACCGAACTTTGCTCATCTAAACGCTTCCATATTGTCAATTATTTTTTTTAGCAGTTTTTCAAGTTTTAAGTGAAAAACACAATTTTTACCCACCGTCCTAAGACGGGCATTTACACTAGTTCGTTTATAATTGACAGTAATCGAAGATGGAGAAACTGCCACCGCTTAGAGAAAGTTTTTTGGAGTAAAATAATAGATGGTTAGATTAAAGTATTACAATAAATATATTTACAGGACAAAAGTAATAATGACTACCAAAAAAAGTTAAAGGGCCAGAGAAATTTTTTTTGTTTAAGTTGACAGAAATCAAAAGAAAAAAGATTAAATCACTATTCCCGGAACACAAATTAGCACGTGCCACATATTTAAAACTCAGACAGTTTGGACGAAAGGAGGCTGCATTAAAGGAAATCTAATCAAAAACAACTCGTTATAAATGATGCCGCCAAGCCACAAACTTAAAACGTCAGTCATAAAAAGAAGTGATATCACATAAAAAGAAGCGATATAGAAGTGCATACTCCGAGTGCTGTGTAAAAATCTATCACTACTCATAATGTTTCCAAAGGACTCGGAGTGAGGTACAGTATGTGAAAACTGCGTGGCGACCTGCAGACTTTTATAATGTTTGTTCTTGCACTTACATATGACTATTTGTTTAACAATTTTCTTCTTGTATTACTTCTCCCATTAAACTGTGGAAATCCGAAGCTTATGGTGTTTACATGCCCATTCTTATTTAACATCAGGGGATCGATTTGTTGATTACCATTATTTGAACGAGAAATAACACTTTTATGAGGAGGATTTTCTAAGTAAACATGTAATAAACATTTTGAGTTTGTAAAATAAAAATAAAAAATAATGATCATATGAATATTATTAACAATGCACCTAATAATAGAAGTTAGTTAAACTAAGATATAGGTTCATTCTCATAAGGCGCTTCCTTGATTAGTTTTTGGGGTTCATTGGTTACGGATAAAGGATGGAAAGAGGGGCTAGTTCCTCCCCTTAATTTAGATAAATGGATTTTTCATGCAGAAATATTTGATTTGCTCCAAATTTGGTATACCGGTTTATTATATTAAGGAGCTTCTCTGATTAGATTTGGAAGCTCATTACTTAAATATAAAGGGGGGAAAGGGGCTACCCCCCTTATTTTAGATAAATGTGTTTTTCATGTAGAATTATTCGATTTGCTCCAAATTTGGTATACCGATTTATTATGTTAAGGAGCTGCCTTGGTTAAATTTGGAGATTCATTAGTTAGATATAAAGGGAGGAAAGGGGGACTAGTCCACCCCCCTTAACTTAGATAAATGGGTTTTTCATGCAGAATTATGCGATTTGCTATAAATTTGGTATACCGGTTAATTATGTTAAGCAGTTTCCCTGATTGGATTTGGAAGATCATTATTATGTATAAAGGGGGGAAAGGGGGCTACCCCCTTAATTAAGATAAATGCGTTCTTCATGTAGAATTATTCGATTAGCTCCAAATTTGTTTATTATGTTAAGGAGATGGCTTGATTAGATTTGGAGGTTCATTAGTTAGGTATAAAGGGAGGAAAGGGGGGTTAGCCCCCTCCCCTTCCCCTTAACTTAGATAAATGGGTTTTTCATGCAGATTTATTCGATTTGCTCCAAATTTCGTACATCGGTTTATTATGTTAAGGAGCTGCCTTGATTAGGTTTGGAGATTTATTGGTTAAGTATAAAGGAAGGGCGGGGTCTAGTCTCCCTTTAATTTAGATAAATGGGTTTTTCATACAGAATTATTCGATTTGCTTGAAATTTGATATACCAGTTTATTCCGATATGGCTTCCTTCATTTGATTTGGAGGTTCATTGGTTAAGTGTAAAAGGGAGAAAGGGGGGGGTAACTGCCCCTCCTCTTAATTTAGATAAATGGGTTTTCATGCAGAATTATCTAATTTAGATTACTTTTTTTTTATAGGTTCATTCTGATAAGGAGCTTTTCTGATTAGATTTGAAGGTTCATTGGTTCATCATAAAGGAAGAAATGGAGGAGCTAATACCCCCTTAATTTAGCGAAATGATTTTTTCATGCAGAATTATCTGATTTGCTTCAAATTTGGAATACCAGTTTAAGGAGCTTCCTTGATTCGATTTGGAGGTTCTTTGGTTAAGTATAAAGGGTGGAAACGGGGACTAATCCGTTCTTTTATTTTTCGAGTGGCATTATTCTTTGAAATAAGAGCATAATATACAATTAGTGTGAATAGCCTGTGAGCTCAATGCCATCAGTTTAACTGGGCAATTTTCGTTTTATTTATTGTTAGTGGCTCCATAGAGTTTGATATTAAATCATGAAAAAAATCTTATAAAAAAATATTTTATACAACAGCTTATATTTCCTAAAATGTTTAATATATTTATATTCCAATTGCACTATATTGTTCCTACTACATTTGTCAATTTATTTCAAACTTGGTATTAAATATGCTTGAAAAACCTGCATCATATATGTAAGAAGTTTTTCAAACTTTTTTAAAAAATCGCTAAATTTCCATGAATATACGTGTTATTATTACACAAATGAATACACGTATAATATCCATATATTCATATGTGTACCGATGGATCATTTCGTGCATTTTATTTTACCGTGTGATCCGAAATTTTATTATTTTGCTTCGATTATTTGTTGGCCCTTAATTGTCATCCTGTTTAAGTCGTCATTGATAAATAGGAGGTTATAAATATGATCAATTAGTAATAACTTCGTTAATTCATCAAAAGTTGTTATGTTTATTCTACGTAGACATTCAATAAAGTACGTTCTTAAGGGGTCAGGTAACCTTTGAACCAATAAAGTACATGGAAAAGTGACCTCTGTAAGAATTGCAGTCATTTTTTAACTAATTAACTTTTAATTATAAAATTGAAAACACATGTTAGGAACGATTTATTTTATCAATCAAAGTTGTTAGAAAAGGTATACACATAGATAGTTTTTTTAAATTTATTTTTAAAGATAATACAATTTTTACGAAAGAATTATTCTTGCATGCATTGCGCGCATGATTTTTCCCATTTCAATGGCTGAAACAAGCCAAGATTTTTTTAATGAGTACAGATATAAAATGTTTTCAAAATGACCTACAATGAAAAAAATAAAACTTGTAGATCTCGAGAAAATTTTTTTTTTTAGATTAATTCGAAATATCGAGATTTTTTTTATACAAAAGTAGCCGTGAATTCTAAACTTCTTACTTGAGAAACATAATAATAGGTCATTTTGTGCTTCTGTACGTTTAATGCATCCACCAAAAATTTCGTGAAATTCTAGGGAACCGTTCTTCAGAAATCGTGCGCGCAATGATCGAAATCGCTGTTTTGAGAAAATTGGCTTTAAAAATGGAAAAATCCATTGATCATATAGCAAAAGCTCAAAGTGTTTTAGACATAACTTCTCTTCTAATGCGAATTTTTTCATGGGATTTGATTTTAAATGTTCTTAAAGAATCATATTTAATTATAAGCTATTTAAAAAAAATTCGATTTTTGGACGCTTCAAAGGTTACCTGACACCTGAACAAAAACCAAAATCGCGCTATTTATCCGTTGACTTTTTTTTTATGAGTCATGAACCTCTGTCTAAACTCTTTCGGCGACATTTTTAATCTTTTCAGTAACAGATTTTTTATGTACTCGTAATCACTTATCGGCGGTTCTTTTTCCTTGTGTTTATAGTAGTGATTATAATTTTCCTAACGGTAATAAACTTAATAGAAAAGTTATCCATCATTCCTTGGCTATTTTCGTTTGAGATACTTGCCACGCGTTTAATGTTAAAAGCATACAAATGTCACCATTTGTTGACATTCATAACGATTAAATAATTTTAACAGATTAACATTTTTACCTGTTCCTGTCCTTGGAGCTGTTATTTCCCCCATCCTTCTGAGCATCTATTTCGACTTGAATTATCCATTTCTTTAGTACAAATTCCCTAATTCTCTCTCTATTTTCTATCTCTAATATCAATTTCTTCTCCTGTACCTCTACCTGCAGTCTTCTTTCTTATCGTTTCTCTTCGCCAATGATATTACTTCGAGATGGTCTTTTATAAACACTTCATTATTACATTCCCAGTTTTTTATTACTTGAATTAAAGATGGAATGGTTACTTTCTGTGGAATGCTTATTCCGCATTCCTGACATATCTCAATTAAATCGCTTCTTAGCGCTTTGTTCAAAATCGACGTAATGATGTGTTTTTTCAATCTTAGAAATATTTTATAATCTACATCTTTCTTTCAACTGTTATACCATCACAAAATAACTTTTTTCTCAGATATAGGATGAAAACTATTTCTTTTGTAATCGTTTCACTTTTTACTCAATTCTGTCTTCTTTTACTTTAATTCATTTCCTATTCGCATGAGCTCACGGAATTCTTTTAAGATCCCGGCATCTAGCCTCCAAAATTTATAAGATTTTATTTTACATCTACTGAACAATTCATTGAGTCTATAAATACAAATTAATTTCTCAATCAGTTTTTCAATATTATACTATATTTATTATTCACTCGTAAATAATAGGCTTAGTAGATCAGAGCAATTCAAACAAATCCCTGTCGGCCCGTCCTACAGGCGGAGGTAGATTTCGAAGTTAAGTATATTAATTGCACCAACAAAAACTAAATCATGATTACATATAAATACACTTTAACAGTTTTATCCGGCCGCTTTTGACGAATTTTTATTTCATTTTTATAAAGCGGTATTAAAAAAAGTACGTTTCCATGCTCAACAACTCGAAAATTTCTGGCACATTTTCAGATTAATTTTCAATAGAAAAAATACGAAACTTGCTGACGTGGTTTTTGAAAAGATTTATAAGCGACCTGTGTTTTTATTTTTCTTTCAATTAATTGAAACTTGATTAATAAACAATTATTTTCTCAGTAGGGCAATATTTTTCGTTTCTATCACAATCACTTCGGGAAATTCTGTTCAAAATGCCCACTTTGACATAATTATTTTAAATATATTCTGCCTCTATCAAAAAATCGATCATTACGGTACATTATATAGTTTCTGAAGAAGAGAATCTATCAATTGGACGCGTTTGAGAGCAAAAAATTAATTTAAAAATGAGTAAGAAAATAAGCAGTTTGGATTTGAATACATTCGTAATAAGATGATTTTTTTCTTCAACCGCTATGTATTTTTAATTTGTTTTTGCTGTAAGAATTGGTCCTATCAAAAACTTGTCTATATAAATGTTGAAGACACTATTAAGAAGATATATGATAAATTCATGGGGATTTTATATCTTGTGAACTGACGGAGTTATAGAAATTTTTCTTCTTCACCCCCCTTTTTTTAGGTAGATTTCGTATGCAATACTACCTATTGGCGTCGTTCCTATGTTGGAATTTCTGAAAAATTTTTGCAGATCTACACCGATCATGACCCCTAAAGCCCAAAACCACCCTCAGTAAAAAATTTTATCTATCTATCTATCTATGTATGTATGTATGTATCTATCTATGTATATATATCACTTTCTTCTGGACACGATAACTTCCACAATTCTGCACCAATCTCTTCCAAATTGATACATGAAATCAAGGGGCATAATATCTCGGTCAAGTTCGTTAATGGGCAAAATCGGACCAAGGGGATGTAAATAGGGAGGGGGTTTGTGAAAACCGAAAACTCCCTATAACTTCTTAATTTTTGTACATATCAAATCAGTTTAAAGTTTTTATTACTTCTAAAAATAGGGCCAAAAATTTATGTATCACAGATCTTTAATAAAGTTAAAAATGGGCTCAAGGGGCGCAAAAAATAGGGTTTTTGGGAGAAAAAATATCATAACTTCGTCAGTTCTCAAGCTATCAAATCCAATTAATTTTATCATGAATCTCCTTAACATTATCTACAACTTTCATATTCACAAGTTTTTGATAGGACCAATTCGTACCGCAAAAAAAAAAAAAAATAAAAACGAAAACAAAAAGGGCGTTTGAAGAAGAAAAAAAATCCATAACTCCCTCAATTCAAAAGATATAAAATCCCCATGAAGTTATTATATATCTTCTTAATATTGTCTACAACATCTATATAGACAAGTTTTGGATAGGACCAATTCTTACAGCAAAAACAAATTAAAAATACATAGCGGTTGAAGAAAAAAATCATCTTAGTAAGGGTGTATTCAAATCCAAACTGCTTATTTTCTGACTCATTTTACAATTCATTTTTCCTCTCAAAGGCTTCCAATTGGTACATTTCTAACTCAGAAACTATATAATGTACCGTAATGGTCAATTTTTTGATAGAGGCAGAATATATTTTAAAACATGCTATCAAAGTAGGCCTTTTGAACCGAATTTCCCGAAGCGGATTGTGTTGGAAAAATCATCGTATTAAGGGAGTATTCAAATCCAAACTGCTTATTTTCTGACTCATTTTTAAATTCATTTTCGCTCTCAAACGCATCCAATTGGTAGATTCGCTTATTCAGAAACTATATAATGTACCGTAATGATCGATTTTTTGACAGAGGCAGAATATATTTCAAAAAATGATGTCAAAGTGGGCATTTTGAACGGAATTTCCCGAAGCGATTGTGTTAGAAACGAAAAACATTGTCTTACTGAGAAAATAACTGTTTATATATCAAGTTTTAATTAATAGACCGAAAATTAAAAACACAGGTCGCTTAAAAATCTCTTCGAAAATCACGTCAACAAGTTTCATATTTTTCCTTTTAAAAAATGAGTCTGGAGTTATGCCAGAAAATTTCGAGTTGTTGAGCATGGAAAAGTATTTTTTTTAATACCGCCCTAACATGATTCTGACAAAACCAGTTAATATAAAAATGAAATAAAAACTCGTCAAAAGCGGCCAGATAAAATTGTTAAAGTGGGTTTATCTGTAATCATGATTTGGTTTTTGTTTGTGAAATTAGTATACTTAACTTCGAAATCTACCTCCGCCTGTAGGCCGGGCCGGATGGGATTTTGTGTTTTCGTTTTTTATTATTATTATTATTTATTTATTTATTTTTTACGGTACGAATTGGTCCTATCAAAAACTTGTGAATACAAAAATTGTAGATAATATTAAGGAGATGTATAATAAAATTAATTGGATTTGATATCTTGAGAACTGACGAAGTTATGAATTTTTTTCTCCCAAAACCCCCCTTTTTTTTTGCGCCTCTTGAGCCCATTTTTAATTTTATCCAAAATCTGTGATACATAAATTTTTGGTCCTATTTTTAGAAGTAATAAAAACTTTAAACTGATTTGATATGTACAAAAATTAAGAAGTTATGGGTTTTTATCTGTTTTCACAAAACCCCTCCCTATTTTCACCTCCTTGGTTCGATTTTGCCCATTCACAAACTTGACCGAGATTTTATGCCCCTTGATTTTATGTATCAGTTTGGAAGAGATTTGTGCAGAATTGTGGAAGTTATCGTGTCCAGAAGAAAGTGATATATATATATATATATACACACTATATGGCCAAAGGTGACCGGTCACTTGCGATTTTAGATGTTTTGTTAAATATCTAGAAAACTGCATGAGGAATTAATCTGAAACTGCAGTTGCGTAAACAGTATAGTATTGGTCATATATTTCCGCGAAGATTTTTTTCCGAAACCCCATTTTAAAAAAAGTTCTTTTTAGAAAATATGACGAACAACATTGTACATAATACTCTGCAGTCAGAATGAAAAAATAGTTAAAAAATGGATGAAAAATTAGCAGGTTTACTAAAAAATGTTTCACTGCGCATGCGCGAATGCAATCAAAATATAATGTGCATAATGTGTTAGCTAAATGTATAGAGCAACTTTTGTAAAAGTCTCAAAAACATAGTTTGAAAAGTCTGGTAATAATCGTTTACAGAATAAGCTCAAAATCCGTTGTTCCCAAAATGAAGCAAAAACATGAGGGGTTGTATCCATACATCCATTGATTAGTGCCAATTTAGCATACACAATATTGCATGTATTACTGTATTTGGATACAATCCCTCATCTTTTTGCTTCATTTTGGGAACAACGGATTTTGAGCTTATTCTGTAAACGATTATTGTCTGACTTTTCAAACTATGTTTTTGATACTTTTACAAAAGTTGCTCTATACATTTAGCTAACACATTATGTACATTATATTTTGATTGCACTCGCGCATGCACAATGAAACATATTTTAGTAAACCTGCTCATTTTTCATCCAATTTTTATTATTATTTCATTCTGATTGCAGAGTATTGTGTACAATATTCTTCGTCATATTTTCTGAAAAGAACTTTTTTTATATTAAGAGCTCTGTAAATTATAAGCAAGAAACTTGGCGAAATTTGGGACTGTTTTTATAAAAACCTTAAATTCTCTACGAGTATACATGCTATCCTGATAAAAATGTACACAGTATATTACAATAAGCCACTTATTAATAATCTCGAGTTTAAACGCTTTTGCTCCATTAGTTTTTACAGGGTTATCCAAAAGATATTCGTTCTTTTTTAATTTTTTGACGATCCGCTATGGGGTTTCGAGAAAAAATCTTCGCGGAAATATATGACCTATACTAGATTGTTTACACACATTCAGTTTCAGGTTAATTCGTCATGTAGTTTTCTAGATATTTAACAAAACGTCAAAAATCTCAAGTGACCGGTCACCTTTGGCCATATAGTGTATATAGTATATAGATAGATACATATATATATATATATAAAGTTTTTTACTGATGGTGGTTTTGGGTTCTAGGGGTCATGATCGGTGTAGATCTGCAAAAAATTTTCAAAAATTCCAACATAGGAACGACGCCAATAGGTAGTATTTCATACGAAATCTACCTAAAACATTCATAATATAATACACAATTTGTACATTCGTGCACTTAAATATCAAAAATCACCTAGACTCCTTATCCAAATCCTTTAGTTGGCCATAGACATATCTCTAACATTCATGGTGAGATAAAAACTATGGAACACCTACCCTCTCTTGTCTTTCTATAATAAAAATGACAAACATATCTGTGCGTAACGCATACGTCATTTTGCGAATGGCAACCTTTGAAATTTGAAATGAAATTTCGGTTTTGCAATTTTCGCTAATGCAAATTTTTAAACTTCTAAACATCGTACAATTTCAAATTAAACACCGTCGTACAGTAAATAAAATGTTCTTTTAAATTCAATTTGTTTGAAAGATGTATCTTAATTTATTTTGGAGATATTAATTTTTTTGTAGTTTTAATAAAAATTTTGTAATCGTGGCCACTGAAGTACTTCATTTATATTGAAAGTAAAGGGGAAATAGTAGATTACAGTATCTTTCAGTTGCCATATTCTCATAAAAACTGAAAACAAAAATTGAAATTAAAATACATGCTATGTCAAGAATATTGTCTGTTAAGTAATCAGGTGAATTTTGGTTTTATTTCGTTTTTATTTATCAATTTGATAAATTGTAGTTTATTGCAAACTTTCTTTACAAACGATACAAAGCTGAATGGATGCAATTTTATTATTCCGTATATAATAACACTTTCCGAATTTTGAAAAATTATACATGAATGATTTCTGATAAAACATGGAGCTATTATTACTTTTTTCTGTGGTTTTTCATATTATTCCCCGATAGTGACATCATATGCATATTTTTCTACTTTTAATTTCGAGAATTTCATAAAATAACTATTTTACTTATATAGTTCTTAATATGTTAGGGAATAATATTTGAGCTATTTTTGAAATTGGAACTAAACTTCAAAAACAAACGAATCCCAATGTAGTTATTGGACAGCGATAGAAGAGGAAACGTGTATTTCTATACTAATAAAAGAAAGTTTCTCTCTGTCTCTCCCTGTGTATCTCTAACTGTATGTCTGCGAGCGACTGCTAGCAAATTCCACCGCATGTACAAGTCTGAAATTTTGTATGAGGGTAGTCAAAGACAGGTTCTGGTACAGCTGAGGTTCAGATTTTAAATTTTTTTATAATTAGCTGCGATAGTAATTAAAAAGTCTTAGAAAGCGCATTCTCTTTTCCGGATATCGGCAAGCGTGCCTACTTAAGCTCAGTACCTGCTTTCTGTCGCACGTAGAAGAGAAGAACAATATGCTGTATTTTTTTTTTTTTGCTTGTTTGTTTTTGGTTGAATATTTTAAATTTCGTCGACCGAACCGTTCGGTAACCGAAAAAAAATACACATGTACTTTAAATCTGCACTTTTATGTCTTAATCGCCGCAATTAATTTAAAAAAAAATGTGTTTCTTACTTAAAAAAACAAAACAAGTGTGTAAGTGTGATCACAGATCGCACAGGCTGTTTCGTTTAATATTCCTTTCAAAACACTTTATCCTTTTGCAAAATCTGTTAGTTCCACATTTCGCAACCAGGGGGCGCACTCTATTCTACACAAACCTCTATCCGAACGAAACTCCGTTTTACAAACTATCCGTAGATATATTAGTCGAGGGAATCGGGCTCTTAGCATCCGAGATAGGTAGGCGCCCCCTGGTGGTAAAAAATGGAACTAAAATATGCAAGTCTATGGTGCATAATATGAAAGAGTGGTCAAAGGGGTGTCGGCAATGATAAACAATTGCTTAAAATACACAAGTTAGAGCACAGAGGGGTAAATAATAAAAAACTTTTTGAAAATTTTATTATTTTCTGTGATCGTAAGTGTTCTGCTATAAGTATGCAAAATTTCAAGTCTCCAACGTAATTAGGGGCTGAGTTAAAAAAATTGCTTAAAATACACAAGTTAGAGATCGGAGGGGTAAATATAAGACTTTTTGAAATTTTTATGATTTGTCGTGTGATCGCAAGTGTTTAGCGATAATTATGCAAAAATTTAAGTCTTCAACTTAATTAGGGATGAGTTAGAAGAAAAGAGCTTAAAATACACAAGTTAGAGCCCAGGGGGTTAAATATAAGATTCTTTCGAAATTTTATGATTTGTCGTTTGATCTCAAATGTTTAGCTATAATTATGCAAAATTTCAAGTCTTCAACTTAATTAGGGGCTGAGTTAGAAAAAAAAGCTTAAAATACACAAGTTAGAGCCCAGAGGGTTAAATATAAGACTTTTTCGAAATCTTAGGATTTGTCGTTTGATGTGAGGTGTTCAGTTATAAGTATGGAAAATTTGAAGTCTCTAACATATATAGTTTCTGAGAACGGGCTCTGTGACGAACAGACAGACAGAGGAGCTAGACGAATAGGGTTTCGTCAGATGAACGAAACCTTAAAAACAAAACATTTAACAAGTTTTGCTTTCTCGAATGACTTTTTTCACCTTTCGGCGACGCTTTTCTAGGGCTATATTTCAGAAATATCGATTAAAAAAATAATTTTTTAAAGCTGAGACCACCTTCTTTTTGAAGATGTAATCAGTTTTGATAAATGTGATTTTTTAAAGAAGGATATGATTTTTTTAAATAAGGCTTTTCAAAAAAATTCGTGACTGCATGCCACTTGGTGCCGCACGAGGACGATACTTTTTCTACGATAAAAAAAACTAAAAGTTCTGTATTTCGACACAATCTTTTTAGAATATCTCGGCAGACCGGATTTAGGTAACTTAAGAAAATGTCGAAATATTCGAATGAGAAGAAGTATTTAAAAATAAACGGTCAAGTGCGAGTATTACTCGCATACAGAGGGTTCCGTAGAATAATTATATGAATTACTAATTGTATTATTTAAAAAAAAAAGTTGCTAAAAGAATACTAAAACTTTGTAAAAAACTATACAACGTAGGGTTAGTTGTAACTGTATATACTAGAAAAGTGTAAATGGTTATACCATGAAAGCTCAAAGAGATATGGAACCTAAATAATATCAAATATAGTTATTCTGTATAACTCATTTTTAAGGTTTCATTCATCTCACGAAACCCTATTCGTCTCGCTCCTCTGTCTGTCTGTCTGTCTGTCTGTCCGTCTGTCCGTCACAGAGCCCGTTCTCAGAAACTATACATGTTGGAGACATGAAATATTGGGTACTTATAGCTGAACACCTCACAACATACGACAAATCATAAAATTTCGAAAAAGTCGTACATTTAACCCTTTGGGCTCCCGCATGTGTATTTTAAACAATTCTTTCTAAGTGAGCCCTTATTATGTTAGAGACATGAAATTTTGCATACTTATAGCTGAATACCTCACATCAAACGACAAATCCTAAAATTTTGAAAAAGTCGTACATTTAACCCTTTGCGCTCTCACATGTGTATTTTAAACAATTCTTTCTAAGTGAACCCTAATTAGGTTGCAGGAGTGAAATTTTGCATACTTATAGCTGAATACCTCACATCAAACGACAAACCATAAAATTTTGAAAATGTCGTACATTTAACCCTTCGGGCTCCCACATGCCTATTTTAAACAATTCTTTCTAAGTGAGCCCCTAATTAGGTTGGAGGCGTGAAATTTTGCATACCTATTGCTGAACACCATCATGCGACAAATCATAAGAAATTGGAAAAGTCGTACATTTAACCCTTTGGGCTCCCACATGCTTTTTTTTAAGAAACTCTTTCTAACTGAGCCCCTCATTAAATTGGAGATTTGAAATTTTGCATACTTATAGCAGAACACCTGAGGCCAGGCGACAAATCATAAATTTTGAAAAAGTCTCACGTTTAACCCTTTGAGCTACCACATATGCATTTTAAGCAATTCTTTCTAACAGAGCCCCTAATTAAGTTGGAGATGTGAATTTTTGCACACGTATAGCTGAATACCTCATAACACACGACAAATCATAAAATTTTCTAAAAGTCTTATATTATTTACTCCTCCGTGCTCTAACTTGTATATTTTAAGCAATTTTTCTAACCTCCGCCCTTTTCACCCGGGGAGCACTTTTCCAACTTTTGCCGACATCCCTTTGACCATTCTTTCCTATTATGCACCATAGCCTTACATATTTTAGTTCCAATTTTTACCAATAGGGGCGCCTACCGATCTCGGGTGATATGGGCCCAATCCCCACGACTAATATATCTACGGATAGTATGTAAAACGGGTTTTCGTTCGGATAGATGTTTGTTTAGAATCGAGTGCGCCCCCTGGTTGCTAAATTTGGAACTAACAGATTTTTCCAAAAGATAAAGTGTTTTGAAAGGAATATTAAACGAAACCCTCTGTGCGATCTGTGATCACACTTACCCACTTGTTTTAATATTATCCTAATCTGTTTACAATTAACTTAATTCGGTACTAACAATAAAAGCAGTGCATAATAAAACTTCATTTGACATTTCATAAAACTAAGTCCAGCGTAGTAATAACCTTTCTTTCTACAGTGTGGCTAGAACAAAACTTTTGTTCAAAGTTTAAATTTGGCATTATGCTAAGCGCGCCTCAAAAGGAAGTTGCAACGACGCCTTAGTCCGTGCCGCGTTTTTCCAGATAGGTTTTTAATTAACTTTTAAAGTCACTCGAGGCGTATTGAGAGATCCACTCAATGCAAAATTGTCGCGTATCCCATATTATTTAATATGATTTATTCTAATTAAATTAGTCTGTTTTTAACAATTTGATTTTTATTGCTTTTACACTGCTACTGAGCATTATATTGCACATATATATCATTAAAAGTTGTTAACTAGGCTTTAAAAGCCGATGGTACATAGAGTACACAGCCCCTGTCATTACGGATGTCCAAACCGTCCGTATATTTAAGGGTTAATATCTCGGCTAATTACTGACGATTTTTTTTTCAAAAATCATGATTAATAATGCTTTTATAATTTTTCTGCGATAGGTACCTCCAGCGCTGCTCAACACTTTTGCTGAATGCCCGTAAATCGAAGTTTGTGTGCAAAGGAAAAATGCGATTTTTTCAATAACTATGTGACCTACATTGTTAAAACTGAAGGTGACTTTTCGGTTCCTTTTGAAAGACTGGGGTGAAAACACGGTATCAACTGGCACCAAGAGGCTGCGAAATGTGGTTTGGGTGCCGATTGGTTTCTCAGTGGGTGACTGGAGTAATTACCCTCATAGCATGCATGGTCACAGTGACGTCATTGTGACGTCACTGTAAGTCACTGTGGTCACGTCACATCTGTGACCAAAATGCCACCACTCAGTGATGTCACATTGTGACTGAGATGTGAACTTCTTAGAAAACTTTAAAAAATTACAAAAATTATTAAAAACATGTTATTTACTGTAAAATATATTTTTCTGCCGGATTAACAAATTTTTTAAACCGTGGTCCAAGTTGCATCTGTGCCTCTAACAAAAACTTTTTATTTTCATATAACATAAAATGTAATTAATTCATCAGCAACACAAAACGACTTCCTAATTATGAGAATTTCATATTATTAAAAAAATGTTTTAGGTAAGCAGACCTCGACTTATCTTTTATAAAGATTTTTGTAAATGATCATCTGTTATACTAGAAGTTTCTCAAAGAGTAGTCGAAACATTTCTTTCGTTTCAAACTAAAAACTTTCTATTACAGTTAAGGCTGCAGCTTTTAATGAGCACGCAGAAAGCGTCTTCAAAGTTCAGTCATATATGCATTTCTTGCTTTATAATTTGCATTCAAGTCATTTTTTTTCCTCTTAGTGTTTCACTATTTTAAGTATTTTTTTTTTTTATTCTACTTCTTTCAAACGTTTAAAATAGAATTGACATTTTCCGAATATAAAATTAATGTACAAAATTTAGGCAAAGCCCACGACATAATTAATTATTCATGTTTTATTTTTTGTTTTCAAAATATATCTTTAAAAATTATTTTACAAGTTTTATTCTACAGAAAATTAATATTAAGAGAATGACAGATTGACAAAGAAAAACTCATCTCTTCTCGATAATCTTGTTGTATTTTTTAAGAAGATATTTTGTATATATTACCTGTGATACAAATTTTACTTTTAAAAACAAGGAGGGAGTCATCATTATTACCATTAAATTAATTTGTATACATTTTGAAAATTTAAGCAATGTTTTATCTAGTAAACTCTAATTATGGATAATATTATTATTATAATTTACGTAAATGAAACTTTACAATTCAATAAAACTGATAAAAATAAAAGATGAAATACAATAAAACATTTTCAAACAGGAAATTGAATTAGAGACAATTTGACAAAATTATTACTCATTTAATTTCCTTCCGAAACTGTTGTATAGAAAAACAAATAAAACCAAAAAACATCTGCTTCGAACTTCGAAACTTAAAAATCGTCTGCATCTGCACTATTTCAGTTGTTACCACTCGACCGCAGAATAACGGATAAAAGTAACAGTGAAACTTTTTAGAATAAACGCGGGACACTGGACAGTTCTGTGGACACTGAAGTTCTGTGGACACTGGACAGCATAGATGTGTTGACACGGATTTAAAAACTGAAACAAGAACGTTCTCAGGATCCAAGTTAGTTCAGCTAACAAAATATAAACCCGAGAAAATTACGGTAGCTTTGACTTGTTGAAGATGATTCAAGTCATTGCTATCGTACTTATAATCGGATTTAATTGGTTCCCCAAAATCAAAGTATCACGTACAACGTCAATGAAATTAGGTATGTAAAAATATTATTTTCCCTGTTTGCTTTTTTTTTTTTTTTAATATTACAACAATTTTAGTTAGTTTCTCATTAACATGCTGTAGAACATAAATATTTCATTACATTTATTTTTTATTTTGCTGAAATATCTAAAATATTATTTTCCTTGTTTGCTTTTTCTTTTTTTAATTACAATGATTTCAGTTATCTTCTAATAAACATGTTATAGAACACAAATATTTCATTACATTTATTTTTTATTTTGTTAAAATATCTAACTTCCTTTTCAACAGCTTTGATCAGATTATTAAAATTAGTGATTTAAATTGCATTTTAATCTGGTTTATTTTCTTATTTAAATATTGGGTTAAAACCACATGGTGGCATAAATATAAAAGTACATGGACAAGTATTATCATCAATCATTAACATAATTAATAGACATTTAAAGATAATTAAATTATTTAAAATTTTTGGATGTTATTAACGTTTACCATAGCAAGACCCCTATTTGTAATGAAGTTTGTAGCATGTTATTTCATTTACAGGGACAGTCAATTGTATTCCATTACATTACGGCTTGTGGGAAAAAAATCGTTTCAAATGATTTTTAATGATTTTACACGCTTTCAAACAGAATAAAATTGATATGCATTTATGAAGCGTACTAAAATGTGCATTCCATAGAATATGCGATGCAAAGAATAGTTATTGTTCATTTACAGGGCTAAAAAAGGAATTCCAATACATAATGATATACGGGTGGAGGGAATTGTTTGCGGCGTACTTTATTTATGTTAATCTATTTGATATGTAATGAAATTGATATACGTCGTTGAGGTTTACATACTATGAATTATTTCATGTATAATACGAAGTGTATATAGCATTTACAGGGACACACAAAATATTTCAGATACTATATTGTATCCGAAGTACTGTTCATTAGCGATGATTGCTGGAAATACATTTTTAATTATGATATACACTTTTATGATTCACTACATTTATGCATAGTATATGGTGTATATATATATGCTATAATTCATATACAGGAATATACAAAAGTATTCGAAAGGGTTACTGGGTATTGCTTAAAGGAGGTTTTTAAATAAGTTATGCATTTTAACGCTGCACTGTATTTAATTTACTAAGAAATGTTTGTAGTATATAGATAAAATGATATACAGGGTCACGCAAAGAATTGGATACGTTGCCATCTATGAACCATAATTTCTGGAAATGTAATTTCAGCAGTTTTAAGAGTGTTTTAGCTTGAATAAAATTTTAACTAAATAGTGGCGTGTAATAAAGGTTCTAGGTAAACTACAGTGTTGTACATAATTATTTAAGTATGTTTCCATATATTAGTATAAATTCCTGAAAGAGAATTTCAACCTGTTATGCGTTTCCTTGATAAACTAAATTTTTCCATTATATAGTATATATATACCAATCTACAGATCAAATACAGGACTGTTTAAAAGAATTAGAAAACATATTTGGCTGTGGATGGTAGGATGTCAACGATTTTAATCGGTTGATTTAAATCAGCGATTAAATCATGATTTTAATCAACCGATTTTTTAAAAAAAATCATTGATTAAAATCAAAAATTTTCTAAATGTTTAAAATGTCAAAAAAAAAAAGTATTAAAATCTAACATGAACATAATTTGAAAGTTTCTACAGGTATTTTGACTTATTAATAAACAAAAAAAGAGCTTTAAATAATTGTTTCTAAGCTTAATTCATTAGTATTGTAAAATAATTAAAAACAGTTGAGTTTGTAAAAAGCATTGTTTTTAAGTTTTTATCCAAATTAAAACAGTTTCATTTAAAAATGATATTTAAATCTAACATAATTTGCAATGTCATAATTTCCTTTAGGTAATCAATTTATGCATTATGTTATATAAAATACACATAGCAAGTATAATTACATTTCTACAAGTAAAAGAATAAATAGTAATTAATAGCAATCTCAAGTTAAAGAAGAATGAAAGAATGACATCTGCTCAGCAGCTAAATTGTAAATGAATGCATAAGAGAAAAAGAAATAATTGGTATAAAAATGCTAAGCACAGCAAGAGCTTCTTTGGCATAGGTTGAATAAATGTTTATTATTATTATTATTATTTTATTTTATTTTTTTTTGTAACTCATATATATTAAAAAATTGAACCATTGAAAGCTAATAGAGGTAATAATGCTGTTACTTAAATATTTTGAGATTTCAGATATTAGTGGCTAACTTATATTTATTCTATATGAATGGGTTTAACTCATTTTCATTTTTTTTTTTTTTTTTTTTGGTTAGCATACACGTACATGTGTGTAAGTATAGATTTTGGTGGTTTACAGAAATTTTCCTAAATACAAATGCAAAATGAACTGCAAATAATATTTGTTAGTTTTGTTATTTGTGCTACTAACTAATGAATTTTACTTATTTGCAGTTTTTATTAATTCTGTAATTACTTATACTGCTTCTTCTAGGCCATTTTGTTTAATGGTGCCACACCATGCCCCTTTTGAAATTGGCAAAATGCACCCTGCCTTAAAAAAAGAAAAAAAAAAGTTGAAATTTACCTGTAGTTGTAGCCAGAGATTTCTTGTAAAAATCATACAAATCATGAAAAAAATCATACAAATCTGATTTAAATAAAAAAAATCTGATTTAAATAAAAAAAAACGATTTTATTTATTTTTTTTTTTTTTTAAATTATGATTTTTTTTACACCTTAGTGGATGGTAACTGCGTAAATCAGTTTTTAAATGTTTTACGCGTTTTCATGTTTACTTAGTTATATTATTTACGTTATTTCCCCCGATGTCTTGATAAAACATTTAGGAAGAGTTGGAAAGTGTTTTATAATCTATGCCTAACACATGATATATCTTACTTGTTGTTTCTATTTCCCAGATCAGTCTTTTCATATAAAACATACCAAATCTAATTATCTCATATTCACAAAATACAATATATACGGGAATAAAAAATTTAAATAAATAGGGCTTATCATGTAGTTCTATAAGTAACAGTTGTATTAATGTCCGTTAGACTCCATGTTCGTATTTAAAAAAGCAATGACAAATCATAACACATTAAAAAGCTTACACATTCTTAATATTAAGCTTGAATTCAAGATCACGCTAACTTAATAAAAAAAGATGTCAGTTAATAAGCATTGTTTTTTAAATGGAAAATTAAAAATATTTTAGAAGAATAGGACTCCAAAATAGCGATATCTTGCTAAAAAGTACGGTAAAAAGATAAAATTTTATATTTCAAACAAAACTTTACTTTAAAATTATCGTAGTTTTTATGACAAGAATCATCACAGTATTAATACTTGGACATTTTTCCAGAGAGAAACATTCGCCTTGCATACAATATTTCAAATGAAAATCAAATTTCAAATAAATTGCTTAAAAGGCGCAAAGGCCAACATAGTGAAAAATATCCACGCCGGGTCTCGATCCCGGGTTATCAGTATAGCGCACTGACATTCTACCGACTAAACCACATGGAACGATACCCAGCCTGGAAATTTTCTCCTTATTACATGTTGGCAAGGCTACAAACGCCGCACAAGATGGAATATTTATCGTGAGCCACCGTCATGGGGCAAACACGAAACTTAATTAAACCAGCATCGATTAAATATATATTAATACTTGTAAATTTTTCCAGAGAGAAACATTCGCCTAGCATACAGTATTTCAAATGAAAATCAAATTTCAAATTAAAATTGCCTTTTAAGCTATTAATTTGAAATTTGATTTTCATTTGAAATATTGTATGCAAGGCGAATGGTTCTCTCTGAAAACATTTCCAAGTATTAATATAGTTTCAATCGATGCTGGATTTAAGTTTCGTGCTTGCGCCATGTCGGTGGCTGACGATAAATATTGCATCTTGTGCTGCGTTTGTAGCCTTGCCAACATGTAATAGTGAGAAATTTTCCAGGCTGGGTATCGTTCCATGTGGTTTAGTCGGTAGAACGTAAGTGCGCTATACTGATGGCCCGGGTTCGAGTTCCAGCATGGAATCTTTTTCACTAGTTCGCCTTTGCGCCTTTTAAGCAATTAATTTGAAATTTGATTTTCATTTGAAATCATCACAGAGTTTATGACAAGTTCGTCACAAATGACACATATTTCACAAATTGGTCACAGTGTGACTTCAAAACATTGTCACTTTCGTCACAGGTTCGTCACAAAGTTAATGCCAAAATAGTCACAAATGACACACTTTTCACAAATTAGTCACACCGTGACTTCACAGAGTGGTCACAATGTGACGTCACAAACGACCTCTAAAACGGCCATAACGACCTCACATTCTAGTCACTGTGACGTCACATCCACGTCACGTGACGTCACATCGACGGTCACAAATTCACAGTGTGACTTCACAACGGCGTCGCCGTGACGTCACCATGCCTTACGGGTAAGGTGCTGTGTAGTAGAAATCTGGCACCCCACTGGGGACTGACACTTAACGCGTGCACTGTGACGTATATCAATCACTTCGTTGACAAGTGATTGACACACGTGTACGGCTGTGTACAGCTGTAAAACACAGATAGCACACAGATATCGGCCAATTTTCCGATCAATATTGGCCAATATCTCGAAAGTCACTGCATGTCAGACGTCAAATTTAGAATATTTGCCGCTATTCACAGATGAAACTTAAAATTAGTTTTTAAAAGAAAGCATCCAAACTAATTTTTTGCGATACTTATAACATTATAATACGTAAACAATGTTCTAAATAATAAAATTTAACAAGTGTGCTATTTTTAGAAAACATGATTTTTTAAGGCCGTATTTTTAATATTTTATTTATATTGACTAGTGTTTTAAATTGATATTAGTATTCCAACATTCACAGATATCTATCGACATTCGTAAAAACAATATAATTTTTCAGACTTTTCAAGATATCTGTTGACATTTCGCGTATCTAACGAAGTTCGTAATCTTGACCAAAATGAATGGAAAGTTCTGAAAGACGCACATTTCTATCGTTTTCGTCGAAGAGTATTTTATAGAGACGCCTGCCATGAAATCTACATATTAAAAAATTTTTCTTTAGGAATCTATAATTATTTATATATATGTATATATATTTGAAAAAAATAACATAGAAATCTATTGAGATTGGTAAGGAAAATTTTCTGTAGTACAATTTATATAGAAATTTATAGAAATTGCAATATGAAAAATTTCTCAATAAAAGCCTTTGATATTAAAATCTATTGATAGTGCTATATACAAACTTAATAGGGAAATCTGCAATTGTTGCTCTAGAATTATTTGTATTTAAAACAATAATGTAGTGCCTACAACGATGTTAAAACAATTGTTAATTTTATAAAAAACGACAGATGCTTTTTTTATGACATAATGTTTTTACATAAAAACAGAGATCAATTTATGTATTTTTAAATGGATACTATATTTATCTTTTTAAAATGGTCTCGAATTTCAGATTTTTAAAATAACTTTATTTTTTATTATTGACAGAATACAAGTTTAGTTTTAAAAGTAGGTCACTAGTTTTCAACATAATTTTATTCTAACAAAATTCATAATAAAAAATTATATTTAAATAAATTTTTGTTTAAAGAATGTAAAAAAAAAAAGAAGCCGATTGTGATTGAAAGAGTATGGGATAATTAAATTATAATTTTGTCAGACATTTTTTTCGTCGCTAACAGAAAAGTCTGCTCCCACCACTTTCTACTGAAAGTTTCTTATTGCTACATTTTCCCTGGGTAATATTCGTTATTATTTAATAGAGCCAGGTTTCTTTGCCTTATTTTGTGTAAGACTAGAAATCTCTTGAGCATAAACTTCTCCCATCTCTGTGATGAGTTTACGTTCACCTCATTTGCAAATCGCAGATTTTGGGGTTCAAAAAAGAAATCAATATCTAAAAACTTATAATTTAATATTTAAAAATGTTATTCTGGTATGTAATTGAGTCGATCTGAAAGTCGTGTTGCGTTGGGAAAATCAATTCGTACCGGAAAATTCTGCCCGGTAATTATTAGACATTAGATATCGGAATCAATCTCTAATAATTAAATGTTAGAATTTTCCAGTACGAATTGATTTTCCCAACACGACGCAACATTCCGTTCGACCCAATAGAAATATCGATCAACATTGTATGTGTGCCATTATTCTCCCTTATGATACATCCTTTCACCCTCTGAAGCACCATGGTTTTTGGATGCCTCCCTTTCACTATAGCTAAGGGTGTAATTCTGGTTTCTATAGGGGGGTCGCTGTTAAGACAAGTGTTTCACCCCTAGGAGGTGCCATATGTAACCTCTAGTTTTAACAGTGTAGGGTAAACGCTATAATTTTTCTGCAAGATTTAAATTAACGACTACTACCTCTAATTTTTTCATAATTTTAGTTTCAGTAGTTTCGGAATTAGATAGAGAAGGGGGGGGTGATATATGTTCGTGCTACATTTTCGACGATGTCTTTGAAAATATAATGCCTAAAATTAAAAGAAATGTATTTTTGAGTTCAGCGTTACGAAAGCTTTCACACGATATCCCACATAATATGCAAAGAAAAGATTTTTTTCAAGTAACTTAATTAGCCCCTCTACATTTTTACTAAATGTATTTGTGAATGTTTAATAATCTGAAAGTATGTGGGTCAATAGCCTTTATTACTTCCCCCAATTTTAATTTTCCACGTTCCATAGTTTACGAGTAAAAGGGCTGTGACAGACAGACAGACACAGGAGTGATCTTATAATGGTTCCGTTTTTACTTTTTAAGTACGAAACCCTAAAAATAATTAAATCTGAAAACTTTTCGATAAAATCATAAAACGTGGACTGTTTCGACACGGCGGCTCATGTTTGTACTACCAAATATGCATATTTTACAAGAAATTTTAAAAAGAGCTTGTATACAGTTATATTTATAACCGTTGAAAATTTCAGAGAGTTCATATGACAAGAATTATTATTTTTGTTTCTTATGTTAAAGAACCCTACTCGAAAATTAAAAAAAGAAACGATAAGAAAACATATTTCTTTTACAACTATCACTATTTTTTCGCGAAATTTTTACACGGGTGCAAAAACATTATATTTATAATCGATTGAAATTTCAAGGAGTTCAGACCACAAGAACTATTTAACCCCCTGACCGCCGAGCGAAAGGGCAGAATTGTAATGTTGTTTTCTCGGTATTTTTTTAAAAAGTCTGAAAAAAGTTTATTTTTATAACAGGACATAAATAAATTTAATTGCATATTAGAGTATAAGCCTTAAGAGTATTATACATAACAAAATATATTAAAACTGTATTATATTTGTAGAATTATATTAATTTAAAAAATGCTTCTACTGCAGTGAAACCTACAGCTTAGTGAGCGGATATATGAGTTCGCGGCGCTGAGAAGTTAAAAAAAAAAAAAAAAAAAAAAAAAAAAAAACTATGAAATGACCTTGCGTGAAAAATCAAAAAATGTCTTCTTACCAGAGCATTTACCACCAAATACCAATATTGTTTCGTGAATTTTTCATAAATTCATATAAAATCCCCTTAAAGATATAAAATCACACAAATTTTAAGTTTAGGTAAGGTTTTTATCGCGGCCTGTCCGCTAGTACTATATAAATACGACAGATCTTTTAACCCGGGAATGTTCGCGTGTATCCATTATATGCACGATTTATACTTCTCCACCAATAAATTCAAATAAAAATCGTTTTAATAGTTGGTATTTCTCGCACATTCTGCTATTAAATTATTTGAAGATTACTTTTCGAAAAATAGTTGTGAGAAATGTAATAACAGTGCGCACCCTGGGTATGTCATACCCTGCGCGTGTAATCCCGAGTTAAAATAGTAAGAGTGAAACGTACTTAAGAATATTGGTTTATATTTTTCAAGTTTAATGGATCTTTAACAAATCGTAGGCTATATTGAAAATATTGGTGTGAAAATTTGGTATTAGAAAGATGCAATACTATTGTGTGATATTCTATATGAAAAAGGATTGCCTTTGATATCAGAATCTTTAAGGATTTATTTGCCGAGATATTTGTAACAACAGCACAAGCAAAATCCTTTAGAAAGCATTTTTGTGTTTGTTTTAGAGCTTTTATTTCGAATTTGCTAGGTGTTCTTTTCTCTAAAATAATCCCGCTATTGCCGATAGCATCTGTGAAAATCGTTTAATGGATGTTGTTGAACAGTTCAAGGTATACTTTTTATGGTTTATATATATAGTAGTTTTTTTTTATTTAAAATCTAAAGTTTTATGAGGAATATAAAATTTTTATTATTTAATATTTAAAAGATTATTCAGTCTTTATTTTAAAAAGACAAAAGGAAATTACTCGTCTAATGTAACAATATAATTAATGAACTCTGTAGTAAGAAGGTAATCACGGATATATCAATCAAAATCTTACAACTTAAAAAAAAAAAAACGAAATCCAATCTTTTTTATGTGCGTTCGTAATTATATAAATACGTAGCACCTATAGTCGTCATTCGGTCCGTCTGTCTGTCTGTCCGTCCGCATATAACAGAGCAAAAACTACCCAACCGAATGGTCTGAACTTTTAGTTACATAATTGTTGCAAAATTTTGTCGTGTCCTTTCAAATTTTATGAAAATCGGATGTATAGTTTAATTACATGGACATTCAAAAGATTTTTGTTACATTACGGCCAATCGGAAAAATTATTGCAAGTGCATTCTAATGATGTTACAACCTTCCGAATGGTCTGAAATTTTAAATATATAATTGTTGCAAAAGTTTTTCGAGTCATTTAAAATTTTATGAAAATCGGATGTATAGTTTAATTACAGGGACAGACAAAAGTTTTCCGTTACATTACGGCCAATGGGAAAAAATATTGTAAGTGCATTTTAATGATGTTACAACCTTTCGAACAGAATGAAATGGATATGCACTTATAAAGTGCGCTAAAATGTACATTCAGTACACTATGCGGTGAACAAAATATTTATTAAACTAGTTATAGTATGAACGTACCCCTTTTGCCACGTTTGACGAACAATTTCCAACTTGTTTACTTTAAGCAATACTTTTTCTCTGTTCTAACATATAGTCATCCTATTTCCTTCTTGCAGTCGTCTGAAAAGTGAATCAGAAAATAAAGGTATTTGTAACCTATGCGCAGTTTTTAATCGAAACAAGTAATATACTGAGGACATAAATAAGTAGGAATAGTTTATTTTTCTGAATAATTACTAAGGATATTAATGTATTTGTCATAATACTTACCATACGAAATTCTATATGAGAGGCGCGCAACCATAGTAGACAAAGACCATTTTGAAAAAAAAATGAGATAGTCCATTTAGAAGGTGCATAAGATCTGTTTTATCCACTCCCACAGTGAACCAAGTCTGCTTTCACACACTTTCTCATATGTGTCATCTGTTTTGTGTCATCTTGGTTTACCATGGGAGTGGACAAAACAGATTTTATACACCTTCTAAATGAACTATCTCACATTTTTCGAAAATGGACTTGGTCTACTATGGTTGTCAGCCCTCATATATGAAACTCAATACATTTAAAACTCTACACTACGCATGAAAGAATTGTCATCAATTCTTTATGGGAGCGGAAGATCTTTCTCTAATAAACCGGCAGGCGGCAACACAGACAACCACCTCATCGAGTTCACGACTGAAATTATAGAATTAGTTAAAACTCGATTCGCATATTAAAATGTAATCGGTCTGCCAAGTCATATCTTGGTGAAAAATACATGAAAACCCGATTTTAGCGGTTGATTTAGCGGTTTACCGTTGTATTTTCCTGCATCCAAAGGTATGAAAACATGAAGGACTGTGAGCAGGAAAACACAATGGCAAACCTACCAGTCAATCACTAAAACCGGGTTTTCAGGTGCTTTCCACCAAGATATGACTTGGCAGATCGATTGCATTTTAATATACGAATTGAGTTTTAACTAATTCTGGAGTTTGAACTCGATGACGTACACTGTAAAAAAAAAAAAAAAAAAAAAAAAAAAAAACGGACTAAAATAGGGAAATACTTCTGGCAATCGAGACGCCAGTACTATTTCCGTATTTTAACGGAACTTTATCCTAGTAAATTACAGAAAATTTTCCGTTAAATAAAAAAAAAAAAAAACGGAAAATTTTCTGTAATTATCTGGGAAAAAGTTCTGTTAAAATACGGAAATAGTACTGGCGTCTAGATTGCCAGTATTATTTCCCTGTTTTAGTCCTTTTTTTATTTTATTTTATTTTATTTTATTTATTTATTTATTTATTTACAGTGTAATTGTCGGTACTACCGCCTATAAGAGCAGAGCCTTATTTAATGACACAAAAAAATATAACTCCCTCTGAAGCAGATTGTGGCTCCAGGTAGAACGAAAAATAAGTAAGAAAAATCATGAGTTAAGCATGGGCTCCAACATTTCCAGAATACTTTAACAACACTTCGCTGTATAAAAAGGTAAAGAAGATACCTAAGTATACATTGTAGAAAACGTATAACACATTTTGAAAACCAGATTTCAACAATTACTGCCCATTGCCGGAATACTACTCGAATTCTTTTGTGCGGCTCTATATATAAACTATAGATTTGTACAGATTCTACATATTAAGCTAAAATTTAGTTTAGTAAGAAAACGCATAACACAGGTGGAAATTCACCTTTTGCAATTTATCCCAATAGTTGGAAACGTGCTTGAATTCTTTTGTACAGTCCTGTATAAAAAGTACAGATTTTTATTAAGCTGAACATTAATTCAGACAAAAACCTTTTTAAAACAACCGAAATCACACTTCCAGGAATTAATATCTATAGGAGGCATTTTATTTATATGCTACAAACATCTCTTAGTATACTAAATGTAGTTGGGGTTCCAAATGCCTAGCTCAAATTAAAAAACACCTATAAGCAATTCATGCTTGTACCCAGTAATGCTTACGAATTCTTTTGTTAATCCCTGTATATTCGCTATAGAATTTATGCACACTATGTAGTATGTTTAAATGTAGTTAACTATGCATCCCATAACTGCAAACTCACTTTCAGCAATCATTCCCAACAGACAGCACATCGGATACAGTCTTGTATCCGAAATCTTTTTTTGTGTCCTTGTGAATATGTAATGCCCATCATATTCCACAGCAAGCATCTTGTAGTAAACCTCAGTAATGTATATCAATTTCCTCATGTTTTAAATAATGCAACATAATAGAAATGAGATGCGAACAGTTTTACCCCGTAGACCATTATATAACCGAACTCTTTTGTGTGACTCAGTAAATGACTGTTAATGCCTTGCACCCCATATTCTACAAAAAACATGTATTAGTGCACCTCAGAAATTCAGATAAATTTCGTTATGTTTGTAACAGAGTAACATCATTTAAATACGCCGCAAACGATTTTTCTTCATAGACCGTAGTATAACTGAATACTTTTGAGTTCCCCTACATGTACTGTAAGCGCTACACATAATACACTCTATAGTAACCATCCTCAAGTGAACCTGAATAATGTATATAAATTTAATAATATTTAAAATATTGCAACAATATTAAAATACACAGCAAATGATTTTTCCCCTTAGACAGTAGTGTAACGGAATACTTCTGAGTGTCCCTGTAAATGAACTATGAATGTTACACACTTTATTTTCAATACCGAATATGGTGAATCTCATTAACGTATATCACTTACATCGCAATCGGAGAAAAATTACGCGACTTAGAGCCCGGAGCGATAGACGGACAGACAAACCCAATTCATAAACACCTTTCAACTACCTTGGAAAGTGTTAAAAACAGGCTATCGCGGTGCGTGACACGTGTCACTTTTTTATCCTTTGAGTCACGTGGTGCTCGAAATGCAAGTGAACGGAAAAAACAACACGTGACTCTAGCGTCCAACACCAAAGGTAATACGGAAGCCTGTCTCTTTCGCTGGCCTCGCTGCAGGGCGCAGTGACGGAACAGGACAAAATTTAATCCAAAGCAAATTAGTAAAATAGTACCTCTTTTCCCCACGAATATTTTAAAGGAAAATTTGAGTAAATAATTGCATAATATAGTTAAAGTGAATCGCGCTTTTCATATGCATTTTTAATGTGGAATCATAATCTGCACTTATTCTTATACCGTATTAACATTTTAAACATATAATTTGGTCATAATTTTTTAAATAAATTATAATTTATAAAAGTCAAATCATACCACAGTGGTGGGGTACAGCCACATAGATATCTTAGTTTTACAGGAAATGAACAATTTTAAACTTATTTTAAAGGAAAATTTGAGTAAATAATTGTGTAATATAGTTAAAGTGAATCGAGCTTTTCATATACATTTTTAAAGTAGAATCATAATCTGCACTTATTCTTATACCATATTATCATTTTGGACAAATAATTTGTTCCTAATTTTTTAAAAGTACATTATAATTTATAGAAAGTCAAATCATACCACAGCGGTGGGATAAAGCCACATAGATATGTTAATTTTACAGGAAATGAAAATTTTTAAAATTTCTTTTACTAACGAACAATATATTTTATTCTACAACTTCAACTAAGGAACAAACTAATAATATTTAAAGTACAAGCCTAATAATTTAATATATAAAGACAAAAGGATAATTATCTTTATTACAACTTGAGAAATTGCAGAGAAAGATTCTTTTCTCTAACTTTATGAATATCATAACTACGCTTCTGCATGTAGTTTTGAATGTTTGAGCTTCAAATATTGTTTGCGGGCAGTTTAATTATTGTTTTCCAATAACCACCTTTTCTTATCCCACGTCGGATATGCTGTTTTATTAAAAGAATATAGATCATAAAACAAGTATTAAAAATGTATTTTTAAATGCAAGTTATAGTTTCATTTTGGGAAATAAATCCTTATAAAATACTCTATACTTCTATGTACATTATTCGAATTAGCAAAGAATAAGCATTTTGTGGCATCAGAGACTGCCGCGCAATTCTCTTAAATAAAACGCTAAAGTACGTGGCGGCGAAACAGTGGTTATTTCTCTTTTGCCGATGGCAACGAGTGGTTTGTTTTTTATAATAATAATTTGATATGTAAAAATGAAATTTTGTAACTATCTGCCTTTCTATACAAAAGCACAATTTAAAAACAAGAATTGTGAAATTTCACATACATGCACATTAAAACACGGCTGAGGCAACTAAAGTAATCCTGAAGCGAAATAAATTATAGTTAGTTTTTAATTAATAAAAAACAAACAATCTATTAGCCTTTTTCTATATAATTTTACAATCTTTCGTTATAGCATTTGCCAAAAATTCAAAACTCACACAAAAAAATTCTTTACACAACAATTAATTTTCAAATGAAATATTTACACGTGTAAAATGAATAAAATAAGAAGTTTCAAGAAATAAAAAGAAAATTAATATGACGTCAGTGGTATGATATGTTGACAAGTAATTTTGAAACTGATTTTTCCAAGCAAAACTTCTTATCCTGGCAACGCCGAATACTTCAGCTAGCAATAATATAAAATGTTGTAGTAAATTAAGATAATGTTCCCACTTAAAAGTTTTAAAAAATAGAATAAAATTATTAAATAAATTTTAATCACATAAAGTATATAAGTGTCAGTATGGAGATACCATAATACCTGCTTCACCTTCTGACCTTTTCACTATTGACAACTTCCACTATTTCAACCATTACTCACTAGAGTGTGCTCCAATTGAGTCAAAACTGAAGTATCCGGTTTTACCCGGCTTTACAGTTTTACCCTATTCACCCCTGCGTGTTATAAAAATTACAGAAAATCCGTCTTAGATCTCTATTAATTAAAAATTTACTAAACGAAATTTTCTTTACGCAGACTTTTTCATTGGATAAGAACGTTAGAGAGTTATAAATATTCAAAAATTATAAAATAATCATTGCTCATTTGCTTAATCCTTTTTATATTTGCTCATGAGTTTCAACTTATTAGAGCTTCTTTCATCTGAGACAACAGATATTGGGAAAATAAAGATAAAAAGATTTTGTGTCATGTAGAAAGGTTTAGTTAACAATCTTTAAGTCTGTAGTGTCTTAAAAGTTCCCGTACTGAGGACATAATGCATTTATTATTCACAAAACAACAAACTTTTAAAACGATTACCTTTATGCTAATGATAAAAAGCACTTTTAACCCTTCACCGCACCACGTGACATATCTGGCACATACCTAAAAACACCGAAATTCTTATTATGTGCCATGAAATTGGTCAATATGATATCTATTCCTGATTAAGAAGAGTCCAAAGAATGGAATAACACTTATTTTGTCCATATCAGATGGCTGCATTTGACAAAAAATTAGAATTTGTTCTTCGGAAACAAAAAAATTTTCGATCAATCTATTAAGGTAAAATTTATTCATTACTTTTACTGAATACTTAAAAATATTAATGTAAAATAAGTTGCAGGGTTTTAAGCAGATAAAATTAATTAATTTAAGCTCATTTATTTGTAATATAGAGCAGTACAGTATTTTAAAACCCTAATTCTGTACATAGGGTACACGCCATAAAATATCAAATTTTAGCTGAAAATTTGAAATTTTTTTAAAAATATTTTTCCCATTATTTGACCATAAAGTAGATATTAACACATGGAAATTATTCTAGAGAGAAACATTCGCCTTGCATACAATATTTCAAATGAAAATCAAATTTCAAAGTGATTGCTTAAAAGGCGCAAAGGCCAACATAGTGAAAAAGATTCCAAGCCGGGACTCGAACCCGGGCCATCAGTATAGCGCACTGACGTTCTACCGACTAAACCACTTGGAACGATACCTAGCACGGAAAATTTCTCACTATTATATGTTGGCAAGGCTACAAACGTAGCACAAGATGGAATAATTATCGTGAGCCACCGACCTGGGGCGAGCACGAAACAGAAATAAATCCAGCATCGATAGAATCTATATTAATACATGGAAATTATTCCAGAGAGAAACATTCGCCTTGCATACAATATTTCAAATGAAAATCAAATTTCAAAGTGATTGCTTAAAAGGCGCAAAGGCCAACATATATTCCATCTTGTGCTGCGTTTGTAGCCTTGCCAACATATAATAGTGAGAAATTTACCGAGCTAGGTATCGTTCCAAGTGGTTTAGTCGGTAGAACGTCAGTGTGCTATACTGATGGCTCGGGTTCGAGTCCCGGCTTGGAATCTTTTTCACTATGTTGGCCTTTGCGCCTTTTAAGCAATCAATTTGATTTTCATTTGAAACATTAAGTAGATTTCAAATAATTATTTTCATAAAAATAGAAACAATCGTACAGTGAAGGGGTTTCCTCCACATCACGTAGGAAAAAATACTGAGCTTACATTTATAATAAATGTTTAAAATGTCCACACCTTTCTAGGAGGCAAAGCTGCGCATGTTTGTAGAAACGCGTTCTACCGGCAATAATGAATCATAGTTTGCAGTGTTAATTTATTAGCAAATGCTATTGCAAGGGAGTTTCAATAAAAATGTATTCATTTACATATGAAGCCCACAGCAGGGGCTACTTTGTTCCAAAACTTAAAAAATAGTTAAAAATAAAAAAAATAAAAAAAAATTCCTCTTTAAAACCATACAGTTTGCTTCATTGTTTCCTGTTAACTGTTTACAACTTCCTTTCGACGTTGGAAAATCACATATAATATTTTTTAATAATGGAAATGTGAGTGGAACAAAGACAAAGTGGCCCAAAATAGCCCCGGTTGACGGTACATTTACTGCTTTGCTGCTCGTTAATCTGCATCGAGTCGAACTTAATGCAGTAAAACCTGTGAAAACAATACTTGTCTATACCGAAAATTTTCTCATTCTTCAGAAAGGAAAAACGCACAAATCTACCTGCTAAGACGAAATATTTCTCTGGTCCTTAGCTATTTAGTTTTTTACGGGATTTAATGTATTTTGTGAAGTAAAAGCAGCGAAAACGGAACCTGTTTATAATGAATTCCCATCTTAATATAAAAAATTTCATAGTCCCTACGGAAAGTATACCATCAATTGTAACTGCTTAATCGGAAACCTCTCCAAATGGAATTTGGTTACGCTGACTAACGATTTCGCTTTCACATATTTTACCGTATATGATTATTGTGTTGATTTGGTGCAGTAAAATCTACTATGACGGAAACCCAAGAGTTAGTAGAATCATTCGGTTTTAAACAGGTTTCTGTATTAACAGGTCATTGTATGGTATTCTTTCTGTAGGGATTATTCATTTTTTACGTTTAAGTCAGTATTCCTCTATAGATAGGTCAAATGAATTTTTTAATCGATTTTTTAAAGATTTTAAGGGTTATCTGTCCCCTTAAATACTCATCAGTCATATTACAAATCCCCTCTCTAATACTATTAAACCTATGAGTTTGGATATAATCCGTAATTTACAAATTTCTATTTGAAAAATTAAAATTTCTCTGCGACCTCTAAAATAACGGTAAACACTGTATACTTCTGTAAACTCTTTTCTGTAACGTTTTCTTGAAATATGTTTCTTTTTTTATTTGGCAAAATGTTTATGAAGTACGCAGTTAGTTCTGTTATATGCGTTAAAATCTAATTTACATCTTATTTACTTCACTTTGATTTTAACAATTCTATTGGGCTGTGCGAAGCGTTAACAACGGCGCCGGCAAAGATTCAATTTAGCACCCCCACCCTCCCCTCTCCTCTCATTCTCTTTCTGACAGGTGTCAGAAATTAATAAATTTCAGAAACAGAATTCCATTGAATAAATATTTCTCGTTTACTTTGCGACTTTAAAAGGTTTAATTTTAATTCAGAAATTCCAAATAACTAAGCAACATAAGAGAATATTGAACTTATTTGTTAGAGAGCGATTTTTGGTCACTACGCAAAATAACTTAAAAGTATGATGCAAAATTTCAGAATATATTATGTAGCCAGTCTGTATCAAATGAACTGAAA
This sequence comes from Maratus speciosus, assembly GCA_963932465.1. NCBI lineage: Eukaryota > Metazoa > Arthropoda > Arachnida > Araneae > Salticidae > Maratus > Maratus speciosus. The sequence goes on from OZ010800.1 coordinate 191,473,518, forward strand.
TTTTCTACTTTTACTGTTGTAGATTTACATTACATTCCTGAAAGTTTGCAAATATGCTAATTATCACTTGCTTCAAAAATGTAGAAATTGAATCAATGTAAATTAAATGATGTTCACAGACTGAAATGTAAATAGATGCCGAAACTTTTATGTTAGATGTACAATTTCTTTTGTGATCTTACGCGACTGCTGTTACGCCAGTTTACTGCTCGAATTAAAAGTCTAATATGGTGTATAAAAATTAATTCTTCAAAATTTGCTTTAAAAATTTCGAAGTAAAAAAGCATATCTATCAATTTCCTCAAAAATTATTCTTTTAAAATACGTATTATAAGATACGTGAAAAATGGTATTTATTTAAATCTCTTCACACATTTGATTAAATTTAGATAAACAAATAGTAGATTTACTAAAATTAAAATCTTCTTTAAAACATATAGAACATATAGCAGACATCAAATACAACAGAAGAACCACAGCTTTGGCCAGATTATGCAACGAAGAACCGTTACGGATCAATTTTAAAAATAGCAAGTTAATTTACACATCAAGATTTTATTTACCATTCATAATCCGAGAATCAATAGAGATATTTTTACGCAACAAAAATATTTGCAATGATTCAGTGTCCCTAGATTTACCTAAAATTTGGAAAGAGATGCTATATAATTTTAGTACCAATAGTAAAAAATAATACACGCTCGCAAATAGCCAAGATAATTTTATATTTTGTTTCATGTTTTGCAATATTTTTCATTATGCATGTTGTCTCGTGACATTATTTACCATGTTATTGTTTTGTTAAATTATATGAAAACTAATCCACGTTCACAAATAACTAATTTAATTTTAATTTATTTTATGTTTGCAATATTTCATTATGCATCATGTCTCGTGACATTATTTACTATGTTTATTATTTTAAAATTATGTGAAAATATTTTCTATCGTGTATGATTTTGAAAATGTCGCCGTTGGTGCGACGAAACGATCGTCAATCTTAATAAATGATATTTTATCACTTTATAGCATTATTTTACTTAATCTGTTTATAAGTGATCATTATACATGTTTTTATAAAATCTTCTATTTTGAATAATTGGTTTTATTTCTTAAGGGGAAAAAAGAAAAATGTAAAAACAGTTAAAGTAAAAGGTACAAACAGGTAAATTTCCTGCTCCCTGGTGGTAGAATGCGGAGAGGCGACTTTTGTAGATGATGTAATGAGGGGCACAGAGTGCAAAATGTAAGAGCCACTGCAATAAGATATCACAAATGTACAGTACAACTTCAAAAATCCTGAATCATCGGGAACGAGATTATTCTGGATTTTTGAAGGAATATCAAAAGTAGTAACTGGAATATCAAAAGTAGTACTATATTCTTAATGCTGCCCTTATCTATAATTTAATTCATTGTTTAGTGATAATTGAAGAGCTGAGTGGATGAACATGTTATGCCACATTTTCTAAAAAAAATTTCATCTTCTGGATGAAAGCGTTATGAGGTATCCTATCACATGGTGAAGCTAAAATACTAAGATTCCATTTAGTCTTGAAGATTTAAGACATTATTCATTAATATTTAATATTTTAATATTTAATAATGTCAATAATATTAATAATTTTTAATATTTGAAAATTAAATATGAATAAGTTTTTCTGAGAGAGTTTAGTACCATACCTGTTAATATTTTAAACACATGGTACCAAATAGAAAATAAATCATTAAAATTTACAGCAAAAACTTTCACTTGAAATTTGTTCAAATGTAATTTTTGCTACTTAACATGTTCTTCCACTTACCTCTTCAATTATGTATGAAAAAGAGAAAATTAAATATAGAAAAATACTTTAATTGATATTTTCTATGTTACGGAAAAAAAAATTACTAAAGAGTGCAATGATTTCTTCTCTTGTAATTTCGGAAACATCGATGTCGACTTTGTTTGCTACAATTTTTTTGGCAGTTATTTAACAAGTTTTTATTTTTATTTTATAGAAATGAAGATTGTCTATTTCGGCAATAAAGTCTTGTTTCTCGAAAGCATACATTCATCCTCCAGTCAAATTTATGCATTTTTCTAGTGACATCTTTTCTTCTGCCAGTCGTTCATCCTCATTTTCTGGATTGCTAATAGTATTATCGGCGGTTCTATTTAGCACAGCATCTGCGATATTGCTCTCCGTTAAATTGTTGGTTATTGATGCATTTTCGTAAATGCTTATCCAATCATCTATAACTTTTTTTTCTTCTTATTTAGACTTAATGCATTTTCAGACTTTGCGTGATCAATCAGCTCATAAATTGCGGCCTTTTCACGGGAAATGTGAAAGCCTGAAAATTCTTTCTCATCACTGAGGTCGCGGTTGCCGAAAATTCGTTCTGGCTATATATTGTGGCATGCATTCGCCAAAGTTGTCACCAAAGTTGTTTCCGTTGATAAGCAACGACGCAGCTCCCATTAAATTTGTTCCAAAAATAATCGCCTCTGATAAATGAAAAAAAAAAAAAAAAAAAAAAAAAAAAGCCAAATATTTTTTTCTTTGCATTTTTTCTTTCGATATTGAAGTTTTTAATACAAAAGAATTCTTATTTTTCCTCTCTCATAACTTGAAATTGTAAAAGAAAAAGGAAGGGAAAAGATAGTTTTTATGCCGGATTTTTTAAGTTGCTGGGTTTCTGAATACCGGATTTTTGAAATCACTCTCTATATTATAAAATAGTCAAATCTAAAGGTTGGTTAATTGTATTTTGACAGCCGATTATCTACACTGGTGATATAGGCCCGAGGGGGGAGTGCCCTTCGTGGGGGTCTTTCTAAGGGAACCTAACCCGTATTTACGCATGGAAATCCATGGCTCGAAGAAAACCAGGAAAACTCCAAACGATTAGGCCAACGGGCGTGATTGGGATCGAACCCAGCACCTCCCGTCTACCATATTCGAGAGCAGAACCTCTCAGCCACTGGCGGGACTGTCAAATCTAAAGGACTTAATGAAAAGTAAATGTGAATTTCTTAATATAGTCTAAGGAAAGCTGTAGATCAAATAAGCAAATCATACTTATAACTGAAGCAGAACGTTCTGCTAAGAAATTTGCAGTTCTATATTAACGTTTGTTTCTCCGTGTTGCATCTCATTGGAACATACCCCAAAATCAATAATACTTATACAGTAGCTTTAAAAGACGAGTTTATCTATTACTGCTGTCTCCCAACATATCAGTTAATAAAAATTGTTCGTAGAATTCCCAGCAGACGGCAATGATGATATAATTTTACATGCCAAAGTTTTATTTATAATTTGAGAAATTTTGCATCGTTATTGCTAAAATGAACTCCTCAATTTTGTAAAATTAAGAGGCTGGAGATGCCCCAAAATAGATTTTTTTACAAAGTTGAGTTCATCTACTTCAATTCTATGGCTTATATATATATATATATATATATATATATATATATATATATATATATATGCTTAAAATGATGTATTCTAGAATCTAAGTAAATAATTTTCAAATCGGTGCTGTTGAGTAACAATGGGTTAAAAACAATTAAAACTTGAATGTGCAGAGGTAAGAATAAAATAATCTACATGTTTATACGATTTGAATAGCGATATCAGTCGACCAATACAGGATAGTATCTTTGCCGCATACAGGATAGTAGAGCAGCTGCAGTTCATGATGTACTGATTTGATAAGTGAACTCAGGATGATAGGGGGTACGTGATCAACAAATTTATTCTACGACACGTACAATCGTGGGAAAAAAAGTAAACACCCCTACTAATTCTGCAACAAATTATAGTAGAAGAAAGTTACTGGTACCAAACGATTGGAAATTAAGTCTACTTTTAAATAATATACATAAATTTTTTTAAGAGGCCGTCTACAAATCAAAACTAGTCAAAAATCTATTTTTTTTAATTGCAACACCCAATTTTCATAAGAAATTTTAAATCTTCTGTTCAAATTATGCCTAGATACAGAATTTTATGTCATTTGGATGATAAGTTTTTTTAATTATAAACTTTCAGAATTTAGAGCTTCTAATGTAAAATTTTATTTTCATATTTTTATTAATATCTCCTGGAATTGTATTCCTAATGTGAATGTTCAGGCTAATTCTCTAAACAGCTAGTTAGCCAGCGAATGCTCTGCTTGAACTGCCCACTTGTTGATGTTAGAATTCTTTAGATGTAATGCGTGGAATGTCGCTTAATAGATTTTTTTATGTTCCGTTTTGTTATTAAATGCATGTTTTGAGCCGTAAAAACTGTTGATTATTTGTCGAATTAGAAAACACCGAACCTACGACAGATGATAGATTTGATTCCAAATGAATATTTAGATAAGTCGATTAGAATAGAACAGTGATAATTTTTTGTATGGTTATAATACGGAAAAACCCAAACATAAATACATTGAAATTGTAATTTTTATAAAATGAATTATGATTTACGAAACTAATATTCGAAATATTATGAATTGCAACCTACATTTTTTTTTTCTTGTGGATTTTCTTGTGGTGTCCTGCTTTAATCACATGCAAAATTTCAATTTTATCTTCCATGTCAAACATGCTATTCACACATATTTTTAAAGTAGAATTTTCTATAATAACACATTGTATGTATTATATATATATTTTTTAATATCGCAACCTGAATATGTAAGAAAAATTAGTGTAAAGCAAAATACTTTATTATTAGTTGTTTCTTGAAGCCCGAATTTTCCAAATAATTTTATTTTATTTTGCAAATATAATCTGAATTTATTCTTATACCATATTATCATTTTAAACATATAATTACTTCAGAATTTTTTAATACATTATTATTTATAAAAAGTCAAATCATACTGTCTTAACGCAGCAGTGGGGTAAAACAACATGGATATATTAGAATAGAGGATTTTGGTGCATCGTGCCGTTAAGTTTCGATGTGAAAACGATTATTGCGCAATATAATGAATGTTTGTTTTGTTTCGACATCAAGTTGGTGAGTTGATTTTTATTAGACCTCGGTACGGTATGCTATTTCCTTCTCCCAGCTTATTTTGTGTCATCTTCAAAAAATATCGTTACCTTACGGAAGCCAGCCGTAAAACAAAGCAATACGATTAAATACTCTATAGCAATTTTTTAAACTTCTAAGCATCGCACATTTTCAATTTTTATACCGTCGTATTAGAAAAAATGTTCTTTTAAATGCATTTTGTTTGAAAACTGTATCTCCATTTATTTTTGAAATATTATTTTTTTTTTATTTTTATTTATTTTTTTTTTTTTGTAGTTTTTTTTTTTTTTTTTTTTTTTTGTAGTTTTTAGAGCCATTCGCTTAATATTGACAACGGAAGTACTCCATTTCTGTAGAAAGTAAAGGAAAATTAGTTGCAAAATAGTAATTATATATTTTTGTTGGCATTTTCTCATAACAACCAAAAGAAAATGTTATTAAAATACGTGCTATTTTGAAAAAAAAAAATATATGCGAATCATTTCTGTTAAAACAATGAAGCTATTACAAACTATATTTAATTTTAAGTAGCTATGAATCATTAGATAGCGTTTTTTTTTTCTTTTATTATTGTCGGTTTTCTTGAATGACGGCATCTTTTTGCTGCATTTGTGACTTATTTCGCGTTAGTTACGTATTATGCATGCTTTACTGTGGATGTTTAAGAGTAGATCGTAAATGTGGAATTCTTAAGCGGATGCGAATGACGTCATTTTACATAAAATAAAACGTGTGCTTCAAGTCTCCATTTATTTTTCAAATATTGATTTTTTTGTAGTTTTCAGCACCATTTGTCTAATTTTGGCAGCTCAAGTACTCCATTTATATAGAAAGTAAAGGGAAAATAGTTGAAAAATAGCAGTTATATCTTTTTGTTACCATTTTCTTATAACAACCGAAAGAAAATATAATTAAAATAAGTGCTATTTTGAAAAAATATAAACGAAAAATTTCTGTTAAAACATGGAGCTATTATAAACTATATTCAATTTTAAGTATCTATAGACGCTTTTAGTGTGTCGTCAGTCATGACGTTTTGGTTGGAAACTGACTCCAAGCAAACGGTTGCTATGCGTCATTTCTTTTTAAATATAAATCGTGGAAAATGTTACCAGTACATATCAAGTATTAAAACACTTATATGTGAGATATAGATATAAGATATAGCTGCAACACACAAACAAAATAGAAAATATAACATAGCAACCGTTTGTTTGGTGTCAGTTTCCAACCAAAACGTCATGACTGACGTCACGACTGAAATCGTCTCTATTAATGTTACAAACAAATGAATGCCTATGAATCATTAGATAGCCTTTTTTTGTCGAGTTTCTTTGATGACGGTATGGTTTTCCTGCATTTCTGTATTATTTTGCGATAGTGACATCATATGCATGCTTTACTGTAGATGTTTAAGAGTGGATCGTAAATGTGGAAGTCTTAAGCGGATGCGAATGACGTCATTTTACATAAAATAAAAGTGTGTGATTTAAGTCTTAAAATTGAAATATGTTTTATATTCATTTATATATACATATATATATATTTTTTTCATGTGGGGCAACACTAAATTCTGAAAAAGCAGAATTCCTGTTTTCTAGTTATTATTTTATTTTTTGAAAATGAATGAATATAAACAAAAAAAATGCGTGATACGCATTGAAATCTATTAAATAAACTGTTAGAAGAAATTGAACAGTATTTAGCTAGTGCTGAATATCCTTTAGAATATTTAGAAAAATGAGTGGAAAAATTAAATGTCAAATGTAAGACTATTAAGGATCATGATAATAACATTTTAAGCCTAATAAATGCGAAAAATGTCGAAAACGTAATCCCGAATATTGATCTGTATAGCCATAAAATAATATCTTACAGAAATAAATTAAAATTTAGAATTAAAAGTTTGAATTCTAATGAAAATATTACTAATAGTAATAATATTGTTTTAGTAGGGACATGCTACTGAACTGAAAAGAGTAAAATTGCCAAAGCTGAAAAAAAAAAAAAACAGATTTTTGGGGGAACAAGATAAATTTTTAGAATTTTGGAACCAGTTTGAATTGGCAATAGACAAAAACCCGAATCTAACAGAAATCGAAAAATTTGCATATTTAAAAACGTTGGTTTCAGGAGAGGCTGCAAACACGATTAGTGGTTTTGGATTAACTAAAAATAAGTATGCGGCGGTATCGCTTTTGAAAGAAATATATGGTAGACATGACATGCTCGTACACACACACTTAAGTAATATATTAAATATGAAAGGCTTGAGAAGTTCTTTTGATTTAAAAAATTTGTTCTCTGTGATTTAAAAAATTTGTACGATAAATGTCCAGTACAAATTCGAAATTTAGAGTCGTTGGGTGTAAATTCCGTTACATACAGTGCGTTACTTTGCCCAATATTATTGAAATTACTACCCCCAGATTTGACATTAGAATTTAATAGAAATCTAACGGACGGTGAAATGTTGAATATAGATAAACTTATGAGTTTTCTTAAAAATGAAGTTGAAAGTAGAGAAAGGGTATAAACTATCTATGATTTAGATGCTAAAAAATCATTTTCTAATGATAATTAAATTGAATAACGACCAAAATTTACAGATAAACAATTGAAATGTAAGCCGAGACATCAATTTAATACGAAAGGATATAAACAAAATAGTGTTTCATCTACTGAATTAATGACTTCTGTAAATAAGAATTACGTGTTTATTCTGTAATAGTGTTGATCATAATAGTGAAATGGGTAACACTTTACCGGCAGACCAGAAGAAAGAAATATTTAAAAAACAGGGAAGATGCTTTTTATGCTTACAGTGTAAACATTAAAGACTGTGAAAATATCAAAATGTGCGATATTGGCGGTAATAAACATAATAGGGCGATTTGTTTTCAATTTGAAAATGATTCCAAGATAAATGTAGATAAAAGTGTCATACCTATTTCCCATTGTGATAGCAATTCCAGTAGTAATTTGCAGAATGAAAACACGCATTGCAACATATTTTTGAAGACATGTTCTGTTATAATAAAGGATCCTAAAAATTATAATAATGAACCAGTTCGTGTCTTATTACATAATGGTAGCATCAGAGCATTCATAATTCGCGACATTTTACAAAAGTTAAAATTGCAGGTTATTAGAAAAGAATCTTTATCCGTTTATGCTTTTGGAGCCGAAAAAGCAACTGAGAAAACGTATAATGTAGTAAAGGTAAAGCTCGTAAATAGAGAACAACCCTTTTTACATATTGAAGTTGAATCTCTGGAAACAGATCAAATTTTAGCTGCTTGCTTACCCACTCCTGATAAATACATTAGGAAAACACATAATAAATTAAAAGGTTTCCAACTAGCTAATAGTTATGAATATACTAGTATAAAAATATTTCAGTTTTAATCGGCACTGATAATTATTATAATATTGTAACTTGTAGAATTAAAAGACTAAAGAATAATCTCGTAGCTACTGAAATACTTTTTGGCTGGTGTTTACAGGGTTATATGGGGTCAGCCAATGAATTGTTCAGCATGAAAATTATATTTGAAGAAAAATATATATCCGATCAAATCAGAATTTGCATCCCTTTAAAAACTGTCTCTATACCTCGGCTCGAACATTTAGGAGCCCTTTTGTCTGCTAAACTTTGCAATAAAATTGCTAAAGAATTAGCTTTTCCTGTAACTTGCTACTTTTGAACTGACTCTACATTTACTTTCTTTTGGATTAGAGGAGAAATAGAAAGATTTAAAATGTTTGTCAGAAACCGGATAAAGGAAATAAGAAATCTTAGTGATCCTAATTGGTTTCACTGTCCTGAAAAAGAGAATCCCGCTGATCCAGTTACTAGAGGTTTGAAAGTTTCAGAGTTGAAAAATAACCATCTTTGCTGGGAAGATCCCCAGTGGTTAAAGTAAGATTGGCCAAAATTGGACAATACATTCGAAAAATTAGATATTTCTGAAGTTAAAGATCAGTTAGAACTAAAGGAAAACACTGTTATAAAATCAACAATTGTAAATTTAAATCGGTTAAACATTGGTTAGATTAATCGATATTCTTCTTTTATGAAATTAATAAAAACTACTGCGTAGTGTTTAAGATTTCAGAAAAAACTGTAAACTGAAATCAGGAATTAGAAAATATGATTATTTAGATACTTCTGAGTTACAGAATGCCACCAAGAAGCTGATAAATGTTGCTCAAAATTCCGCATTTCAAACTGAAATTCGATGTTTAAAGGAAAAATGCCCTCTCCCAAACAACAGTAAGATCTTGAACTTTAATGTATTTCTGGATGCAGATGAACTTTTAACGGTCGATGGAAGGCTGGAGTTTTCTTATTTGTCAGAATCTCAGAAACATCAAATACTTTTACCAAAGTCTCACTATTTCACGGAACTCTTAATTGAATATTATCATAAAAAATTCCTACATTCAGGTAGTCAGACGACTCTATCTTTATTAAGACAATTTTATTGGAATTTTATCTGGTCAAAGTCAAGTAAGGAAAATTATAAATAGGTGTGTGACTTGTCTTCGAACAAAACATCAAACTCTTCAACAACTGATGGGTGACTGCTCCGTGATAGAATTGCACCATCTAGACCGTTTGAGAAAACAGGCGTTTATCTAGACGGTTCTATTATAACAAAAGCTAATTTAAAACGGTCAAAGAAAACACTAAAATCATACTACATTGCTATATTTATTTGTTTTTTTTTTCTACCAAAGCCGTTCATCTAGAAGTTGTTTCAGACTTCACCACGGAAACATTTTTAGCCTGTTTGAGAATATTTGTTGCTCGACGATCTAAGCCCTGTGTCGTATGGAGGGATAATGCCACAAATTTTAAGGGTGCTTGTGTTCTTTTGAAACCCTTCTGTCATATTTGTGCTTTGGGATAAATTCAAAGATTTAGTGAATCCCCTTGAAGATAACTAAATCCTCTATCTTAAATTTTGAAGACCTGACAACACTTGTGACACAGATTGAGGTAGTTAAAAGCTAGCAACAAAAATTTCTTGATTTATCATTCCATATTTCAATTTCATTTATAACAATCTAGTCTGCTGGAGTTCCATGTTGAAAATCATCCGACAACATGCGTTCTTAAAAAATACTTTGGCAATGCCTCTTCATATACTCAAGATGACGCTTCAACTACCTTTATGATGTTGCCGTTTGAAAAATTGCCTTCTAAGATCATTTACATAATGAAAAATAAAATGATACTAGTCGGATGTGCCAAAACCAAATCTTTCTTCTGTCTCATACATGTTAATCTATATATATATTACTCTATCGTATGTAGCACAGAAATCGCGATTATTTGTTAATTGTTTAATGGCAACGACCGAATGAAACGCATCTCATTGGTTATTGAATAGCATTTAATGCATCTCCATACCAAGACCTCCTTATCATGATTTATATAATATTTATGATATTATCATGATTTATATGATACCAGGGGGCAAAGCCCCCTTCTCGCCAAGCCCCGTGAATTGCGACACAATTTACATTGGGACCGCTACGCGTCCCCAGCTCGTTTCGCTTGCTCGCCGCTTTTTGCAGCAACTCTAACCATAATGAGTACTATCATAAATGAAAATTCAACTTATGAAAATTAAAAAAAAAACATTTAAGGTTAAAAAACAGAAATTGAAAACTTTGTTGAAATCACAATTAAAAATGCATTTAGTAGGTGCTACCAATAGGCATAAATCATTTTAACATCATGAAATTTACCAATTTTTGAAATGTAAAATAATTAACTTAAAAAAATTCTTTGGAACACAATTAATTTAAAACTCATTGCGCATAATATTGTACAGCACGGCTTAAATTTAGTTCAAAAAACTCTAAAAATACTATCTGATACCAAGAAAGTTCAATATAAATCAGCAAACGCTATCTAAAGTTCATTCAACGTGAAAAACACAATATCTCTTAGACACTCGGCAAGTTAACAAAACGTAAACAACAGAACACGTTTTCTGGTGTGTATAAAAGCAACTTTTGATCAAAAAGGTGATTTTCTGAAAACATCAAGTGACCGTAAAATGAACCAATGTCCATTGCTGTTCTTACATCTGCCAAAATATCGTACTGTGTTTAAAAACAGCTCCTACTTTGAAATTTAATTTGCTGAATTTGATGTAAAGGCCAGGGACTACGACGTCATATTGACAAAAATCGTACTAAAATATTTCAGTTTTATATAAACGCTAAAGTTCATGACGTCATTGGGAGTTCCTAACAAACTGTTTCTGTGCATTTATAGGCTTTGCGCTATTTTCCTGGAGGTGATTCCTTCACACTATGGAAAAATTTCCCAGAAATGAACTTTCCCAGGTTGTTTGTTTGAAACAATTCTACTGTGTGCCATGATACTTTTGGACTCCATATGAGAATGAGTCTTTTCTTTCAAATATGGCATCATTTTCACCATCAGAACCATTCACCCCTTCCGAGATTAGAGCGTCATTTAAGCAATTCTTTTAAAATTCCCGAGTTTCATTATATATTCATTTTTGTTACCACTGATCTTTTTCTCTGTTTCTAATTTTCTCGTTAATCTTATTATCTAATAAAAAGCTTTCAACTTATACAATCATAAAATAAAATCTAAATGTCCTACCTGTTCTTTCCTTTGTATAAGAAGAAATAGCCGGGGATTCTATGCAGTAAATAAGACAACATCCAAATAATAAGTCTTGAATCTTCGAAACAAAAAAAGCTATATTACATTAAACATTCTTGAAGACGTACACAACATGCTTAGAAACTATCAAAACAAACATTATTTACGGGTTACAAATCGAGTATTAAAGTTTTCTTTTAAAGTTATTTTATTTTCTCTACGTTCATATCTAGTTTCTATTCTGTTCTAAATCTCAGTCAGTTCTCACAGAAAAAAAAAAAAAAGTTCTGTCAGCTCTTGCGCAGTAGGATCATTCGGTCTGACGTAACACACTGCAGGTGCGTTTTTGTTCTTGTTTCAAACGGTAAGGGGTAAGAGGAGTTGCTTGATTTCGCAACAATTTTAATAAATTGGAAATTATGTACTTTTCAGAAATATTTTGTTTTGTGTATGCCAAGAATCTTTAACTAAGTGACCAGTCTATATTTTTCTGCAGGAATATGACATCATCACTCACACAGTTATAGTAAAATATTTTAATTCATGGATGAAATGCATCTTGTGTTTTCAGAATGACGTCATTATCTTCATCGGAAACATTTCGGTTTACATATTGCTTACTATGAAAGGTTATTCGCTGTCATTTTATTTACACAGATTACTTAATATTATTTCTCGGTAAATATTTTGTGTTCTGCTCTTACGAGATTAGTGCATAAATAAACGGAATCGTTTTAATATGTTTACATTTTATGAAAACCATTGACATTTTTTTTAAATTATGACACGAGTTTCAGTGGTGAAATCACGCTTCTGATTGGTAGAATGTGATATGGCAAATTAATTTTATTACTGTGGTTGTTTCCAAAAGACAAGCAACAAATTCAGCCTTATTTAAGTGCTACGTAAGAGAAATATATAGATGGATAAATATTATTGTAAAAACGGTTTGCTGTGAATTTGAAAATTTGTGCATTCAAAAATTCGTTACTATAACATATTTTATAGAATCTATTGATTTGCCCCAAAACAATATTAATAAAAACTTAAATTTGAAAACCAATGTGGCATGGATTGGGTACTAAAATTGAAAAATTCACAATTATCAAAAAGCTTAAATTGCATAATATTTTCAGTAATAATTAAATCTAAATTCAAAAAATTAATATGTTAACAATTATCCGTTGTTTTATTTAATTTTAAACAATTAGGATAAATTCCATTAATCTATATTTGAAGCTTGTCATCGAAAATAATTAAATCATTGATATATCTTCAAAATTTAAAATTTTTGTTACTAATTTGCATACTTATGATTTTGAAAACCTCTTTTCTAATATTCCAATTAATCTGCATTATAATACATTTAAAATGTTTTGATTTATTTTATATTAAGCAGGAACTTGGCATAAAAAGATATTTTTCCTTGAGTTTATGTGATTTTTGTTTTAACAATAATTTTTTTACATTTAAAGACTCCATTTTTCATAACGTGTGTGGAGTGGGTATGGATACTAATTTTTCAGGTACAGCAACTAATTTATTTCTTTTATAAATTTTGCTTTATTTCTTTTATTAATCGTTGCTTTATTTAATTTTAAACAATTAGGATAAATTCCATTAATCTATATTTGTAGCTTGTCATCGAAAATAGTTAAATGATTGATATATGTTCAAAATTAAAAATTTTTGTTACTAATTTGTATACTTATGATTTTGAAAATATCTTTTCTAATATTCCAATTAATCTGCATTATAATACATTAAAAAATGTTTTGATTTATTTTATATTAAGGGGGAACTTGGCATAAAAAGATATTTTTCTTGAGTTTATGTAATTTTTGTTTTAACAATAATTTTATTACATTTAACGACTCCATGTTTTATCACGTGTGTGGAATTGGTATGGATAGTAATTTTCCAGGTACAGCGACTACTTTATTTCTTTTTAAATTCCTACTATTTGTTCACACTCTCCCTATATATATCTTGCTCAAATTTTCAATCGTTAATAAAATACTTATTATTCATCCAATCAAGTTCAAATATTTTTTTTTAACTTGTAGTGGATGACACTTGATGTTAATACAGTTTTTTTTTAAATATTAATTTATTAATTAAATTAAATTAATTAATTTTAGTTTTAAATGATAGACAAAATGGCGACCGTTGGTTATTGAACAGCATTTAATGCATCATCATACCTATAAGGGGCTTACCATAAGAGGTACCCTGTTCTGTCGCCAAATACCGCTAAGTTTATCGCCAACTTGGCGATATGTCGCCAGATTTGGTGAAAAAAATGAGTCGCCAAAAGACACGCCAACTTGGCGATATCTCTAATATTTCACCAAATTCCCATAGACTTTCATTGCAAACCAATAGGGTTTTAATGCAAAAAAAACTAATATTAACTTAAGGGATTATATTAAATTTAACTTTGATGAACTAAGTAGGAACTGACTTTAAAAAATAAATTTTTATATTACTTGTTTATTATGAGCTTAATTATTTTTACATCCTAACAAAAGGCTTTAATATTAGAGACAATGTGTGTCGCCACTTGGCTTGTATATATGCCTATTTCTAAACATAACGTCGCCGTGAGCTGGAGTGATATTATCTGAAGTTGCACCCCCCCTTAAGAATTAAACATCTTTACTGTGAGGGAGCAATACTACAATGCCATTTGCGGATACCATGTTCTTTTATAATGAAATACAATAAAAATAATACATTTCCTGAGATAAAATGTTAATTTAGGATAATTAATCATGAAATTGTTTTTGCAAATGACAAAATATGTTACAATTATGTTATTAAATATAAGAACAAAAATAGTTTTTTTTTTTTTTTTTTTTTTTTTTTTTTAACACTCTTTTATAATCATTCGATGTTTATCTTGAAAATCACACCTGATTTTTTTACTGCATTTCACGTGTTTTCAAATTTCGTTACAATATATTAATTTGCCGTAGACGCCAAAATCGATTACGCATCATTTATTGATTTTTTTTTTTTAAAGCTTGGTAGAAAGCTCCACCAAGTGACTTTATTAAAAATTATATAAATTTTGCCTTTTTCTTTTTTAAGATAGGGCAACAGGAAAAAAAGGTGAAACATTATTTAAACTATGTTTTTATGAATTTTATATAGATTTCTCAGCCTACAATCGTAAGTTAATTAACATTTAACAATTAATTAATAAAAGCGTATTTTTTTTTAATATTACACCATTCATTTTTTATTTATATATTTTTTTTATTCTTTAGCCTTTAAAATATTTCATTGTTGCTGTTTCACAGCCATTTAGCCTATTTTGGTAAGCGTTTATTGTGGCATCATTAAATCAATTGTTGTGGGGTCTCTGTGGCCGAGTGGTCAAAGCACCACGCTGCTAATTGCTTGCGAGCGTAGGTGCTTGTGGGTTCGATTCCCGCTGGTTCCATTGCACACACTCTTTGTTGTGGAACTCGCCAGGATGTATTTCTCTTGTGTTGTAATATTTCCTTGTACTTAACAACCTTGTACTCAAAAAATAAGATCAATATATAAACGTATTAAGTGAATGTAATCTTTTTTTTTTTTTTCATATTGACTTTTTTTTTTTTTTTTCAATTACGTGTTTTTAAATTTATACCTATATTTTCAAAAAAATGTCCAACTTAGTTTAGTTGTGTTTTTTATTTTAATTTGAAAATATGAAACTAGCAAAACTAATAAGAATTTCACTGTTGTGCTGTTCTAAAGTTTATTTTGATTATGTTTATTGATCACCTTAATTATTCATTGTTTATTAACTTCTTAGTAATTCTGATAAAAAATCAATAACTAACTTATATAAAAGCTAATGTCAAGCAAATAAAGTGCAATACTTAATTAAAAAATTTTCGCCAGAGAAACCCAGGATATAATCCCTTTTATTATCTAAAAATAGTACGCAGCTAGTATCCAGGGTTTATTTCAAAAATTAAAGTTAATTAGTATGGATAATAATTATTTCATATTTTTATGCGGCATGTACACTATATTTACATTTGATATACTGAAATCAAGATTATTTCTCAAGAGATAAACTAAAAGGAAATCTGCATTACATCTTGTTATATAAGTAGAAAAAATGAGTTTTTTTAAAAGCTCTGTTTTAATTATCAAACATAAATCCTGAAATCCTTAGTTAATTAGGAAGTAAGGTTAATACGCATTATTGAGATTTATGTTGAAATTCATTTAGATGTTTGATGGTAAACATCAAAATCAAATATTTCTTGTTATCAGTTATCTGTCTTTTATGATTATGAAGCGCAATGGATTTTATTTATAGTTGGAATGGAAGCGAAACATTTTTTCAACCAATTTCAGAAATGCTGATTTTCATATGCAGGATGTCCCAAAAAGATTGAAACGCGCTTTAGGTTTTCCTGCTAGAAATATGTATCTAATCTAACATAATAGGAGCATTAGCGACACTAAAACAGATTGATAAATGCGGCGCTGTCTGCCGTAAAATGAACAATTCTAACACCAGCTACATTTCTTTGATTAAACAACATTACTTTGTGGCGTGAATAGCTCATTACATTAGCAATTTATTTATAAAACTTTTCTACCCTATATATATATAAAATCCTAAGGAAACGATATTATGAAACGGAGATATGAAACGAATATATGAAACGAATATATGAATCGACTGATTAAACAACTGATTATGTTTCAAGCGATTTCTCCTAAAATATGGAATACTTTGCGATGGAATTAATACCAAAAATCAGCATTGATCCGCAGATCTCAAAACAGGTATTAGAATTTTTTTAATTCGAATTAGTTTTCGAAATATTATTTTTTTTTCTAATTTTATATACATTTTTCTAATGATGGCAACTCAAATTTTAATCAAACAGATATTTTTTTTTTTTCATATTTCAGAAAAGGTTGAGATGGTAACCCGGCTATTGTTGTTTATTTGATAATAAATGTTTATTTACTTTTATTTATTTTTATAAATTATATAAATTATTTTGTTCTATAATTATTAATTATTTTTTTTATATTTCCTTTAGAAAATAATAGAAAATAATTAAAAAATACGGCACTACTTAGTTATTCAGTCGACCAATTTCGCCAAAACACTCTCCAAATTATACAAATTGGCATAATTTTTATTTTAAATAACGAAAGAACAAATAAATTAGTATAACATTAATCCTTCTCTATATAAAAAAACGTAACGAGTTAGAAATGGACCAATGAAAATCTGCGTAGATACCGCGAAACGTATCTGATTGGTTAGCGCTTTCTGACGCTATAAGGGGAGTTACCAATGGGGAGTGGGGCTCTGTCGCCAAATGTCACCAAGTTTGTCTCCAACTTGGCGATATATCGCCAAATCTGACGCCAACTTGGCGCTATTTCCAGTATTTCGCCAAATTTCCATAGACTCCCGCTGAAATCCAATACTTGCTTGCAGAAAATCAACAAATTGAGATATTTTAATGCAACAAAAACTAATATTAGCTTATGAACAGAGCTTAATTGAACTATTAACATTATTTTTATGCACAAACACTATCTATTTACGATATTCGTAACACTATATGTATAATTTTACACATATATGTTGGCGAAGAAAAGGCGGCGAAATGAAAATTTCAGAGCAAAGGAGATATATATAAGATTATTTACTGTAACTACAAATTAGGTCTTCATTACAATGATAAGGGGAAAAAATTCCAAATAATTTTAATAAATTTGTTACTTTTTTAATTTAACATTTTTTAAAAATTTGCTATATTTTTAATTTTCTATTTATAATTTTATTTAATTATAAATCTATTTACTTTGTAATTATTCAAGTAAATTATACATTTTACATTTTTTAATGATTTTATATTTAATAATTCTTATAATTATGAAACTCTGCTAGCTCTAATGATTATGCGCTTGGACATAAGGAGATAAAATTCTCTGGAGTTGGGGAGGAGCGCGTTTTTACCAAGTGGAATCTAAAAATTGAATGCATAGAAAATGAGCAATCGCGAAGCGATCCAGAATGGAAACGCGAAACAATTACTTCTGAGATTGGCTAGAAAATAGGGAATTGCTTCGAGATAGCGAAGCGAAGCGATTACACGTGGTGATGCGATTACACGGGGGGTTGGTGAGCGTAGCCCTCTAGTTAAATATAAGATTGCAATTTATAAGGCTTAAGGATATACAATTTTTTCAGGAATGAATTCTTTTACTTAAAGTTGAGTCATGTGCTACTGCTATCAGAGCACAAGTTATCCTTGGGAGATTCTCAAAAGGTGGAATCATTAAACGTTAACTATATGTAATTTTTAGAATTTTCAAATTTAAGGTCTATTATTTTAATAGTATAGTATTTTGTCTATAAATATAATACATAAATATATTTAATAGTATGTCTACAAAATTATACACAAACATTAAAAGACAGCAACTATTCTGGGAAATTAATGATTAAAGCATTTAATTAGCAGTTGTGTACGTTACAAATTTTGGACATTTTTTCGCACGTAAGTTACAGATTTTGGACGTTTCTCTTAGTATTTAAAAAATTCTTAAGACTAAGAATGTAGTAAATGTGTCTGTATACATATATATATATGTATAATTAACTTTTTGTTATCCAGTAATAATAATAATAAAATCAAATGCTTTGTTACGTACGTTACTATCGGACATAACAAAGTACAAAAAAATTCTTTATAGAAAAGTCCTTCTATCTTCAAAAAAGCAAAAAATCAGCCTGCCATCTCTTAACGAAATTATCAAAAAATCATCCATTTCCGTTATGCATTCTTTGTTTACCATTAGAACCACCTGGAAAAAAGTTAAAACTCTTTTTCTTGGTGGTACATTGGAGCAGTTAACGTTATGAATGTCCGAAATTGGCCTCTTTAGCATAAAATAATAAAATTTTAAGATATTTATACAAATCTTTTACAATAAATTATGCCATTTTTTGTATCTGAATAGAATTAAAAACTCGGTATAAAAAAAAATAAAGAAAGTCAATGATAATTAAAGTTATGTTTGAAAGTCTTAAAGTTGTGACTTTTGTCCAGTGCCCACCTTTTGAGAATCGCCCCTTGTATTAGCAGTACAATTCTGTTCAGTGAGGAGATTAATTCAGTACCGTTGTTATATTATACATATTGCAAAAGTGTTCAAAATAAAATAGGGAAATTATATCAGATGTAAATTTCCAACTGGGCGAAAAAATGTCCGGACCAGGATTCGAACCAGAAATCTCTTGGCTGAAGCCGCCAATGCCCTACCATCTGAGCTATCCCGGACGAATCTGGTGGAACTTCTTCACCCAGATAACCTTATCGATTATAACATCTGGACTGAAATTTGGTTCAGCTCAACAGAATAAATCACAGTTGTAAATTTACATCTGATGTGATTTATTTACCAATTACAATAATTGTGTTAAAATTAATCTAGGGAAATTATGTTGATTTTTTGTATACTTGTTGTACTTTTTATAAAATTTTTACACTATCATTACATTTTGTAAGTACTTTTTGGAAAGTTTTCATCAAGTACTGACTCTACAGTAAAATTTCCATTATTCTATGTCAAAAAAAAAAAAAAAAAAAAAAAAAAAAAAAAAAGAGAGTTTTTTGTAATTTCCAGGAACTAACAAAAAATCTATCCAAATAAATCATAAGATGAAACGCATTATTTCACCTTGATTATAACATAAAATATGTAATATGAACTTTTAAAAGTTCACTGCTTTACTTAAAAGGCGACAAAAATAATAAAAGAGATGTCACAAGTTAAAAATATGCATTTTATTTAAAAACTTCTTAGTGCTTTCTAGCTTTCCCAAGCCCTTCATCAGAGAATATTATGATAACTAATTGCTGTCTATTTATACAAATACGTCACTTCGTTTTGAAAATGAGAGAGCCAATAATTATTAGAGTTGAAAGTACAAGTAGCAGTTTCTTGGATTGAACTTAATTAGAGAAAAATGATTATTAACTGCAGTTCCATTTATTTTATTATAACACTTTATTTTTAAATGTGTAGTCGAACTGTCAAAGTATTAGTATTTCAGATTGAATGTGCGCAAAAGAAATATTTAACTGCCATACCACATACTTTAATACGTCACTATGCTCAAGTTTTCAGAATTGATTTTCAGGATATTGAACTATAAATTGGGGATATTGTGCAGTACGGCGTCGTTACATACGTGATTGTTTTTACGTAGGGTTTCTACGGATTCTTTGATAATGGATGCGTAATAATAATATGTTGGGCATTTGATTTTTGCATGATCAAAATCTATTGTGATATTCTGATTGAAACTGAACCCCTTGAAGTACGGTGGGATGTATTATATCCCATCTAAATTTAATGAAGATTCGCACCGGAAACTTTTAGTTAAATTTTTCTTTTTAAACTTTGGTGGAAAAATGTAAAAAAAAAAGCTTTTTCCCCTTTTGAGGTAATTTTTTAAATTCCGGTGTGAGCTCAACATTACATAAACACAATTTCTTGCCTCTGAAAGGGTTAAACGATAGAGAGCTGCAGATTGACAATAAAATTTTATATCTGCTTAGGCTCGTTGATACTTTCTTTGAGTTTTCTTTTGGTCATTCGTATGCATTCCATTACTCTATTGCTGTCAGTTCTAAAAGGAATGGCATATACACCAGTTAATTCATCTTTCAGTGTTAGATCTATTTTCGTATAAATTAATTCTTTTAATTTTCTTGGTGGATAGGCTTTTAAATTTATATTGTGATTTAGTAGAGCATATGGTAACATTTTCGTACAGAACAGGAAAATAGATAAACTTTTTGTATATCATTTCTTTATGGTATACTTTTTAGGGTTACGTACTTAAAAAGTGAAAACGCAACCAATATAAGATCAATCCTGTGTTGGTCTATCACAGCTATTTTACTCGTAAACAATCGAACGTGAAGAGTTCAAATTGGAGGAAGTAATTAAGACTATTGACCATAAGATTTAAAAATTATTAAACATTCACAAATATGTTTAGAAAAATTGTAGACGGGCTAATTATGTTACTTGAAAAAAAAAAATCTTTGTATATCGTGTGGGGTACCGTGTGGGGTACCGTGTGAAATCTTTCCTAATGCTGAACTCAAAATTTCTTTCTTTTAATTTTAGGAATTATATTTTCAGAAGTATCGTCGAAAATCTAGTGCAAAAGTATGTCCCACATCCCTCTATTTCCGAATCTAGTGAAACTAAAATTATAAAAAAAATTAGAGGTACTAGGCGTTAATTTAAACCTTGCAGGAAAACTGCAGCGATTGCCATAGGTCACATAGTTTTTGAGAAAAGCGCATTTTCCCCAAATTTCTATGCATTCAGCAAAGATGTTAAGAAGCGCTGGAGGTACCTATCGTAGCAGAAGCATTGCTGATAATGATTTTTGAAAAAAAAATCGTCGGTAATTAGCCGAGATATTAACCCTTAAAGACACCGGTTTGGACATACATAATGAAAAAGGCGGAGTTCTCTATGTACCATAAACTTTTAAAGCCTAGATAAGAAGGTTTAACGATATATCTGCGTAATGCAATGCCTAGTAGCGGTATAAAAGCAATAAACGTCAAATTGTTAAAAACAGACTAATTAAATTAGAATTAATCACATAAATACTAAAGGATTCGTGACTAGTTTGCATTGAGTGGATCTCTCAATACGATCCCGTGTCTTTAAAAGTTAATTAAAAACCTATCTGGAAAAACGCGGCACGGACCAAGGTGGTGTCGCAACTTTGCGACCTTCTTTCGAAGCGCGCTTAGCACAATGCCAAATTTAAGCTTTGAATAAGTGTTTTGCTTTAGCTATACTGCAAAAAGAAAAGGTTACGCTGAACATAGTTTTATGAAATGCCAGATGAAGTTTAAATATACACTACTTTTATTGTCACATTCTAAAACTGGGAGGAGTGAAAGTTCACTCTTCGAAAAACTGACACGAATTTTCACTCTTTTTGGAGTGAATTTTATAAAAATGTACTCCTTAAAGAATGGAATTTTTCACTCTCTAGAAGGGAGTGAAATATTTGACTTTATTGTCGTAAGTGAAATATGCCACTCCGTTGTCGAGAGTGAAACATCTCACTCCGCTGACGAGAGTGAAAGCCTGACATTATACACTTTAAAAAATCCATTCAACTTTGAACCAATACACGGAGTAAAATAATGAAATGCACCAAAATATGTCCCTTCTCAATGTCACTACTCTAAAAGAGTGACTAGTCATTCCTACTTTGAGTGAATATTCACTCTAAGAAGGAATGAGTATTGTATGTATTGATATCACTCATCAGCCAATCAGAACAGCAAGTCTGAAACGCTTTTTTAAGATAAGAGAAAGACGTGCGCTATTTTAGGATTAAAATATACGGAAATTATTAAAATCATTATTTATGGAACGTAAAGGTAAGTCATTTAATTTTAATCTTTTATTCCCGTAAATTTTATAAGTTATGTTTATGAGTTAAATAGTTTCATGTTATATAAAAAACGATTGATCTGGAATTGTGCATTCTTAATATTTATATCAAGCTTAGAACGAATTAAAAAAAGATGTTAGTTGATGAGCATTTTTTTTAAGTGGTAGAATTAAAAATATTTTAATAGAATAGGACTCGTAGAATAGGAATAGGAATTTAGTAGAATAGGAAAGATTAGATTTAAATTCAGTGACAATGAATACTGAGATCTAAATATTTAAAATTTGAATTTCAGATTTTTAAAAAAAGAACATTATTAACGTACATCATGGGAATTATTAAAATGCTAAAAGGATACCTGAAAAGAAAAAGTAAAATTAACTGATTAAGATTTCGGTTAGTTACTTGCCCTTATGGGCCTCTTAAAACTATCATATATTTACAAGGCATGCAATGAAATCAAACACAAGGGATAAGATTCGAATAAAATATTTTAATTTATTTCTTTCAGCAATCTAATTTAATTAATATGTAACTTTAATTGAGTTTTTCCTTAAAAGTTCAATTAGTGTTACAAACTATGAATTAAATAAACACTGTGAATAAAGTATTTTATTCCAAACACCACGCTTGTATTTTTTTTTTTTTTTCATTTCCTGCTTTGAAAGATGTGGGTTTTTTTAAATGCCCGTAAAAGCAACATATAAAAAGAATTCACTCCATAAAAAATGAACATTGACTCCTATAAAAGAATGACTATTCCCTCATACCAGGGGTGAAAAAACGCACTCCTTTAGCAAGAGTGAATATCCCTCTAGCTAAAAAAATCAGTCAATCAATCTGCTGAATCAATCGGAAAGAGGGATTATCTACACCTGTTTAGAGTGAATATTCACTTTCCAGGAGTGATTATTCACTGTTTCAGAGAGCCAACAATTCCGCATTTGCTCAGAGCGAATATTCACTCTAAAGAGGTTGGGCATATTTTAAATCTGCGATAGACTACTCCTTTTTATTAAGAATTCAATACTGAATTAAGTTCATCATAAACAGATTAGAAACTCTCTATTCGAAAAAAAAGTAACTACCGCTGTCACCGCCGCCGCCGGTTTTGAATTTTTGTGACCGGAGGTCTTTCTTCGTTAATATTAAGAAAAACAATGCATACAAAAATATGAAAATCGGTGGTCTTATACAGAAATGTTTGATAAACACGCTGATGCAGACAGTTTTCAAATCGAAGAATTATTTTAAGAGATATTTAATGCTAAATTTGGACAAAATCGTTCCACTAAAAAAGTTTTATAGCAGCAAAAACTATACATGGCAGTGTAATCATTTTTAGATCATTTTATGCGTTAGAATTTGCGGGAGTGCAGATTTCATTAATTTTTTTTTTATTTTGACTCATTTTTTGAGATTTTATTTCTATTTTAAATTCAAATTTTCAGCATTTCTAGAGATATTTTTTACATTATTTTAGAAAATGGTATTAATTTATACTGTTGCCAAATGTATAAACAGCGCAAACAATAATGTTTGCTTCAAATTAAAAATTTATTTACACGTGACTATTATAAACAGAAAAAATCATTTGGAATTAGAATTAAATAATTATGTACAAAAAGCAGGAACTTATTAAAAATTACGTCATAAAAAGTATACACATGAATTTTAAAAGAGAAAGGATATTGTAAAATAATAAATTCATTAACATGCGTTAGAAGTCTTAAATAGGAGAAATTACGTCATATTTACGTCACATTATAGTTATTACATAAAATGAACACAACATAATATTGCAAAACAGTTTAAATTTAAAAATTGCGCTAGACATTTATTTGATATTTTGTGAGGATATTTTCAACTATTTTTGTTAGGAAAGCGCAAATAATATTTCATTTCTAACAAAAGTATTTTCACGTGAATATTTAAAAGAGAGAGAATAGCTTGGTCAAAATTACGTCAGATTAAAAACGATTAATTTAAAATGTCTCATTTAAAAGAACTTTCTTTTCGCTTTGTTAAAAAATACCAGTAGACAAAGACTCTGTTTACTTAATTCCTTTTATATTAGCTTATTTTGAAATGCTGTTACACGTGTTTACGTCATCAAGTTATTTTTATTTCGACGTTTATTTGTATTTTTATAAATGTTGTATTAATTTATTTGTTCTTTCGTTATTTAAAATAAAAATTATGTCAATTTGTATAATTTGGCGAAATTGGTCGACGGTATAATTAAGACCGCAGCGGATTTGGCGTTAAAATTCCCCAATCAAAGAGAAAAGAATAGAAATCGGTTTATAGGGAGATCTCCACTGTTTTTTAAATTATAATTCAATCTTTCGAAATATTTTTAAAGCCGATCAAATTAGCGTGCATTTAGAGTCTGCGGTGTCTGGACGGGGGTTGGCGAGCGTAGCTCGTAGGGGGCCGAGCCCACTAGTAAGATTAAAAAAAGACATACAGAATAGCAATATTTGATATTGTTTAGGCTTCATATCTCTGGTATACCCATTCAAGCTTTTTACTTTCTCCTATCTTCAATGGAAGAAAGTATTGTAATCGAAATTTTTTTCGACTTCTGTTTTTTGACATCTTTACGCATTTTAGGGGTCATAGACTCCCCCCCCTCCCTCCCTTAAACATGTTTATAGAAAATGTCACTCTGTCTTGTGTCCATGTGTGTGTCGCCATGGTATCATCAAAAAATGTATGAAGTTATGCATAGAATTGAACCAAATTTCTTTTTAAGTTTTTGGCTATAGCAAGCAGGTACCTCCCTCAATTTGAAAAAAATCCGCCGAAGGGGGATCTGTAATAGCGATTTTTGTGCAATTTAAAACATTGTACCATCGAATATGTGTATGAAGTTATGCATAGAATTTAACTAAACTTTTTGTGTATGTTTTTGGCCATAGCGAGAAGTTCCTTCGTGAGTTTGGAAAAATTCCGCCGGAAGGGGGCGCTGTAATAGATATTTTGTGCTATTTTCAATATTGTACCATCGAAAAGATTATGAAGTTATGCATAGAATTGAACCAAATTTTGTGTGTATGTTTTTGGCCATGAAAAGAGTGTCCACCCTGAATTTGGAAATATTCCGCCTAAAGGAGGCACTACAATAGCGTTTTTTGTGTAATTTTCTTGATTTTTTGTAGTTTAATTGTACACTGGCGACTCGTGACGCGACGGGAACTTCCCATCCTGACTATTCGCGAACAGCTGATATACAACAGAATAACAGAAAACTATTGATTTTATTAGATGTTATGATCGAGATTAACTCGTTTTTACTCTGATTAATTAAGTGAAGCAGAAATTTAAGATTAAAGTCAAAGTTGATATAGTATCGAACCTATAAAATGGAAATATTGACTTTTTTACAACATTTTGAAATATTAAAATATATGAGATAGAGGAAAGTTTTGGGATTGGCAATCCAACTAGTCTTACAGCTATTCTCAACACTACGTTGTGTGTTTTTTACAAAGCCTTATTATTCTTTTAGCAACGACTTTTTTAATAATACAGTTAATAATTCATATTTTTGTTGTACGATACCCCCTGGGCGTGAGGAATACGTGCACTTGACCCTTTATTTGGTATTTTTTTTTAATACTGAATTCATAGATAAGTTTATTAATGGGGATGGTTGAAAAACCGTTTTCTTCAGCAGTATCTCTGATGGTACTAAGCTCTTTTTCTAAATATTTATCTGAACATACTTTAAAAACTTGTCTAATGAAAAATTTGTAAGCTGCGATTTTACATAAAAATGGTAATGAACTATTATATGGGACCATTTTTTTTTCTCCGATCGGTTTCCTATAAATATTTCTGCCAATGTTAAGGTTTTCGTTGTTTTTAATAAAATTACTGTCGAGAAAAGGTAAACTTCCACTTTTCTCGATTTCAAGAGTGAATTTTATATTATCATCAAACTCGTTTATTATAAAATTCAGTTTTTTTGTAAGTTTATATTGCATGTTTTAAAGCCTGTTCATTTTTAGTGCCAGAAAGCTCCGAATTTTCATAAAATTTAACGTATCATAACTCGATGAGTTTTAGGTGTAGACGAATAGAATTTTTATTGTTTTACTTGTCAGATCATGGAGAAAGTTTTCTAACTATAACTTTTAAGAGTTAGACGCAGTATAAAAAGTTAACGAGTTTAACTCCTTTTAAAAACTAATAGTTGGAATTTTAATCCACATAAAATTAACTTCTACGAAATATACCTAAATTTAGTTAAACTTAAAAATGCATTTTGGAACTGAAAAGAACTTCCATTAGTTATCGCTCATAGACAGCACTCTAAACGATTTATTTTGAGGTCAATGTAAATGCGCGATAAACACCATGCAAACAAGATTTTATAGCATTCATCTTATGGTGCACCTCTGTAATGTATATCAATTTTATTACGTTCGAAATAATGTAATATCATTAAAAGGCGCTCAAAATGACTTTTCCGCAGACCATTATGTCACGGAATGCTTTTGCGTGATCCTGTAAAAGAATGACAAATGCTTTGCACTCCACATTTTAAAGAAAGCATGTTTTAGCGCATCTCGGAATTCTTTTAAAAATTCCATATAATATGAATTGATATCGTTAAAATGTATAGCAAACAATATTTCCTTATTGTTTGTAATGTAAAGGAATAATGTTGAGTGTATATGTAAACAAAATATATAAACGTAACACTTCATATTCAATAGCTACCTCGCGAATGTAAAACTCAATAGCATGTATCATTTACATGGCAATCCGAGTATTTTTACGATAGTTAGTGCACTGACATACAGACAATTATCCCTTATAGACAACGGCCCCACCAGTGGCCGAGAGATTCTGCTCTCGAAGCTGGTAGACGGGAGGTGCTGGGTTCGATCCCAATCGCGCCCGTCGGCCTAATCGTTCGGAGTTTTCGTGGTTTTCTTCGAACCTTGGTTTTCCAAGCGTTAATACGGGTTAGGTTCCCTTAGAAAGACCCCCACGAAGGGAACTCCTCCCCTTAGGGCCTATATCCCTCGTGTTGATAATTGGCCGTCATAAACACAACCAACCAACCAACCCTTATAGACAACATTCTAATCAAATTCTTTTGTGGGTTCCTGTAAATGAAAGATAAAAACAGAAAAGCCGCAGTCATAAATACTGTTCAATAATGTTGAAATTTGTTTAAAAGCACCTTTAAAAAATGATCCAAAAAATAAACCTCGGCATGTGCATCAAAAAAGATACTTTCCACAGTTAAAGCTCCCGTCCTTAGCATACCAGAGAATGTTAATTCTATGGGAAGATTCTTTTCAAATATCAAGTTTGTATTTCAATATATTTTAATTTTTTACCATTAAATAGCTAAGGTCGATCTTTACATTCGCCCTTTTTAACTTTTTCTATTTTGGTTGCAGATATTTTTAATACATTTAGTTTTACTTTCGGAATCGGTTCCGAAAGTAAAAATCCCCATTTGAAAAAAAAAAAAAAAAAAAAAAAAAAAAAAGAGAGAGAAAGAAAAAAGAAACTGCAAACCCAATCGAAAAGTAAAAAGGGTCGAAAGTAGAAGGGTCAATCCATTTCAAGTGGTCCAGAAAATCATCAATTCGTTGATTGTCCATTTTTAAAAAATCTGAAATTTTTTGCACAACAACCCTAACATGATGGAAGTTCAAAATGACTATTATTTTAATTTTATTAATTTTTGTTTGTGCATGGCGGCCATCTTTGTTTCATCGACTTCAGCAATTTTCTCACAAGAAGGGTTTACGGAATTGTAAATAATTCATCGTTTATTTATCCAATTTAACTGCGGATTAAAGCAATTTGTATAGAATACATTGAGCTAAAAATTTGGTAATGGAGTAGTTTCCGAAACTAACTGCTTACTCGTAAAATTTAAGCATAAAGTTTCAGTTTTGTTTCCAAAATTTGTCCGTTTACAAGAGGAAATTGTTCTACCAAGGAATACTGTCAACATGACAATTTTTTTTTTTTTTTTTTTTACAAATTGGCCGAAAATACTTGTACTCACACGTCGAGTTCCAGATCTGGGACTTGCTTTCTCTACTTTAAAAAAAAATCCCAAAATTTTCAAAAATGTCAAAAATCGCACTTTTCAGGCTTTGATATCTCTGGTGGGGCACGATATAAAAATCTGAAATTTTTTTTATAAGAGTATTGTATGGTAGTGTTATGCACAAGAAATTTCAGGATGGAGAGTTGACTACAAGCTGAGATATGGCAAGGGCAACATGTCAAAACAATACTGCCGAACTATTGTTTTGTTGTAGTCACAGCTAAGTATTTATCTCAGAGTGTCATTTAAATTAATGTTTTTGATTACCTTTAAATAATAGTAACAGAAAACCCTTTGCAAAGCTTAGCAATTAATTACAAAAATAATTATACCTAAGGCCATACATTTTGTATGGTTTCAGTAATTTTTGTTGTAAGTAATTTTAGTAACTAAAAGAAACCTCAGCTCTTTTACATAAAGAAAAAAAAGTATTTTTATACAAGACCTGAGACAAAAACAACATAGGGAAAAAGAAAAGCTGTTAATGTTGTCATACTTGTTGAGACATGATCAAACGTGTCAAAACACATTTTTGCTTGTTGGTTCAAAAACCACAATTTGGATCTTTCTCAAAATTTTATTTGTAGGAACCAAGTCTTGTCATCTCTTGATAACTTGATTGAAGATCTTGGCCCTGCTGGCTCTTAGAAATATACTTTGAAATCACTATGTGCAAGTTTCAATTCATTAATAATTTCTAGCTTACTTCTTATGCAAAAATGTGATTTTTCTGCAGTATAAATTTTGAAAAGGCTTTGGGTATCTTTACTTTCTGAAAATTACTTGAGGCTGATGCATGGTAACATCGCATAATGTTTCATTTACAGGAACATACTTATCGTAAGAACAAATTTCAGGGACTGGCAAGCAGCATTAAAATTGTGGTTTTTAAACCAACAAGCAGGAATGTGTTTTGACACGTTTGATCATGTCTCAACAAGTATACCGACATTAACAGCTTTTCTCTTTCCTTATTCTGTTTTCGTCTCAGGTCTTGTGTATATATATATATATATATATATATATATATATATATATTCAAATCACATATTTAATAAAATTAATATCAATTCTATAATTAATGATAAAAATTGTTTTTTTCCTATCAATAATCTTCATATATCAAAAACCTTTAAATATCCGAATACAATTGGGAGAAAGATTTTTAACTACAATACATTTTCAAAAAATACATCTGCTGCAAGTATTTTTCCGTGTCACTGCAAAGACCCCACTCTAAAAAAAATACATAAACAATGATCATGGACATATAATCACTGGAAATCTTGATATTGTTCATGATTTTAAATTGAAACAACTAATGGGTTATGGTACTAAATATAGACTTCCATCTAAATTTAATGTTAAATCTATTATCAAACAGTTTATATATGATATTGATATTTTTATTTATAAAATTTCTATCTCTTATAATAATCCTATTGAATATTTTAATCAATGGAAGATATTAGTAATTGAAAAATTAACTATGGCTTTAAAAATAATATTGCTGATTTGGTTTCTATTAATACAAAGCATTATTTCCAACAAATTACTAAATTACAAAAAAACTACGTTATTACATATGTAGACAAATCTCCTAACAATTATGCTATTATATGTAAATCATATTATCACCAACTTCTTACAAATTCTATTTCTTCTAATAAGTCATTTCAAAAAACTAATGAAACTGTAATTGTAAATAATCGTAAAATTCGAAGTTATTATAAACTATTAAATATTTTATCTACTAATTTTAATTATCCATATTTAGTTCTTATTCCCAAATTTCATAAAACTCCTATTAAATTTCCCTCATAGCATGCATGGTCACGGTGACGTCGTTGTGACGTCACTGTAAGTCACTGTGGTCACGTCACATCTGTGACCAAAATGCCACCCCTCAGTGATGTCACATTGTGACTGAGATGTGAACTTCTTAGAAAACTTTAAAAAATTACGAAAATTCTTCAAAACATGTTATTTACTGTAAAATTATGTTTTCCTGGCAATTAAAAAAAATTGTGAGGTCACTGTTATGTCACTGCTATGTAACGTACATCACGTCACATATGTGACAAAAAAACCACCATATTGTAAGTCACAGTGTGACAAAAATATGAACTTCAAAAATCTTTGAAAATGAAGAGAAATATTTTAAACAGTCACGAGTTACATGGCATAAGGAATAAAATATATTAGTGGATAGCAAATGGTAAATTCTCTCACTAAAGGGGAGAGGGGGGGGGGGGCATAATAAATAAAGTGCACGATACAATGATTAATAAACTAAATTTTCAGGCTATATTTTATCAATTTGATATCTAAGATAGTGAATGTATACTTTTTCATGATTTCAATTTTATCTAGCATTTGGATAATATAATTAGAATTAGGAATATTAAATTTATACACTTTACATATTTAGTTTGCTGGGAGGAAATTTATTTATTTATTTCTTTTTTTACCGACCAGGATTATTCGAAACACTTCTGTGGTTTCAAAATAAAAAATTTCTATTACAGTTAAATCTGCACCTTTTAATGAGCACGTAGAAAGAGTCTTCAGAGTGTAGTCATCTATGCATTTATTGCTTTAGAATATTTTTATAATTTGTATTCAAGTCATAAATTCTACTTCTTTCAGACTTTTTAAATAAAATTAGCATTTTCCGAAAATAAAAGAAATATACAAAATTTGTGCAAAACAAACATTACTTAAAAAAAAAAAAAAAAAAAAAAGGGGGGGGGGGGCTCGTTATTACCATTAAATTTATTTTTACACCTTTTGAAAATTTAAACAATGGTATAGCTAATAAACTCTAATTATGAATATTATTATTATAATTATTTAGAAAAAATGAACTTTACAATACATTTTAACTTGTATTATTTGGTACGGATAAAAAGAAAAGGTTAAATACATTGGACATTTCTTCAAATACAAAATTTTAATTAACCATAGTTTCAGAAAATTACTGCGCATTCAAGTTTCATATCTCTTGCATACAAAAACAAATAATCTGTACCAGACCATCTGCTTGAAAATCGTCTGCCCACAAAAAAATAAACATGAGAAGACGCGGGAAATAAATACTTCACTGTTTTTAGAACATCACCTTCACCACGTCTACAACACTTTAAGATAAGGAAATGACCATTTTTGGATGCACGGATATTAATAGAACGTATATGTAAGTTTTATTTAATTTAAATATTTTATTCCTGATTTGTACATATGAGTTAAATAATTTTATGTTATATTTGTAAGAGACTGATCTTTAAACTGTTAGAAGCGATATTTTAAAATTCGATAACTGTAAAGAAAAATATCTTAATCTGCCATCGCTTGAAAAAAAAAAAAAACTGCGGAGAGACTGTGCATGCCTACATTCATACTGGAATTAATATAAACATTAATTTACTCTTACTTGAGAATCTTGAGATTGAAAATGTATGAAACGACAATGATTTGGAATTATTTTATCGGCTTCTTACTATTTTTTGATTACTAACACTTATAGTTATTATTATTTTGGGGTTAAATATGATGTTCGATTATCATAAGATTACGAAACTGTTTCAGATTAGAAATTAACATTATACTGGGAAAATGTATCTTTACATATTACAGTAGTGAAACATTTGAAAGAATTTTCTTTTAGTGCTAATAATATTTTAAATTATCTTTCAAAATCCTAAATCTTCAAACCAATGTTTTCAGATTTAACATTTGCCGAAATTATAAAATAATAGGAATTCCTTATACCATATCGAAATATTTTTGAGATATTGTTAAATCTAATAAGGCATTTAATTTATCTATTGAGTTTGCTGTTGTTTAATAGTACAATTATAAATCCTAATTATTATTTTTAGTATTTTTCAAATTGGTATATTTATTTTTTTAAATTGTATGTAAGCATTTTTTCTGTTTGTGATTTTAATCAAACATTTAATTATAGACATTCTGAATCGGTTATTAAATTTTCTTCTATTGTAAATTCATTTTCTACGTTTATGATACGCGTAATTATGGGCACTAAAAAGTAAAATATGATACTTAAGCATTGAAACAAAGTGTTTTTCATGCCTGATGGGAAGTTATAGATTAAACTGCTTTAGTATATATTTTTTAAAAGTTCATATAATACAGGATACATAATATAGGACACAAGTTGAAAAGTGCTTATGACTTCGGTTTGTCTGTCCGTCTAGCAGTCTGTCCGCACTCTAACTCTCGAAAATATACTCAGATTGCCCTGAAATTTTTGGATGTTATTGACGTTTACCATAGCACGGTACCTATTTGTAATGAAGTTTGTAGCATGCTTTGTTCATTTACAGGGACAGCCAAAAGTTTTCCGTTACATTACAGCCTATGGAAAAAAATCGTTTCAAATGATTTTTTATGATTTTACGCACGCTTTCAAACAGAATAAAATTTATATGCATTTATGAAGTGCACTAAAATATGCATTCTGTTGACTATGCGATGCAAAGAATAGTCATTGTTCATTTACAGGGCTAAAAAAGGAATTCAAATACATAATGATATAGGGGTGGAGGGAATTGTTTGCGGCATACTTTAATTATGTTAATCTGTTTGATATATAATGAAATTGATATATGTCGCTGAGGTTTACATACTATAAATTATTTCATGTATAATACGAATAATACGTATATAGCATTTACAGGGACACACAAAATATTTCAGATACTATATTGTATCCGAAGTACTGTTCATTAGCGATGATTGCTGGAAATGTATTTTTAATTATGATATGCGCTTTTATGATTCACTATATTTATGCATAGTATATGGTGTATATAAATGCTATAATTCCTATACAAGGCTACACAAAAGTATTCGTAAGGATTACTGGGTATGGGCGCAAATTGCTTAAAGGTGGTTTTTAAATGAGTTATGATTTTTTTTGCTGAACTGCATTTAATTTACCAAGAAATGTTTGTAGAATATAGATAAAACGATATACAGGATCACGTAAAGAATTGGATACATGACCGTCTATAAATTATAATTTCTGGAAATGTGATTTCAGCAGTTTTAAGAGTGTCTTAGTTTGAATTAAATTTTAACTAAATAGTGGCGTGTAATAAAGGTTCTAGGTAAACTACAGGGTTGTACAAAAGTATTCAAGTATGTTTCCATACATTAGTATAAATTGCTGAAAAAGAATTTCAACCTGTTAGGCGTTTTCTTGCTAAACTAAATTTTCCCATTATATAGTATATATACACTTAAAAAAATGGGAAGTCAAAATTGAGTAAAAAGTACTCAATTTTAAATGCGTCACATACTCAAAATAGCTCCGATCCAAATGTACTCAAAGTTGAGAAACACATGTACTCATTTTTTATTCATTGGTTGTGATCAAATATGAATCATTATGTACTGCCCCCCTCCCCCCCCCCAAAAAAAAGAAAAACCTAAAATTTAAAGTAAAAATGTACTGACATTTATTTCCCGTTCAAAGTTCTTAACAAGAAATGTTTAATTGATTATTTATTAAGAAAAATAGCAAAATTCTTAACAAGATACTCAAATCGAATATTTTTATGACAAGAGCATTATTTCCAAGCACTTTTAAATTATTTTTAAAATGCTGTGCATAATTTAATATTTACATTAATAAACATCATTTATGCCGCCATAAATGAAATGAGCCATTACAGGGTACAAAACTATTCGTTTGTTTGGGTTTGATAGCATGTGATGTTTCAAAATAGAGAAAGCATGGGTTCATTTTTGATCCAAAAATATTCAATTCGATATGAGTACGTCGGTTTACTTATTTTTGAGTACTTCATTTTTCTCAGTGTATCAACCTACAGATCAAATACAGGGTTGTTCAAAAGAATTGGAAAACATATTTGGCTATGGACGGTAACTGCTGAAATCAATTTTTCAAATGTTTACTTAGTTATCTTATTTACGTCATTTCCCGAAATTACGATGTCTTGTTAAAGCATTCAGAAAGTGTTGGAAAGTATTTTATAATCTATGATTAACGCATGATTTTTCTTACTCGTTTTTTTTCTATTTCCCAGATCAGTCTTTTTCTATAAAACATACCAAATCTATTTAGCTCATATTCACAAAATACAATATACACGGGAATAAAAAATTTAAATAAATATCGCTTATCATGCCGCTCTATAAATAATAGTTGTATTAATATCCGTGAGTCTCCATGTTCGTATTTAATAAAGCAATGACAAATCACAACAAATTAAAAAATTTACACATTCTAAATATCAAGCTTGAACTCAATATCAAGCATAGAACTTAATATCAAGCATAGAACTGAATAAAAAAATATGTCAGTTGATAAGCATTGTTTTTTAAGTGGAAAAATTTAAAATGATTTAGAAGAATAGGACTCCAAAATAGCGATATTTTGCTAAAAAGTACGGTAAAAAGATAAGATTTTATATTTACAGCAAAAGGTTATTTCAAAATTCATCGCTGTATTAATACTTAGAAATTTTTCCAAAGAGAATCCTTCGCCTTATATACAATATTTCAAATGAAAATCAAATATCAAATTAATTGCTTAAAAGGCGCAAATAGTGAAAAAGATTCCAAGCCGAAACTCGAACCCGGGCCATCAGTATAGCACACTGATATTCTACCGACTAAACCACATGGAACGACGCCCAGTCTGTAAAATTTCTCACTATTACAGGTTGGCAAGGCTACAAACACCAGCACAAGATGGAATATTTATCGTGAGCCACCGACATGCGGTAAACACGAAACTTAATGAAATCCAGCATCGAAACTATATTAATAATTGGAAATTTTTCCAGGGAGAAACATTCGCCTTCCATACAACATTTCAAATTAAAATTGCCTTTTAAGCAATTAATTTGAAATATGATTTTCATTTGAAATATTGTATGCAAGGCGAACGGTTCTCTCTGGAAAAATTTCCAAGTATTAATATAATTTCAATCGATACTGGATTTAATTAAGTTTCGTGTTTGCATCATGTTGGTGGCTCACGCTAAATATTCCATCTTGAGCTGAGTTTGTAGCCTCGCCATCATGTAATAGTGAGAAATTTTCCACCCTGGGTATCGTTCCATGTGATTTAGTCGGTAGAATGTCAGTGCGCTGTACTAATGGCCCGGGTTCGAGTCCCAGCATGGAATCTTTTTCACTATTTGCGTCTTTTAAGCAATGAATTTGAAATTTGATTTTCATTTGAAATCACAGTGTTTATGACAAGTTCGTCACAAATGACCCATATTTCACAAATTGGTCACAGTGTGACGTCAAAGCATTGTCGCTTTCGTCACAAGTTCGTCACAAATTTAATGCCAAAATAGTCACAAATGACACACTTTTCACAAATTTGTCACACCGTGACTTCACAGAGTGGTCACAATGTGACGTCACAAACGACCTCTAAAACGGCCATAACGACCTCGCATTCTAGTCACTGTGACGTCACATCGACGTCACGTGACGTCACATCGACGGTCACAAAATCACAGTGTGACTTCACAACGACGTCGCCGTGACGTCACCATGCCTTACGGGTTAGGACTGTTACTATTGGTTGTAATACATATAATAATAAAGCCAATACACTTCTCTTAAAAATTCTTAATCAATTATATGTACTTACTACAAATAATGATAATACACATTGTATAAAAAATAGCTATCATCTTGTTAATATTTTAAAAAATCTTCATTGTGTTTATAATATAACGACATATGACTTCAAAGATCTTTTTAATAATATAGACCTATTAGATTTACATAAAATTATAAATGCATTATTTAAAAAATATTATAAAAAACTGGAATTACCATCTAATATAGATATTGCATATTTTAAATCTTTAACTAACTTCATTATCTATAATAATTATATATTGCAAGATAATACTTTATATTTACAGCATGTCGGTATACCACAAGGCGGTTGTACTTCCAGTTTACTCTCAGACTTATACTTATATCATTATGAACGTAATTTTACTAATAATTATCTACATTTATATCGTTATATTGATGACATCATTTTAATTGATACTGATCAATCTGCAATTACTCGATTTCCAGTTGATTATCCCACTAATTTGGAATTAACGGAAAACCTTTTATCTAACAATACAATTAACTTCTTAGATCTTAAAATTACAATCATAGACAATAAAACAATCACAGATTTATATGACAAACGTAAAGAATTTAAATTCAAAGTTAATACATTTACAAATTTTAAATCTTGTCTACATCATTCTGTATTTCGGAATATAATACTTAATCATTTATATAGAATAAAATGTTTATGTTCTTCTGCTCTAATTAACAATAATATTAAAAAACTAATTTATGATGCATTAAATCATGGTTTTCCAAAAAAATTCATTTATTCATTAATATACAATTAGTACTTTTCTTACATGATCTATTAAAACAAATTAACACATGCGTAAACAAAATTGCAAAAAAATTATAAAATAAAAAAATATCTATAAAAAATTAAAAATTGTAAAATAATATAAAAAAAATATTATAGGTTGGTTGTGTGGGTAGATGTTAGAGTACGGAGGAGGGTGGTGTTGTCTGGATAATACGCAATGGTTAATTATATATATATATATATATATATATATAAAAAATGGGGGCTCTTGTATTATTACTATATTTTTGTTACGTATTTTATATGGATGTTGATTTGATATTTTATATGTAATTGGAGAATTTCATTAATATTATAATTAGCCTAATTATTGATTAATCTAATTTACAATTATTTGTTATTAAATTTTAAATTTACTAAGGACAATATCATATTAATTACTAATAGTATGCCATTCTTATAGTGAATAATATACATATAAGTATGTATAATATAAATATAGTTATACTGTATGCACTAAAATTGGGTAATTATTTTTATTATTATTACTCTATTCTTTTTAATATTTATGATCGGTTTAATGTTATTGAATGTCCCACATTCATACTTTGTGGTTTTTTATGGATGTCTGAAGATAATCCACACTCTATATTTGTGCTTTTTAAGTAATGGGTATTTAAGTATCATTTAACCTTCTATTTACTTCCACATGTTTTTTATTTCCTGTTCATTTTATAAATATCTGATATAATTCATAAAAAATAATTTTTATATTTAATAATTATTTATATTAATTATTACTGAATTTTATTTTGTTTTATAGCATATAGCTACATGCTATATATTATCAATGTTCTAGAATTATTTATTTCTTAGTTTAGTTTAAATAAGTTAGCTAATAGAATATATTGTATGCTTTTAAATTTTATTTACAATAGTTTTTAAATACATTGTGTGGTTTATATTCGGTTTATAATTCTCTATATATAAGGATATGTTTGGTTTTGCTTTTTATACAGTTATTTACATTCAAATGCTTACAATTATTTATACAGTTATTTACATTCAAATGCTTACAAATATTTATCTTGCGTTAGTTGTTTAATAGAAGTAATACTAGATGGCAGCACTAAATTTGTTTCTTTAAGATAGCTCTAATTGTTAATTTTTCTAGCTCCATTTCAGTTATAATTTAATACACCAGGGGGTATTTTTAGCTAAATTTTGACGATATTGTTAAACTGTTATTAATTAATTTAATAGTGCATTTTAAATAATGTAATTAATATCTATTTATTTTATATTAGATTAAATGTGTTTAACAAGGTATTTCAATTTTATTTCAAAATGTATTAACTGCATCCTTTGGTATCATTTACTGTGATTTCTTAACTGTTTTATTCACCTTAATCTTTTTGATATACTGGCAGCCATGTGCGCGTGGATTTTTGTAAAATACTGAAATATTAATCGGTATGGTGTTTATTATTTATATTTTATATCCTATAAATATTTAAATACGTTTTATTGATTCTTCCATTTCATATTATTTGTTTCTATTCTGCTTTCATTTTTAATCAATTCACTTGATTTTATGGTTGTTTGGGCACAGGGGAAAATAACTTTTAGCTTTAGCTTATTTTTCCCACAGAAAACAACCATTTTGCTTATATCATTGAATTCTGTGCCCTTGATAACGTAATTCAATGTATAAGCTTTTCAATTTTTGTCGGTGTCCACTTTTTTCTTTTTCTTCCATAATAATTCTTATATTAATTTTTTTTTTTTTAAATACTTACAGCTTTAATTCATAATATTTGACAGTGGAAGGTTATGTTTAATTAATGGTTATACAGTAGACGCTCGTTTTTACGAACCTCTTTTTCACGAACACTTGCGATTTTACGAACTATAGAGTAGTCCCGAATACACTCCCATAGAAACAATGTAATTTTTCGCTCCCATTTACGAACAACGGATTATGAAAATCTCTTTTTTGCGAACTCAGTTTTCATACTTCTGCATTTTTTAAAAATATCTGAACACAGTGTTACGTCAATTAAACTCTCAACAGGTGCAATGAGACATCAGGTGCATTCCAAGAATGTCTTGTTTTTCCCAATCTCTTTCGGAGGGAGAGGGCATAGCAACAATTTCAAGTAGTGGTTGTCAAGACCAAAGCCACTTTTTTGAAGGGAACAATAACTGTGAAAGAATTTCAAGCATAGTTCAAATGGAAACATATATTTTCATAAATGTGATTTAAAAAAAAGAAAAGTGATTATTTCCATTCCTAATTTTTTATCTATGTTTTCATCTATGTATTTTCACCTACTATGAACTAATCCAGTCTGCGTTTTCATATGTAATATTTTCAAAGCATGTTTCAGTGAACTAAAATTATCTTTTGTGTATAAATTTGCATTTATTTCTTGTATATGTATAACTTTATTAAATAATAAATAATCTTGAAATACTGCTTCATCTATGAAGAGGGGGCAGTTTGATAAAATTAGATAAGAATAACGTACGTATTCATATCATTTTTGGTGTTTTTCTATTTTACGAACTTTCTATTTTACGAACTATTTTAGTGTTCCCTACGGATTCGTTAAAACGAGCGTCGACTGTATATATATATATATTTATGTAAAAGTGCTGAGGTTTCTTTTAGTTACTAAAATTACAACAAAAATTACTGAAACCATATAAAATGTAGGTCTTAGGCATAATTATTTTTTAGATTAATTGCAAAAGGCTTTATTTTCTGTTACTATTATTTAAAGATAATCTAAAAAATAAATTTAAATGATACTCTGAGATAGATACTTAGCTGTGACTAGAACAAAACAATAGTTTGGCAGTATTGTTTTGACATGATGCCCTTGCCATATCTCAGCTTGTAGTCAAATCTCCATCCTGAAATTTCTTGTGCATAACTCTACCATACAATACTCTTGTAAAAACAAATTTCAGATTTTTATCTCGTGCCCCACCAGAGATATCAAAGCCTGAAAAGTGCGATTTTTGTCATTTTTGAAAAAATTGGGATTTTTTTTAGCGAAGAGAAAGCAAGTCCCAGATCTGGAACTCGGCGTGTGAGTACAAGTACTTTCGTCCTATTTGTAAAACAAATTATGTCATGTTGACAGCATTCCTTGCTAGAAAAATTTTCTCTTGTAAACGGACAAATTTTGGAAAAAAACTGAGACTTTATGCATAAATTTTACCAATAAGCAGTTACTTTCGGAAACTACTCCATTAGCAAATTTTTAGCCCAATGTATTCTGTACAAATTGCTCTAATCCGCAC
Source organism: Maratus speciosus (assembly GCA_963932465.1). Lineage (NCBI taxonomy): Eukaryota > Metazoa > Arthropoda > Arachnida > Araneae > Salticidae > Maratus > Maratus speciosus. The sequence continues at coordinate 191,513,487 of OZ010800.1, forward strand.
TTGAATTGGATAAATAAACGAGGAATTATTTACAATTCCGTAAACCCTTTTTGTGAGAAAATTGCTGCAGACGATGAAACAAAGATGGCCTCCATGCACAAACAAAAATTAATAAAATTAAAATAATAGTCATTTTGAACTTCCATCATGTTAGGGTTGTTGTAGAAAAAATTTCAGATTTTTTAAAAATGGTCGAGCAACCAGTGCTGGACCAATTGAAATGGATTGACGCAGAAACGACTTCAAGTTATTAAATTCAAAAAATAAAAATAAAAAGAAGAAAAAATCGAAATGCAAACGAGATATTTAAAAGAAGCTACCTATATGTTTGACATTACGCGAGTCTCTTCGCATGAGTGAAGACAAATTCAATGGCGTATTTCTTGAAATTGCTTTTATTTTATTGACAGGAAGAAAGTAGCCTTTTCTCTGTCTGGTCAGCAATATATCCAGTTGCTAGCTGTGAAGTTAACTATGAATCTCTTAAGGCTGTTCTTAACTGCTCTGCTCAACAAACGCAAAGCGTTTTGACATATTTACAAATTCATTTTTTAACGGAAAGGTATAAAATTGGAAAGCCTGGCCATGGAAGCGATTTGGAATTGAACTGTTTTTTTTTTCTTTTATGATCAATCAATTACCTATTGAGTTATAAGCGAATCTGATCTGGTGACAAATACGGTTTTCGCCCGCTCTTGGGTGCTCTTTCTCCCTTTGCGCGGAAATTCGGTTCAAAACGCCCACTTTGAAACTATATTCTGAAAAATCTATTGCGTTTTCAAAAAAAAAAAAAAAAAAAAAAAAAAAAAAAATGGAAAAGGTAACTCAATGACATAGTTTCTGAACAACAACACCAGCTAGTTTCATGCATTTTCGAACAAAAATAAATTAAAACTTATGTCAGAAAGTTGCCCTTTTGGTTTTGAGAACACAGTTAAGCGAAAAAGGCGAACGTTGGAGAAAATAATATGTAGGTAAAATGATAAAAAATTATGCGTAGATCTACTTTTCTATTTAGCTGTCTTCAAACAACGGAGGTTGGTTACGTTTTATATATGTCGACTCATATCTTTGTATTTTGAAGATTCTTTTTAACACTTTGCCAACATAGTTGAAAAGTGTCTATGAATTCGGTTTGTCTGTCTGCCCGTGCTTTAACTCTCTTAAATATACTCGTATTGCCATGATATTTTCAAAATACTATGTGTACCATTGGAAGTTTTTTATCAAGGTCACAAAAAATAATTCTGTTACGTTATGATCAAAGGGGTAAAATCGTTTGCGATTCATATTATTAATGTTACGATGTTGCAAACATAATGAGATTGATATGCTTCAGTGCACTGTACTACAGCATGCTTTCTCAGGAGTATAGAAAAAATAGCATTTATAGTTCAATTACAAAGACGCACAAAATAAATCCATTACATTATGACCTTTCGGTAAAAATCGTTTGCGATGCATTTTAATGCGTTACGATACTTGAAACATAACTGACTCACAGAAATGCAATCCGATATGTTTTCTAAAGAGTATGGAGTGCATAACATTTTTCGTAGATTTAAAAACAGAAACACAAAAAATAATTCAGGTACAAGACTAATCTATGAAAGTGAATTGCTTGAAATGCGTTTATCATGTTAAAGCTAAAAGATTTTTCAAACTTAATAATTTTTTAATCTGTTAGATGGTGTATAGAAATTCTATGGGTCGCTAGATGGCTTCGTGAAAGAATACACATGCATTTCCATACATGGACAGGAATTGCTTAAAGTGGATTTTTACTGACTTATGTGTTTTTTTTAAGTTGCTTATTTATACATCTCATTTCATTCTAAGAAAAAATTAACTTTCTTTTAAATATTTTACTGGTGTTGGAAGAGTTCCCTAATCTATGCCTGATGTACGATTATTGTTCTTTTTAACACTTTATAACAAAGTTGAAAAGTGTTTATGCATTCAGTTTGTCTGGCCGTCTGGCCGCTATCCACGCTCTAACTCCGGTAAATATACTCGGATTTTCATGCAATTCATAAAGGTTATTTAAGGCCACAAAAGGATATTTGGTATTGTATATGAAGTATGTAGAATTAATAGTTCATTTACAGTGTCACTCAAAATAATTCCATCGCATTATGGTATATGGAGAAAATCCTTTGCAGAGTATTTTAATGAGATTATGATATTTCAAATCTATTCAAACTTATATAAATCACTGAATATTTCACTAGATGTTGATTACAATAGAATAGGGTATTCATAACATTTTTTATTCATTTACAGGGATACACAAAATAAATCCATTACAGTACTGTCTTAGAGAAATGAGGAGTAAAATACTGGAGTGTAAGTTTTAAAATTCGGAATGCGGTTTTAAATTTAGCTAATCTTTCGCATGTTACTCTTTATATATAAACCCTATACCTCATATGCAGAACTCCACAAAAGTATTCACGTACCATTCTCGTTATTAGAGGAAATTGTTGAAGGGGAATTTTCAACTGAGGTATAAAGTGAACTAAATTTTGGCATGCATGTAGTTAATAGATACAACTTACCTTCATCCATGGAGACTAGTTGAACTGTTGTTGCTGCTGCAATGGAAATAATTCTGCCAGCGCCACCTAGTATCTGTTATCCTAAATGTGTGGTTAGAGGGACTGAGATGATGATCAATCTCAGGGACAAATATATTTACTACAGTATTTTACTACACAATCTATACGAGTAAAGGAGCATTATATTTTCCTATACTGTATATACATAGGTATAAATGTATAATAGCTAAAGTTAAAAATATTTATAAAAATTTTTACAGCATACATTTAATATTGGATATTTGTAACTGGGGGCAGGGACTGAAATGATGATTTCGCTTGTTTAAAACTTAAAATTAATTATTTATGCATCATAATATGTCAATTTAATATTGGTAATTGTTATAACAAATATTACAAAATATTACATTTTTCAGTTTTTGGTTTTAGTATAATTAATGGAATATTATTGGCAGTGGACGCAAATTGTCCAATTTTCAGATATTGACCCATATATATTTTTTCCTGAACTTCACTCAACTCTGTGGAAGAACTCATTAAAAAAAAAAAAAAAAACAATCAAGTATCGTGAAAATTCATAAAGATACCAGCGATAGAGTGAGCTTGATTTTTAGTTGTTGTTTAAAAGTTGCTGATTGATAAGTGATTTTCCACAAATTGTCATTTTTTATTTACTGGCTTTCAGCAAAGGAGTTAGTATTTAATGTATGCTAACGAGTAAATTTAGAAGAAATGCTTAGATTTTGATACTTCTTTTTTTTTCTTGGAATAGGATAGTTCAAGTGGTTCTCCAAGAAGACCTAAAGCATCAATAAAAAACGAAAATTAAAAAGAATAAAAATTGATTGGTTGTTTGAGGTTTTATTGCTCAAAATCCCTTAAGGAACATGCTGCGCCAAAACAAAAAGAATAAAAATTAAAAACGAGAATTTATGGAAAACGCCTTATCGTTTAACTAGGGCTGCCGCTTACGACAATTTTTATATTTTATCCCCTCCACTATTTTAAGAGAATAAATTTTGTAGTAGGGGAAGGTGGCCTAAAATGATCCCTTTAAGAAAAAAACTTGTGTAAGATAACATAATTTTTTAAATAAAACTTTAGCCCTATGCTAATATGTTTTACATTCTATTTTGCATTATAAACATATTTTAATAATATATTTTTAACCCGAATTGACAAATGAAAAAATAAATAAATTTTTTAAAAACGTGTCCAAAGGATCATTTTACCTTCACCAAAGGGCAAATTGCCCCACCAGTGGCCAAGAGGTTCTGCTCTCGAAGCTGGTAGACGGGAGGTGCTGGGTTCGATACCAATCGTGCCCGTCGGCCTAATCGTTCGGAGTTTTCGTGGTTTTCTTCGAACCTTGGTTCTCCAAGCGTTAATACGGGTTAGGTTCCCTTAGAAAGACCTCCACGGAAGGCACTTCCCTCCTTAGGGCCTATATCCCACGTGCAGATAATTGGCCGACATAAATACAACCAACCAACCAACCAAAGGGCAAATTGATCCTTCATTTAAAAATAATTGTAAATTGTTTTTTATCGGCAAAATAAAGGATATCAAAGTAATTATAACAATACATTACGAAATAAAATGAGGTTTACAATCAAATAGCCTACATAATTTATTTTATGTAAATTTTAAAATAAAAACTGTCTCAAATAATTTTGAAAAAAAAAAAACAATAAAATGGAATATTTGAAAATCATGATCCAAAAATATTAGGATAATACGTGGGCTCAAAGAGAAAGATTTGGGGCAGTCACACATTTATCTCCCATGATGGCTAGGACCCGGTACCGGATTCTCTTCAGCCTATGAAATTGTAGTAAAACGATCCACATAATGGATCATTTTACCCGGCAACATTGCCGTCCATTTTAGATATCATAACTGGATGACACCGAGAAAGAGAACAAACTACACAAGTGTAATTCAAATCTAAAAACATACTCTATTAAGTAAACCAAGACATATTTCTATACCTGAAAGACTGTATATCTAAATAAATACAATAGTTAGTGCTTATCTTATAACAGATGTTTTAAAATCCACTTTTTCAACGAATTCTACTCAGACGCGTAATACTACGATGACTTGAATACCGCCATTGCGTCTTCTTCACTTGGCACAACTCGTTTACGTGTTACCGTGTAGATAGCGTGACCTGTCTGGAAGAAAACATACGTGGAACGTTTTGCGCACAAGGATGGTTGGTTGGTTGTGTTTATGACGGCCAATTATCAACACGAGGGATATAGGCCCTAAGGGGGTGGTGCACTTCGTGGGGGTCTTTCTAAGGGAACCTAACCCGTATTAACGCTTGGAAATCCAAGGTTCGAAGAAAACCACGAAAACTCCGAACGATTAGGCCGACAGGCGCGATTGGGATCGAACCCAGCACTTCCCGTCTACCAGCTTCGAGAGCAGAACCTCTCGGCCACTGGTGGGGCGCGCGCAAGTATCATTTTAGGCCATCTTCCCCTACCTAAAATTAAAATAAATGGATTTTTGAGTTCAGCGTTACGAAGGCTTTCACACAATAACCAACACGATATACAAAGAAAATATTTTTTTTAAGTAATTTAATTGGCTTTTCTACATTTTTTCTAAATATATTTGTAAATTATTAATAATCTATAGACGTGTGGGTCAATAGCCTTTATTGCTTCAGCCAATTCGAACTTTCCATATACCGCAGTTTAGACGGACAGGCAGACACAGGAGTGATCTTATAATGGTTCCGTTTTCACTTTGTACGGAACCTTAAAAACTGATGAAAATATAAAACTGCGTATTATTAAACATTCAGAGTGACTGGGGGCTAAAACAATCACTTATCCAAGTTAATAGGTTTAGTTAAATAATTTATATAAAATCATATTTTTATAAATTTTATAAATTTATAAAAATATGAAAATTACAAAGTTAAGTTAATTAAATTGAGTTAAAAAATAGAAATTTAAAAATAAATAAAAATAAAATTTCAAAGTAGCTTGAAATTAGTATAAATTAAAGTATTATTAAATAAGTTAAAATTTCATTAAATTATTTCCTAATAATAATATTATTAAAAAATGAAAAATTGCATTACTCTTTATACGACATTCATAACATATTTACTATTTATAAAATGCAAGAACATATTTTCACGGATTACTACAAGGAAAAATAAAATACATATTTTTTTCTTTTCTATATTATTGTTTTTAAGTAATGAAACCAAATATATATGTATAAGTAAGAATAATAATATATAATTACCTTTCATTGGAAAGGAATCATAGAAAGCTTTCAATGTTGTTCACTAGATGGCAGCAGCATAAAATACTAAACAAAACATCTTTCTGATAAATGAGAAGAAATTCCATGCTGCAGGTTCAGACGTCCTTCTCACACATAGACTACTCATATAACTGGACTCAGAAATAGCAACCCTTTCTTGACGCCGGGATCACTACCCACCGTCACGTGATGGTGGGCAGAGAAAACGCGCCAAACCGGTTTTTCTCCTCTGGTTCCCGCTGAAACTTTCTTGCGTCGGGCGTTTCTCTCGCATAAATCAAATCCCACAGTTGCCAATAAGGTGATCACCGCCAAAAAAGACAATCTTTTGGCGATGAAAGCGGAAACATGTGTGCCTCAAGTTCTGACCGAAATAACAATGGGATTCGGCCTCTACTTCTTACTGAGTTCTCACACCAGCTGTGGCCTTGCATACTACAATCTGACATTTTCTAAACGTCATCGGATATTACACCATTCACAAACTATTCAAGCAGAGGGCAAAGCAAAACAAAAACATTAGAGCCACGAGGAGATACAGCATGGCATTTGTCTAACAACTGCATCTTCAAGAAATGTGTGGTGCTGCCATCTTTTATTTTATATAAGAACTATAAATGTAAAAAAGCATTTGGGAATATTTGCAGTATTCAGGAACTAGTCAAGTATTATTTCCAGTATAATTTTTTAATATTTTTAAAAAAATACTCAAAGTGGTCTAATTAGTTTCAGATTGAACAAATTTTTATAAAACACCTTTTCAAATATTAGGTCTATTTAAATAAATAAATAGAGTGTATATATTTTTAGTTGGATCTACTCATGAAGTTTGATTTTTTCTAATTTTAGCTGAAAGAATTCTGTTGCTAAATATTTATTACTGATAATTTGTGTTATTTTAATTAGATTTAAAGATAATAAAGCTGCGTTTAAAAGCTGAGTAAAAAGGAAAAATCTGAAACATAAAAAAGGGAAAATAGATAAAGTCAGAATTGCTGTATTTCATATCTATTAAGTCTCTTCTTAAATTCAAACTGACTACTTTCTGACACATTTCTGAATTCCTTTTTGCTCGCAAACAAACGAGACTGGTATATCCACTTATTCCGAAATTATGTAATCGACCTTTTTTTTTTTTTTTTTCTACAATTTCATGAAAGATTAAAAATCTTTCAGAAAATGCTGACAATATTGGCGTTTTGAGCCAAATTTTTAGCCGGCACGACAGCACAGGAAAGGAAAAGAACTGGCAATATAAAAATTGCTTTTATAACTTAAGATGTAATTATTTTATCAATTTCGGATAAATTAAAGTGGTATTAAATAAGTTAAAATTTGATTAAATTATTTCCTTTCGTACTCGACTATGTAAGAAACTGAGGATGTTTAACAGTTAAGAAAATTGTTGAAAAAGTGAAATTTTTGGTCAGGCATTGTCACCGTAAATATGAAGTCAGTGTGACTTGCGGATATGTTTTCGCTTTATACAATAGCGTAGATTGTTGCTGTTGTTTAACAAAAGTGATTAATTTCTCATAGAAAATAAAATATTTTCTCTTCGCAGAGTGTAAACAGAATTATATTTGTATCGCAATATCTTACTGAACACTGATTGAAATTGATCTGTTAATGTAGCATTTCTCTGTAGGTGAAAAAATAAATTAGTGAATACATGTTATTTTAAAAGGGAGCTAAAAAAAATAAGTCAGATACAAACACCCAAACGGTCCTCATTAATATATTTCTCCTTAATTTAATTTTTTTAGCACACAGGCTATCAAAGCCTAAGGGCTAATGTGCCCTCTGGTTCAAAATGTATGTATGTACGTGCGTATGTACGTATGTACGTAACGCCATAACTCTTGATACAAATATCCAATTTGCTTCAAAAAAATTTTTTAGGTACATTCTGATAAGGCGATTCCCTGATTAGTTTTGGGGGTTCATTGATTAAATATAAAGGAGGGAGCGGGTAACGGAGGACTAACCCCCTTTAATTTAGATAAATGTTTTTTTAATTCAGATTTTGGTTAAGATGTGACTTCACAATATGGTGCTCTTTTAGTTACACATATGACGTGCCGTACGTGACTTGCACTGACAACACGAATATTTAAAAATTTGAATATTTTCCTTAGTTTTTGTTTTCTTGCAATTTTATAAGGTCTGTAACCAGTTCACATTTTAATTACAATGCAAAGTCACTGAAGGGTGGTAGTTTAGTCAAAGATATGACATCAGCACCGTGACTTGCAGCTACGTCACTGTGAGGTCACAGCACTATGCTTCCTATGTGGTTACCATTTCAAAATTATTAGCAACGTTAAACGAGGATAAAAAATTTTCAAAAGAAGCAGAAACTCTGCGTATAATTCTTTAGGAAATGGGATTCGTTTAAAAAAGCAGTCAAAATAACAGGAAAATCTTTTCCTTGGAATCTTGGAACGAAATGATTTATAAGTTCCATCTCGAACGAAATATTTTCGGGATATTCACCAACTCCGAAAAAATAAAAGGCACCTTATTTTTGCTGACGAAACATGGATTAAAGCCAGTCTGTTAAGAAATGCTGGCAATCAGAAGAGGTGTTCGGCTTGATCTCTTCGACATATTCTTAAACGGTTTTAGGAACAAAAATGTTTTAATCACGAAAACATGCAATTCTGGCGGTAAAATTTAAACATTTGAATTAAAAATAGCATTTTTAAAATTGCTCTTTGAGTACAATTTTAAACTTTTGAAACACAAGTGTGCTTAATTTAAGAAAAAGGTAAAAATAATTGTCATGACATATTTAAAAATGCAATAAAATTTTTCTATTTACTTATCATTTTTATTTAAAAAATAAACTTTATATTATTGAAAATCCGATTCTAAATTTTATGAAATGCTTGATAACCCTTTATGTACTGAATAGTGAAATCATTAAAATTTTATCTTGTAAAGCATTTTTCGTGCATTGTTTCAACTACATTAGAAGATTTACATAATTATTTAATAAATTTTATAAGGATTTTAGAAATGATTGTAGGATTTAGAAGGATTAATTAAATTTGAATTTATAGAAAATTTGTGTTTATAGAAAACCCACTCAAATTTTTTATTTCAAATATTTTTCTTAGTATTTTGTAGAATTAGGAAATGTACAAATATGATGATCTTACAATAGAAATAAAGAAATATTTCCGAATTGAAAAATCCCCCCACACCCTCCAACGCCAAGAAAGCTGGAAAGATGCAAAGGCAAAATAAATCACCCTTTTAAAAATATTTTTGTTTTGTGTAACCAGTAATGCTTTTGGAACAAGATAAAGTGATGTATCTATAACTCATTCTAAACTGTATTACAACTAATCGATGTGCTAAATGAATTTTATAACACGTTATTTAAATGGTACTTATAAGTACCGTCAGTAGATAATGGTTTAAAGATCGTCCTAAAAATAGCGAATGAATTGAAAATTATATGTTAAACTTTTAGCTTTTTCATTCATTTTATGTATTTTTTAATACAAAGATTTTTCATTATATTTATGTATTGAATGAACGGTCAAGTGCGAGTATTACTCGCGCTCAGAGGATTCCGTATAATAAGCATATGAATTATCAACTGTATTTAAAAAAAAAAAATCGTTACTAAAAGAAAAATAAGACTTTGTAAAAAACTGAACAAGTAGGATTTGGTATAGCTGTATATATACTAGGAAAGTATGAATGGATATACCGTAAAAGTTCAAAGAGATATTAACCTAAATAATAACAAATATTTATATTCGTATAACTCTTTTTTTTAATCTTAAACTTTATTTGGCATTTCATAAAACTGAATTCAGCGTCGAAATAACATTTTCTTTTATAGTGTAGTTTAAACAAAACCCTTGTTCAAAGTTTAAACTCGGCATTTTGCTAAGGGCGCTTCAAAAGGAGGTCGCAGAGTAGTAACGTCGCCTTGGTCTGTGCCGCGTTTTTTCAGATAGGTTTTTAATTAACTTTTAAAGACACGGTTGGCGTATTGAGATATCTACTCAATGCAAACTAGGGGCGAATACCGTAATATTTATGTGATTAATTCTAATTAAATTAGTCTTTTTTTAACAATTTGAAATTTATTTATTTCATACTGCTACTGTAGATTGTATTACACAAATGTATCGTTAAAAGTTGTTATCTAGGCATTAAAAGCCGATGGTACGCCACCACAGTCATTATGTAAGTCCAAACCGTCCGTGTTTTTAAGGGTTAATATCTTGGCTAATTGCCGACGATTTTTTTTCAAAAATTATTATCAACAATGCTTTTATACTTCTGCTACGATAGGTACCTCCAGTGCTCCTGAACACCTTAGCTGAATGCCTGCAAATGGAAATTTGTGTGTAAGGGAAAAATACGCATTTCTTACATATTATGTGACCTAGGGATCATCTCTATAATTTTCCTGCAAGGTTTAAATTAACGTCTACTACCTCTAATTTTTTCATAATTTCAGTTTCAGTAGATTCGGAAATAGATGGGCGGAGCATATTTTTGCACTACATTTTCGACGATATATCTAAAAATATAATACCTAAAATTCAAATAAATTTATTTTTGAGTTCAGTGTTACGAAGGCTTTCACACGATATACAAAGAAAATATTTTTTTTCAAGTAACGTTGTTAGCCCCTCTTCATTTTTTAATAAAAATATTTGTAAGTGTTTAATAATCGGTAAATATGTGGGTCAAAAGTCTTTATTTCTTCCCCCAATTTGAACTTCCCACGTTCCATAGTTTACGAGTAAAATGGCTGTGACAGACGGACAGGCAGATACAGGTGTGATCTTATAGAATAGAGAAAATATAATAGAGGAAATAGAAAAAAGAACCCATGAATAAGCTATACCTGTTCCTGTAAATATCTAAAACTCGATCAAAAGATGAAATACAAGCGAAAATTTTCAAAATACATTGCTTTTCAATACCGTGGTTCTGAAAGCATTTCCCAGGTAGACGGAATTTTTAACCTCGAACATAAAGGACGAATGCTGTTCATTGCGTCGTTATAACAGTCAGAAAGATAGCCACATTTTTAACCTAACCATTTAAACCTAACAAGCTGATTTTCAAATATGTAATTAATCTTATATATTAATCCTGAAATCTGCCGTCCGTTGTTACGACAGCGATGGATGAGGCCATGGTAACCGAAAAATGCCCCCATTCAAAGGGAAAAGCATGACAACCCGGTTACTGAAGATAACCGTCAAAAGGTGATAACATCATTCAATCTTCCGTAACCTGATAATATTTTTCAAACAGGACACATTACTATGTTTTTAGAGGCTGTGAACCCTGAAGGGGGGGTTTGCGGGCGTTGCTTTCATGATGCTGAGCCCCCCCCCCCCCTAGTATATATACATGTAAGAAATAATATCATAAACGAAAACCTTTTAATTTCAACATCAAAGCATTGTTACTAATTTACTCACGTATAAATATAAGCTGCTACTGGCAAGAAAAAAAAAATGTTATTGGTCAGATTTGCCACCGATGGCAGAAAAGTATTTGTGGTATGGCGGAAACTTCCGTCATCGGATTTTCAGCCAATTGATGTACTTTAACGAGTACGACTTTTCAAATTTAATGGCAACTCTTTTGTTTCAAACAATATAGTTTGTTGGTAGCATCACTTGTGTTTCACCCCGACGCTTAGCATGAAATGTGATTGGGGGAAAATATTCTATTAACATCTCACGCTTTTAACATTCTTTTACCTAAACCAACTTATGTTTGGTTTCTAAAGATGCAATTTTGTAAATAATTCTTAATAGGCCGGGAGCCGGCAGCACAGATAATCATCTCATCGAGTTCACGGCTGAAACTCCAGAATTAGTTAAAACTCGATACGCATATTAAAAGGCAATCGGTCTGCCAAGTCATATCGTGGTGGAAAAAACTTGAAAACCTATTTTAGCGGTCGATTCGTGGGTTGTGTTTTCCTGCACCCAAAAGAATGAAAACATGGAGGACTAGGAGCAGGAAAACGCAATAGTAAACCGACGAGTCGACCGCTAAAATTAGGTTTTCAAGTGTTTTCCACCAAGATATAACTTGGCAGACTGATTGCATTTTAATATGCGTATAGAGTTATAACTAATTCTGGAATTTCAGCCTTGAACTCGATGAGGTGATTGTCTGTACTGCCAGATTCCAGCCTATAACTCATATCCTGATATGTTGGAATTCAAAAAATTATTTACAAAGGAATATTTCTGATGACAACGCAACATTTTAATATCTTTAGATATTAATTATAGGATAATAAATTAATTGTCTGAGCGAAGCGAAGGCTAATACTCAGCGAAATATTACTGTCCGGACACTTTACTACTACGATGGATATTAACGCCATGTCCTACTAAAAAAAAAGCCTAATAAAAACCTTTCGTCAAGCATAACTCAAAAAATGTTTGTCGGATTTCGTTTCTGATTGCACCAGAAGGTACCTATGAGGGCCGCCTACTGAATGCGCCTACTATGAAAAATAAGTTCCAAACCGTTTAAAAATTATATAGAAAAAAACTCTTAAAAAAGCACAGTCTATCTGCATACGTCACAGAAATTTGGTGTGCGTCACTTTCACCGGTTGATGTTTTCGTAGACAACTGGTTTGAACACATGGAGCAAATAAAAAAAAAATACGCACGCAGTAATATTGAATAGATCAGTTTCAACCACGTAATCAAAAACCTTGCAACAACCCGTGGCAACCAGTTTTGGTATGCAAACAAATAATAATACAGTATTCCGTACAACGGTGACCGTTTTTAGCCTGTTGTATAAAATCTGGCATGTTGTATGACATACAATTGTGGATGATTAAAACAAAAGACATGAGTGTTTATTGATCCCAAGGTTATCTTTCTCTGGATGTCTGTCTGTCTATCATACAGCATGCAATTTTCTTGTAAAGGATGATATTATTATGCAGTAAAACCTCCATAACGGAAACAACCCGATTAGTGGACACCTCTATTTAGCGGGCATTTTTTCGATTACCAACCCTTAAATAACTGTACATTTTTTACTCTCAGTAGCGAACACCTCCAAATAGAGGACAAATTCTGCCCTCCCGAGGTGTTCGCTATTCAGAAGTTTTACTGGTAAAACCTCCATAGCGGACAAACCCGATTAGCGGATACCTCTATTTAGCGGACATTTTTTCGATTACCAACTCTTAAATAACTGTACATGTTTTACTCTCAGTAGCGGTCACCTCTAAATAGAGGACAAATTCTGCATTCTCGGGGTGTCCGCTATTCAGAGGTTTTACTGTATATAATATTGATAATTATTATACAGGGCCGCACAAAAGAATAAGAATATATGAAACGAATATAAACTAAATTCGGGATTGGTAGATCGCTGATGGTAATGTAATTTTAGGATGTTGTTACAGTCATCCGCAGCATGTTTTTAGAGTTTCGTCCATCTAACGAAACCCTACCTGTCTCACTCCTTTGTCTGTTTGTTTGTCCGTCTGTCACAGAGCCCGTTCTCAGAAACTCTATATGTCGGAGACTTGAAAATTTGCATACTTATAGCTGAACACCACACATCAAACGGCAAATAATAAAATTTTGAAAAAGTCTAATATTTAACCCTCTGGGCTCTAATTTGTGTATTTTAAGCAATTTTTCTAACTCAGCCCCTTATTTAATTAAGTTGGAGACATGAAATTTTGCATACTTATAGCTGAACATCTCACATCAAACGACAAATAATAAAATTTTGAAAAAGGCTTAATATTTAACCCTCTGGGCTCTAACTTGTGTATTTAAAGCAATTTTTCTAACTCAGCCCCTAATTAAGTTGGAGACATGAAAGTTTGCATACTTATAGCTGAACACTTGTGATAACACGATAAAACATAAAATTTTGAAAAAGTCATATTTAACCCTCCGGTCTCTAACTTCTGTATTTTAAGCAATTTTTCTAACTCAGCCCCTAATTAAGTTGGAGACATGACATTTTGCATACTTATAGCTGAACACCTCACATCAAACGACAAATAATAAAATTTTTAAAAAATCTAATATTTAACCCTCTGGGCTCTAACTTATGTATTTTAAACAATTTTTCTAACTCAGCTCCCAATTAAGTTGGAGACATGAAATTTCGCATACTTATAGCTGAAATCCTCACATCAAACGACAAACAATAAAATTTTGAAAAATGTCTGATATTTAACCCTCTGGGCTCTAACTTATGTATTTTAAGCAATTTTTCTAACTCATCCCCTAACTAAGTTGGAGAATTGAAAGTTTGCATACTTATAGCTGAAAACTTGCGATAACACGATAAATCATAAAATTTTGAAAAAGTCATATTTAACCCTCCAGTCTCTAACTTCTGTATTTTAAGCAATTTTTCTAACTCAGCCCCTAATTAAGTTGGAGACATGAAATTTTGCATACTTATAGCTGAACACCTCACATCAAACGACAAATAATAAAATTTTGAAAAAGGTCTAATATTTAACCCTCTGGGCTCCAACTTGTGTATTCTAAGCAATTTTTCTAACTCAGCTCCTATTTAAGTTGGAGACATGAAAGTTTGCATACTTATAGCTGAACACTTGCGATAACACGATAAATCATAAAATTTTGAAAAAGTCATATTTAACCCTCCGGTCTCTAACTTCTGTATTTTAAGCAATTTTTCTAACTCAGCCCCTAATTAAGTTGGAGACATGACATTTTGCATACTTATAGCTGAACACCTCACATCTAACGACAAATAATAAAATTTTGAAAAAGTCTATTACTTAATACTCTGGGCTCTAACTTGTGTATTTTAAGAAATTTTTCTAACTCAGCCCCTAATTAAGTTGGAGACATGAAATTTTGCATACTTATAGCTGAATACCTCACATCAAACAGCAAATTAATAAAATTTTGAAAAAGTTTAATATTTAACCCTCTGGGCTCTAACTTGTGTATTTAAAGCAATTATTCTAACTCAGCCCCTAATTATGTTGAAACATAAAAATTTGCATACTTATAGCTGAGCACCTCACATCAAACGACAAATAATAAAATTTGGAAAAAATCTAATATTTAACCTCTAATATATTGTCTCGCGCAATTTTTAAATTTAAACTGTTTTGCAATACTATTTTTTGTTCATTTTGCATAATGTGACGTAATTTGTTCTATTTCAGATTTCTAACGCATGTTAATGAATTTATTTTACAATATCCTTTCTCTTTTAAAATTCACATGTAAATATAGTTTTTATGGCGTAATTTCCAATAAGTGCCTACTTTTTATACCTAATTATTTAATTGTAATTTGAAGGTTTTTTCTGTTTATAATAGTAACGTGTAAATAATTTTTTTTTATTTGAAGCAAACATTATTGTTTGCGCTGTTTATACAGTTGGCAACAGTTTAAATTAATACCATTTTCTAAAATATGTAAAAAATATCTGTCAAAATGCTGAATATTTCAATTTAAAATAGAAATAAAACCTCAAAAAATGAGTCAATTAAAAAAAATTAATGAAATCTGCAGACCGGGATCTTCTATTGAATAAAATGATCTAAAAATGATTAAATTCCCATGTATAGCTTTTGCTCTTATAATTTTTTTTTTAATCGAACGATTTTGTCCAACTTTAGCGTTAAATATCTCTTAAAATAATTCTTCGATTTGAAAACTGTATGCATTAGTGTGTTGATCAAACATTTCGCTATACCACCGATTTTCATATATTTGTATGCAATAGTTTTCTTAATATTAACGAAGAAAGACCTCCAGTCACAAAAAATTCAAAACCGGCGGCGTCGGCGGTGACAGTGTTAGTTACTTTTCATAGAATAGAGAGATATATAAAAAGGAAAACTTGTCTATCTGTCTGTTTGTAATTCTATAAAAAATCCACAATTTGGAAGCCAAAATTGTGAAGAGATACGTACATGTGTATTAAAACATGGCCGAGACAACTAAAGTAATCCGGAATCGAAATAACTTATAGTTAATTTTTAATTAATAAAAAACCTCCAATTTAACAGCAGTTTCTTATCAAATTTAAACATTTTTCGTTATAGCAGTTGCCAACAATTAAAAAACACAATAAAATTATTACTACAACAATTAATTTTCTACTGCAAAATTTCCACGTGAAAAATGAAAATGAAATAAATAGTTTGCCGAATTAAAAAAAAAAAAATGTGAATATTACGTCATAACATTTCTATTGCAAGATATTCATGTGAAATATGAAAATGAAATAAATGGTTTGACGAATTTAAATGAAAGTGAATATAACTTCATAACTTTTCTATTTCAAGGTTTCCACGTGAAAGAGGAAAATATTACGTCATATTGGAAATATAAAGGGCATGGTGGATATAGTATAACGTCATATGAGTGTGAAAAATGTATTGAAGCATAATAAAAACCCGATTAGGGAAATATTGGCGTATTTTAACAATATTCCTCCAATTAAAAATTGAAATAAGTTCATTTATAGCTGTATTCTTTTGAGTCTGTTAAATACATTTATACATTTTTATATAGCGTTTTCATATGATTCATTCAACAACATTTCGACTGCTTTTTTAATGTTTGTTTTGTGTTGTATGTTAAATTTTGAAATTGATTTTTCAGAACAAACATCCTTCAAATTCTGGGCAACGCCGGCACTTTAGCTTGTAACAGATAAATGGCTTTTGTACCTGTATATCTAATGGTAATATTATAAATCGTTATAACATTGTAAAGTATATAATATTATTAATGCTTGTACGTTTGTGAGGTGTTATCTCTGAAACTACATAGCCAACTTAAAAAAATGTTGGTGGCCATCTCTGCTCCGAAAAAAAGGCTATTTTATGTTAGTGCAAGAACCTACATCGCTGCTGGAGCAAAAAAGTTCTAAAATTGTGATTTCTGCGATATTGATTGGGTTAGAAACTTTAAATTTGGTGCTGTAGTTACTTTTAAGATGTAAATACTCGTAATGAACTCTCTCTAAAAGGTTCAATTTGACGGATAAACGTAAAAATTTCTAGAAAGGTTCTAAACTATGATTTATTTGGAATACTGAAATTTTTGGGATACTGTTGGGGTTAGAAACTAGAACTTTGGCATGGTAGTAATTAATAAGATGTAAATGCTCGTTGTAGAACGAATTCTAAAAAATAGAAAGACTAAACAAAGCGGAAAAAGATCTAAAGATGATCTAAGTAACGAAGAACATGGAACTGTTAGGAATATAAACATGAAAATTGACATGGCTGTATTTATCATGACGTAAATTCTCGCAATAGAACAATTTCTAAAAATGTCGCTATAAAAAACAGTGCAGAAACAAAAAACTTTCAAAAATTTTCTATTTCTCTGTTACTGCTGAGCCTAAAATCTTGAAATTTTGCTTCGGGTTAGTTTTAAAATATACAATTGTCTCTATGAATGGTTTCTAAAAAATTTAAAATTTAAAAAGATGAAATGAGCGGAAAGCGATCTCAATTACCATTAATTTGGAATTATTAGGTACAGCAACTTTAAATATTTCATAATGCTGCATTTCCTCCGCAAAACATGCGATTTAAATGCAATAAAACTGATAGATACCCACCTAGCATTAAATAAATTGTGTAAATATTGAATAAAGACCTGTATGAAACAGTGAGTAGGTTGCCCGAAAGTACTTGTTAAAGTGTTCCTTCTCTAGGGGGCATTCCACATCAAATCAGGCAGTAAAATATCAAAATGTAACCCACCATCACAGATTTTAATGAAACTGCGTGTGTTTGTTCCTATTATTAAGATATGATCACCAGTAATTTTTTTTGCTTCTTGGTGAAATAGTTTCTGAGAAAAAAATTGTCAAAATTTTGAAAAACTGCCGTCAGTTGGCATTCTTGACTGCTCGGTTTTCAAATGTAGCATGTCATATATATAATCATATTTCAATATCTACTCTACAAATCCTCTTCAAATAATTTATGCATAATATTTAGGGTACGCAGTTTATGACAAAAAAATATTGTTAAGCTTATAACATTTTAAGTGTGTCTAAAAAAATGTTTAAACTTTGAAGTCGTGATTTTTTTATGAAAAAATAATGCATTAACAAAAAAAGCATTATCAACAAAAGGCGGTATTTTTATTAAATTTATTTTTTGTGGGAGATATACTTAAAGGTGTCCTTTACCTGATTCTGAAATAAAAGTAGTGGGATTTTGGGTGTTTTTAGTAGTATTTTCTAATTAAAAATATTTTGGGGTTCATTTCAAATGAAATCAAGCAGAGTCATTCCATGCCAGTTCCCCTAAGCCATTTAATCCCTGTCACAAATTTCAATGAAACTATGTTTGTTTATAGCTCATTTTAAGACGTAATCACCTTTAATTTTCTTGATCCTAAGTAAAATATTTTTTAAGATAAAAAAAATATCAAAATTTTGAAATTTTTTTTTTAATTTTTTTAATGACAGTTCTATATTCAAAGACTGCATTTAAAAAAAAAAAAAAAAAAAAAAAAAAAAAAAAAAAAAAAAAAGTCATTTCAATATAAAATCCCTAAATAGGTTTCAAATAATGTATATATGACAAATAATGTAGGCAGATTATTATTTCTTATTTTTTGTCATGTTTAAACACTAAGAGTGTCTTTTATCTTGTGAATTTTTAAAATCAAGAATTTTGTCAAAAATAATGTGTTAATAAAAAATTTATTATTAACCGAACGCAGTGTGTTATTGCTTTTTTTAATTGTACGTAAAAATATCTTTTAAATGGTTATAAAATAAAATAGTGAAAATATGAGAAAAAATTATCAAAGTTTTGGAAAATTGCCACGAGTTGCTATTAATGATTGTTCAGTTTCGCAAAGGCATCATTTTATATATAAAATCATATTTCAATAACTAATGACGAAAACTTCTTCAAATAATTTAGGAAAGGTAAATAAAGTATGTAGATTATGAAAAAAATATTGCTGTAATGTTAAAAAATATTTAAATGTGTCTAAAAAATTGTATAATCTTTGAAATCAAAAATATTTTACAAAAAGTAATGAAATTATTAAAAAAGCTTTATCAATCAGAGGCGGAGTTTCTATGACTAATTTTTTAATTTTAAGTTGTACATAATACTACATTATAACTGGATCTGAAATAAAAATAGTGGGAATTTAAGTAGTATTTAAATCATATTTAAAATTATCAATATTTTTATATGTAAAATCTATTCAATGTATCATCCCTGGAAATATTTTTATTTATACATTTATTTTATTTTTCAAATTATCTTTTATGTTCGTTTCTTAAGGAAAAAAATAAACAATATTGTTTTTTAGTAAAACTTCTAGGGCGAAGAGCAATTATCCCTTTCCAAAAAAGAAAAAAAATCTCTACATCCTCACCGCCCAAAAGAAATTTTCAAAATGACACTCCTAATCTTTAAACTCATATTTGGCTGCTAATATTGAAAATTTAGTATTGAGCTGCTAATATTTAAAAAAATACCAAATTTCACTCTTTTGAAGAAAATTTTGACATATTGTGCTTTAAATATATGCAAAAAATGCATAATACATTACATGTATATCTTTCAAATAACTATATCTAAAAAAGTATTTAAAACTTAATGAGTTGCACTTTTGAAACTTTATTTACTTTCTAATGATATGTAATTGATTTATTTCATCACAATATTGCTGAAAGATGGATTTTCAACATATATATGTATGTATATATGTGTGTGTATATATATCCCTGTTCTCAAACAAATTATTTTAAAATTATTCATTTATGTTTAATAAAGCATATATATTGTTTATACACTTATAGAAAATACATATGGTAAATTTTATGATATGTCAATAATATCTAAAAGTATAGAACTTATCTAATAGTATGTAACGCAAAATTTAACATCTGGTGTAATGACAACAAAATTTTATAATTGTTTTACTTAATTTGGATGAATGAAAAAAGCTTACATGTTTATATTTTATTGAAGTACAGGTGAAAATGTCACAAAGACCCTATCTCAACAACAACTGAGTATGTCACATTCACACTACAGCTGATTTTTTCTTTTTGATCTTTCGGGTTTGATTTCAGATGGTAAAGAATTAATTAGTTTTGTTAGAAGTGTCATTGCAGTCAGCATATTAGGTTCACTATTTTTTTTTATAATTTATTTTGATTAACTCGATGAACAACAACATTTAAAGCGACCATTTCATGAATTTTCAATTAAAAGATGATTTATAAATTCATTATGTTGTTTAGTTATTATTATCGTCTTAAGATAATAAGTTGGTATTAAGATTTTTAAATGTAGTTTATTTATTATTTGAACAGTTGAAAGTATTTTTCAATAAGAGTGGGCTGTTGATTTTAAGTCGGCTGTTGTGCAATGTAGTGTTGGTAAAGGAACTGGTACTATTTAATTTAATTTTTATTGCTGTAAATAATATTTGTTATTTTATTATTGTATGTCTTATATTTAAGTAAGAGTAGCAATACACGATATCGTAGTCATTATAGAACATCTTAGCATGAAAAGCTTCAATATTTATCATTAAACTTTCACATTTTATGAAAATTTTGTTAAAATTACTCATATTTTCACTATTTTTTATTTTATAACTATTGAAAAGATATTTTTACGAACAATTAAAAAAAGTAATAACAGCCTGCCTTCGGTTAATAATAAATTTTTGATTAACACATTATTTTTGACAAAATTCTTGATTTTAAAAATTCACAAGATTAAACACACTCTTAGTGTTTAAACATGACAAACAACAATAAATAATAATCTGCCTACATTATTTGTCACATATACATGATTTGAAACTTATTTAGTGATTTTATATTGAAATGACTTTTTTTTATGCAGTCTTTGAATATAGATCTGTCATTAAAAACATTTAAAATTTTTTTTCAAAATTTAGATATTTTTTTATCTTAAAAAATATTTTACTTGTTATCAAGGAAATTAAAGGTGATTACGTCTTAAAATGAGCTATAAACATACCCAGTTTCTTTGAAATTTGTGACAGTGAATTAAATATCTTAGGCGAACTGACATGGAATGACTCAGCTTGATTTGATTTGAAATACGCCTCAAAATATTTTTAAATAGGAAATACGACTAAAAACACCCAAAATCCCACTATTTTTATTTCAGAATCAGGAAAAGGACACCTTTAAGTACATCTCCCACAAAAAATAAATTTAATAAAAATACCGCCTTTTGTTGATAATGCTTTTTTAGTTAATGCATTATTTTTCATAAAAAATTCATGACTTCAAAGTTTAAACATTTTTTTAGACACACTTAAAATGTTATAAGCGTAGCAGTATTTTTTTTTAATAAACTGTGTACCCTATATATTCTGCATAAATTATTTGAAGATGATTTGTAGAGTAGATATTGAAATATGATCATATTTATGTCATGCTACACTTGAAAACCGCGCAGTCAAGAATGCCAACTGACGGCAGTTTTTCAAAATTTTGACAATTTTTTTCTCAGAAACTATTTGACCAAGGAGTAAAAAAAAAATACTGGTGATCATATCTTAATAATAGGAACAAACACACGCAGTTTCATCAAAATCTGTGATGGGGGGTTACATGCCTGCCTGAACTGACATGGAATGACCCCTAGGCTTTTCTCTCTCTCGCCAAGGCCACTAACAGAGGGAAGTGCCGTTTTAAATGTGATATGAATTTTTTATCCGATTCATTTTTCTGGACATTTTATCATAAGGTCATATTCTCAATTATCATTAGTAGATTTTTTATATATTAACTTATTCTGCTGAAATTTTGTAATCGGGTTCATATTGGCGTATGTTAGCTTGCATGATTTGCTGAATAAATATGTATGGATTTGTAAATTACTTCAAATGACACTTTGACAGCTCAAAAGTTATGCAGACGATATATTCAGATCTTGTGTCATACTTTATGTTGTAATCATTGCCGATTTCTTTTATTTAATACATGCTAAATACAGCTCAACTTGTGCAGAATATGTTTGAAAACAAAACAATACAGCGTATATAGTGGCCAGCATACACTCATCATTTAAATCCGATCGAGCATATCTAAAACACACTCTAACGAAGCATTGCATGCCACTTTTGATGTATTCGGTACATTGATACTATATTAGATTTTGAGAAGATAATTCCTTAAATGTTATCGACAACCTCATTGCATCCGTGGAAAACAGATATTGTACAATATTAACTATTCCGGGGGAGCACACACCATATAAAGTATAGTCCATTCTTTTTAAATATCATATATTTATCATTTAAAGTTACTCAAATTGGTGCGGAGCGTCTGATTATGCTCTTGACATCATTTTATACAGTTAAAATTCCGATATAAGTAAATTAGTGTTTCATTTTCTATTTTACTTTTAATATATTGCGTACTTTCAATTTTATATCCATGCATGGCTGTCTTGAATGGTTTGATTCCCCATTTTTTTTTAAACAGTGTATATGAATTTCTATATAAGATTTTGTAATTCTACAATTCGTTTATTTTCATCATTTCAATTTTTCGCAATATATGGACAATTAAAGATAACATCTCATTTTCTTTGCTGCCACATGTTATTATTAAATCTATGTTCTCAGTAATATCGCTCAGACTAATCCCTCTGAGGGAAGTCCTAGTTTAAAGGTATTTTCCGTTAGCCTACCACATGTGATAAATCCTGACAGACTCTTAATAGTTATAATTGTATACGAGTTACGGCTAAAGGGATTTAATTATAAGATAAACTACGCGCTTATTAAAAAAAAAATCCCTGCCAGCTTGGCCTACAGGCGGAGGTAGAATTCGAAATTAAATACTAATTTCAGCAACAAAAACTAAATCAAGATTAGAGATAAACCCAATTTAACAATTTTATCTGGCCTCTTTTGACAAGTTTTTAATTTCATTTTTCTGTAAGAGCTCGTTTTATCAGAATCAAGTTAAGGCGGTATTTAAAAAAATATTTTTCCACACTCAAATTTTCTGACACATTTTAAGACTCATTTTTAAAACTAAAAACATGAAACTTGCTGACGTAATTTTTTAAAGTGAATTATAAGTGACCTGTGTTTTTATATTTCGTTCAGTTAATTAGAACTTGATTTACAAATAATTATTTTCCCAGCACGACCATTTTTCTTCGTGCTCAGCACTATCGTTTCGTGAAAATCGGATCAAAATGCTTACTTAATAGTATTTTTTGAAATATATTCTGCTTTTATCAAAAAATCGATTAATACGGCACTTTATAAAGTTTCTGAATACAGTAAACTAAAAACTGGATACGTTTGAGAGGAAAAATGATTTAAAAAGTCCTTTCGGCCAGCGCCGGGTGGAAGAGGTAGCTTTCATATATCTTGGCTTTAAAATTTTGCAAGTTTTACTCGAAGCTAATTTTACTCAAACTTAATCGGTGACATGATCGGTGAAAATATACCAAAATTTTCCGGAAGTGCGGAATTTTCCGGACGACTGTAATTTTTACTTTTTGTAATGAAAGCTACCTAAAATGAATCAGAAAATAAGCAGTTTGGATTTGAGTACATATACACATATAATACGAAAATTTTTTCTTCAACTCCTACTTTTGTTTAATTTGTTTTTGCTGTAAGATATGGTCCTATCAAAAACTGGTCAATATAAAAGTTGTCGATAATATTAAGAAGATTTATAATAAGCTTAAGTGAATTTGATATTTTGAGAATTGACGAAGTTATGATTTTTTTTTCTTAACCCTCCTTTTTTACTTTCTTCTATCTTTACAAGAAGAAAGTATTGGATTCATGAAAATTTTCGAATTCCGGTTTTCGACGAATTTACACGTTTTAGGGGTCAGAGATTCCGAAAAACATGTTTTTACAAAATGTCTGTCTGTGACTCTGTGAGTCTGTCTGTGTGTCTGTCTGTGTGTATGTGACACAAATTTTGTGGGCGCTCTATCTCAAGAACTAATGCACGGAATTTAATAAAAATTGATATTCAGTTAGTCCCTATTACAAATTGATGCTGATTAGTTTTTGGTGCAAATCGCTCAACAGATGGCGCTGCTATGCTGCATTTTGTATGATTTCCGAAATGGCTCTATCTCAAGAACTAATGCACGGATTTTCATAAAACTTCAGATTCTGTTAGTCCTTGATATGACTTGATGCTGATTACGTGTTGGTGCAAATCGCTCAACAGGTGGCGCTGCTATGCTGCATTTTTATGATTTCCGCAATGGCTCTATCTCAAGAACTAAAGCACGGATTGTCATGAAACTTCAGATTCACTTAGTCCTTGATAAGACTTGATGCTGATTACATGTTGGTGCAAATCGCTCCGCAGGTGGCGCTGCTATGCTGCATTTTTTACAATTCCCGCAGTGGCTCTATCTCAAGAATTAATGCACGGACTTTCATCAAACTTCAGATTCAGTTAATCCTTGACATGAATTGAAGTTTTGTACAGTTTGGTGTAAATCGCTCAACAGGTGGCGCTGCTATACTGCATTTTTTACAATTTCCGCAATAGCTCTATCTCAATAATTAATGCTTGGATTTTCAACAAACTTCAGATTCATGTATACTTTGATATGAATTAGTGCTGTTTGTGTTTTGGTGCAAATCGCTCAACAGGTGGCGCTGCTATGCTGCACTTTTCAGAATTTCCATTATAGCGGAATCTGAAGAACTAATGCAACAATTTTCACTAAACTTCAGAATCAGTTAATCCTTGATATGAATTGACATTTTGTACATTTTGGTGTAAATCGCTCAACAGGTGGCGTTGCTATATAGCATTTTTCACGATTTCTTCAATCGCTGTATCTCAAGAACTAATGGGCATATTTTCATCAAACTTCAGATTCAGTTACTCTTTGATATGAAATGATGTTGACTACGTGTTGGTGAATATCGCCCAATAGGTGGCGCTGCTATGCGACATTTTGCACTATTTTCTCAATAGCTCTATCTCAAGAACTAATGCACGAATTTTCATCAAACTTCAGATTCAAGTACACCTTGATAAATGTTGATACTGATTATGTGGTTGTGTAAATCGCTCAACAGGTGGCGCTGTTATGGTGCATTTGTCATGATTTGCGCAATAGCTCTATCTTAGGAACTAATGCACGGATTTTCCCCGAACTTCATATTCAGTTAGACATTGACACATGTGGATGATAATTAGGGTCTGGTGTAAATCACCCAATAGGTGGCGCTGCTATGCTGCATTTTGATGGATTTACACGATTTCATGGACAGTAATATCTCAAGAACTAATGCACGGAATTTCATCTTTTTAGAATCCTCATGATGAGCATAGATGCACTGTGATAATGAATTTTGAAGTATTGACAAGTATGAGATAGAAGAAAGTTTTGTGATGGCCACAACATACTAGTTTTCCTTTTATTTATTTTTTTTTTCTTTACTATCAAAACTTTTGAATATAAAAGTTGTAGATAGTATTAAGAAGATTTATAGTAAACTTAAGTGAATTTGATATGTTGAGGATTGGCGAAGTTATGAATTTTTTTCTCCCTAAACACTATTTTTCTTATTTTTTGCCCCTTGAACCCATTTATAATGATATCCAAAATCTGTTATGCATAAATTTTTGGCCCTTTTCCTAGAAGTTATAAGAACTTTAAACTGATTTGGTGTGTTTTATAATTAAGAAGTAATGGGGTTTTTTTTTCTGTTTTCACAAAAACCCTTCCTTCTTTTCTACCCCCTTGGTCCGATCTTGCCCATTAACGAACTTGACCGAGATTTTCTACCGCTCTTTTTATGTATCAGATTCGAAGAGATATCTGCAGCATTATGGAAGCAATCGTGTCCATAAAAAAGTGACATAGATAGATAGATAGATATAAAGTTTTGAACTGGAGGTGATTTTGGGTTCTATGGGTCATGATCGGCATAGATCTGCAAAACTTTTTCAGAAATTCCAACATAGGGGAGAATGTAATAGAGTGCATAATATTTCTTACGAAATCTACCTAAAAGGCCAACTGGCTGTGAAATTGTAACAATGCAATATTTTTAACACTGAAAAGTAGGGGGGGGGGAGAATGCACAAGGTAATAATAATAATAATAATAATAATAATAATAACACATTTATAAATTTACAGTTTGATATTAATTAAATTATGATTATATACACTAAGGAAACAATTTGCAAATCCCGAATGGATAGTTTAAAATATTCTTCTTTAAATTTTCCATTGTCATATAATAAAAGAGATAAAAAATTATGCATTTTTTAATTAATTCTACCAGGCGTAAAAAAAGATTAATTTTCCATAGATTGGTCCTGTGCCCACGCCATATTAATGCATTGAATCACTTTTTTTTTTTTTTTTTTTTTTTTTTGGAAAAATTATGAATTCGCTAACTGTGAAATTATTTCGCGATTTTCAAGACAAACAATGAATGTTTTTAAAAGAGTGTATTTAAAAAAAGAAAAGAAAAAAGTATTTTTACTTTTATAGTTATTACGATTTTTGTTTTCACCGTCAGATTTTTGTTTGAAAATTTTTCTGTTTTTAAGTACACCAATAAAAGCATTAATAATTGTTCTTTTTCTACTTTTCTATTATTATTATTATTATTATTATTATTATTATTTTACGTATTGTACTTTGAAAAAGTAATTTTTATTGCAAAGTCGACTTAATGTAGTTAAAAAAAAAAAAAAAAAAAGAACGCAAGTCATATTCTTTGTTTTAAAAATTGGAGTATAAAGCTGATTGTTTATGATTTTCTATGGTATTGCTATAGTACAGTTTTTTTTATGGACTAGGAAACATATTTTTTTTTTTTTTTATACGGACTTCTCAGCATATATCTCGATGTGTAACGCGTACGTTTTTTTTTTTTTTTTTTTTTTTTTTTTTTTTTTTTTTTTTTTTGTAAATTATCTATTTGGATATGCACGGAGCAGTCTACGGGAATAGATAAGAATAGTTAAACATGCTTAATAAATAATTGTAATAATAATGATACTAATAACAATAATAATAATAAAAATATTCAAAAATGTAAAAAAAGAAAAAAAAATGCATTTGTCTTTAAACGTCATTTATAACATTTTGACATTTATAAAATACAATAAAATATTCTTACGGATTACTAGATAGATAAATAAATTACATATTTCTTATATTTTTTTTCTATATTATTTTTTTTAAGGAATGAAACCATATATATAAGTAACACTAATAATATAAAATTGCCTTCCATTTAAAGGGAATATAAAGATTTCAAAGATTTTTAGTAGATGGCAGCAGCATATAGTTACATGACCAAAACATCTTTTAGATAAATGAGGAGAGATTCCATGCATGCTAAATGCCAGATATCCTTCTCACTCCTGCTCTGACCTTGCATAGTACATTCTGACGTTCTCTAAGCGTCATCAGATATTACGCCAATCCACTGCCACCTCCTGGAGGTGGCAGTGGCCAATCACAAGGTATTCAGCACATGTCAAAGCAAAACAAAAACATTAGAGCCACGAGGAGATACAGCATGGCATTTGCAACAGCTACTGATACTGAGATGACAATTGCATCATCAAAAATTTGTGTGGTGCTGCCATCTGATACTTTGTATAAGAACTATATAAATAAAAAGCATTTCAGATTGTTGGCTATATTCGGGAACTATTCAAGTATTATTTAACGTGTATTTTTTTAATTCTTGAGAAATATTTAAAATAGTCTAATTAGTTTTAGATTGAACAAATTTTTAAAAAACACCTTTTTAAAGTATTAGATCTGCATTGCTGCACATTTGAATTGCTGCTAATTGGTAAATTACGTCAAAAATTCTGATGTGACATAGCACAAATCAAACCCTGATGATCGTACCATCCATTAATTTTCAAATGAGTTCGTCTGAATGCAGAATTTATAAAAAATCTTGACATATTAACGGGTCTCAGGAGTCTTAAAATTGGAAAAAACGAGAAAAAAAGAGACCATTTTCAACATTTAATATCTTCAAATGTTTATGATTTTCAATCACAATTTTTATTCGGGTTAAAAGATACAAATGGGTTCTTTCATTTCATTTATTTAAAAAATTTCAAGATGCAGAATTAGTATTTATACGTCACTCCAAACTGTGAGACATTTGTCGAGCAGAAAATTGGTATAACAGCTTATCCGCAGGATTACAAAAAAAAAAATTGGGACAAGAAATACATTTTTTGTGCCTAATTATACTCCAGATTGTAATAATTACTGTGAACCTAAATATATTTGTATTTAAATCATTTTTATATTTTTAATACAAAGTTGTACAAAATTTTGAAAATTTCAACAGTATCATCATCTAAAAAATTTTTTTTTTGACGAAAAAAAAATTTTAAGTTTAGTTTATACAGACTAACATGAAACATATGTTTTGAAAATTTCATAAAAAAATATTCAGAAGTTTTTGAGATATCGTGCGCGTTATGCCCAAAAACGTCATTTGGAGAAAAATGACTTCAAAATTTCGGAAATGCCGCTTCAGCTATTGAGTGGGTATAATTCTAAAAGCCATGACTTCTGTTCTAATGGGAATTTCAATTAAAAAATTATATCAAAATGTTCAGAAAAGATAGGAGTTTAACATCTAAATAAATTAAAATTGAATCTTCAAGAGCCCTGAGACCGCTTAAACAAAAACCTAATTTGCAGAACAAATTTAAAAAAGATATATATTTCCTATATTGTTTAAGTTCGAGAAGGAACAGTTATTAAGATATTTCATTTAATTAGTTCTACATTTAACGTTAAATCTTTGTAACAAATAAATTAAACCTATATAACATTAAAAAATAAAAGTAAATACAAACAACATCCCAAGAACTTGGATTTCGGTCAAACGAAATCGAAATAAATCTTAGATATTTTCCATTTTTAATGCACAAATACTTGCATTCCAGATTTTGTATTATGTTTATGGTGATTGCATATAAAATGATAAGAGACATGCAAAATACAAAACTTTAAAAAAGGTCTAAGATTTACTTCTGTTTCATTTGAACGGAATCTGAGTTTTTTGGTTGTTTGAAGTATAATATTGTTTGATTTTTTTTTTTTTTATTCTTTATGTTAAATTGGTTTAACTAATCTGCTACAAAAACGTAACATTAAATGTAGAACTAATTGAATGAAATATCTTAATATTTGTCCCTTCACGGGACTAGATAATATAGAAAACATTTTTTATTTATATTATTTGTTCTGCAAGTTAGGTTTTTGTTTAATAATATTAGTATAGATTATACTACAGCAGGCTTAAATATAACCACAATCGTTTGTGTCTGTTCTTCTGGTAAAACAGAATTATTCTATATAAATAATTTTCTTACTACTTATTATTCCACAAAGAATTGCAGAAAATTAGTTGATTGATTTTTGCATAGTTGTTTTCATATTCTTAAGGAGATAAGGGATGTTTAACCTAAAAAAAAGTAAAAAAAAATACATTTTATAGTGATATAAATTATGATAAAAATGTATCTTTTTACATACATAATTACATTAATTTGAAATAAGTTATGAAATTGTCATGGACAAAAAAGCTATTTTTGAAGAAAGGTGATACAAGATACTGTCATGTTTTTAAACGCTCAATATACATTCTAGCGTATACATCATCATTGATTTTTCAAAACTAAGTTCTTTTTAATCGAATAAACAAATCTGTCCACGCCATTTCATATTCAAAGTGTCTAAATATTTGCCGCTAACAGAGAAAAATTTCCCCTTTTGTGCCATTCAGTTGCATTGGGGAAATTTTACATAGTAATGCTAAACTTTTATAAAATTAGTCTATAAATTTTCTATGAAAAATTAAAGATATTCAGGAAAGAAAACAATAATTAGCATGTATTTTGAGTCGCAGGTTATAGATGGAAATTTGAAGTTAAATAAAATAGTTAATTGATTTCACTTTGAAATGAATCTGAATAATGTATCACAAGAAATCCTATCCCAGCAAAACATTAAATTTTACAGGCCTTTTTTTTTTTATTCCGATAAATTTAGTGGATTTTTCATATTTTCAACATCTTTTCACACCATATAAATGTCTTTTGTTCTGAATTGTTTCTAATTATTAGTTAATAAGAAAAAACTTCAAACTTGTTATCTTTTTACAATTAATTTTTAACAAAATTATGTATAATAATATTTTTTAACTACGTGAGCGTTAAGCCATCACAAAGGGTATTGTGTTCCACATATATGGAGTTTATGATTGTTTAATGCATTATATATGTAATTTTTCAGTAGTAGTAATCTAGTAGTATTTAATGGAAGACACGACTGGGACACCACGCCAACTCACAATAATTTTACTCTAACATACTATACTCACTTATTTTACGTAACTAAATTTTATCCAAGTGTTTATATATACCGTAATTCATGTGTTTGATAAAACTGTGCAAGTATTTCACATAAGTTAGATGTGTCTAAGCTTTTTATCATTCTGAAATATTGTACTTTTCAGCTATAAACACCATTAACTCCTAAAGTACTCGCGCGATTTGTAAAAAAATATGTATATATAGATATATATGGTAGAGTATAAGTATAAGATCGTATATGGCAGGCAATTAAAAAAAATTAATTAGTTTCAGAAATGTTTTATTCAGAAAAATGGAAATTAAAAAAAAATTGCCATTGCTAAATAAAATGTTTTAATCGCAGAAAAAAACTGTCTGCCATAAGTCTTGAGCATAATCCAGTGAATATGATTAAAAATTTCATCAAAATCGGTCAGGCAGTTTCCAAGGAAACGAGCCTTAAAGCTCGCATATTCCCCATAGGATTGCACCTTGTCTTGTCTTCCCTTGACGCTCTTAGAACAAAAAATAAAACCTCGAAAAAAAAAAATCCGTTTCTTTTAATTTATTTTTTTAAAATTATATGAAATAAAATTAAAATTAAATAAAACTTATTTACATTTTAGCATGCTTGTTACTGCTATTTAAATGCTATGTTTCAAAATTGTATAGAAGATATTTTAACTGTATAAGATTAAACTCTAACATCGTATAATTAAAAAAAAAGTAATATTTATATTTATCAATATGTACATATGTTTCATTATTTTCCCTCTGTATATTGTCAATATACTATATAATCAGGAAGAACTTAAAGCGGAATTTGATTTGCGAGTTCGTCGCCAAGTCGCCATACCTCTACAGATAACCTGTCTCATATACAGGGTGTCCGGTCTCAACGGTGTCCAATGGCTAATTCCTAAACCGTTAGTCATAGACATATAGTTCCAATTACAAAGATGTTTAAAATCAGGTAAAGAAATATTTTAAAAGCGATTTGGGTCAATAAAAACATTTCTTAAAAAATTACGAACTTTAAATTTTTATACAGTCCCCCGGTCCTATAAGTTATATTTAGTAAAATTTTCCTTTTACACTGACAAGTAATACACAAAAAGTCCCGATATTCTACGATTAAAATTGATCGAGCCATAGCTGTTTAAAGTTGGAGCATATTTTTTGCTGCAAATTGGGGGTCATTCACAAATTTAGTCGAAATATAATTTCGTCAGATATATTAAAAAATGTTTGAGAGTAAAATTAACATTGAAATATAAATTTTAAATCTTTAATCATTCTGAAATATTAATGCAAAATATACAATTTGTAATAAACATTTAAGAAGAAAGAAAAAACAGAATTTTTGTTAAATAAAATGATGCTAAATTAACAGCCTCAATTCTTTACAAAATGACACGTATTTTAAAATATTATTAGATTACACTAGCTTGCAAAAGTTGGGTAATGTCATGTTTTTTAGCTTTTGATAAATGATTCTTATGTATTCTGTACCGCTGAATCTGAAATTGACCTTTGTTTTTAACCATCACAAAGTTAAAATGTTCAAAATTAAAACTGAATCCCCTCCCTCATCTCATCGGACCACTCAGCTATTTAGCTGTAAGAATTACAGGATAAGCAAAAATATCGAATAAATTATTGAATAAAATAAAATAAAATAAAATAAAATAAAATAAAATAAAATAAAAAAAGTTTTACATGTGTTTTATAGTATGAGATTTTCGCTATATTTTAACTTACACATTTACGATTTGCAAAAAAATTATAACGTGATGGTTAAAAATGAAGGTCATTTTCAGATTCAGTGCTGAAAAGTACGTAAAAATCAATTATCCAAAGTTAAAAAACACAACCATCTCCTCTACTTTATAGTATCCTATTTTTGTTATTCTTTAAATTTAACAATTTATGATTTGCGAAATATCCTGACATAATGGTTGAAAATTAATGTAATTTTCGGATTCAGTGCTATAAAATACATAAAAGTTAAAAACCCAGCAATCGCAGTCTTGTACTAAAATACGTAAAAGTTAAAAAAAAAAAAATCGCAGTCTTGTATTATCTAATATAAAACTTTTTCTTAAACTTCTTGGCGGTAATCTATCCGAAATTTTTTGTGTTATCCTGTAAAATAAGCATAAATGGTAACAACCGAAAATCATAATAATATTAGATTGTTATTGGATTTGCGCCAGTATGTAAAATGTAATCTTGATCGGATATTTAAAAGCGAGTTAAACCTCGAGTACAAATTTTAAACTGGAACAACATACATACGATCGTTGAAGTAACATAAAAACTTATAAAAATAACATAATTTTTGTTAAAAGAAATCCTAAAAGAAACAGTCTCGAATCCTGACAAAATAAAATATATTTTATTTTAGCCAATCTGAAACTTAATAAATGTTGATAGTAATACTTGTACGATCTTTTTTCAAAGCGCAGAATAAGATCTTCGAATACTTTAAGCACTTGTTATGTGACCCCTCAAAGCCAAGCCGAACTGATTTGTTTTGAGAGCAGAAAAGTGGCATAAGTCATGCATTTTTAAAGTTTCATAACTAGCTCAATTTTAGTGTTATATGAATAGGACTTTTTTTGCCTTACTTGTCAGTGTAATAGGAAAATTTTACTAAACATAACTTATAGGACCGAGGGACCGTATAAAAATTTAAATTTCGTAATTTTTTAAGAAATGTTTTTATTGACCCAAATCGCTTTTAAAACATTTCTTTACCTGATTTAAAACATTTTTGTAATTGGAACTATATGTCTATGACTAACGGTTTAGGAATTAGCCATTGGACACCGTTGAGACCGGACACCCTGTATAGCGGATCATCAGTATTGCTCCATCCTCCTCTGTCAGTGAAATTGCCTTTATTCCTCTTCCATCGGGGAAATTGCTCTATTCCTCTTCCGCAATAAAGTTGCTCCAATTCTTCTTTCTCCATTGATGAAGGTTGCTCCTCCCTCGAGGAAGTGAACATTGAATTTGCTCCCTCAGTGAAGAAACGAACATTGAATTTGCTCCTCCAGTAAAGAAATGAACACTGAAATTGCTTCTCCGGGGAAGAAACGAATATTTAAATTCCTTTCTCCAGTGAAGAAAGAATATTCATTTTGCTCATGCATCAAATATGCGAATGATTAATTTGCTTCTACCACAAAGGAGCAAAATTTACGGAGTTGAAGAAAATAAATTCTTATATTTGTAGTATGGAAGAGGGCAGAGCGATTGAATGCCTCATTAAATCGCGATTTTGGTTGTAAAGCGGGTAACATAATTATTCGTTAAAACAACAAAAATAACAAATCAGTCTTGTGTCATTGCGTTTTTTTTTACAAAAATACAAATGTAGTTATTGCATTAGAAAGCAGCCTTTAAAAATCTGAGTTAATGTATACTTATTTTTAGATTTCTCAAGACTGCCTTTAAATCAGTTTAAAAATTCATTTAAAAACATTTTACTTTTATTCATCAATTATAATATTTTATGTACATATAGCTTAATTTTTAAATAACCCGATTGAATTTCTAAATAACACCAGTTGCTTTTTAGCTCACAAGCTATCAAAGCCTGACAGTTAATGTGCCCGCAGTTTCTGTATGTACGTATGTATATATGTATGTATGTACGTAACACGATAATTCTTGATAGAAACATCCGATTTGCTTTAAAAAAAAATTCTAGGTTCATTCTGATAAGGCGATGCCCTGATTAGTTTTGGGGGCTCATTGGTTAAGGATAAAGGGGGAAAAGGGGGCCTAATCCCCCACAATTAATTTAGGTAAATGGGTTTTTCATGCAGATTTATTCGATTTGCTCCAAATTTGGTATACCGGTTTATTATGTTAAGGAGCTTCCCTGATTAGATTTAGAAGCTCATTACTTAAGTATAAAGGGAGAAAGGGGACTAACCCCCCTTAATTTAGATAAATGGGTTTTTCATGCAGAGTTTTTCGATTTGCTCCAAATTTGGTATACCGGTTTATTATGTTAAGGAGCTGTCTTAATTAAATTTGGAGGTTTATTGGTTAAGTATAAAGGGGGTGGGGGCTAGTCCCCCCCTTAACTTAGGTAAATGGGTTTTTCATGCAGAATTATTTGATTTGCTTCAAATTTGATATACCGGTTTATTTCGATATAGCGCTTCCTTCATTAGATTTGGAGGTTGATTGGTTAAGTATAAAATGGGGAAAGAGGGACAAGTCCCCTCCCGTTAATTTAGATAAATGTATTTTCATGCATAATTATCCAATTTACTTTAATTTATTTTTTATGTGTTCATTCTGATAAGGAGCTTTCCTGATTAGATTTGGAGGTTCGTTAGTTTAGTATAAAGGGGGAGGGGAGTTAAACCCCCTTAATTTAGCGAAATGGTTTTTTTCATACAGAATTATCTGATTTGCTTCAAATTCAGTATACCGGTTTCTTATGTTAAGGAGCTTCCCTGATTAGATTTTGAGGTTCATTGGTTAAGTACAAAGGGGGAAAATGGGTACTAATCCCCCTTCATTATTTTAGGGGAGTTATTCTTTTAAATAAGAATATGTTATATAATTAGTGTGAATTGCCTCTGAGCTCAATACCACCAGTTTAACTGGGCACTTTCGTTTTTAATGAATTTTCCAACATATTTGAAAATTGTTTCGGAGTTCAGTTTTTCTGTCCGTCTGTCAGTGCACTGACTACCGTAAATATACGCGAACTGTCATGTAATTGATATATGTTATTCATGTTTACTGTAGCATGAATTATATTGAAAATAAAATCTGCAACTGCAACATTTATAGTTCGTTTACAAGGACACTCAAAAGTGTTACGTTACAATACGATCAATCTGATGAAATCGGTTGAAATACATTTTAAAAGTGTTATAGTATTTCAGAATTATAATTAAATTAATACGAATTTCTGAGATACACTAAAACATCTTTCTGAAGAATATAAGAATATGGCATGCAAAGGATTTATCCTTCATGTACAGGGTCATACAAGAAATTTCTGTTACATTATTGTCTATCTTTTGTCTTTTATCTTTGTCTTTCTAAAAAACCTTTTGGAGTGTAATTTAATGACTTTGCACTACCCCAAACATATTAAAAATTGATAAACATTTCTGAGATACACTATAATTTTCATACTGTAAATTATGTTGTTCATTGTACAGATGGTCGACAAAATAATACGAACACCCATGAAAAAGAGATGGTCCATTTCAAAGAAGCAGAGCGAGCATGGCACTTTGCACACAACTCTACCACCTAGTGGTTATGAAAGGTAAGATATCAGTTGCTCGACATCAGTCATAGATGTTGCATGGGTCAATCCATTTCAAGTGGTCCAGCACTGGTTGCTCGAACATTTTTAAAAAATCTGAAATTTTTTGTACAACAACCCTAACATGATGGAAGTTCAAAATGGCTATTATTTTAATTTTATTAATTTTTGTTTGTGCATGGCGGCCATCTTTGTTTCATCGTCTGCACCAATTTTCTCACAAGAAGGGTTTACGGAATTGTAAATAATTCATCGTTTATTTATCCAATTCAATTGCGGATTAAAGCAATTTGTACAGAATACATTGGGCTAAAAATCTGGTAATGGAGTAGTTTCCGAAACTAACTGCTTATTGGTAAAATTTAAGCATAAATTTTCCATTTTTTTCCAAAATTTGACCGTTTACAAGAGGAAATTTTTCTAGCAAGGAATACTGTCAACGTGACATATTTTTTTTTTTTACAAATAGGCTGAAAGTACTTGTACTCACACGCCGAGTTCCAGATCTGGGACTTGCTTTCTCTTCGCTAAAAAAAATCCCAAAATTTTCAAAAATGGCAAAAATCGCACTTTTCAGGCTTTGATATCTCTGGTGGGGCGCGAGATAAAAATCTGAATTTTTTTTTTTATATAAGAGTATTGTATGGTAGTGTTAAGCACAAGAAATTTCAAGATGGAGATTTGACTACAAGCTGAGATATGGCAAGGGCAACATGTCAAAACAATACTGCCAAACTATTGTTTTGTTGTAGTCACAGCTAAGTATTTATCTCAGAGTGGCATTTAAATTTATGTTTTTGATTATCTTTAAATAATAGTAACAGAAAATAAAGCCCTTTGCAAAGCTTAGCAATTAATAAAAAAAATAATTATGCCTAAGGCCATACATTTTGTATGGTTTCAGTAATTTTTGTTGTAAGTAATTTTAGTAACTAAAAGTAACCTCAGCAATTTTACATAAAGAAAAAAAATATTTTTATACAAGACCTGAGACAAAAACAACATAAGGAAAAAGAAAAGATGTTAATGTTGTCATACTTGTTGAGACATGATCAAACGTGGCAAAACACATTCTTGCTTGTTGGTTCAAAAACCACAATTTTGATCTTTCTCAAAATTTTATTTGTAGGAACCAAGTCTTGTCATCTCTTGATAACTTGATTAAAGATTTTGTCCCTGCTGGCTCATAGAAATATACTTTGAAATCACTATGTGCAAGTCTCAATTCATTAATAATTCCTAGCTTACTTATGAAAAAATGTGATTTTTCTGCAGTATAAATTTTGAAAAGGCTTTGGGTATCTTTACTTTCTGAAAATTACTTGAGGCTGATGCACGGTAACATCACATAATGTTTCACTTACAGGAACATACTTATGGTAGGAACAAGTTTCAGGGACTGGCAAGCAGCATTAAAACTGTGTTTTTTAAACCAACAAGCAGGAATGTGTTTTGACACGTTTGATCATGTCTCAACAAGTATGCCAATATTAACAGCTTTTCTCTTTTCCTATTCTGTTTTTGTCTCACGTCTTGTATATATATATACAAGACAATGTAAAATTGCTGAGGTTTCTTTTAGTTACTAAAATTACAACAAAAATTACTGATACCATACAAAATGTAAGCCTTTGATATAATTATTTTTTAAATTAATTGCAAAAGATTTATTTTCTGTTACTATTATTAAAGATAAGCTAAAAAAAAATTTTAAATGATACTCTGAGATAAATACTTAGCTGTGACTACAACAAAACAATAGTTTGGCAGTATTGTTTTGACATGTTGCCCTTGCCATATCTCAGCTTGTAGTCAAATCTCCATCCTGAAATTTCTTGTGCATAACACTACCATACAATACTCTTGTAAAAACAAATTTCAGATTTTTATCTCGTGCCCCACCAGAGATATCAAAGCCTGAAAAGTGCGATTTTTTTCATTTTTGAAAAATTTGGGATTTTTTTTAGCGAAGAGAAAGCAAGTCCCAGATCTGGAACTCAGCGTGTGAGTACAAGTACTTTCAGCCTATTTGTAAAAAAAAAAAAAATATGTCACGTTGACAGTATTCCTTGCTAGAAAAATTTCCTCTTGTAAACGGACAAATTTTGGAAAAAAATGGAAAATTTATGTTTAAAATTTACCAATAAGCAGTTAGTTTCGGAAACTACTCCATTACCAGATTTTTAGCCCAATGTATTCTGTAAAAATTGCTTCAATCCGCACTTGAATTGGGTATATACACGATGAATTATTTACAATTCCGTAAACCCTTCTTGTGATAAAATTGCTGCAGACGATGAAACAAAGATGGCTGCCATGCACAAACAAAAATTAATAAAATTAAAATAATAGTCATTTTGAACTTCCATCATGTTAGGGTTGTTCTACAAAAAAATTCAGATTTTGTAAAAATGGTCGAGCAGCGAATATGACATTTTCTGGACCACTTGAAATGGATTGACCCGCATACTTTTACTATACGCTCTGAAAAACTCAATAATGACTGACCATTCAAGGTTTGAAAATGGAATGATTGTTAGAATGTGGTGTGCTGGTAGCTCATTGACTGAAACAGTCATTTATTTGGTGCGTGCGAGGAGTATTGTGTCAGCCGTTATGACAGCGTACATGAAATGCGGTAAAATGTCGTCTGCAAAGCACAACAGTGGACAGAAAAGAAAGCTTTCTGAGAGCGATAAAAGAGAGTTGACCCGCATAGCGGTCCAAAAGAAAAGGCAATCTTTATCTCAGATAACGTCAGAGACACATAGTCATGTCCAGAATCCCATTTCAACAAGAACTGTCCAAAGGGAACTTCATGCTTCGAGGAAGAGTTGCAATTCATAAGCCATTGTTGTCATAGGTATTCGTATTATTTTGTCACCAATCTGTATTTATGGTTCATTTACAAAGGCTCTCAAAATAATTTGGACAGAGTACTACTGTTTACGAGCGATAATTGCTGGATATGCGTTTACAGTTGTGGTATGCGTTCTTAGGTTTAACTAATTTTTTTTTTTATATTAGGAGATGTGCCTAATTCTATTCATCATATACAGGGCTACATTGAAGAATACGTAAGTATTTCTGCCTGTGAGTGTGAAATGTTCTCAAAAATTGTTTCTGATTGCATTATTCCGTTTCTTAGTTGAATCACATTTTGTATACCATAGCAAAATTTGTGAAATGTAAATAAATTGATATACAGCGCTACGCTTAGAAGTTGACAAATTGCCTTTTACGGTTGGTAATTGTGAGTTTTTAATTGTGTTATGCGTTTTTTACTTGAATTATAATCTAGTTTAATATGCAATGTGCATAAAAATCTCTGGATACTATACAGCAAAGTGTAAAAGGTTGCGTCCATTAAAAAATATTGCTGGCAGTGAAGTTTCAATTAGGTATGTATTTTTCACTGAACTAAATTTTAGATTGCTGTGTAGTATATATGCAAATCTATGTATCATGCAAAAATTGCACAAAAAAAGGGATTAGAGTGCTGTCTATGAGCGACATGCGTGTTCTATTGTAGTTAAAATTCAGATAAGATAGTATCAGATCATAATAGTTCTCGGCGGCGATCGAAAGTGGACGTGTTAGGGGGTGTACATCAATTGCGCCAACGGTGGGAGGAGATCATAAATTGCGCCTACAGCTTCGGTCCCTTCTGTATGAACTGCGCTCGAAGGGGGTGAGATAAGCAATCCATCATTTTATTGAGAGTTGCCTTAAAGAGTTATTTTTCCTAAAAAAGTCTTCTGGATGCAAATTCGGCCATGGTAAATCTTGGCGACAGTAATCACAATACTTAAGGTCTGTATTCATCTAGCATTGCATTATATCTTATGAGATATTGAACGTAATGAATACAAATAAAATATTACTACAGGATACTTACTAATATTTACTACGAAAGAAGGGGACTTCTCATTTAAATAGCGCGGTGCAAACTGCCGCCCCAAATTTTGTTAGCTCTTTCAAGGTATTTCAAGAAATATCTAATGTTAATTTTAAAAAAACACACCATTGTTAAGAAAATTTTTATTTTGACTTGTAACATTTGGATAAAAAGTGTTTTTCCTTTTTCAATGACAAAAAATGCTGAAAATACATAAAATTCAAGTTATCATAACTCGGTAAATTTTATTTGTACAAAAATGAAACTTTTATTGTTTAATTATTAGTACACGAAGAAAGTTTTACTAAATATATAGTATTTAAGTCCCGTAAAAAAAATTAAATTTCTGTAACTTTTAAAAATAACATTTTATATATATATGCAGTAGAAACCCGGTTATCCGAAAATCGGCTTAACCGAAAGCTCTTAAAATTCCTCAAAGTCCTTTTTAAATGTGGAAAATTTTATTGCCAACTCTATTTTGACCGATGTCAAATGACAACTTTTAACATATTTTGATTTATGATTAATATTTTATTTGTAAGTTTTAGATCAAACAATTCCGAATCATTTTTAGTACATTGAAGAGTTGTTTTAATACTTATTATCTTTAAAAATTAAAAGGAAAATAAATAAAAATCAAAACTTTGAAAGGTGTTATTGGATGTTGGTAGAAATAGTTTTAAAAAAACATGTTCTTTATGAAAATAATAAACAGAGTCAACTTACTTATTTTGTCAATTGCGTAATTTCGGGCACTTTATTAGATAGACACGTACGACATTTCATCTTTTTTACAAAATATGTTGTGATTTTCTTTTGTTTTTTAACTTTGCATCGTTTCAATGCTGCTTTATCAAGCCACCTTTTAAACAGGACCGAAACTAGCCTTTTTTGCACCCGGGGCAAACATGGATTTTGCCCCCCCCCCCCCTCTCTCTTCCGGAAAGTATATTTACAAAGAGAATTTTCGAATAGCCGACTTATTTTTAAATTTAAAATATGTAATCATAATATATGTAATACTGAACTATGCAATCTACAATGACGCGTCCAAGGGGGAGGTCACGGGGATCATGACCCCCCTCTGAACACCAACAAAAATATTCTAAGGACCATTTTTTAAATGAAATACTCAGTAGAGTCCCGATTATCCGAGTCCCGCTTAACCAAGTTTCCGCCTTAACCGAGTTATTTTCTTCTGATGGGCTGATGGCTTCCATTATTATGAAACAGCCACTATAAAGGAAGTGTTAGGTGAAGATGAAAGAGCAGCCGTAAAAAGTTAGAACTCTGATTTTCTGGTCAGAATGTGGGGGGAAAATGCCCATATACATTTTTTTTTTAAAATTATGGCCATTTTTCTTTCCCATACTGTCCAGAAAATCGGACTTCTAACTTTTTACGACTGCTCTTTCATCTTCACCTAACACTTCATTTATAATGGTTGTTTCGTAATAATGGAAGCCATCAATCCATCAGAAGAAAATGATCCATTCCAAAGACTAACGAAAAGCACAAACATTCATTATATAAATTGAGCATTTATGTGCTTAAAGGCTTAATCTTCAGAAAAGACAGACAGAGAAACAGTAGTAGCAGTAACATTACAACTTTGCTGCTATTGTTGCATTCTTTTTCTTTCTTTAAAAGATTTTTTCTTTTCTAATAAAGGCTCTCATTATGGAGCCACGAAACAGTTGTATGCTAAAAATTTTGGCTGTTTATACTTTTCTTTACGTTGGTTTTACATATAATGCATTTATTTAACACAATGAGTTTTGTATGCATGTTATTAGTTTATAATCTTGGAGGAATTTGACGTAGAATCCCCTCCTCCCTTACCTTATTTTGCGCTAATGATGTTTAAAACGGAATATTTTATTTATTTTAATCGAAAATCTATTGAATGATTAAATAATAATAAAAAAAAAAATGTATTCATTTTTGCAAGAACTATAGGTAGTAATATAAAATAAATGTTTATTCTCTGGTGAGAAAATTTTTGGCAAAATATTGGCGTCCGAAATAAATCGCGAGATAACCTGTAAAAAATAATCATAACCCTCATTTCAGCAGCAAGAATATTCTTCCATTTAGAATGTTGTTTTTTTTCCTCAGCATTTTTCTTTCAAAATACTACAGAGAATAATATTAAAGTGAAATTTATTTCTAGCATATTGATGGAATTATGAAATATCTGTATATAAATGTTAATAGTGTTTAAGGTTCTTGAAGAATCTTAGAATGAAACATCTAAAGGCAGAGTAAATGAGATATTAGTTTAAACCTTACGAAAATATTTGTTTCCATACATAATTGGCCCATGTCAAATATTATATTATTGAACGAAAAATAATATGCTTGGAGAAAAAAATGGAATTATTAGGTAACAAGTTTTATTTCTTCATAAAATTTTCTCTTCTAAAGTAATTAAAAAAAAAAATTCTTCAATGTTTAAATTTCTTGTGTAAATATTTGAAATTGATGATGATTTGTAATGTTCTATCATGGTTATATATATGGATTTTTTTATCATCATACTTCTATTTATTTCCCTTTTTTTTTTCCAATTTGTGCATATTATATTAGCGGAATATACATTTTTATAGTGTCGATTTTTCTGTGATTTAATAGTTATTATTAACAACAAAAAATATATATATATATATATATATATATATATATATATATATACTCATATATAAAATATATGTGTATAAGTTTTTTGCGAGTTTAAGAAAAGCATTATTGATAGCCGAAATTATCGATAAAGCGCCCAATTTAGCGAATCAACGCCAACATCAAAGAGTCTTTCTAACAAAAAAAAAAGCTGTCACTTCCTGCCCATAAGTATAAGAGAGGGGGTTGACAATGATATCCGGTCCAACGTGACGCCGGGCGCAGTTCATACAGGGGGAGGCAAAGAAGGGTCGGCATCGGCGCAGTTAGCCGGTCTCCGTGTTAGGAACTACTACATTGAACAGACAAGTGACAAAAAAGTGTAAGTCAAGAGACATTTCATCCTTTTAACAAAGAAGAAACCGGTTTGAACGCTACAATTTGTCTTCTGTATCACGCTTTTGTCTGCTTGTTTGTTCAGTGTGTGATCTGCATTAGGCAGACACCGCTACTTGGCGGAAAATTCGGTCGTGCGCCCATCGGACGTCCCTTCTTTTTCAACAGTTAGCTGCACGGTAGTTGCAGGCCCGATCATGTTACCGGAAAAATAAAAAAGATAAATTCAACAGGTTTAATTCTTGGACCATCGGGCCAAGGCGTTTAATACGTCGAAGGCTTCGAGATCATTACAGCTGAATGAATTGCAAACCTTTGTTTGACTTTTAAAAGCTATTATTTTACATTAAAGTTCGAGGTATCCACTACTAGTACAATGTCCAAAAGTGGTACATTTATCTAAATTTTAGTTCAAAAGTTTGGGTTTGGGAAAACAGAATAGTCACTTTCAACAATGATTATTATTTTAAAAAATTTATATTATATCTAAAATAATGCAGATGAAATATACGTCTTTTCTTTAAGTAAGAAATTGATCATTCCTAATGAGTCTAAAAAAGTAAGTAATGAGTTACTAAAATGATACTTTTTAGAAGATATGATGCATTTCATTTTAAATATTTCATAAATATCGCATCACCAGCTTTATAACAGTTTTTTTTTCTTAAACCTGATATCCGAGCGGTATAATATAAATTTTTGAAAGATTTCGCCTATTAAAATTAATAAGATAAATCGGTATTTTTAAAAGTTTCATTTAATATTTACAACTCTACTCAACTCATTCCTTTAAAATATTTGTAGAAATATATTGGCCTGACAATATAAATATACAAATATTTCAGGACTGAAACTTTCCACAGCATGTCTTTCAGCAGTGAGAAAATTAATACTTAAAAATGGAAAAGAAATTATGCATAAACAAGACGAAAAATAATGCGTGCAGAATAGATTATGAAACACTTTCCAACACATTCAGAATACCATAACAAAACTTCACTGCTATTACCATGAATAGTCGTTAAAACATACGATTTTTTGTGCATCCCTGTATATGATCTACTGATATGTATGCTAAAAGTTAGTTCAGTTAAACGCATAGCACAACAGAAAATTTCCACTCAGCAATTTCCGCCAATAAACGGAGGTTGTTCAAAACTTTTGTGCAGCCCTGTACATGATCTATAGAAATTATACACACCAAGTAATATTTAAAAAATAATTGAATTTAAAAATGCATACCACAACTGAAAACGCACTTCCAGCAATTATTGTTCGTAGGCTTCAATAGTTCAATTATTGTTCATTTTCATCTCTGGGCAAATTTTTTTGGGTGTCCCTGTAAAGGAACAATAAATTCTATGCTCACCAGGCTCTATAATAAAAACCTTGCAGTGATAAATACCAATTTCAATATGTTCAAAGCAGGGTTGGCAGGTTTTTGACACATGTCAGTTTTTGACAGTTTAAACTGCGGTTTAAACTGTCATGTCAAAAACCCCTTGTCAAAAACCTCGTCAAAAACCTCAAATACTTACAGTGATCTGTAAAATTTCACATTAAATGTCACACATTAGATGTAATATTTAAAATTCACTATTACTGTAATTGTATAATTAATATATAGTATTAGTAATAATTACAGGGTTGGCAGGTTTTTGACATGTCAGTTTATGTCAGGTTTAAACCATAGTTTAAACCGTCATGTCAAAAACCTCAAATACTAAATTGATCTGTAAAAATTCATATTAAGTGTCACACATGACAACATTACATGTAATATTTTAAATTCACTCTTACTGTATATCAGTAATTAGTACATAGTAAA
This sequence comes from Maratus speciosus, assembly GCA_963932465.1. Taxonomy (NCBI): domain Eukaryota; kingdom Metazoa; phylum Arthropoda; class Arachnida; order Araneae; family Salticidae; genus Maratus; species Maratus speciosus. Next base: position 191,557,780 of record OZ010800.1, read on the forward strand.
GTATTATTGTTAAGTACAACTTTTTAACAGGGTAAAATTTTTATTTTTTTGTAAAATTGTGTTTTTCTAAAAAGTAGACATTAAGCTCACCTGAGCTGTATATTTTTTCTCTTGCTTAAAATCGTTTTAATTTCGCTTACTTTTGAGAGCTTAAAGCATTAGCTAGCTTTTTTTATGGGGAAAAAAAACTTAGAAAAGTGTAGATTTTTTTGTATATATAAAAAGATAATGTGCATCAATGTTATTCTAGTCTAGGCATTAACCATTCCATTCAAAATTGAAATTGGATTATTAATTTTAAACATTTACAAAATAAGAGAAGTAATTAAAAAAAAAAGCTTAAAGTCAAAATCTTTTTAAAACATGCTTTCTTTCAATATATAAAAATGTTTTCGATTTTAAAACTGAACAAAATTGACTCGGTCATCTAAAAGAAAATTCCTGCAAGCCCATATTGAAAAAGTGCATAATAGAAGGGATCAAATCATGAAACCATACCATTGTTTGGCTTATACTTTGCATCCCAACCATCAGGGGCAAGGGTTGACTGCTGTATCAGTTGATTCAGCTTGCGCTTGGGAGAGAGTTTATGGATGCTTGCCCATACTGATTGTGTATGAAGCTAAAGAATCTCCTTTCCAGTCTTCCTATTTCAGTGCTGTAGGGAGGACTCCATTGCTTGGTGGAAAGGTATCATTAAATGCAACAGCTTTTTGAGCCTGCTTCAAAACTTGCTCATCTAGCAATGCTTTTGCTATCAAGTCCTACTAGCTCAGCATCAATTAAGAGACAGACTATTTTCTAATGCTTCATACACTCTAAACTCAAAAATCTTTTGGGTGTAAATAAATGTGCTAAACACGTGGTGTGCTGCAGCATGCTGCGGGGTAAAATTGATCCGGATTATTTAATTGTACAAAATTATTTTCTTCTGGTTGAAAAAAAAAAAAAAATATTTTATTGCAAATAATATATTTTTTAAATTATTAAATTTCAATAAAAGATCACATAAATCATTGACTTATTTAATGTTTATCTATTGTTAAAATGTTTTAGCGTGTTACATGTATTTGGCAGTTTTCGACGGTTTAAACCAGTTTTCGACGGTTTAAACCAGTTTATGACAGTTTAAACCAGTTTTTGACGCTTGTCATGTCAAAAACCAGTTTTTGACGCTTGTCATGTCAAAAACCAGTTTTTGACGTCAAAAACCCAACCCTGGTTCAAAGTAGTGCAATATCATTAAAGTACTCTGCAGACGATTTTCCGCCATAGACCGTAACGTAACGGAATTCTTTTGAGTGACCCAGTAAATGAACCGAAAATGCTACACACTTCGTTTGCAATACTGAACATGCAATAGTGATACCCGATAACATATATCGATTTCATGGCTATCGGACTGCATTTACGCGAGTTAAAGCACGGACAGACAAACCGAATTTATAACCACTTTTCAAATATGTTGGAAAGTGTTAAAAATTGCATCATTTACCATAAAAAATGCTGTAAAATTCATTTAACACATCTATTGGTAATAATACAATTTAGAATGTGTTATAGATATTTTACTTTATCAAGATAAACAAAAGAATTATTTGTTGTACAAAGCAAAAATATTTTAAAGGGATATTTTTTTTCCGTTTATAACTATTAAGGTTTCTCTCTGTTGAACGATATGGCGTGGGAAGTTTCAGTTCTGAAATATTTGTATATTTATTTTGCCAGGCCAATATATTTCTACAAATATTTCAAAGGTAAGAGTTGAGTAGAGTTGTAAATATTCCACAAAAATTAAAAAAAACACCGAAATATTTTATTAATTTTAATAGGCGAAATATTTCAAAAATTTATATTATAAAGCAAAACGTATCCTTGAGTATAATGCTGATGCTATAATGACGCTGGTAAAGACCTGTAACTCTCGCTTTTATTGTAATTTTTTTAACTTCTAAATATAACACAATTTCGATTCTTACATTATCGAAGAAAAAAAAATGAAATGTACTTTCAAATGCAGTTTGTTTGAAACTTTTATTTCAGTTAATTGTTTTTTTATGGTTTTAAAAGTAATTTTCAAGCATGATTTATTTTTATCTATCTCTATCGCGTGAACCTCGATTACGAAAGGTTTACGGGTTGGAACTTAAAAAAGTTGTTAGTATCAATCTAAATAGTTCAGAAATTGTTTCCAGCTAAAGATCCACATTGAAATTAAAACTTCAATGGATAAATAAAATTAATAAGTAAAACACAAATTTAACAGACAAATATTTGAACTGTGCGTCTAAAAAAATGAAACGACTCAGAATAAAAAAAATGGTAATATAATTAGCGAAACCTTTAGTAATAACTTCGGCTTTAATTTCTGGCATGTGGCTAAGGCGGAAGCGTCGAAAACTTTAATTTAAGATCGACCGAAACAGGTTTTTAAGATTGAAACCGAATTTCAGTAATCTTTCTATTTTCGGCTGAAAACGAATATGAAAATTTCCAATTTTTTTTAGTACATTCATAAATATACTTTTACATAATTATTAATTAATTATACGTGTAATAATACGTGTGGCCCAAGTCGGCTCTTCATACCTCTGACCAAAAGTCTTTATTTTCATATAAAATAAAATATAATTAATTCATCTACGACACAGAAGGATTTTCTAATTATACGAATTTCATCTAATTAAAAGATGTTTTAGGTATACTCCGATTTATATTTTATAATGATTTTTGTAAATGGTGATCTGTTGTGCTAGAACTTTTTCAATGTGTATTCGAAACACTTCTTTTGTTTCAAAAAAAAAAAAAAAAAAAAAAATATTATATTACTGCAGCTTTTAATGATCACGTGAAAAGCGCCTTCAAAGTTTATTCTTATATGCACAGCTTGCCTTATAATTTGCACTCACGTCTTGAGTCAGTGATGACTGATAATTGTAAACAGCGAAGTTCATAGCAATAAATAAAGAGTGTTTCTATTGAGCCAATACAGCTCAAATCAATGAGTAACGGCTGAAAATTTCCGATGGAAGAAACGAAATTTTTGGAAAGCAGATAGTTTCGTCGAGTTTCGGTCTGGCATAATTGTCGGCGAAAATCATATCTTGTGTCGAAAACGAAAACGAAACCGATTTTTCGGTTGATCACTAATTTTAATTCATTGTGGATATTTTTCATGTAAAAATGCTTTTTGTTGATTTTAGTGAGCGAAAAAAAAAAAAAAATAATAATAATATCTAAAAATCTACTAGAGTTTTAAATGAAAAAAAATAGCTTTCACCTATGTTCTGTAACCCGCCAAGTCATCGCCTACTGTATTTAATGATTGCATAAGTCTTTAAACTATTTTCGAAAATTCAGGGAAAATGTATTGGAGGAAGAATTCATTAAATTCACAATTTAAGACATAAAGAATTAATGAGGAATGGCAGAGAGTTCTCTTAAATACCAGCTGAATGCGTGTAACTATGAATACTTCTTCTTGTACAGATATAACTGACAGAGACTGTCTCGAAAATGTTCAAAGAGACTAGTTTCAATTGACGCTTTCTTCGATCTCAATTCGAAATTTCAGCTAAAGTCACATTTTTCTGACAAAAGCTCCGGGTGAATAAGTGTAAATGTCGTTTAACTGAGATGCCTCGTGTTTATACCAAAGAGTTTTAAGTAGATTTATGCGTAGTGCTCACACTTTACTAATTTAATGTAATTAATCCTCGTAACGAGATAATTAAGAAGCCCGCTTGCAGATTTCTCTTTGTTTTAGACTGACGTCTATCTCAATTAATTAGATCCATTATAGAACCGTCTGACGTCAGAGTTTATCGCGTAGCTTAATTGAAACGCATGTCTCATAATACTTACTTGCAAAATTCCTTACTTCAATCGAAAGGTTAGAGTTCCAGTCAATGCAGTTGCTTAGATATATAAAATCATCCTAATACAGTGTATTATTTTAAAAGATATTTAGCGATATTTTATTTAAATTTTAATTCTTAGGAATTCTGAATTTTTTCACTACTTCATAACATAGAATATACCTGTAGGATTCTTTAACATTTGCTTAATCGACAGCTGACAAGACTGATTTATTTCAATAATAAACGAAAAAAGTTCTAAAGTCACTTAAATTTCCGAACATTCATGTACGTGTCTGGATCGTGCGAAGAAAGGGGAGAATTTTTATTAATCTCTGACACGTTCAGGTGAACAGGATGGCCTACTAGTTCGGGTGCTACGGTTGAGAAAACTGCAAATAGTGATAAGAATATACCGATTGGTGAATATCTACTTTATATTAATAAAATACATTTCATAGGGGGAGGCATTGCGTAAAGTCATGGGAATTCAAGATGGCGGCTGTTATTCAAAATGGCGCTAATTTCTGAATTTTCTTACTATCCATCATATAAATGTGTGTTTAAGGTCAATATCCATGTTTTTAACGTCAAAAATTTTGTTTTTAATACTTTTCGCCATAGTGTAATGAGTTTATGAATTCAGTTTGTCTGTTTGTTTGTCTGCCTGCCTGCTCGCCATTCTATGCTCTAACTCGCTTAAATATCGTTACTCGATTAAATTCACTCAGATTGTCATTTAATTTATATATTTTATTGAAATTTACAATAACATGTTCCGTATAAAAATGAAGTGTATAGGTTTTATAGTCCGTTTACAGGGCCCTCAAAGGAATTCCATTATGTTATTGTCTATTAATCCCGGTTCTACGGTTGAGAAAACTACAAATCGTGAGAAGAATATACCGATTCTTGAATATCTACTTTATATTAATACAATCCATATAAGATGGGGAGGCATCGCGTAAAGTTGTAGGAATTCAAGATGGCGGCTGTTATTCAAAATAGCGTCATTTTCTGAACTTTCTTACTATCCATCATATAACTGATGTGTTTTTCAGGTCGATTTCGATGTTTTTAACGTCAAAACTTTCGTTCTTAATACTTTCCGTTATAGTTGAAAGAGTTTATCAATCCAGTTTGTCTGTTTGTTAATCTGTCTGTCTGCTTGCCATTCCATGCTCTAACTCGCTTAAATATCGCTACTCGCTTAAATTCACTGAGATTTTCATGTAATTTATATATGTTATTGAAGTTTCAAAAACTTGTTCTGAATAAACATTCCAGTGTATAGGTTTAATAGTCTGTTTACAGGGCCCTCGAAAGAATTCCATTACGTTATTGTCTATGGGGGGAAATCGTTTGCAATGTGTTTTAATCATGTTATACTCTCTGAAACGCATTCAAATTGACACACATCAGTGAGATGCACTACAAGATACTTACTATAAAATGCGGTGTGCATAGTAATTATTTTTTATTTACAGTGACACACCAAAAAAAAAGAATACGTGCATTTGTAACTCGTGTATAAATTCTATAAAAATCATCAGTTAAATCAACTGTTATTAGTGGAGCTGCTAGGTATAAGAAAACTGCATTTTGTTTTAAAGATATCCCGAATGGCCAGTATCTACTTCATATTAATACAATGCATATAAGAAGTTGCTTCATCGTGCAAATTCATAGGGATTCAAGATTGCGGCTGTTAGTCAAAATTATTTCCATTTTATTTCTATACATCATATAAAATTGTCTATGATATCAATTTCGACATTTTTAAAATGAAAAACCATTATACCATCATATTTTTCCTGAAGTCGGCTGTAGAAACAGCTCGAAACGTAGAATTTAACTTTTAGCTTATTAAAGTTCGTGTTTTGTGTACCATAGCAAGGTTGTGTGTATTTATTTATTATATATTATAGTGCAATTGTCCAGTATCTGTTAAGGCAAAATTCCCTTTTTAATAACAGAAATACGCTTAAAAGGAAATTAAGACAATTATTAAAGTATTTTTCATTTTATAGTCAGGAAAATGAAAGGAATAAATAAATAACAAAAATGCATTTTTATTAATACCTTAATTTATCAAGATATTAAAAAAATTGCATGTTACATTTAAAGTTAGAGAATATAAAAACTTCACTTTGTATCATCATATTTCTCACATTCGTTTTTGGAGTTGCACAATAATGTGCAAGAAAGTTCAGTCTTTCTACAGCCACACTTATTTTTATAGATTTTGCACTTACATTGTACATCAAACACACTTTTATACGATAAATAGTATGAAAATTGCAAGAATTCCAGAAAATGACGCCATTTTGAATAACAGCCGCCATCTTGAATTCCTACGAATTGACGCGATGCCTCCCCCTCTTATATGGATTTTATTGGTACAAAGTAGATACTCACCAATCGGTATATTCTTCTCACGATTTGCAGTTTTCTCAACCGTATCACCCGCACTAATAGAGAATAACGTAATGGAAGTCTTTTGAGGGGCCTGTAAACGGACTATAAAAGCTATAAACTTCAGTTTTTATTCGGAACATGTTATTGTAAACTTTAATAACATATATAAATTACATGACAATCTGGGTGAATTTAAGCGAGTAGCTATATTTAAGCGAGTTAGAGCATGGAATGGCAAGCAGACAGACAGACAAACAAACTGACAAATTGAATTCATAAACTCATTCAACCATGGCAAAAAGTATTAAAAACGAAAGTTTGAACGTTAAAAACATCCAAATCGACCTGAAAAACACATATGATAAATAGGAAGAAAATTCAGAAAATGACGCCATTTTGAATAACAGCCGCCATCTTGAATTCCTACGACTTTACGCGATGCCTCCCCTCTTATATGAATTGTATTAATATAAAGTAGATACTCACCAATCGGCATATTCTTCTCACGATTTGCAATTTTCTCAAACGTAGCACCCGCACTAATAGACAATAACATAATGGAATTCTTTTGAGGTCCCTGTAAACGGACTATAAAACTTATCCACTTCATTTTTATACGGAACATGTTAATGTAAACTTCAATAATATATATAAATTACATGAAAATCTGAGTGAATTTAATCGGAGAGCGATATTTAAGCGATTTAGAGAATGGAATGACAAGCAGGCAGACAGACAAAGAAACAGACAAACTGAATTCACAAATTCATTCAACTGTGGCGGAAAATATTAAAAACGAAATTTTTGACGTTAAAAACATCGAAATTGACCTGAAACATACATTTTTATGATGGATAGTAAGAAAATTTAGAAAATGACGCCATTTTGAATAACTGTCGCCATCTTGAATTTCCACAACTTTACGCGATGCCTCCCCCTCTGAAATACATTGTATTAGTATAAAGTAGATACTGAGCAATCGGTATATTCTTATCAGGATTTGCAGTTTTCACCTTATTTTGGTCGTGTAGCACTCGGGCTATAAGGAAAAAGTGTTAAGGTGAAAAGTGTATCTGAAATCCAAAAGAACAACTTTTCGACATAAGTTTTAATTTATTTTTGTTCTGAAAGGCAGGAGACTAACAGAAGTTGTTCAGAAAATATGTAATCGAACTTATGTTTTCCGTTTTTTTTTGCAAACGCAATAGGTATTTCAGAAAATATCGTCAAAGTGGGTGTTTTGAACCGAATTTCCGCGCGAAAGGAGAATGACTACTCGAGGAAGGGTGAGAAACGTCTTTTTCACGTGATCAAAATCGCTTATAACTCAATAGGTAATTTATTTATCAAAAAAAGGGAAAACACATTTCGATTCCAAATCGCTTCCATATTCAGGCTTTCCAATTTTATATCTTTCCGTTAAAAAAATTAATTTGTAAATGTGTCAAAACGTTTCGTGCTTGTTGAGCAGTTGTTGCAGTTGAGAACAGGCTTAAGGTTCAAATAGGCTACTTTTCTTCTCTTCAAAACATTTCATGTGGAAAGGCGCTCCCTTTCACATTTTATTACTTTCATAGGATGCCTAGAGATCAGAGGTCACAAACGGACGTCGTTGACAAGTTCATCTCCACCTCTTTCTTTTGTTGATACTTCCCTCTCTGTTTTTGATGACCACAGAATAATTGGAAAAGAAGACCCAGTTGAAAGATTCGTGTAATTTCGTCGGGTAAAGCAAATAAACGGAATTTTTTTTAACCAAGGCTGCGTTTAGACGCTTTTTTTTTTTTTGTCTTCCTTCAGCAACTGTCCAGGAAAATCTATTAACACCTATTCTTCCAGACAAGTTTGTGGTTATTCACAAAACGATGGTGGGATTCAAGAATGAAAAGAAGATTAGATCAACTTGACGGAAAAATTTTCTTCCTTCAGAATGTTCGTCCGTTTTCTTCTAAAGCTATTAAAGATGAAAAGCACCGCGTGACTACAAAAAGACGCCAATAGTTGAAAATAGTTGAATGATACTTCTATTCGGACCTTAAATGTCCTTAAAAAAGTCTTAAAAAAAGAAAGAGGCAGAAATGATTTTATCAACGACATTCACATGTGACCTATGACCTCTAGGCGTCTGTGAAATCATAAAGATTGAAGGAGCACCTTACCACATGAAAAGTTCCAACTTGACGAAAATAGTCTATTTAGCCCTTTAATAACCTTTATTTTTAAAAAAGGGCATTATTTTCTTTTCTTACAGACCTCAATTTCTGGAAATTTTAATTGTCCAAATCAAAAACTACATCTCATTCCACCTAGTAGTTCTAGAGCAACGTTTAAAAATTAATTTCAATGGAATCTTTTTCGCAACAACTACAAATTAACTTAATCTCAGTTTTTTTTTAAACTTTAAATTTTTAAAATTGTTAAATTACTTGTCGAATGAATTCTCGTTTGTAATTCATTGATAACTTTCGTTTCGTGTTTTCGTAACTTTCGTTTTCGTCTTTTATAGGAATTTTCAATTTTGCTTGTATTATTAAAAAAACATTTTAAGTTGTGTTTTCGGAATATATAAGGGTCAATCCATTTCAAGTGGTCCAGAAAATGTCATATTCGTTGCTCGACCATTTTTAAAAAATCTGAATTTTTTTGTAGAACAACCCTAACATGATGGAAGTTCAAAATGACTATTATTTTAATTTTATTAATTTTTGTTTGTGCATGGCAGCCATCTTTGTTTCATCGTCTGCAGCAATTTTATCACAAGAAGGGTTTACGGAATTGTAAATAATTCATCGTGTATTTATCCAATTCAAGTGCGGATTAAAGCAATTTTTACAGAATACATTGGGCTAAAAATTTGGTAAAGGAGTAGTTTCCGAAACTAACTGCTTATTGGTAAAATTTAAGCATAAAGTTTCCATTTTTTTCCAAAATTTGTCCGTTTACAAGAGGAAATTTTTCTAGCAAGGAGTACTGTCAACGTGACATAATTTTTTTTTTTTACAAATAGGCCGAAAGTACTTGTACTCACACGCTGAGTTCCAGATCTGGGACTTCCCGTAAGGCATGGTGACGTCACGGCGACGTCGCTGTGAAGTCACACTGTGATTTTGTGACCGTCGATGTGACGTCACGTGACGTGGATGTGACGTCACAGTGACTAGAATGTGAGGTCGTTATGGCCGTTTTAGAGGTCGTTTGTGACGTCACATTGTGACCACTCTGTGAAGTCACGGTGTGACTAATTTGTGAAAAGTGTGTCATTTGTGACTATTTTGGCATTAACTTTGTGACGAACCTGTGACGAAAGTGACAATGTTTTGAAGTCACACTGTGACCAATTTGTGAAATATGTGTCATTTGTGACGAACTTGTCATAAACTCTGTGATGATTTCAAATGAAAATCAAATTTCAAATTAATTGCTTAAAAGGCGCAAAGGCGAACTAGTGAAAAAGATTCCATGCTGGAACTCGAACCCGGGCCATCAGTATAGCGCACTTACGTTCTACCGACTAAACCACATGGAACGATACCCAGCCTGGAAAATTTCTCACTATTACATGTTGGCAAGGCTGCAAACGCAGCACAAGATGCAATATTTATCGTCAGCCACCGACATGGCGCAAGCACGAAACTTAAATCCAGCATCGATTGAAACTATATTAATACTTGGAAATGTTTTCAGAGAGAACCACTCGCCTTGCATACAATATTTCAAATGAAAATCAAATTTCAAATTAATAGCTTAAAAGGCAATTTTAATTTGAAATTTGATTTTCATTTGAAATACTGTATGCAAGGCGAATGTTTCTCTCTGGAAAAATTTCCAAGTATTAATATAGATTTAATCGATGCTGGTTTAATTAAGTTTCGTGTTTGCCCCATGACGGTGGCTCACGATAGATATTCCATCTTGTGCGGCGTTTGTAGCCTTGCCAACATGTAATAAGGAGAAAATTTCCAGTCTGGGTATCGTTCCATGTGGTTTAGTCGGTAGAATGTCAGTGCGCTATACTGATGACCCGGGATCGAGACCCGGCGTGGATATTTTTCACTATGTTGGCCTTTGCGCCTTTTAAGCAATTTATTTGAAATTTGATTTTCATTTGAAATATTGTATGCAAGGCGAATGTTTCTCTCTGGAAAAATGTCCAAGTATTAATACTGTGATGATTCTTGTCATAAAAACTACGATAATTTTAAAGTAAAGTTTTGTTTGAAATATAAAATTTTATCTTTTTACCGTACTTTTTAGCAAGATATCGCTATTTTGGAGTCCTATTTTTCTAAAATATTTTTAATTTTCCATTTAAAAAACAATGCTTATTAACTGACATCTTTTTTTATTAAGTTAGCTTGATCTTGAATTCAAGCTTAATATTAAGAATGTGTAAGCTTTTTAATGTGTTATGATTTGTCATTGCTTTTTTAAATACGAACATGGAGTCTAACGGACATTAATACAACTGTTACTTATAGAACTACATGATAAGCCCTATTTATTTAAATTTTTTATTCCCGTATATATTGTATTTTGTGAATATGAGCTAATTAGATTTGGTATGTTTTATATGAAAAGACTGATCTGGGAAATAGAAACAACAAGTAAGATATATCATGCGTTAGGCATAGATTATAAAACACTTTCCAACTCTTCCTAAATGTTTTATCAAGACATCGGGGGAAATAACGTAAATAAGATAACTAAGTAAACATGAAAACGCGTAAAACATTTAAAAACTGATTTACGCAGTTACCATCCACTAAGGTGTAAAAAAATCATAATTAAAAAAAAAAAATAAAAAAAATCGTTTTTTTTTTATTTAAATCAGATTTTTTTTAATTTAAATCAGATTTGTATGATTTTTTCCCCAGCGTTCAAATACTGAATAGCTATCATGAGTTTTAGGTTTCCAAAACAATTACACCACTAATTGCTAACATAATCTATGTTTTTACACTTTAACTGATAAAATTATAATTGTTAGTTTGTAATTACAGAAATAAAAACTGCAAATTAGTAGTTTCATTAGGTAGTATTATACAATAATGTTATATACATTAATATTGTAATAATTATGTAAAACTTTATAAATACTAGAGGTACTTAACATTTATGAAAATTATTAACTGCATTTTATACTAAATAGCTAACATTACTTCAAATTAATTATTAAACAATCAACTCTCTAATTAGGAACATATTATACATTTTTAAGCCTTAATTATTAAAATGATAATAATTCATTTTAGAATGAAAAAGGGACAGGATGCTAGTTCAAAAAACGGGCACTATTTCATGAGGAAATATATTAGTAATGTGTTTAGTAATGATGTAAGAAAAAAAAAAGAATATTTTTTAGCATTATAAGTAAAGTGTCCTTAATTTTTAATAATTTTATGAATAACAAATTGAAAAATACAATTAAATAACATATTTTAATAATATCCTGTTTTTTCTAAAGAAATAAAGTTCTATATTTTTGCAAGATTTTTTCCACATGAATTTAGAATACTGTTGAATGGGGAAGTTTTTTACAAGAAATCTCTGGCTACAACTACAGGTAAATTTCAACTTTTTTTTTCTTTTTTTAAGGCAGGGTGCATTTTGCCAATTTCAAAAGGGGCATGGTGTGGCACCATTAAACAAAATGGCCTAGAAGAAGCAGTATAAGTAATTACAGAATTAATAAAAACTGCAAATAAGTAAAATTCATTAGTTAGTAGCACAAATAACAAAACTAACAAATATTATTTGCAGCTCATTTTGCATTTGTATTTAGGAAAATTTCTGTAAACCACCAAAATCTATACTTACACACATGTACGTGTATGCTAACCAAAAAGAAAAAAATGAAAATGAGTTAAACCCATTCATATAGAATAAATATAAGTTAGCCACTAATATCTGAAATCCTAAAAATATTTAAGTAACAGCATTATTACCTCTATTAGCTTTCAATGGTTCAATTTTTTAATATATATGAGTTACAAAAAAAAAATAAATAAATAAAATAATAATAATAATAATAATAAACATTTATTCAACCTATACCAAAGAAGCTCTTGCTGTGCTTAGCATTTTTATACCAATTATTTCTTTTTCTCTTATGCATTCATTTACAATTTAGCTGCTGAGCAGATGTCATTCTTTCATTCTTCTTTAACTTGAGATTGCTATTAATTACTATTTATTATTTTACTTGTAGAAATATAATTATACTTGCTATGTGTATTTTATATAAAATAATGCATAAATTGATTACCTAAAGGAAATTATGACATTGCAAATTATGTTAGATTTAAATATCATTTTTAAATGAAACTGTTGTAATTTGGATAAAAACTTAAAAACAATGCTTTTAATTTTTTTACAATATTAATGAATTAAGCTTAGAAATAATTATTTAAAGCTCTTTTTTTGTTTATTAATAAGTCAAAATACCTGTAGAAACTTTCAAATTATGTTCATGTTAGATTTTAATACTTTTTTTTGACATTTTAAACATTCAGAAAATTTTTGATTTTAATCAATGATTTTTTTTTTAATTCGGTTGATTAAAATCATGATTTAATCGCTGATTTAAATCAACCGATTAAAATCGTTGACATCCTACCATCCACAGCCAAATATGTTTTCTAATTCTTTTAAACAGTCCTGTATTTGATCTGTAGATTGATATATATATATACTATATAATGGAAAAATTTAGTTTATCAAGGAAACGCATAACAGGTTGAAATTCTCTTTCAGCAATTTATACTAATATATGGAAACATACTTAAATAATTTTGTACAACCCTGTAGTTTACCTAGAACCTTTATTACACGCCACTATTTAGTTAAAATTTTATTCAAGCTAAAACACTCTTAAAACTGCTGAAATTACATTTCCAGAAATTATAATTCATAGATGGCAACGTATCCAATTCTTTGCGTGACCCTTTATATCATTTTATCTATATACTACAAACATTTCTTAGTAAATTAAATACAGTGCAGCGTTAAAATGCATAACTTATTTAAAAACCTCCTTTAAGCAATACCCAGTAACCCTTTCGAATACTTTTGTATATTCCTGTATATGAATTATAGCATATATATATACACCATATACTATGCATAAATGTAGTGAATCATAAAAGTGTATATCATAATTAAAAATGTCTTTCCAGCAATCATCGCTAATGAACAGTACTTCGGATACAATATAGTATCTGAAATATTTTGTGTGTCCCTGTAAATGCTATATACACTTCGTATTATACATGAAATAATTCATAGTATGTAAACCTCAACGACGTATATCAATTTCATTACATATCAAATAGATTAACATAAATAAAGTACGCCGCAAACAATTCCCTCCACCCCTATATCATTATGTATTGGAATTCCTTTTTTAGCCCTGTAAATGAACAATAACTGTTCTTTGCATCGCATATTCTATGGAATGCACATTTTAGTGCGCTTCATAAATGCATATCAATTTTATTCTGTTTGAAAGCGTGTAAAATCATTAAAAATCATTTGAAACGATTTTTTTCCCACAAGCCGTAATGTAATGGAATACAATTGACTGCCCCTGTAAATGAAATAACATGCTACAAACTTCATTACAAATAGGGGTCTTGCTATGGTAAACGTTAATAACATCCAAAAATTTTAAATAATTTAATTATCTTTAAATGTCTATTAATTATGTTAATGATTGATGATAATACTTGTCCATATACTTTTATATTTATGCCACCATGTGGTTTTAACCCAATATTTAAATAAGAAAATAAACCAGATTAAAATGCAATTTAAATCACTAATTTTAATAATCTGATCAAAGCTGTTGAAAAGGAAGTTAGATATTTTAACAAAATAAAAAATAAATGTAATGAAATATTTGTGTTCTATAACATGTTTATTAGAAGATAACTGAAATCATTGTAATTAAAAAAAAAAAAAAAAGCAAACAAGGAAAATAATATTTTAGATATTTCAGCAAAATAAAAAATAAATGTAATGAAATATTTATGTTCTACAGCATGTTAATGAGAAACTAACTAAAATTGTTGTAATAAAATATAAAAAAAAAGCAAACAGGGAAAATAATATTTTTACATACCTAATTTCATTGACGTTGTACGTGATACTTTGATTTTGGGGAACCAATTAAATCCGATTATAAGTACGATAGCAATGACTTGAATCATCTTCAACAAGTCAAAGCTACCGTAATTTTCTCGGGTTTATATTTTGTTAGCTGAACTAACTTGGATCCTGAGAACGTTCTTGTTTCAGTTTTTAAATCCGTGTCAACACATCTATGCTGTCCAGTGTCCACAGAACTTCAGTGTCCACAGAACTGTCCAGTGTCCCGCGTTTATTCTAAAAAGTTTCACTGTTACTTTTATCCGTTATTCTGCGGTCGAGTGGTAACAACTGAAATAGTGCAGATGCAGACGATTTTTAAGTTTCGAAGTTCGAAGCAGATGTTTTTTGGTTTTATTTGTTTTTCTATACCACAGTTTCGGAAGGAAATTAAATGCGTAATAATTTTGTCAAATTGTCTCTAATTCAATTTCCTGTTTGAAAATGTTTTATTGTATTTCATCTTTTATTTTTATCAGTTTTATTGAATTGTAAAGTTTCATTTACGTAAATTATAATAATATTATTATCCATAATTAGAGTTTACTAGATAAAACATTGCTTAAATTTTCAAAATGTATACAAATTAATTTAATGGTAATAATGATGACTCCCTCCTTTTTTTTAAAAGTAAAATTTGTATCACAGGTAATATATACAAAATATCTTCTTAAAAAATACAACAAGATTATCGAGAAGAGATGAGTTTTTCTTTGTCAATCTGTCATTCTCTTAATATTAATTTTCTGTAGAATAAAACTTGTAAAGTAATTTTTAAAGATATATTTTGAAAACAAAAAATAAAACATGAATAATTAATTATGTCGTGGGCTTTGCCTAAATTTTGTACATTAATTTTATATTCGGAAAATGTCAATTCTATTTTAAACGTTTGAAAGAAGTAGAATAAAAAAAAAAAATACTTAAAATAGTGAAACACTAAGAGGAAAAAAAATGACTTGAATGCAAATTATAAAGCAAGAAATGCATATAGGACTGAACTTTGAAGACGCTTTCTGCGTGCTCATTAAAAGCTGCAGGCTTAACTGTAATAGAAAGTTTTTAGTTTGAAACGACAGAAATGTTTCGACTACTCTTTGAGAAACTTCTAGTATAACAGATGATCATTTACAAAAATCTTTATAAAAGATAAGTCGAGGTCTGCTTACCTAAAACATTTTTTTAATAATATGAAATTCTCATAATTAGGAAATCGTTTTGTGTTGCTGATGAATTAATTACATTTTATGTTATATGAAAATAAAAAGTTTTTGTTAGAGGCACAGATGCAACTTGGACCACGGTTTAAAAAATTTGTTAATCCGGCAGAAAAATATATTTTACAGTAAATAACATGTTTTTAATAATTTTTGTAATTTTTTAAAGTTTTCTAAGAAGTTCACATCTCAGTCACAATGTGACATCACTGAGTGGTGGCATTTTGGTCACAGATGTGACGTGACCACAGTGACTTACAGTGACGTCACAATGACGTCACTGTGACCATGCATGCTATGAGGGTTGCTTTCTCTTCGCTAAAAAAAATCCCAAATTTTTCAAAAATGACAAAAATCGCACTTTTCAGGCTTTGATATCTCTGGTGGGGCACGAGATAAAAATCTGAATTTTTTTTTGTAAGAGTATTGTATGGTAGTGTTATGCACAAGAAATTTCAAGATGGAGATTTGACTACAAGCTGAGATATGGCAAGGGCAACATGTCAAAACAATACTGCCAAACTATTGTTTTGTTGTAGTCACAGCTAAGTATTTATCTCAGAGTATCATTTAATTTTTTTTTTAACTTATAGTATAATAATAGTGTAATAATAGTAACAGAAAATAAATCTTTTGCAATTCATTTAAAAAATAATTATGTCTAAGGCTTACATTTTGTATGGTATCAGTAATTTTTGTTGTAATTTTAGTAACTAAAAGAAACCTCAGCACTTTTACACTGTCTTGTATATATCTAGACACACGGCAGTGTGTCAGCCAAGTTCGCCTGACATAGCCGTGTGTTATTTACATGAACCATTTCAAGCTATTTTCGTCAAATTTCAGTGCTCTACTACTGAAAATCTATGAGACCTAGATACTTGTTATACGAAATGTGTAGTAAGGCCACCCTAATTACCTAAAACCCAAAATTTTATAAATAACGCATAATTAGTTTCCGAGATAATGACATTTGAAAATGTCTGATAATCGATAATTTTACCACTGACTGACTGACTGACTGACTCACTCATCAAAAAGATCTCGTATATCTACTGCAGCGACATACTTCAAATTTGGTGCGAAGTTCGTTTACACTATAAAACTAAGGAAAAAAATAAAAAAATTGTGAAAATCGATGAATTACCCACCTGGGGGTGCCCATTTTTACTTTAACATTACGTCTATTAGGCGAAATTTTAATTTGCCATAGGAGGGGACGCTGTTCTGTCGCCAAATACCGCCAAGTTTCTCGCCAATATGGCGATATATCGCCAAATTTGGCGACCAAAATTAGTCGCCAAAAGTCACGCCACCTTGGCAATATCTCTAATATTTCGCCAAATTCCCATAGACTTCCATTGTAAACCTATCTACTTACTGGGGGTTTATCTAGGTTTACTTGCTTACAGAAAATCAACAAATTGAGATATTCTGTCTGTCACAGAGCCTGTTCTCAGAAACTATACTCGTTGGAGACTTGAAATTTTGCATACTTATAGCTGAACACCACACATCATACGACAAATTATAAAATTTTGAAAAAATCGTACATTTAACCCTTTGGACTCCCACATGTGTATTTTAAACAATTCTTTCTGTGTGAGCCTCTAACTAGGTTGGAGGCGTGAAATTTGGCATACTTATAGCTGAACACCTCACATCAAATGACAGTCTATAAACTTTTGAAAAAGTCGTACATTTAACCCTTTGTGCTCCCACATGTGTATTTTAAACAATTCTTTCTAAGTGAGCCCTAATTAGGTTGGAGGGGTTGCTCTACTACTGAAAATCTATGAGACCTACATACTTGTTATACGAAATGTGTAGTAAGGCCACCCTAATTACCTAAAATCCAAAATTTTATAAATAACGCATAATTAGTTTCCGAGATAATGGCATTTGAAAATGTCTGATAATCGATAATTTTACCACTGACTGACTGACTGACAGCCTGACTCACTCATCAAAAAGATCTCGTATATCTACTGCAGCGACATACTTCAAATTTGGTGCGAAGTCCGTTTATTATATAAAACTAAGGAAAAAAATAAAAAAATTGTGAAAATCGATGAATTACCCACCTGGGGGTGCCCATTTTTACTTTAACATTACGTCTATTAGGCGAAATTTTAATTTGCCATAGAGGGGACGCTATTCTGTCGCCAAATACCGCCAAGTTTCTCGCCAACATGGCGATATATCGCCAAATTTGGCGACCAAAATTAGTCGCCAAAAGTGACGCCACCTTGGCGATATCTCTAATATTTCGCCAAATTCCCATAGATTTCCATTGTAAACCTATCTACTTACTGGGGGTTTATCTAGGTTTACTTGCTTACAGAAAATCAACAAATTGAGATATTCTGTCTGTCACAGAGCCTGTTCTCAGAAACTATACTCGTTGGAGACTTGAAATTTTGCATACTTATAGCTGAACACCACACATCATACGACAAATTATAAAATTTTGAAAAAGTCGTACATTTAACCCTTTGGACTCCCACATGTGTATTTTAAACAATTCTTTCTGTGTGAGCCTCTAACTAGGTTGGAGGCGTGAAATTTTGCATACTTATAGCTGAACACCATCATGCGACAAATCATAAAATTTTTAAAAAGTCGTACATTTAAACCTTTTTGCTTCCACATGCGTATTTTAAGCAATTCTTTCTAACTGAGCCCCTTATTAAATGCAGATTTGAAATTTTGCATACTTATAGCAGAACACCTGAGGTCAGGCGACAAATCATAAAATCTTGGAAAAGTCTTACGCTTAACCCTTTGAGCTACCACATATGTATTTTAAGCAATTTTTTCTAAGGGAGTCCTTAATTAAGTTGGAGACATGACTTTTTGCATGCGTACAGCTGAATACCTCAGACCACACGACAAATCCTAAATTTTTCAAAAAGTCTTATATTATTTACTCCTCCGGGCTCTAACTTGTGTATTTTAAGCAATATTTCTAACCTCCGCCCTTTTCACCCAGGGAGCACTTTTCCAACTTCTGCCGACACCCCCTTGACCATTCTTTCATATTATGCACCATAGTCTTACATATTTCAGTTCCACTTTTTATCGCCAGGGGCGCCTACTTATCTCGGGTGCTATGGGTTCAATCCCCTCGACTAATATATCTACGGATAGTATGTAAAACGGAGTTTCGTTCGGATAGAGGTTTGTTTAGAATAGAGTGTGCCCCTGGTTGCGAAATGTGGAACTAATAGATTTTTCAAAAGGATAAAGTGTTTTGAAAGGAATATTAAACGAAACCCTCTGTGCGATCTGTGATCACACTTACCCACTTGTTATTTTCAAAATCATCAGAGAAAAGTTTATTTAGTTAATTAAATTTGAAAATCCAGGGAGGGGCAATGTCCTTCCTCTGCACTGCCTCTTTGCCGGCACCCATGGATGAATGATACATAGTGTGGCATAAGCACATAACTTTATTCTTCACTTTCAGTACAAAAAACAGGCCCAGCTATAGGATATTTAATTGGAAATTTTAATAGGAAAATTTAATATAGGAATTTAATAGGAATTGTTGTTTCAGAAACAATAAAAATTTCGAATCAATACATTTCGTTTCAAAACATGCATTCAATGTAGCAGTATTAAAATATAGATTTCTGCCGCAAATTGACAGCCAAATAGTTTGTTGTAGGAAATTAAAATTAAAATTGAATGTTGCTTAGTGAATAAAATAGTCACATGTAAACACATTAAAAAGCATTAAGTAAAGTGTCTAAATATATTGTAACTTTACAAAAAGTAATGATATCTAACAAAAACATAGCTGTGAAATAGGGGAGCCAAGTTCTGTAAAGACAATGGCAAGAAAAGAAGTGATATCTAAGGGGGTGCCAAGTTCAAATAAAATTCACTCAAACTTACCTACTGAAGTATTATAGCATTTTTTAAATTGTTTAGAAATAAAAATTATTGATAGCATGTTAATAATAAATGTAGAACTTGGCAAGTTTTTGATAAATGTTATGCCTATCAATTTCATGTATTAATAAAATGGTGATGTTAATATTAATTTCAGTGACATTACAAAAAAAATTAATATAATTATTATTATAAACAAATGACTCATGTTAAAGATTTGATAAACCAATAAATACACAGATACACTCCCGCTCGTCTTTGGTTATCACTCTAGCACCCACCCTCCAGAAACCTCAATGCAAACAGACTAAGATGTCTGACAAAGAGACAGATATACTTACTCTTGTTCTTGGTTATCACTCTAGAGACTGCACCCCTTTAACCCTTTCAGGAGCATATAACTTTTATTCGTGAATTGCTGAAAGAATTGAATCACACCAGAATTTAAAACAAATTTATTTCAAAATGGGTAAAAGCTTCTTTTCACGTATTTAATAAAATTAAACTTTTTAGTCCCGAATTCTGCTGTCAATGTGGCATTTTGCAGTTAAATTAGGTGGGACATATTTTATCCCACAGCCCTTCAAGGGGAAGGAGCTCACTCAAATTAAGGCTTCCAATCATGAAATAACAAGATTTGATATAATAATGTCATTATTAAAAATAAATTACTCGTAAGTAAAAACTTGCCAAGTTCTAGATTTATTATTAATATGCTATCAATATTTTTTATTTCTAAACAATTTGAAAAATGCTATAATACTTCAGTAGGTAAGTTTGAGTGAATTTTATTTGAACTTGGCACCCCCTTAGATATCACTTCTTTTCTTGCCATTGTCTTTACAGAACTTGGCTCCCCTATTTCACAGCTATGTTTTTGTTAGATATATATATACAAGACGTGAGACAAAAACAGAATAGGGAAAGAGAAAAGCTGTTAATATTGGCATACTTGTTGAGACATGATCAAACGTGTCAAAACACATTCCTGCTTGTTGGTTTAAAAACCACAATTTTAATGCTGCTTGCCACTCCCTGAAACTTGTTCCTACCATAAGTAAGTTCCTGTAAGTGAAACATTATGTGATGTTACCGTGCATCAGCCTCAAGTAATTTTCAGAAAGTAAAGATGCCCAAAGCCTCTTCAAAATTTATACTGCAGAAAAATCACATTTTTTCATAAGTAAGCTAGGAATTATTAATGAATTGAGACTTGCACATAGTGATTTCAAAGTATATTTCTATGAGCCAGCAGGGACAAAATCTTTTATCAAGTTATCAAGAGATGACAAGACTTGGTTCCTACAAATAAAATTTTGAGAAAGATCAAAATTGTGGTTTTTGAACCAACAAGCAAGAATGTATTTTGACACGTTTGATCATGTCTCAACAAGTATGACAACATTAACAGCTTTTCTTTTTCCTTATGTTGTTTTTGTCTCAGGTCTTGTATAAAAATATTTTTTTTCTTTATGTAAAAGTGCTGAGGTTACTTCTAGTTACTAAAATTACTTACAACAAAAATTACTGAAACCATACAAAATGTATGGCCTTAGGCATAATTATTTTTTTTTATTAATTGCTAAGCTTTGCAAAGGGCTTTATTTTCTGTTACTATTATTTAAAGATAATCAAAAACATAAATTTAAATGCCACTCTGAGATAAATACTTAGCTGTGACTACAACAAAACAATAGTTTGGCAGTATTGTTTTGACATGTTGCCCTTGCCATATTTCAGCTTGTAGTCAAATCTCCATCTTGAAATTTCTTGTGCATAACACTACCATACAATACTCTTATTAAAAAAAAATTCAGATTTTTATCTCGTGCCCCACCAGAGATATCAAAGCCTGAAAAGTGCGATTTTTGCCATTTTTGAAAAATTTGGGATTTTTTTTAGCGAAGAGAAAGCAAGTCCCTGATCTGGAACTCGGCGTGTGAGTACAAGTATTTTCAGCCTACTTGTAAAACAAAATATGTCATGTTGACAGTATTCCTTGCTAGAAAAATTTCCTCTTGTAAACGGACAAATTTTGGAAAAAAATGGAAACTTTATGCTTAAATTTTACCAATAAGCAGTTAGTTTCGGAAACTACTCCATTACCAGATTTTTAGAACAATATATTCTGTACAAATTGCTTTAATCCGGAATTGAATTGGATAAATAAACGATGAATTATTTACAATTCCGTAAACCCTTCTTGTGAGAAAATTGCTGCAGACGATGAAACAAAGATGGCCGCCATGCACAAACAAAAATTAATAAAATTAAAATAATAGCCATTTTGAACTTCCATCATGTTAGGGTTGTTGTACAAAAAATTTCAGATTTTTTAAAAATGGTCGAGCAACCAGTGCTGGACCACTTGAAATGGATTGACTGAGAATATATTTTAAGTCATTTTAATTAATCAAAAGTTATGAGGTAAGATAACTCCAACAGCAATTTATCGACATCCTGTATTTTTGTGAATTTTTAATTTTGTTTGCATTATCAAAGAAAAAAAAAGAAGAAAGAAAAAAACATTTTAAGTTGTACTTTCGGAATATGTAAGAATATATTTTAAGTCATGCTAATTTATCAAAAGTTATAAGGTAAGGAAAATTCAGCAACAATTTATCGACATCTTGTATTTTTGTGAATTTTAGCGCTTCAAAACTTACATACCTGACTATTATGCGAGGGCAATAAATACGTGAGTAAATACAATAATACGCATAAAATTTTCGCATTCTTTTTATTAGCTCACAGACTGTCAAAGTCTGAGAGCTAATGTGCCCACAGGTACGTATGCATGTGCGCAACGTGATAACTCTTGATAGAAGTATCCGTTTTGCTTCAAATTTTTTAAATATGTTTATTCTAATAAAGCACTTCCTGATTAGTTTTGTAGGTTCATTGGTTAAGCAAAAAGGGAAGAAATGGGGGGCTAATCCCCCTCTTAATTCAGATAAATGGGTTTTTCATGCAGAATTATCCGATTTGCTTCAAATGTGGTATACCGGTTTATTCTATTGATGCTTCCCTGATTAGATTTGGAGATTCTTTGATTAAGTATAAAGGGGTGAACGGGGGCTAATCCCTTGATTAGATTTGGAGGTTCATTGGTTAAATATAAAGGGAAAACGGAAATTAAAAGAAAATTTGAACATGAAATTTTTAATAAACTATTACTAGAAAACTATCTGGTATGAACTTTTCAGATTAGTCTCGTAAGCAAATCAAAATATGTGTAAATTTTCATTTCGGTGGAATATTAAATAATCTCTCAAATTCCTTCGGATATTTTTGAGATTTTATGTTTCTTACTAATTGAAATTAAAAATAGGAAAAGTGAATAGTTAAATCTAATAATGCAAAGGGTAGGAAAATTGAAATAACAACAGTTATTACATTACTCAAAAACATCAGAAGTATTCACATTTTGCACTCCACAAGTTTTCGCACAGCAGTTCGTAATTTTAACCCTTTATCTACTGAGCGTGCTTATAAGTATCACTCATATTAAATTTTCATCCTATAGTGAATATTACTAATATTCTAATGGTACTTTGCAAAAATACTCTTTTAACTCCACTTTTTCAGGATACGTGGCAGATACACTATATTGCCATTAATGACCGGCAACTTTCAATTTTAGACATTTTGTCGAATATTTAGAAATATACTTGACAGATTCTTCTGGGATTTCAGGATTGAAAAGAACAGGTATTACCTCATATTTAGCAATGTCGATTTGATAAGGGGGGCAATTAGGGGACCAACAAAAAATCAAAGAAAAAAATAATACTTGAGATCACCCTGTAAAATAAAATGCACGAAATGATCTACCGCTACCGAATATAAATAAACAGACATTGTGCAATATGTGTATTATTTTGCGTAAGAATAGCACGTATATTAATAGAGATATAGCGATTTATTTAAAAAAATTAAAAAATTCTTGCATGTTTTTTGCTTATAACATGCAGGGTTTTCAACGAAATTTAATGCCGGTTTCAGAAAAATTGACAAAATATAGTAGAAACAATATAGTGCAATTGGAATATAACTATGTTAAATATTTTAGGAAATA
This sequence comes from Maratus speciosus, assembly GCA_963932465.1. Classification (NCBI taxonomy): domain Eukaryota; kingdom Metazoa; phylum Arthropoda; class Arachnida; order Araneae; family Salticidae; genus Maratus; species Maratus speciosus. The sequence goes on from OZ010800.1 coordinate 191,581,392, forward strand.
TGAGCAGTTGTATGAAATAATTTTTATCTGCACATGCGCGAACGATAACAAGGATCATTTTGCATAAATTAATAGTCAACTCTATGGAGCAACTTATTAAAAAAATCTAGTCAAATATCGTACAAATTCAGAAAGATATCGGCGTTAAAGTGAGCAAACTTTTAGTTGTTCTCTGATACAATTCTGATACAGTTTTCCAATTATACCTTTTTAAAAAATTAACAATGGTTTTATGAATATCAGTATGAGTAATATGAGCAATTCTTAAAGCTTTCTCTAAGTGAAGATGGTAAAACAGCTCTATGTAATTCAATGTCTTCTGAAGAGAAGTGTCCATTATAACAAAGCAACTCATTACTTGGATTAATGTAATAACCATTTAAACTTTTAGATTTTTTATTAGTTTTAATATCTTCATAAATTTTCCTAATTTGGGGGTCTTTTTGTTGTTCAGAAAGGATGGCTTGATCAAAAATTTCTAACAATGGGTCTTCATTACTAGCATTATTTGTAGATCGAGGGTCACTTTGAAGATGGCAGTTATGATGCTTTTTACCAATTAATCCACATGGATACTGAGCAATTTGATTATGTAGATAATTTCGATCATCAGCAATAGGCAGTACTTCTTGTTCAAAAATGAGATCTGAATTAGTATGGAGATCTTCAGTAGGAATATGAGGTGTCCTACTTAGAAAATATGCTAACACATTCTTATTGCCTGGAACATTCTGGAATGTGTAAGAGTAATCAGATAGTTCTAACATCCAACGTGTAGTGATGTCAGCAGGAGATGTTGATTTTTTGTAGTTATTGAGAAGTTTAGCATCAGACAAAAGAATGAAGAGTCTGCCAAAAATGTAATCTTTAAAAGCTGTTATACCTTTATAAATGGCATAAAGTTCGAGTTTGATGGCTGGGTACTGCTTTTCAGACTGAGATAAAGTTTTAGAGTAATAAGAAATGGGGCGAAGTTCACCTTGAAATTTTTTCATAAGAACAGTTAAGATTGCTGTTTTTGAAGCATCTATATTAACATAGAAGGTCTCATTCCAATTTGGAAGATTGAGCATGGGTTTATGGAAAAAAATGTCTTGCAATTTATTAAATGCAGTTTCTTGTTCAGATTTCCAACAGAATTTATTTTCAGGTTTGGTGGTTTCAATAAGAGGGGTAATCAGTGTAGAAAAATGCGGTATAATTGACCTGTAAAATGAACATAAGCCAATAAAACTCTTTGTCTGCCTCTTAGTTTTTGGCTTTTGAAATGAAGTAATTTCAAAAATATTGCTTGTAATTAGAAGAATTTCATGGTCAGTGAGGTGGAAGCCTAAAAAGTTAATACTAGTTTGCATAAAAGAACATTTTCAGGAGAAAGAGAAATGTTGTTAGCAATAAGAGTATCGAAGAGTTTTTTGAGCTTTGCAACCATTTCTTCAAACGAATTAGCGCCAACAACTATGTCGTCTTGGTATGCGTAGCGAGAATCAATTTCTGTTGAATAACTGAATCAATTAACTGTTGAAAAGTACTCGCAGCTGTCTTCAAGCCCAAAATAAAACGAAGGTAGGTAAATATTCTCCAAGGAGTGGTAAAACTGAGCTTATCTTGCATCTTTTTAGGAACTGCAATTTGCCAGTACGCAGAGGGTAAGTCCAGTGCACTGTAGTATTTAAATTTTGACAATTGTACTAATACATTTTGAATGCGAGGTAGAGGATATGAAGATGGAATAATAATAGAATTTAATAATCGTAGATCTAATGCCAAACAATATTTTTGAGGTTTTGACATGTCAGTTCTTTTTTTTTTAACTAACAGCATGGGGCAAGCCAAAGATGAATTTGATCTTTTTATAATGCCAGCATTTAGCATTTGATTCATCTGGTCAAGAGCTTCTTCTTATAGTGCCTGTGGCACAGGAAAGGGTAGGGATTTCACGGGATGAGAATTCATCATTGAAAATTGAGGATTAACTAACTAGGTCTGTATGACCTAAAGTGTCTAAGGATTTAGAAAATGCTTGAGATTATTGCACAATAATTTTAGTAAACAGTCACTTTCATGTGGGGACAAGTGTTTTAAGTCAAAATCATTTGGTGACAGTTCTTGTATCCGTTTTCTTCTAATTTCCTCAGATGGTAAAATTAAATTACAATATTCATTTTCCGAATCTGAATCAAAGGAATATTTTTGAATATCGTTCTCATCTACATTAATGCACTCACCAAGAATTGTATGTTTATTCAAATGAACATCCACTTTGAATATATTCTGACATACAACTAAAAATAAATGTTTCTGAATTGAAGATTTAGAATGCAATGATTCATGTAAAACCAGAGCTTTACTTTTCAAAGCAGGCTTAAAAATAAAATATTTAGATGGAGAACTCAAGTATTTGACATGTAAATAAACAACAGAATTGGGGGGGGGGGGGTTAACTCTCTATTTGCAGTTTGTGCCATGTTAGAATTCAATAACTTTTCATTACCATTTTTCAAATTGGTATACTTTTTACCAACATAACTAATGTCATTGTCATCATCAGATGTGACATTTTTGTCATCAGAGGTAGTTTTGGTATTACTGGTATTACAAATGTTATTTATAACATTAGCATAATCAAAGATTGTATTAGTTGGAAAATAATTAAGAAATTGAGTACAAACTTGAGTATGACCTTCTGAATTTCTGATATTGTGATTCGCATTCATAAAAGAATTATCATAATTCATAGCAGTATTACCAACACTATTTATAAACAAACTATTATTTGGAAAGCTGTAATTGTAAGGATAGTTTTCATAATTATTTACCAAATGCAAATAATTATCATCAAAGTTTCCATTCACACTATCAAAATAAGCACCATTATTTGCATTAACTGACATAGAATGTTCATAAATAGGCACATTGTTTGCATCAAAAGAACATGGCACTGTTATTTTGTCATTTGTATGCTGAGAATTCAAATAAAAACTGGTAGGAGACTCTTTTTGAATGTTAAAAGGCATATGTTTATCTTTAATTAATATACATTTGAAAGTTGGAGTTACAGAATGCTTATTTATAAACTGAAAATCAAGTATGGCTTCAAAATTAACATTCTTTATATCAGTAAGGTAAAAGACATGATGGAAAAAGAATTTATCTATTTTGAATGCAATCTCGATACACCCTTTAAAGAAAACTTTAGAGTTTATAATTGATAGTATATATACTATTTGCGTTGCTGAATTTATACATGCAAGAACAACAAAGTAATATTAATTTTAATGTTGACATGATTTCTGTTAAATTATCATCTTTTCTGTAAAAGATGTATGTTAAACATGAAATTTTTTACTTTAGAATCGATAGCATCCGAAAAAAAAACTATATTCCGGATTGTGAAAACTGGTTGACACGCTATAAAATGCATCCGAAAACGTTTTCGGAAACCAGGGGGTTTTATAGAAACTTTATTTTGGTAAATGCTTCTATAAATCTTGAAAATATATTCATTTCTAAGGTATCTACGTATATATAAAGAACGCTTTCAGGATCTGTGGGTAACTCGTAAGAAGTTACGATATACAGGGTGTTTCAGCACAGCGGTTACAGAGTTTCAGGAGAGATAGTGTCAACCTAGACCAGGGACGGCGAACCTATGGCACGCGTGCCATGAGTGGCACGCTGCAGATTATTTTTGGCACGGCATAGATTCATGTTCTACATCAAAATATAGTAGAATTTCACAAAATGCATTAATTAATCTAGATGTTATCTCTGTTTATCTTAATTCGATTCGTTCGGTTGGTTGTCATTGTCATACAGAGTGAAGAAACTGAAATATAACTTATTTTATCCTAATCTAGCTCAATATTGGCTCACAAAATTTTAAGAATAAGATAGATTAGGAGATTATCGCAAAAGAAAGATTAAAAGGCATTATAAGAAAAAATGCCGATTGTAAAATTATAACAACTTGGAATTTAATTCCAGACTCTAAAAGCTGTAGATTCTGACGCTTGCTATTTTGACAATTTTTTTCTGCGAGATATTCTTTTCGGAAATAAATAATATGAAAAATTCAGGTAAAAATACCTTCTCAAATGAGTCCAACTCAATATGCATTCTCGTAAAAATAACTAAATACGAAGCTGATATAATTATTTAGCATCTAAGATGAGACAACAAAAATAGCATTTTTAAAATAATTTTCTAAAGTATAAATTCAAATATTACCCATATATATATTTTTAATGCTGAAAACAAAATTTTAAGTAATTTTAATTCGTTATCATTTGATCAATTAATTATTTTTTAATGTTGGCACGTCTTGTTCAAGTAAAATATATTTTTGGAAAATTTTGGCACTTGGATGTGAAAGGGTTCGTCGTCCCTGACTATACGATGGGAAATCACTTAAAAATACATGGTCGGAAACGCTTTCCTTTCGCGATAGTGACGACACAAAACATAAGAAAGCAAGGACACGGACAGGGGGGGAGAAGACGTGTTTTTTTGTTCTTAGTACAGCAACAAATTAAGAAATAAGATCAAAAAGAGAGACAACGACTCGTCTGCAAAGAAGTTGTTCGAGATTACGAATCCGGGCCGTGATGCAGGCCTTACATCACCGGCCCATGGAAGATCTAATGTTCTCAAAATCACCGGGCGTGTTCCGGACTTCCCAGCAGCCCCCACGATGCATGCAACAAGAGTCTCAGCACTATACAGCATTGTACCAGCGTTTTTGAGGTATTAAGAATAATAAACATGTTTTCTCACATTCTTCGTGCCCTTCTTTTCTTGTGTTTTGTGTCGTCACTTCCGCTCCAGGAAAGCATTTCCGACCATATATTGCTATGTAATTTCCCATCGTCTAGGTGTACTCTATTTCTCCTGAAACTTTGTAGCCGCTGTGCCGAAACACCCTGTATTTTCGTTTATGTTTATATTATATTTTCATGTATTAAGAAACACTTGTATTTTTTATACTGCATTATTCGTTAGTCAACGGTTAATAGTCAAAGAAAACGCGAAAATATTCACAATTTATAACAGCCATTTTTATTCCGATTATTTCAGTGTTTAAGTACATATTAAATGTAAATTTCCAATAAATTTATCAATTAGAATAATTGTGTTAAATTTAATCTAGTGTAATCTAGTTTAAGTGCATAGTTCAATCAGTACTGGATCGCCCGCGTTCTGTTGAATTTGTGTCTTATTTATTTATTTACTATTTATTTATTTATGAATTTTTAATTTCTTTATGGAATATTAGCCGAAAGCAAATGCTGAACAATTTATATTATTTTAATTGGTATTGACTTCTGTGGTTGCGCTGCACACGATGGATATATATTCTGAAAGAAAAAAAACGAATCTTGAAAATTCCTTTAAAACCTTACAAAATCAGAACCATACTGTTTTCAAATAAATTGCATTTGAAAATACTCTTTTTTTCTATTTGACGTTATAAAAGTAAAATTGTACAATGTTTAGAAGTCAATAATAATAATAATAATAATAATAATAATAATAATAATAATAATAATAAAAGCAAAATTTATTATCCAGATTGTTGCCGCCGCCAATTTGATGTTAACGTTACTCACGGACATTATTTTTGCTTTATGATAGAGAGGATTACCCTTTTAAAATAACTGAACCTGCATATGTGATTACAAATATTTTTGTAGAAAAAGAAATATTTGATGCTTCTTAAACTGTTTGATACAGTTGTCACATAATTTTTAATTAACACAAAGTAAGTTTTCAATTTATTAAAGAATTATTAAATATTATCGTTTATTAAAGAAAAAAAAATAGATAGATCGCACACAGATGCAAATATTGCAGTGTTAATTTTTTCACAATTTAACATTGTAATCGTAATTTCACATTAAAAACCTACACTGCACTTTTTGTTTTATTTTAGAACCACATGTGATCATATAAGAATATTTTTATTTCTTCTATATGAAAACGATATTTTAGAAAATGGATGCTTTTGAATTCTGATAAAGAACAGTTGATTGAATAAAAATTTATTTTATTTAAAAGTTTCGGCTATAAATATTTTCAGAACAAAGATATTTAAGTGCATAAGTGGTTTGAATTTTAATTAATTCACATATACATCACTTTGCAGTTTAAGTTTAAGGAAGATTTTAAATATTGATAAAACATTAAATAAGCAAATAAATAAGTAGATTGCTAAAATTTATCTTTAAAAAACCTAGAAAATTAAAATTACATTTAATGCACTTTATTACCTAAACGACGTCATTTAACATATTTTAACTATTTTAGAAACGTTTAATAAAGCACATTAAGTATAATTTTAATTTTTTAGATCAAAACCTTACTTTATGTATGAAACTTCAAAAACCAAAATTTGATGATCTTGTTTTCTCTCCGATATTTAAACAACACTAGATAGAAAAGTGGGAGTGTGCATGCTCATTGAAAGACATGTAAAGAAAAAAAAAATGTTTTTCCACATTCCGTTTTGACGGTATACTGCATGTGTATTATACAGGGCTATTATACAAGATTCATTCATATTCAAAGGCTACATTCAAAAGTACACGTACAATATGAGTAATATATGAAAATAACCATAAACTGACCACGGTTTCTGCCCGCGCTACTACTGTTGTATGTGCACTCTCTGGGTCACACGACACACGTCTTGGCGGTAGTTGAGCTTCATCCACACATCTTGTGTCGTCATCCTGTCAATGGTTATCACTGCAGGATTCTGAGCTCTTCTAATTGTTTTGGTAGTGGGGGTGCAAAACAAGGTCCTTAATGTGCCCCAAAAAGAAAGAAGTCACAAATCCTTAAAACATGTGACTACGGAGGGGGCGGGGGCAAAGGATTAAAGAGAGGTCATCCTCAGCAGCCTGCCCGATCCAGCGATGCGGAAGTTTGCCATTCAGGTCATGACGAACTTGAATGTTCCAATGAAGGGGTGCCCTGTCCTGTTGAAAGACAAAATCAATGGAATCATCAGCCACGATGAATGAATGAATGAAAATGAATGAATCTTGTATAGTAGCCTCGTGTTTGGAATTCTGTGGGTGTGACACATCATTTTAACTGCAACGAAGCAACGCATAAACATCAAGTTTTTCAATAAATGAAAATTAAAATTCTAGTTACCCTAATACCTTCTAGCTCACCTCGAGTTAAATAACTAAATTATACATAAAGACAAATAATTGTACAAAAATTTCTTTCAGGTGCATAAATCCTTCTATATATAAAAAAAAGGTTTTGATTTGGAAATGGACCAATGAAAATCTGCGCAGATATTCCGGGTAGATCCACATCCAATTTGAATGCTTAAGCATGGCCTTTCATCGTTAATATTAAAGAAATTGTTGCATACAAAAATATGAAAATCGATGGTACTATAGAGAAATGTTTGATAAACACGCTGATGCAGGCAGTTTTCAAATGGAAGAATTATTTTAAGAGATATTTAATGCTAAAGTTGGACAAAATCGTTCCATTAAAAAAGTTTTATTGGAGCAAAAACTATACATGAGAATTTAATCATTTTTAATCATTTTATACGTTTTAAGTTCCCGGTGTTTAGATTGCATTTATTTTTCTTATTTGACTCATTTTTTTCAGGTTTTATTTATATTTTAAATTCAAATTTTCAGCTTTTCGAGAGATATTTTTTACAAATTTTGGAAAATGTCATTAATTTAAACTGTTGCCAATTGTATAAACAAAGCAAACATTAATGTTTACTTCAAATTAAAATTTTATTTACACGTGACTATTATAAACAAAAAAAATCTTTAAAATTAGAATTAAATGATTACATGTTAAAAGCAGGAAAATTATGTCATAAGAACCATATTTTCACTTGAATTTTAAAAGAGAAACAAAATCTTAAAATAAAAAAAATCATTATTATGCGTTAAAACTTGTAAATGGAGGAAATTACGTGATATTTAAAATGGCCAAAAAATATGGCAAAACAATTTAAATTATATTTGCGCGAGATATTTTGAGATAATCTTTTCAACTATTATCGTGAATTCGAAGACAGCGCAAATAATATTTCCTTCTAACAACAAAAGTATTTTCACGTTAATATTAATAAGAAAAATAAAACTTTGGTTTAAATTACGTCAGATTTGAAACGATACATTTAAAATGAATTATTTAAAAGAACTATCTTATAGCGCTGTTAAAAAATACCGGGAGACAATGACACTGTTTACTTAATTCATTTTACATTAGTTTATATTCAAATGTTTAACTAATTTTTTAATTAAATACGAAAACAGCCATTGTATCTCTTAACAGCAGCAGATTTGGTCTTAAAAATCCCCAATTCAAGGAAAACGAATGGATACCAGTTTACAGAGAGATAGCTACTGTTTTTATTTATTTTTTTAAATTTTAATTCAATATTTTTAAAGCCGATCAAATTAGCGTGCTTTTTGGATTTTGGTGTGCCTGAACGAGGGTTGGCGAGCGTAGCTCGTAGGGGGCTGAGCCCCCTAGTATAATATAAAGATATTTAAAATATCTCAAAACTTTACGATGACTACTGATGTCTACTGAAGATGGCTTTGTAACGGTTGAAAACGCTTTAGGTTTTTCTGATGTATTTTGAGATAATTTAAATCTGTATTTTAAAATCTTTATGTTATATTTATGCACCTAAAAGTAATTTTTGTGCAATTATTTGTGCTTCATGTATATTTTAATCAAGTTTTTCTAAAAATTCGGAAAACGGTATTAGTGACAAATACATCCGAGTGTACAAATCAAAAGCAGTGAGTAAAAAATTAATTTAGGACTGGTTCAAACATTTACGAGATACAAAGAAATCTGATGGTAATAGTCCGGTTTCGGATCGACCGTCAGCATGCAAAAACTGTTTTAATTATGTGAACGACGGCAGTTAATAAACGTTGCTTCTCTTCATGAATTAGTTTTATAAATATTATTTCTCTTCTATAGCATTTTCATATAAAGAGAAAGATAAAAATTGGCATGCACTGTAAAAAAATCCGAACAGTATTCCAGTACCCGTAAGGCATGGTGACGTCACGGCGACGTCGTTGTGAAGTCACACTGTGATTTTGTGACCGTCGATGTGACGTCACGTGACGTCGATGTGACGTCATAGTGACTAGAATTCGAGGTCGTTATGGCCGTTTTAGAGGTCGTTTGTGACGTCACATTGTGACCACTCTGTGAAGTCACGGTGTGACAAATTTGTGAAAAGTGTGTCATTTGTGACTATTTTGGCATTAACTTTGTGACGAACCTGTGACGACAGCGACAATGCTTTGACGTCCCACTGTGACTAATTTGTGAAATATGTGTCATTTGTGACGAACTTGTCATAAACAATGTGATGATTTCAAATGAAAATCAAATTTCAAATTAATTGCTTAAAAGGGCAAAGGCCAACATAGAGAAAAAGATTTCAAGCCGGGACTCGAATCCGGGCCATCAGTGTAGCGCACTGACATTCTACCGACTAAACCACATGGAACGAGACCCAGCCTGGAAAATTTCTTACTAGTACATGTTTGCAAGGCTACAAACGCAGCATAAGATGGAATATTTATCGTGAGCCGCCAACATCGGGTAAACACGAAACTTAATTAAATCCAGCATCGATTCAAACTATATAAATACTTGGAAATTTTTCCATACAGAACCATTCGCCTTGCATACAATATTTCAAATGAAAATCAAATTTCAAATTAATTGCTTAAAATGCAATTTTAATTTGAAATTTGATTTTCATTTGAAATATGCAAGGCGAATGTTTCTCTCTGGAAAAATTTCCAAGTATTTATATAGTTTGAATCGCTGCTGGATTTAATTAAGTTTCGTGTTTGCCCCATGTCGGTGGCTCATGATAAATATTCCATCTTGTGCTGAGTTTATAGCCTAGCCAACATGTAATAGTAAGACATTTTCCAGGCTGGGTCTCGTTCCATGTGGTTTAGTCGGTAGAATGTCAGTGCGCTATACTGATGGCCCGGATTCAAGTACCGTTATGGAATTATTTTCACTATGTTGGCTTTTGCGCCTTTTAAGCAATCAATTTGAAATTTGATTTCCATTTGAAATATTGTTTGCAAGGCGAATGTTTCTCTCTGGAAAAATTTCCAAGCATTAATACTGTGATGATTCTTGTTATAAACACTGTGATGAATTTTAAAATAAAGTTTTGTTTGAAATATACAATATTATCTTTTTACCGTACTTTTTAGCAAAGTATCGCTATTTTGGAGTCCTATTCTTCTAAAATACTTTTAATTTTTACACTGAAAAAAACAATGCTTATCAACTGGCATCCTGTTTTATTAAGTTCTAAGCTTGATCTTGAGTTCAAGCTTTATATTAAGAATGTGTAAGTTTTTATGTGTTGTGATTTGTTATTATTTTATTAAATACGAACATGGAGTCTAACGGATATTAATACATTTCCTATTTAAAAAAGAATGAGATAAGTCATATTTATTTAAATTTTTTATTCCCGTGTATATTGTATTTTGTTAATATGAGCTAAATAGATTTGGTATGATGTATAGGAAATGACTGATCTGGGAAATAGAAAAAACAAGTAAGAAAAATCATGCCTTAAGCATAGATTATAAAGCACTTTCCAACGCTTCCTGAATGCTTTAACTAGACATCGTAATTTAAGGAAATAACGTAAATAAGATAACTAAGTAAATATTTTAAAAAACGCATAAAACATTTGAAAAACTGATTTCAGCAGTTACCGTCCATAGCCAAATATGTTTTCCAATTCTTTTGAATAGCCCTGTATTTAATCTGTAGGTTGATATATACTAGTATATAATGTGAAAATTTAGTTTAGCAAGAAAACGCATAACAGGTTGAAATTCTCATTCAGCAATTTATACTAATATATGAAAACATACTTGAATACATTTGTACAACCCTGTAGTTTACCCAGAATCTTTATTACACGCCACTATTTAGTTAAAATTTAATTCAAATTAAAACACTCTTAAAACTGCTGAAATCACATTTCCAGAAATTATAATTTATAGACGGCCATATATCCATTTCCTTGCGTGACCCTTTGTATCATTTTATCCATATTCTACAAACATTTCTTAGTAAATTAAATGCAGTTCAACATAAAAATCCATAACTCATCTAAAAAACACCTTTAAGCAATTTGCGCCCATACCCCTTAACTCTTACGTATACGTTTGTGTAGCCCTGTATATGAATTATAGCTTTTATATACACCATATACTATGCATAAATATAGAGAATCATAAAAGCGCATATTATAATTAAAAATGCATTTCCAGCAATTATCGCTAATGAACAGTACACTATCAACTTTTATAAATATCATAAATTATAAATATTTTTTTATAAATATTATAAATATCAAATTTTAAAAAGTATAATAAAGCAGCTTAATCTATAAACTTGTTATCAGGCATAAAAAACATTTTATTTCAATGCTTAAATGTCATATTTTATTTTTTAATGCGAAGTATCGAACGTGTATCGAAAACGTAGAAAATGAGTTTACAATCGAAGAAAATTTAATAACTGATTCTGAATGTCTACAATTAAATGTTTGATTAAAATCACGAACAGTAAAAACGTGCTTACATACAATTTAAAAAAAATAAATATACCATTTTGAAAAACACTAAATAATTAGTATTTATAATTGTACTATTAAACAACAACAAAGTACAATAGATGAATTAAATGTATTATTAGATTTAACAATTTCTCAAAAATCTCTCCATATGTTACAAGGAATTCCTAATATTTTATAATTTTGGCAAATGTTAAGTCTGAAAACATTGATATGAAGATTTAGGATCTTAAATAATAATTTAAAATATTATTAGCAATGAAAAAAAGTCTTTCAAAAGTTTCACAACTATAGTATGTAAAACGACATTTCCCATTCAGTATAATGTTAATTTCTAATCTGAAAAAACAATTCCAGATCAGTCTCTTTCTATAGGTATAATATAAAACTATTTAACTCATCTCACCAAACATACAAAACAAGAATAAACAATTTAAATTAAATAAGACCTACTTTTTAAGCTCCATAAATTAATTATTAATATCAGTGTGTATCCGAAAATGGCGATGTCTTTTTCTTCCATTAAAAAAAGCACACGCAAAAGTTTACATTTTAGACTAGTAACTTACCGCATCTGTTAGAACAAAAAGTTCTCTGTTTACCCTGCGGTATCGTGGCAGACGATTTTGGGCAGGTGGATTTGGAACTTACATGTGCAATCATTTTATGAGACTGTCTGTATTTAAATTTTTGTATTTGAAGAGTTTTCCAATGTATTTTACCTTTTCTTATCAGTTTTAACCCCCCCCCCCCTCCCTTTTTCTAAGTAAAGATTGTTTCACACATAATAAATACAAAATATCTTAAGAATAATATCTTAAAATAATAAGATATAAATAAATATCGAGGATAAAAATATTTTCTTTGTCAATCGCCATTCTTTTCATGTTAATTTCCTGTAGAATAAAACAATTCGTAAAATAACTTTTTTTTAGAGTCATATCTCTAAAACACAAATTTGAAAAACGAATAATAAATTATATCATGGGTTTTGCATAAATTTTGTATTTTTTTTTTTTTTTTAATTCGGAAAATGCTAATTTTATTTTAAAAGTCTGAAAGAAGTAGAATTTTTTAAAAAAATAGTTACTTAAAATAGGTACGCTAACAGGAAAAAAATATGACTTGAATGCAAGTTATAAAGCAAGAAATGTATGCAAGACTAAATTCTGAAGACTCTTTCTACGTTCTCATTAAAAGCTGCAGACTTTATAATAGAAATTTTTTAGTTTGAAGCCACAAAAGTGTTTCGATTACCAGTGGTCGTAAAAATAAATTAAAAATTTTCCTTCCTGCAAACTAAATATGTAAAGTGTATATATTTAATATTCCTAATTCTAAATATGTTATCCAAATTGCTCCAGCACGTACCATTTTTCCGAGAAACACTTTTATAATAATAAGAATAAGAGAAGGATTATTATATTAAATTGCAAAACTAGATAAAATTGAAATCAGAAAAAAGTATACTTTCACTCTCTTAGATATCAAATTGATAAAATATAGCATGAAAATCTAGTTTGTTGATACTTGTACCGTGCATTTTCCTTTATATGCCCCCCCCCCCACCCCCCCACCATCTTTTCGTGTCTGAATTTACTATTTGCTATCCACTAATATATTTTCATTCCTTATGCCGCTGTAACTCGGGCCTTTTTAAAACATTTCTCTTCATTTTCAAAGATTTTTGAAGTTCATATTTTTCTCACACTGTGACTGACAGTATGGGGGGATTTTTTTTGTGAGTGTGACGTGACCTACGTTACATGCAGTGACGTAACAATTCTTTTTTATTGTCAGAAAAATAAAATTTTACAGTAACATGTTTTGAAGAATTTTTGTAATTTTTTAAAGTTTTCTAAGAAGTTCACATCTCAGTCACAATGTGACATCACTGAGTGGTGGCATTTCGGTCACAGATGTGACGTGACCACAGTGACTCACAGTGACGTCACAACGACGTCACTGTGACCATGCATGCTATGAGGGTAGGAATCGGAAAAATAGTTGCACTTATCGTACCGGGAAATTTTCCGACCCAGCTCGGAATAAAATCCGTAAAAAAAGGAAACATTCATTAAAACGGTACTTTACGGATTTTATTACAATTTTACGGATTTTTTTCCGATTTTACTGATTTTATTCCGAGTTGGGTCGGAAATTTTTCAGGTACGATAAGGGCAACTGTTTTTCCTATTCCTACAGGAAATCTGGTCCTATTTTTTTTACAGTGTGCTCCTACCTTATTGTCCAGCGTTGAACGAATCCGCGTAAACCACAAAAGAAGAAAAAAATCCATTCGAATCAAATAAAACACAATAATCATAATCCAGACCGTTAGAAGAGAAGGCACAGGTTGGGGACTACTAGTTTAATGAAAAATAATTTAAAAAAGTTTAAATAATGAATTACACTGTAAAAAAATCCGACCAGTTTTCCTGTAGGAATCAGAAAAATAGTTGCCCTTATCGTACCGGAAAAATTTCCGACCCAACTCGGAATAAAACACGTAGAATCGGAATAAAATCCGTACAATACCGTTTTATTGACTATTTTCCTTTTGTTACGGATTTTACTCCGAGTTGGGTCGGAAAATTTTCCGGTACGATAAGGACAACTATTTTTCTGATTCCTACAGGAAACCTGGTCGGATTTTTTTTACAGTGTACATTTAAAGATTTGTATTTTGTTTACATATTAAAGTTTTTATATTTTAAAGAGCAGAAATATATTCTGCGTGCTATGCTCAGGGCATCAACTTAGAGACTGACCAAAATAAAAATGTTAATAAGTTCATCAGTCCTTTGATTGCATCTCGTTGCGTAAGTGTTCTTTACGTATAACAGATGTGGGAAAAAAACACTTTCCTCTCACGTGAAAGAGGAAGAATATGGGATCTTTTCACTTTCCATCCGATAAACCAATTTCTTCTCACAAATGCAATCTGGATGATAAAGACTGATTTAATTATATAATTTCTTGCAATTTCAGTAAATCACTTTCACTTTCTAACACCTGATAACATCGAACGAGTGCGACAGATTTCCCCTTTTTAAAGAAATCAGAAAGCTTTGAAATAGCGAAAACTGACTAAAGTTTATAGCTTATTAGAAATCCTGTAATTAACCCTTTGTATCATCGCATTGTATATAGGCAACATACCCAAAAATCAATGTTACTTAAACAGAGGCTTTAAAAGACTATTTTATTGATTGCTGCTATCTCCCAACACAGCAGTTAATATAAATTGTTCATTATATACTCAGCAGATGACGATACTGTGTTAATTTTCCATACCATTTAGCATTTGAACAGTTTTACATCGTTGCTGGTAAATTGAAATTAATAAAATAATAATAAAAAAAATGGAGACGTCTAAAAATAGATTTTTTTACTAAATAATAATTCAAGCTTTAATTGCTTAAAAGGCGTACAGCCAACAGAGTGAAAAGTGTCCAAACCGGGTCATCGGTACGGGGTACCGACGTTCTACCGACTGAACCACTTGGACTGATACCTAGCCTGGCACTTCTCACCATCATATGTTGGCAAGGCTACAACCGGGCCACGCAATGGAATATTTTTCCGTCAGCCACCGATTCTAGGGCAAACACGAAACTAAAGAGAATCCAACATTGATGAAATTGAATAAATCTATATAATTCTTGGTAATTTTTCTGTAGAAAATTCCCACGCCTTGCATTCAATAATATTTCAAATTTTAATTGATTAAAAAGGTGTAGAGCCAAATGAGTGAAAAAGTGTCCAAGCCAGGTTATCGGTATAGCGTACCGACGTTCTACCGACTGAACCACTTGGACTGATACCTAGCCTGGCACTTCTCACCATCATATGTTGGCAAGGCTACAACCGGGCCACGCGATGGAATATTTTTCCGTCAGCCACCGATTCTAGGGCAAACACGAAACTAAAGAAAATCCAACATTGATGAAATTGAATAAATCTATATAATTCTTGGTAATTTTTCTGTAGAAAATTCCCACGCCTTGCATTCAATAATATTTCAAATTTTAATTGATTAAAAAGGTGTACAGCCACATGAGTGAAAAAGTGTCCAAGCCAGATTATCGGTATAGCGTACCGACGTTCTACCGACTGAATCACTTGGACTGATACCTAGCCTGGCACTTCTCACTATCATATGTTGGCAAGGCTACATCTGCGCCACGAGATGGAATATTTTACCGTCAGCCACCGGCTCTGAGGCAAACACAAAACTAAAAAAGAAAATTCTTTACATAAGTGAGTTCATATACTTTACAATTTTGCATTAGAAAGCTGACACTATTTATGAGATTACTTAATACGTTTTAAATCAGAGCTGTTGAGTCACAAAGGATTAATTTACACTTTTACTTATTTTCGAATCTATATATTTTTATTTAATTAAAAATAAAATAAAAATTATTTGCTATAATTGTTAATAAACAATATCAAATGTTTTAGTATTTTAGAATAAAATTAATCTTGCAAAACTAGCTTTGTCACAATTTTGAAGCCCAAGTTTTACGACTTTCAGACGTGATTTCTTTTTATATTTTTCATTACGTTGCTTCTAAATTATACTTGATAAACAGATACAAATATGTTTAAAATTAAAAACATTATAATAAAAGAATTAAATATCCATAAAATTAATCAAATTTTTTAATTATAACTTGAAAGAAAATTCTTTCTTTCTTTGTTTTTTCGATATGGTTTGTAAAGATTTAAATTTGCTGTATTAAAAAAAAAAAAAGAAGAAAAAAAGAAAGAAGTATATAAATCCGTTAACTTTTACGAATTATAAGTTGTTCTGGTCACGTAACGACGCGTTTTTAGTCTTTCTCAAGCTTCCGTGTCGGAAATTCGGTTCAAAACACCAAAATTGAAAATATTTTCTGAAAGATCGTTTACGTTTATCAAAAAATGGCAAACATTCGATTACGAACTTTTTGAATTGCAACACGTCACAATTTCATGCATTTCCGAACAAAAATGAACAAAAAAAATTTGTCAGAAAGTAAAGTTTCGATTTGAAAACAGCGTTAATTAATTCCCCATCCCCGTTGCGAGCTACAGGAAAAAGAAAATTTTCTCCTTCGATTTGAAAAATGAATCATGAAATCCAAAACTACCACGTTGGAGAGAAAATCATCCCTTCTTCGATTGCACACTCATCTCTTTGTTTGTATACAAGAGAGCATGCCGTGTGGAAAAGTAGGACATAAAATCGTCTCTTCTTCGATTGCGCACGCATCTCTGTGTTTGTATACAAGAGAGCATGTTGTCTGGAAAAGTTGGGTAGAAAATCGTTCCTTCTTCGTTTGCGCACGCATCTCTGTGTTTGTATACAAGAGAGAGTAAGCTGTCTGGAGTTGCTGGGGGCCTCCGCGGCTGAGTGGTTCAGGCACCACGCTGCTAATCGCTTGAGCGCGTAGAAGGCTTGTAGGGTTCGACTCCCGCTGGCTCCGTCGCACACACCTAGTGGAGCCCCCGGCTGTATCTCTCTGGTGTTGTGAATTTCCTTGTGCTATCTCGTCCTTGTATGTTGACGAATTTGTGAAGTAAAAATTGTGTAATTATTCCTATGTATAATAAAGGATCATCCGAGGCGGAAGCTATTGTAGCTATTGGCCCCAAAGCAATTCACACTTCGGTGGGCTTCAAAGTTCAAAAGTGGAGTAGCTGGAATACTAATCGATAAGAGGAACAGAGATTGCCGTGGCAGAGAGCATGCTGTCTGAAACAGCTGGAATGCTAATCGATAAGAAAAACAACGCCAACAAGTAAGAATAAATGTTTCGCCTCAGAATCTTGATGTTTGAATGGGAAAGCATCAGCTGTTTATAAATGAAATGCGCCAGTTTGTTTTCATACGAAATGCTCCGAATTTATGCAAAATATCATAAGATATGAATGCTGTGATTCATTAAAAGGAACTACGATATCGTTTATAGGCAATAGTGGAGTTATTTGTTATAAGACGCACACACACACACACACACACACATATATATATAACAATATTCTGAAAATTTTTATTTAAAAACGAAGATTTTGTTAAAAGATGCGAAGCCGGGATGAATTCCAAAATGGATTTACAAACTCTTTCGCAAATGGTTAATTTTATTGGAAACAGAAAATTTGAATAGTCGTCCATGCGTTTTCTTTACTTTTAGTTTATGTAACATATACTTGATTTTTGTAAATGCCTGTGCTTCTGCAAGTGTTTAGGAGAAGTTTGCTGTTGATTTCAGCTTAAAAGGTATGTATTAGCTTGACAGAGATATGTTGTCTGAAGCCAGTGTTGCCAGTGGGCTACTTTTTTAAAATTCCGATTTCTTGATTAACACCAGTTTTCAGAAATCGTAAAATTCCCCTGGTTTTCGTCTTAATTAATATGTCATTAAATAAGGCGAATTTTACTATTTCAGAAAAGTGGTGCCAATCAAGAAATCAGAATTTAAAAAAAGTAGCCCACTGGCAACACTATCTCAAGCTTTTGGCGTTCCAGAAGCTATGGGATAATTTCTATGTCCGGTCGATAAGATATAACAACTTTAGATTAACCCTCCAGTACCGGCATATGGATCCAACAAATCCACAAGTTTATGTTTTTTTTTTTTTTTTTTTTTTTTTTTTTTCATTGTAACATAACAGATTCCATTGAATCTTCCTGCTGCTAGGTATTCTACAAATGTTGCAATAGAAATTTATGATAAAAGTAAAATATATTTATCGCGAATAATCTGTCCCAAGGAGATACGCGGATTTCTTCAAAAATTCTGAATACGCAGACCGAAAATTTTAAGATATGAGATTTTTTTCATGCACTCAAGCTGTGTTTTTACCATTGCTGTTTTGCTTCTATTTTTGGGCTTGTTTTGTAGTTTTATATTTATTTTCATTTCATAAACGTGATGTTTTCAATTTTTTTAATTACTTTTGAAAAATAGTTATCTTAGGAAATCGGAAGACTTAGAAAAGGATTCACCTTCTAGTAGATGGAAGTTGAAGATTCTTCTGCTTTGTCGAATGCAATAATATATTTAGTTTGGTCCGAAATTATAGTTCCCCGATTTTATTGATTTTTAGTGCTAAATCTTCCAAAATCCATATATAAACATAAATATATAATAGATAACATAAAATTAACATAGACTTCTAAACTGGACTTCTTAGACCTGATTTTCTTCCCATCTCCTTCTGACAAAACATAAAACACACTTGGAACCTTCATATAATATTTAACTTTTTTCTTTCTAGGTCTCTGCTGGCTCCTTTGAACAAATCCTCCCCTCACCCTCACACATATATTCACATAAACATACACACTGACTTTGATTACATAAATTCTCAAATCAGAAATATGTATTATGTTTGGTTGTTAACCTCTTAAATATTTTGAAATTTAATTTTTGAATCGCAGTCCTAATATTTTCACTTGAATTTGAAATTCTGGTGTGAGCACTGGACCTACCTGGGCCGTGCCCATGATCCACTGATTGAAAGTGACTGGGCGGGACCCTTAGTTATGTCTGAGGCCTTTGTGCTCCTCACTAACACATATCAATTACATTGAAATCCAGTTTACGTTCATTTACACGAGTTAAAGGGGCAGAGAGATGCTCAGATAAGCAGACAAACCTAACTCTCTTATACTTTTCAATAATATCTGACAGTGTTAAAAAGTGCTCATTTTTGAAAGGAATTCGTGGGACTTTAACATTCTCAGGAAATAGCGAAATCTTTAGATCTTGAAGGGCACCAGTATGAAAAACTTCCAGATTACAAATTGTCTCATTACATTCTTAAGAAATTTTCATTAAAGTTGTCTAATGTCTGCTTTGTACGTCAGTTTTTAATAGACTATCATAAAATTATGTTTTTTAAAGATTTTATCTTATAATGAGAGAATAAACAATTTTAATACATAAATTTTCATATCTCATTCAAAATATTTATTAGTCTTAATGTTTTAAATAAAGTTTTGTCGAATTCAATGATACGTAACAAAAATTTCACTTCTAATAAGATTTCACTTTCAATAATTAGCATAACCAAGATTTATTTTATGAAGGGAAGAGGCAGATGGTGAGGAGGTGCAAAATTGCTCTTCAGGTGACTTCAGGGTCAGAATTGCTCGTGGTGGCAAGCGCGTCTCTCTTCTAAAGCTACAAGTCCTCAGGTCGATTTCGGATTGTGGACTGGACACGTTTCACTCAGCCTTTCATCACTTCGGGGTCGATGAAATGCGTACCAAGGCACAAAGCTTACTTGGGAACTAAGCACTTAGGGTCTGACGTTAGATTGAGCACCTGGTCGGGAAATATGCAATATACCACCTGAGGGTCTATGGTCAAGAAAACAGGCCTGGGCACTGTAGGTCTTGAGCCTTAATAAATTTCGCCCCACCAGTGGCTGAGAGGTTCTGCTCCCGAAGCTGGTAGACGGGAGGTGCTGGGTTCGAACCCAATCGCGCCCGTCGACCTAACCGTTTCGGTGTTTTCGTGGTTTTCTTCGAAGCCTTGGATTTTCCATGCGTAAATACGGGTTAGGTTCCCTTAGAAAGACCCCACCGAAGGGCACCCCCCCTCGGGCCCATATCCCTGGATTATATAATCGGCCGTCAACAATCAACCCAACCCAACCCGTAATAAATTTCAGTGCTACAGGTTAATTGTTTTATGATAAACCTGCTAAGACATAATTTCAAAAGACATGTGAGATATTCCGTTTTAGACAGTTATTTATTAAAATACACTGCATATGATTTCCCCCCATATAAAATAATGTAACAAAAATTATTTTGAGCGCCCTATACAGGAACTATAAATGCTACACATTTCATTTTCAGCACGAAACGTGCCATGGTAAATCTCATTAACTTATATGAATTACATTGCAAACTGATTCTATTTTTGCGAGTTAGAGCTCAGCCAGATAGACGGTTAGATGGCCAGGCAAACCTTATTCATAAACGCTTTTCAAGTATGTTAGAAAGTGCTGAAAATGTCCAATTTTGAAAGGAATACATTTAATTGATACATTCTCATGAAATAGAAAAAAACCACTAGATTTTGAAGGGGACTAGTTTGAAAAACTTTCACACCACCAATCGTCCGATTACATTTTTAAACAATTTTCATCAAAGTTGGCGAATGTCAATACTACCTCAATTTCTAATAGATCATTAGAAAATATATCTTTTGCAAATATTTGTTCATATAATGATAGAAAAGTAAATAATTCTATTACGTAAATTTCGATAATAACAATATTTCATTAAGAAGTCAATAAGTTGTTATTAAGTGATTTGATTAACTCCTTTATAACTTTTCTAAAATTTTAAATAATATTTTGTCTAATCCAATGATACTATGATACATAATAAAGATTGTCGTTCCTGTTAGTGGTGTAGCAAGGTTTTTCTTTCCGGTGGGGAGGAGGGTGTAAGTGCAGATTTTTTCTTCAGGTTATACATTCAATAAATCCTGTTAAGGCAAAATTGCAAAACATCGGTGATGGCTTCCGTTTCAGGTAGATTTTCGTCTTGGTAGGTGTAGTTATATGGTATTTATTTCAAAACCAAGAATTTTTTCATTTAGCAGGATTCTGTTATAGGCAGGTCTAATTTCACAGGTTTGGAAGTAGTTATATATAATAAACATATTTAAAAACATGTTTATAGTACATATGCAGCAAAAACTGTTAAAACAGTACCTGTCTATAAAATAATTCTATTTAAAGGAGAAACATTTTTATTGTCCCGATGAAAGATTACCATACATTCATAACAGCCAAGGCCCCACCAGTGGCCGAGAGGTTCTGCCCTCGAAGCTGGTAGACGGGAAGTGCTGGGTTCGATCCCAATCGCGCCCGTCGGCCTAATCGTTCGGAGTTTTCGTGGTTTTCTTCGAGCCGTGGATTTTACATGTGTAAATACGGATTAGGTTCCCTTAGAAAGACCCCCACGGAGGGCACTCCCCCCGGGCCTATATCCCTCATGTAGATAATCGGCCGTCAAAAAATCAACCGACCAACCAACCATAACAGCCAAGACACAATCTTTTCTAAAACTCTTTTTTTTTATGTTTCCTTGCGATTGCATTTTTAGTAGTTTTTCTATGCATTCGAGTATATTTAAGTCTGTAAAAATGGAGCTTATTTTAAACGTAAGAGTTTCAGAATCCTGACGAAAAAATATACCACACAATTACATCTGTTTAGGCGGATACCTCACTGAAACGAAACTTTTTTTCCGGTTAAATGCGATTCTATTTTCACAGACTTTATTCTATATGTGTGTATTTGTAATAGAAGTATTTGAATAAAGTACTATCACACACATTAATAGGTAATAAGTACAGACCCTGATCCCTTACACGACTTGTATATTTAGAAACTACATCGAAAACAAAATACATTTTCCTCTTTCAGAAACTCGCCACAGTAAAACACTGTTTATACATTATTATGTTAAAATTAATCTAGTGTATTTACGTTTCCAGCGATTTCTGGAGTTCCATTACCTGAGATTTATTCTGTTGAGCTGACGCAGGTTTCAGACCAGATGCTATAATCAATAAGGTTGATGGGTGAAAAAGTTCCACCAGATTCGTTCGGAATAGCTCAGATGGCAGAGCACTGGCGGCTTCAGCCAGGCGATCCCTGGTTCGAATCCTCGTCCGGACATTTTTCGCCCAGTTGGAAATTTACATCTAATATGATTTATTTACCAATTAGAATATTTGTGTTAAAATTAATACGATTTATTTACCAATTAGAATATTTGTGTTAAAATTAATACGATTTTGGTAAATACGATTTATTTACCAATTAGAATATCTGTGTTAAAATTAATCTAGTGCACTGTTTATACGTTTCTCATTTTACATTTATAAATCATGTAAGTTCTGTCCCTATTCATCCCTATGTATTTTCATGTTTTAATGTTTCGGTCATACTTTCATGCCGTAATCGATTTTTTCAGAATTGTTTCTCCCAGCGTCGTTCTTTTTTAATTTTCAGCTAGCAATATTTTAGTAAAGAGGAAAAATGAAGTACATGCGTGATTGCTACAGTAGTTATTTCATGTTCATGAAGCGTTTGGAAGGGATTGGAACGAAAAGAACACACAGTGGGCGGGCTACATTGACACTAACACACATTTTTGTTTCTCACAATATTAGTGAGAAAATTGTCCAGGATCTTAACCCCATACATAATACTTTGCTTAAATCTCAAAGTAAACTAGTATGTCAAACGACAATTAAAGATTAGTTTCATTAAAATCTGCTTGTACGTTCGATAATGGAATAAAAGAAGTGTAATTCAAGGTGTGCAACTGGTTATAAGGTTTGATAAGGCTCTCTTTTATTTCTCAATTATTTTTTCTCAATGTTCTAGCTTTTTTTCAATAAACAGTGAATCCTAAACAACCCAAAATGGTAGCAAAATTAAATATGTATGGTTGCAGCATTATATTAAGATTTTACAGCTTAGGTGTCTGCAATTTCGATCGTACGTCTTTTTCAGTTATATGTCGTTTTAGAAGGGTCCCCTGAAAGACGTATAATCTGAGCTTTACTATATCTTCAATACTTTACGAAATAAATCCGCTATACGTATATATGGCTGAGGGATTCTGCTCTCGAAACTGGAAGACGGGAGGTGCTGGGTTCGACCCCAATCGCGCCCGTCGGTCTAATCGTTCGGAGTTTTCGTGGTTTTCTTCGAGCCATGAATTTCCATGCGTAAATACGGGTTAGGCTCCCTTAGAAAGTCCCTCAACGAGGGCACTCTCCCCCCCCCCGGCCCTATATCCCTAGAGTAGATAATCGGCCGTCAAAAATCCTCCAACCAACCAACCGCGTGTATAATACTCCAGTCAACTTACTCGAGTTAAACTAAACGCTTTATAGATGGCATCATTATTATTGCTCCTAATAGAATGCGTATGCGTTAGGACATTTGTTTACACAATTTTTAGTCGGTACAGCAGTAAGATGCAGCAGTGCAAGTTTAAGCTTAGATTAGTTATATTACATTAATATTTTTGCCTATATCAAAGTGACTGGATAATGAAATTATAAGAGTTGAAAATTTCTGAACTGACGAGGGACCCTACCCAAAAGGTCCCAAAAGGGTACTTCACTTTATATTTAAATATTACATGTCAATGAAGTCATAACTTTGCAGTTCACTTAAAGTATACATTTTATTAATGAGATTTGGAATAATGGGAAAATGTAAAAATGAACTGACATTACTGATTTTTCGGTAGACTTTACCACGAATTTCAAATTTGCTTGTAAAAATGTAGCCGAAGGAAAAACAGAGATATCTTGTTACTTCACTAAGGTGGTGAAGGTGAATCGAAGTGAAGTGAGGAAGAGTCAGTCATTGGTGGTTTCTGTTGAGTAGCCAGTCACTGCAACCCCTGAGATGGTAGTTCTCTGTTGTATTTGTAAGGGGATATGAGTTAGGAGAGAAGAAAATAATTCGTATGGGAGGCAAAAAGACCGACATGCGATTACTGCCGGGCTAATTACACTGGGGAACAATTTTTAACTCAATTTCTGTTGACTTCGATTTTTCAGCTGTTTTTAAGTAAAAAAAAAAGTGCAGATTTCAAAAATGCAATTAGTTTTCTTCTACCACGTCAAGTTTTTTCTCTACAGCTTACATTAATGTGACCAGTGTACGCTGAATCGGGCGTGAGTCATATGAAGAAAAAAGCTTCAGAACTCTTAGCATCAAGACTGCACAAGAAATTTTTGCTTGAAAAGGGAGCTAATATATCCTACTTTCGATCAAGAGAAAGTCAATTTCTTCAATACTTTCGAAATAACGGTGGTTTTGTTTTTTGCCATAGCGTACATTGGTTTAATGGAGGAGTTGCGAACTTCACCCTATACCGCAACTAAATGGCGACTGTTCATCGATAGCTCAAAGAGGAGCTTGAAATGCGTACTCCTTCAAAACGGAAATTTATTTGAAGCAGTCCCAATAAGCCATTCAGTTTATTTGCGCGAAGAATATGAGAACATAAAAAGAGCAACTGATTTATTGCACTATCACATTTACAAGTGGATCATCTGTGTTGACCTCAAAATGGTGTGCTTCTTTTTTGGCCAGCAACGTGGATATACCAAGTATCCAAGTTTTTTGTGTATGTGGGACAACAGAGCTTGTGAGAAGCATTGGTTCCAGTCGAATTGACTTTCAAGATCTCACCTCAGACCTGCAGATGCAAATATTTTGCATCAGCCACTTGCCGATAGAAAGAACATCATATTTCCACCTCTGCATATAAAACTGGTTATAATGAAGAAGTTTGTGAAAGCTTTGCCAATTGAATGAGACTGTTTCACGTATCTCATTTCGAAATTTCCAAACCTGTCATTTGAAAAAATAAAGTCAAGTGTATTTGACGGCCCACAGATTAGTCAGCTCATTAGAGATGAACATTTCATCGGAGCAGTGACAGAACTCCAAAAGAATGCTTAGTTGGCATTCAAAAACCTTGTCAAAGACTTTCTTGGAAATACGTGAGTAGAAAATAGCACCGAAAAAGTACAGCAACTTTTAGAGGACTTCAAAAGGCTTGGGTGCAACATGAGTATCAGACTTCATTTTCTGCATAGCCATCTTGATGACTTCCCGGAAAATCTTGGTGCAGTCAGTGATGAGCAAGGTGAGCGATTTCACCAAGATTTGAAGCTCATGGAAGAACGGTATTAAGGCAGATGGGATGAACATATGATGACTAACTATTGTTGGAGCATCAAGCGAGGTTGTCACCAAATTGAACACTCCAGAAAAAGCTACAAGCGAATTTTTTTACCTTAATATGTACTTTTTTTTGTTTTGTAAAAGGATTTTACTACTTGTATGAACACAATGTAGTGTATAAGAAGTATATACAGCCGTTGTATGAATAATATATTCGGTAATTTTTTTTCCCTTTTTATCCACATTAAGTATGATTTTCGGGGTATCCTATAGCTTAAAAAATTGACGTGATAGAAAAAAACTGGGGTCATTTTTGGATTTAGATGCCAATAATGCCAAAAACTAGTTCCAGATCTAAGTCAACAAAATGTGTGTTCCCCAGTGTTATCATTTTTGTGACAACTACGTTGTTTGAAATCATTTGAATTTTTTTGAATAAAACATTTAGTGATTTCCATTAGTTGCACCATAGATAATTTACAAATATTTTAAAAATACTAAACATTGACGATGTCCGATAAAATTGGTATAATTCTTCATTAATCTCTATGATAAAATTTTCATCGAAATCTGGGTGTACCTTTTGGGTAGGGTCAAGTGTGAGCAAAAAAGTGCCCCACCAAGGAGTGGAATTTTTATGAATTTTCCTATAAATGTTTTTATTAAAATTTTTATTTTTTATTTAGGAACAATGTACGATCTAATTGACATAATGGTTCGTAATTTTATCGAACATTGTTAACAAATGTGACAAAAATATTAAGAAAATCTTTGAACAGATATAAATGACGAGATTGTTTCCGTAATGTAAATGACATTGATTACTGAAGAAAAGAACTTTTGAAGAAAACTCATTCTATCAATCTTATATTTCAAAATATAACGAAACTATAGATGTATAATTGAATTAAATTTAAAATATAAACAATTGAACCATAATTACTATTTACTTTTAGGAATTTTCATACAAAAGGTTTTATTAAAACTTTTACCCTTATTTAGGAAAAAAAAAATATATAATTCCACTGCCGCAATGGCTTTTAAAATTTTACCAAATATTGTTAGGCAAGTGATAAAAATATAAAATAAAAAATTTAATCAATTGTTAAGAACGAGATTTTTTAATAAATTATAAATGAAATTGCTTACTGAAGAAAAAACGCTTAAAGAAACAACTATCTTTGGCGACAAAATATTCGAAACTATCTACCTGTTGCCGTGGAAATTATCCATCGATTACGTTCAACAGGCGGGAGAAGAAACTTTCTTTATCCTGGAGTTTGTCGCATGGAGAAAAGTTGTCGATCGATTACTTTCAACAGGTAGGAGAAACTTACTTTATCCGGGATCATGACGGATGCGGAGAAAAAGTTCGACTTAATTTCTCACTTTCGAAAGAAGTTAGGCAGTTAAGCAACAGTAAAAGTTTCTCATTGTTTCTAAATATACCTGATTTTTCTGTAGAGTGTTGTGTAGAGTGTAGAGTGTTTTACATTTCAAAATGAAATTTTGATTATTAATTGCAATTTAAATATATATTATTTATTTTTTAAAGCAAGTCGGAAAATAATGCAAAACCGATTTTTTACTCCTCAAAAAATCATAGAACAACTTTGACTTAGCATCATTGACTTTTAGAAAAAAGTACAGTAGAACATCGATTATCCGAAGTAATTGAGACCGACCCTCTTTCGGAAAATCGAAAATTTCGGTTAATCGAGAATGCTTCAATTTTAAGATTAAGGAGGAATATATGCAATATTTCTTAGTATAGTAACAAGTGCTTAATGAAAATAAAGCAATAGCAAAATAGAAATAAGGGTAAATTACCTGAATTTTAGTTTTGAAATTAGGTACCTTTTACATATATCACAAGGGTTTGATAAAAATATTTTGTTTGTCGCAGTTTCAATTGTCTTTGCTTTGAAACTCTGTCAGAGAGTTTTCTAACATTGTTAGTTCACCAGTATCATAGTCTTTCTGCTGCTCCAACCATGCCAAACCTTTTGAAAAACATTCGAAGGCTTCAGAATTGTTAATTCGTTTTCTTCGTTCCACTCCGATGCTTACGGGAGCTCAAGTTAAATTCAAAGGAACTCTAAGAAAGGGGATCAAAAATATTTATATGTACCCGTAGTTCGGAAAGGAACGCTTGAACACAAGGAATATGATAGTAAAAAAAAAAAAAAAAACTTTCAAAATGGATTTGCATACAAGGAATGTGGTAGTAGAAAAAAAAAAGCTTTTCAAATGGATTTGCGCACATGGAATGTGATAGTAGAAAGAAAAAAAAGCTTTAAAAATTGATTTCGGTTAACCGAGAGTTTCTGTTAAAAGAGTTTCGGATAAAAGAGGTTCTACTGTATAATCTACAGGGAAGTATCAATGCTATGAGTTTATGAATCCTTCATTATAATGCAAGCACAATACATTATTTTCGTAGTGCACTCTGCAAAATTTCCTATGCAAGGACTTAATGCGCTCTTAGTCTTTTCAGACCCGAGGCACACAAATATGCATCTCTGTTTCATTTTTCCTCCTAAAAAATAAAACGTTTGATTTTTTTTACATTTTAACTTCACTTTTATATAGCTGAATATCTTTTGCTTTAAAGTAAAATAAATTAAATGGCAGCATCAATGCTTATTTCCCTATAAAATAAATATTATTTTCATCTGAGTTTGCAAAATGCTTTTAAGACAGTGTGGCCAAGAAAGTAAGAAATTTTCATAATTATTTAACTAAAATACAGAACAATGAAATTTTTTGAGAATTTGTAGATCATTGGGTTTAAAGCATTTCAATTTGTGATCGCGTGAATTTAGGTTATTGATAATTTAATTGGTATTTTAGGGGCTAGTGATTACAGATCAGTATTTGTGAACCTAAATTACCAAAATTTGCCTAAAGTATCAATTTTAAGAAATTCTTTTTCCTGTCAACTATGATGTCGTTTTCTTTCTGAAAAAACAATGAATGAGTATTTGTAGAATTATTTTAGCTCCAGGTACCACGAGGTTAAATATATTGAAGCAACATTGACTTTTCGTTGCTAATTTGCATTTCCTGGAAAACTTTATATTCTTAACAGGCATATCATTCTTTTACTAAAAGTGTGGGATTCGAACCGGACCTCGCTGGTTACAGAATATAAGGGAAAACCATTTGCTTATGTATATCCCCCCCGAGACACTCCATCCATTAAAATGGATGTTTTAGTTTAACCTACTAATCACATTAAATATTTGTTTGGAAGCAAGTCCTGACACTCCAATATAATACACACTTTACAGATTATTTTTAAGGATCTCAGGACTTTTAAAGTTCGCGAATTTTCAAAATTATATATTTTTTAGATGTTAAACTCCTATCTTTTTCGAACCTTTTGATATAATTATCTCCTTAAAATTCCCATTAGAACAGACGTTTAGATATTAGAACTTTTAGAATTATACCCGCACAATAGCTGAAGTGGCGTTTCCGAAACTTTGAAGTCATTTTTCAAAAAATGAGGTTTTTGAGCATAACGCGCAGGATATCTCAAAAACTTCTGAATATATTTTCATGAAATTTTCAAAACATCTGTTTTATGTTAGTCTGTATAAACTGAACCTAAAATTTAATTTTTATTGTACAAAAGAATATGTTTTTTAGGTGATTATACTGTTGAAATTTTCAAAATTTTGTATTAGGTAAATACAACTTTGTATTAAAAGTATAAAAATGCTTTAATTGTAATTTTATTTAGGTTCACGGTAATTACTGTAGTATGAAATATAATTAGGCATAAAAAATTTCATTCTAGTTGCAAAATTTATTGTGTAATCCTGCGCGTAAACTCTTATACCAATAGTTTGCTCGACATAGGTCTCGACAAAAACGACAGTTCGGAGCACCCAATAAATATTAATTCTGCATCTTGAAAATTTTAAATACATGAAATGAAAGAGCATACTTATATCTTTCATGTGAATAAAAATGTATTTTTAAATCATCTACGTTTTAAGATTTTAAATGTTGAAATTGGTCTTTTTTTTTTTCATTTTTTCCAGTTTTGAGGATACTGAGACCCATTAAGTTTTTAGAATCTGGCAACGGCTTTTCGTTTGTTTGTAATATGGCAAAGTGGGTGAGTCAAAGTGGTATTCGACCAGGTGCTAGTAAGTTCCAATTATATTTTTGTAGTACCTTGGATAGTTCTTAACTATAAGTTTGCTATATTTATTGCTTTAAAGCTCAATTAAAAAACATCTATTAATATGGATGTTGGGTTTTACTTTAGTAAATTTTTAGTTAGTTTTTGCATTAGTTTTGGTTTTAATCATGCGCTAAATTCTATTAAAATTCTAGGTGATGTTTATTTAATCTCTCTGTTATGTTTTATTTACTTTTCATAAAAAGAGTCAGCAAATATTACATATTTTTGTATTTTATTTAGCCAAAAGATTAACAACATTAGAAGCATTAGAACTAGCAAATGGAGGATGGCTCTGATCTTGATTTTAATGATTATAGTGATGAAGATTTTAATGTTAATAAAATTTATGAAGATTCTTCTGAAGGTGAAAATGATTCTAATAAAGAACCAGTCAGTAATTTTGCTGATGGTTCAGTGAGCCAAAATAACGGAAGTGAAATAGTGAAAGATCAAAATCTCACTTTGATTTGGAAGTAGGTTCAAGTTATAAAGTATGTACATATACAGTTTTTTTAATATGTAAATTAAGATAATTATTTCTGCTAACATTTTTTTTGTTAGAAAGCCATAAATATAAACAAAAAAATTTAATTAATGTAATTAAGAATATTTTATTTTCACAAGATTCATGAAATATGCTTTTAAGTATATTTAATTTTAGTTTTACATCAAGCATTCCAGATCCTGCTGTTATTTCACAACAGCTAGAACAAGAAGCACAAATACACATAAAATTTAAAACACATCATAATTAAAAAATATATATTGATAATAATATATATTCAAAAGTAAACTAAATTTACATGTGCATTTTGCAATATGTTTTTGTGCATTACCAGTGAAAAAAAATGTTTCAAAGATTTTAATTTAGATTAAATATGTGTAAAATAATTCAGTGTTGTTCATTAAATTAATAATAAACATACATATGTTTAATTTATTGTTAATTTAGTGCTTTTCAGTATAGCTTTATATGTGAAAAGTTGAACTGTGTTTACATTTCATCATACTTTAAGACCGCAACACCCATTAAAATGGACGTGTTTCTTAAGAAATTTAACAAATTGAAAAAAAAAATAAAAATATTGGAAAATGATATTTTTTTACCCTTTTGATGAAAATAAAGTAGTAAATACAAAGATAAAATGTTTCAAATTTTCTTGGATTTCAGAAGGATACTTCGTGGATTGTCCACTAACATCACCAAAAAGTATTTTTATTTGAAAAGCATAAATTTTACAATCAAATAAAGTTTCGAAAATTTTTAAAATGTATACATGGGTATGAGTTAATAGCTGAAGATATCGCCAAAGATTTTGTTACTTACAACAGCCCTTTTTAATTCATTTGTGCCTATCGTCCCGTTTTTGGGGCCTTTCAAATTTTAATAAACTTGTATAATTTTCTTCTCCTTTATAACATGTAAATTGTATGAAATAATTATTTACAAATGTATTTATCTATTAACGAGACATGACAGCATAAAGTGCATATTTATTTGCTTAAATGAAGGCTTTTTTAGGTGTTTATAATTTTTTAATTTTTCAAGATGGCGAAATGTAAAAAATAAGTTTATTTGTATTTTTTCTATCAAGGATTCAAAAACGCAAGTCATAATCTTAGCTTGTAGACTTTTTTGAAATACATATTTTTTAATTTACGAAATTATGCGTTCAAGCCTATTTTTTATGCATTTTTGTAACGTTCAAAATATAGGGCTCTAGGCACGATTGGGCAAATATTTTTGTTAGACATTTAGGACACAGTTGTTTATGCACACTCCTATTGAAGTACGATTATTGTTATTTTATTATTAATAATATTTATAACGTTTATTAGTCTCTGTAAAGATATAACTATATTTTTACTAGTTCATAAAAATACTAATTTTAGTACATAATATACAATTTAAAAACTTTCTAAATATAAATATAGTAGAGCTTCTTTCATCCGAAACTCTTCTAATCGAAACTCTCGGTTAACCGAAATATATTTTTAAAGCATTTAACTATCACATTCATTGTTGTAAACATTTTTTTTTTTTTTTCTTTTTTTTTTTTTTTTTTTTTTTTTTTTTTTACTATCGTGTTCTTTATGTGCAAGCGGTCCTTTCCGAACTACGAGTACAATAAATATATTCGATATCCTTTCTTAGAGTTCCTTTGAATTTAACTTGAGCTGCCGTAAGCTTTCGGAGTAGAATGAAGGAAACGAACAAATTAGCAATTCTGAAGATTTTAAATGTTTCGCAAAAGGTCTGGCATGGCTGGAGCAGCAGTAAGACTGTGATACTGGTGAACTAATAATATTAAAAAACTCCGGGATAGAGCTTCAAAACAAAGGCAATCGAAACTGAGACAAGCAAAATATTTTTTCAAACCATTGTGATATATGTAAAAGGTATTTTATTTCAAAATTAAAATTCAGGTATTTTATTCTTGTTTCTATTTTGCTGTTCCTTTATTTTTATTAAGCACTTGTTGCCATAATAAGAAATATTGCATAGATTTCTCCTAAATCTTAAAATTGAAGTCTTCTCGATTTTCCGAAAATTTCGATTTTCTGAAATAGGGTCGGTCCCGATTACTTTGGATAATCGAGGTTTTACTGTCTAGGCAAAACATATAATTATGCATATTATTCTACTAAAAATACTCATATTTAGTTCATTTACATTTTATCAAATGAATACAAAAAATTTAAAGCGTAATTTTTTTTTAGTACTAGGGGGCTCGGCCCCCTACGAGCTACGCTCGCCAACCCCCGTCCAGACACCGTAGACTCTAAATGCACGCGCTAATTTGATCGGCTTTAAAAAGATTTCGAAAGATTGAATTATAATTTAAAAAACAGTGGCGATCTCTCTATAAACGGATTTCTATTCATTTCTCTTTGATTGGGGAATTTTAACGCCAAATCCGTTGCGGTACTACTTGATTATCCCGTCGACCAATTTCGCCAAATTATATAAATCGCCAAACCACTCGCCAAATTATACAAATTGACATAATTCTTATTTTAAATAACCAAAAAACAAATAAATTGGTACAACATTAATAAAAATACAAATAAACCGTCGAAATAAAAATAACTTGATGACGTAGACACGTGTAACAACATTTCAAAATAAGCTAATATAAAAAGAATTTAGTAAACAGTGTCTTTGTCTCCTGGTATTTTTTAACAAAGTGAAAAGAAAGTTCTTTTAAATGAGACATTTTAAATTAATCGTTTTTAATCTGACGTAATTTTGGCCAAACTATTCTTTTTTTTTTTAATATTCATGTGAAAATACTTGTGTTAGAAATTAAATATTATTTGTGCTTTCCTAACAAAAATAGTTGAAAAGTATCCTCTTAAAATATCAAATAAATATCTAGCGCAATTTCTAAATTTAAACCGTTTTGCAATATTATTTTGTGTTCATTTTATGTAATAACTGTAATGTGACGTAAATATGACGTAATTTCTCCTATTTAAGACTTCTAACGCATGTTAATAAATTTATTGTTTTACAAATTCCTTTCTCTCTTAAAATTCACGTGTAATTATAGTTTTTATGACGTAATTTTTAATAAGTTCCTGCTTTTTGTACATAATTATTTAATTCTAATTCCAGATGTTTTTTTCTGTTTATAATAGTCACGTGTAAATAATTTTTTAATTTACTTACACGTATAAATATATATATATATTTTTGAAGCAAACATTATTGTTTCCGCTGTTTATGCAGTTGGCAACAGTTTAAATTAACATCACTTTCTAAAATCTGTTAAAAATATCTCTAGAAATGCTGAAAATCTGAGTTTAAAATAGAAATAAAACCTCAAAAAATTAGTCAAAATAAAAAAATTAATGCAATCTGCACTCCGGCAAATTCTAACGCATAAAATGATCTAAAAATGATTAAATTCCTATGAACAGTTTTTGCTCCTATAAAACTTTTTTAGTGGAACGATTTTGTCCAACTTTAGCATTAAATATCTCTTAAAATAATTCTTCGATCTGAAAACTGTCTGCATCAGCGTATTTATCAAACGTTTGTGTATAATACTACCGATTTTCATATTTTTGTATGCATTATTTTTCTTAATATTAACGAAGAAAGACCTCCGGTCACAAAAAATTCAAAACCGGCGGCGGCGGTGACGGCGGTAGTTACTTTTTTTTAGAATAGAGAGATTTTTCCAGTTAATTTTGCAATATTTTAAAGTGATTTTACCAAAATGTTTGAGAGAATCAAAATTCAGGCATAAAAGGGTTAAGTCTGATCATTTCAGTTGTTTAACTCTTAAATGCATAGTGTAACTCAAGAGTTACATGATCTTTTTTTGCCATTTGGCTCTCTCTATAAGACCTTTTGGTGAACTATTTTTGTTATCACAGGGCGGTTGTAACATCTTTTGTTCACTGTAAAAAAAAAAAAAAAAAAAAAAAAAAAAAAATGGTAACGTTCCATGTAAAATCCAGGAACGTTTCGCCTTTTCTCAGGTTTTCAGAATAATTTAGCTCTTTCCTGTCAAATTCTGGTTTTCTTATCTGAAACGTTCCTGAACAAAAGTTGGAAACAGCAAAACGCTGAGGCCGCCATTTATTATTTTTTTGCTATAATCCGTTGCTCGCGCGCGAGTGTCGAAAACGAATTCCTTAAATGAATGTAAAAAAATCAATATGGAATGCAAATAAATCAATAGACGACATAATCCTTTACGTCTCTATTGCCAAGACCATTCAGATGAAAATACAATACCTCTGTGACATCGCTAAGAGATTATCTCTCGTACTTGTCTGTGGAATGTTTAACGAGCAGACCGTGTAAAAAAATACACCTATTATTTGGATCTCCATTAACCAGGGGACCATCAAACATGATTCTCACCGATTTTGATTAATTTAAATTATGTTTTAGAGTTCTTATCTCGAATTATTCTTGTGAAAGGATTTCTTCAAATGGGCCTTAGATTTTCAGAAATTAGATGCCGAGGTTTAGCATACGTTTCAAATACCCATTAGTTTGCAGCTCTCAATGTATCTTTCGTGGTGTGGACGCAGAAGGCTCGCACGCCACCCGTACGGCCCGAGTTCGATGCTACCTCTTGACTTTTTTTTTCTTTTTTAATTAATTTTATATTTTAACACTTTACAATTTGATTTAAATTTGATATATATTTGACACTTTGAATTGCTGCAAATTTGAATTTTTTTTTTTTTTCGGAAAAAGTATACAATTACGTTTAGGATTTTTTTTTTCATGAAAATTTATATGTATTTTATCTAACTTGTAAACTAACATAATTACTGACGAAAATCCAAAATATTTTATGTCTAGATTTTTTTTCTAATTATTATTTACATTTATATATTTTTATATTTTAAGCAAAGTTAAGAAACAATGTATCATTTTTTCAACAATGTATCAACTTTATTGAATTTTAACTGAAAATTTATTTTTTCGTGTAAATTATAAATAATAATTTTGATGTCAATTTCAAAATATTTTTTCATTCCAACAAATAATGATAATAAAGCGAAAATTGTCAACTGGAAATGTAAAAATCGTCTGCGGATCCCGCATGCTGTGAAATGTCAGTAATGTTTTGCTGTCTACAGAAATATTCCTGGTATTTCGCAGGAAACTTACTGGCATTTCTGTAGAATGTTTTTAACATATACAGTAAAGTTCCAGTCATTTTCAAGAAATGTTTCTTGGAAATAATGGGCAACTCAGCTGCCCATTTTTTCCCAGGAACGTTGCGGAATTTTTTACAGTGTTGATACTGCTCGCAATGTGCTCGACTGGAGTTTTTTCTCTATTTTTTTTTTATAAGTTAGTCATTATTAATTCTGCAAACTAGTAAAATCTTTATAAAAACGAGGTAGAACCCGTCAAATTTCGACGAAAGAAAATGCTTAAGAAGGAACTGTTTCATTGGTTTATAATAAACTTACAAAATTAGTTACAATAAAAAATGCATCTTATATATTGGTTAGTCTAGCTCTCAAACAAATGTTATTTTAACCTAAAGTTAGCAAAATACTCTTTCTATAAAAGTTGGTTGTCCAAATTATTAAAATTAAACTTTAACGTACATGTAATTAGTAAAATATAGTAAAGATCAGTTATTATGATGAAGTTATCAATTGAGGCTCTTATGTTTGGTTTTCCGGAATGAAAACAGCAAAATTGTTTCCACTTTGACACGATCATAGAAATTTTTCCCTGTGAAATATTAACCCGGCATCATTTTCACCTTCTCAAAATTATCATATCCGTATTCACTATTTTTTTTAAATGAGTATTTTAATTTGATCTTAAAACTCCTTTTAACTCAAAGCTTGAAGTCACGATTGTCAGCAACATCTTTTATACATTGCATGTGAACAGTCGCACTCTTAACTTCATATTTTAATCTCGGTACCGGGATTAAAAATTGTTATAATTTACGTTTCTTAGGCTGATTTGTGCTAAAATGTTTAGTTTTATCTAAGAAAGTGATAGTTTTCTTTGAAAAATGACGTGGTTTTCACTTACATCAGCATTCATCTAGTGCCTCAAACTTAGTATCCGTACACATGCAGAAGGTAAAAAAATATGGAAACTTTATGAGAAAATTTATGAGCGCGTTTTCAAAAGCAGTACGTTAATTTCCGTTCAAAATATTTTGACGCAGCATGTCCCAAATGGGATTTTTCACCATTAAACCATATATACAACAAAATTTAAACCATAGAAATTATAAATTTTTTTGATTTGTTATCAGAAAATGGAATAAATAAAAATAAATAAACCTCATTATTTTATTTAATTTTTTTAAATTTGTATGAAAAAATGACAGCAAAAAGATACAGTAATCTACTTCTTTTTTCTTTAGTTTTAATAGAAATGGAGTACTTCAGTTGCCACGATTAGAAAATTGGTATTAAAAAGTATTAAAAAATTGATATCTCAAAAATAAATTGAGATACATCTTTCAAACAAATTGCATTTAAAAATACATTTTTTCTGTATACGACGGTGTAAAAATTAAAAATGTGGGAAGTTTAGAAGTTTAAAAATTTGCAGTTTCGAAAATTGCAAAGCCGAAATTTCATTTAGAATTTCAAGGTGTTGCTATTCCCAGAATGACGTATGCGTTACGCACAAATATGTTTATCCTTTATAATATAGATTAGTATATAGCTGAATAGTTGTTATTGTGCAGTGTAAACACTTTAAAGTAAGTATATAATTAAAAGTTATCATTTTTATTTTTGTTATGTAACTCAGGAGTAACATTATAACACTATGACATCATTTTCAACAGAAACATAAATACATTTTTCACTATTTTCTAGTGGATAATTAACAAAAATAGAGCCAAATATAATATTTTCCGAAAGAAAAAGAAATCATGCATTACAGGATAAAGCGCTTAGTTAAAATTTAATTCATTTATTTATGTAAAAAAAATACTGGTAGAATTTTAACATTGAAATAATAGTGTGTGTGTGCATATTCTTAATCATTTTTTTTTTTTTAATCTTTTGACTAAGGTAAAATTTGGGGCATCTAAAACAATTGTTTTAGACATGCATATTTCAATAAAGCTGTATTGGAATTTAAGGAGTCTTATAACTGGAAAAAATGAAAAAAAGACCATTTTCAATGTTTAATATCTTAAAATGTACTGATTCTAAAACACAATTTCTATTGGGATGAAATATATAAGTATGTTCTTTCATTTCATATATTTAAAAAATTGCAAGGTGCAGAAATGGCATTTATAGGGGACTCCAAACTGTCAGACTTTTGACGAGCAAAAAATTGGCATAACAGCTTATGCGCTGTATTACATAATAAATATTGCAACTAGAATGAAATTGTGGTGCCTACGTATACTTCAGATTATAATAATTACCCTGAACCTAAATAAATTTGTATTTAAAACATTATTATACTCTTAACACGAAGTTGTATTCAGCTAATACAAGATTTTAAAAATTTCAACAGTATAGACACCTAAAAATTATATTTTTTTGAACAACAACAACAAAAAAAAAACTAGGTTCAGTTTACACAGACTAACGTGAAAAATATATTTTGAAAATTT
Source organism: Maratus speciosus (assembly GCA_963932465.1). NCBI lineage: Eukaryota > Metazoa > Arthropoda > Arachnida > Araneae > Salticidae > Maratus > Maratus speciosus. Next base: position 191,619,064 of record OZ010800.1, read on the forward strand.
CCTAAAAAGTATTTTTTGAGATTTAGAAGTTTTTGAGATATCTTGCGCGTTATGCCCAAAAACGTCATTTGGAGAAAAATGACTTCAAAGTTTTGGGAACACCGCTTCAGCTATTGCGTGAGTATAGTTCTAAAAGCCATAACATTTGTTTTAATGGGAATTTTGAGGAAACAATTACATAAAAATGTTAAGAAAAGATAGAAGTTTAACATCTAAAAAAATAAAAATTTCGAAAATTTTGAAGCTTTAAAAATCCTGTGGCCCCTTAATTTCAGAATTTTTGTTTTGATATTTGTATTTTTCCAATAACCTTAATACTGAAAGTTATCTGTGTCTGTTCACGTAATACTCATTTCCCCCTCCCCCCCCCCACCCCTCAGAGGAGTCATCAGTACAATATTTATTTTTTATTAAGATTTATCAATGAATGATTTATCTATGTTCTCTATATATACCCATATCCTCCTTTCCATATCCAACCTTTATCAAAATAGGCAAATTATATTAAATAATGTTTAATTTTTTGTTAAGAATTGCAACAGTCTTTTAAAAATAATCACCGTATCCTACTTTTTAACTCCAACAAAGTTGAAAAGTGTTTATGTATTTGGTTTGTCTGTCCGTCTGCCCACTCTCTAACTCCCGTAAATATACTCGGGTTTTCATGCAATTGATAAACCTTATTTAGGGTAACCAAGGCATGTTTGATATTTTATATGAAGTGTGTGGGATTAATAGTTCATTTACAGGGGCACTCAAAACAATTCCGTTACATTATAGTCAATGGGGAAAAATCGTTTGCAGTCAGTTTTAATGACATTACGCTATTTTAAATGTATTGAAATTGATATAAATCACTGAATTTCACTACAGGATGATTACTGTACAATATATACAGAGCTGATCAAAGAATTCGGATAATTTTCGGATTGTAGACGGGGACAGCTGAGATTGGGCTTTCAAATGTATTACGCATTTACATATGGTTGAATTAGACATAATATATTAAGTTATTAAACGGTGCAGTTTTGTATCATGATTTTGAATGCGTTGGAAAGTGTTTCATAATCTATGCTTGACGCATGATTTTTTTCTTGTTTTTTTGTAATTTTATGTTAAAACTTCCAGTTAAGGAAATTCTGTAACATCTGTTCTTCTTTTTTATTTGAATATTTTATATCTTACTGGAATATTATTGAATGGTTTTATGCAGGGAAATGATTTAACGAAGAAAAAATCAATTATTATAATAAGATTTGAAAAAGTAATTTAAAAATGATTAAGAAGATTTTAAAACAACACTTCTTTTGAATTTCTTACAACATTCTTTTTCTTTCATATTTTTAAATCCACGTTTTGCTCTATAATGTAAGAACCAGATTTCTGAATAATTAATTAGTTTAATTAGATTAAATAAAATGTCGTGACATGTGAAAAATGACCTTTTGCTTAGTGACATTTTTACTTTTTAAAAAATACTAAGCATTAATAGTCATTTATATTACAGGAAATTCGATCCTTAATTTTGTGAAATGAACCATGTTGATTGTCGTTTAAATAGTTCGAGTTACTTGAAAAATTTTTTTAAACTTTAACATTTTGATCGTAGTAACATATTGAAAAGAAAAACTTTAAAGATTGGAACTCTGGAAGAAAATTTTCATTTAATGTGAAATGAATTTAGTAAATCAAATTGGAAAATTTATGTTTTTGCCCTTTTTCAAAAAGGAAAAAAAAAATAATTACCCCAAATCCCTTCCTACGAAATCTGCCAATCATTATAAAATATTCAAATAAAAAAAAAAAAATTCAAAAAGATACCGAATTCCTTTAACTGGAAATTTTGACACAAATTTACAAAAGAAAAAAAAGTAAGACACAATGATTATTTTAGTGAGACTTTTACTAAACTGAGACTTTACTAAACTGAGTGACATTTTTACTTTTTAAAAAATACTAAACATTAATAGTCATTTATATTACAGGAAATTCGATCTTTAATTTTGTGAAATGAACCATGTTGATTGTCGTTTAAATAGTTCGAGTTACTTGAAAAAATTTTTGAAACTTTAACATTTTGATCGTAGTAACATATTGAAAAGAAAAACTTTAAAGATTGGAATTCTGGAAGAAAATTTTCATTTAATGTGAAATGAATTTAGAAAAACAAATTGGAAAATTTATGTTTTTGTCCTTTTTCAAAAAAGAAAAAAAAATTACCCCACCTCCCTTCCTACGAAATCTGCCAAGCATTATAAAATATTCAAATAAAAAAAAATTCAAAAGATACCGAATTCCTTTAACTGGAAATTTTTACACAAATTTACAAAAGAAAAAAAAAGTAAGATACAATGATTATTTTTAGAAGCTTGGTGCTAATCTTTGTAAAATATTAAATATTTATGGCAATTGGTCTATTTTAACAAAGGATAGGTAAACTGATAGAAAGGTAAAACATTATTGCCAAGGAGCTAGTACACGTACTTTTAAAGCACACTTGTTTAATAATATAAAGTATTTACAGGGTATATAGAAGTTGGTTGATGAGATTACAGACGCGGTCGGCAAAACGGACGACAGTATGCATTGACAAAAAACAGGCGTCTGTGCCCACAAAGGACTTTGAGCAGTACTTAACAGGAAATATCTACTGACCAAACCACTTTCTAACAAGGGAATCGTGCAACGTGGCTAGTCATGCGACGTTATGAAAGTGCTGATACAATGATTTCACTTGTGATAAATATAACTTTTGCTGAGTTTGCTCCATTAACTGCAGAATCAGCTTGTTGTTAGGCGTGAGCTGTTTATATGACTTCTAACGCATCACATCCATCGGTCAGTGACACATACCGTTTTCTGATCCGACACTCGGCCATTTTGATTGCGGGAGGCCCTCTGACCGCTAGAAGTAACGCAGAACAGCAACGCATAATAACACTAACACTATATAAAAATTGCAAAACACTACACACAATATAAAACAATATATAAAACAGTAACTACTAAGAATTCAAAATATACTAAACTAAAATGATACCGCTTCATTCTTCATATTTTTGAGTTGTCTAATTTTTTTTTTTTTAATTTTCATCAAAACCTTAAGTAAAAAAAAAAAAAATTATGTATTAGAACATCATTAAGCTTTATTATATTCACCTGTGCTTCTTCAAAAAAAAATTCAAAATTTAAACAAGAAAAAAATTCACTTCCTGATGTTGTGTTTCTTTTTTTTCATTTTTTTTTTCACATCTTTGAAGACTGTGTCTTCTGAAAAAAAAATTCGTCTTTCTCAAATTTAAATAACTTAAATTTCTGCATTTTACGTCTTTAAAAATATTCAGCTTTAAAATAGTCATCTTAAAATATTCATCATCATCTTTAAACACAACTAAAGAAACTGTAACTTCGTTTAACTATCTTACTAGAGCTAAAATACTTCTTAAGAGTCTTATTTAACAATTAAAAAAACTAGTTACATCTTAATAAGGGAAAAAAAACTAATTTTCCTATCTGTCTTTAAAAAGGAATGATCCGAATGTTAAATTCTTTACATCAATAAAATCTGTCAGTCTTTTCTCTTAAAAAAAAAAAAAAAAAAAAAAAAAAAAAAAATATTTCTTTACCGCATAAAAGAAAAGGCTAATTAAATGAAAATAACAGTACAACTTTCATACAGTAAGTACATAAGAAAAAAAATAATCTGTTTCTTCTATCGGAAACATTTAAAAATAGTTATCTGGGAAAAAAAGGAAACTTACCGCTGACACAGTGATACAAAAAATAATCATGTAAATAAAAATGTACACTTAAATCTTGAACTGTCTGAAAATGTCGGTCACTACTGGAATGAAATATAGTCTAAAGGAAAAAAAATAGTCTTTTTTTTTTTCTTCTTTCTTATCACATTGCATCGTAAAATGTCTTATCATGGACTTAAAGTTAGTCACAACCTCATGAGTGAAAGGTCTTGAGTCATGCCATCAGACATAATGAAGCTGAGAAGAACACTTGAAAATAACACCAGTGAGCGACAAAAAAAAAAAAAAAAAAAACCTCACTCGCTTCACTATGAGTTTTGGGTTGAGAAAACACCATCGTTGCTTGAAGAAAGAAAAAAAATAACCCGTAAGGTTTTTCACTGTAAAATCCAAATATTTCGGATTGGTAAAAGAAAGAAAAAATCTTGGTTTCATCCGAAAAATACTTTGGAAGATGCGACGCAAAATGTATACACAAAACAATTTCTGAATATCAAAGGTGCACTTCAAGAGGAAAAAAAATCGACATATAATATTAAAAAAAAAAACTGTTGAATCACTGGAGAGGTTTGTCACTATTTATCATACACAATAAATTCAAGCTGTACACTGTTCTCTTCTTCGAACACTTAAAAAAAACACTGGTACACGGTAACGCTTTTAAATTCTTGAAAAACAACGGATATGAAAAAGAGGGGAAAAAATTGCCCAATTGGGCTATATACATCTTCTTATTATTCAAATACTTGTTTACAGATACAAATTTTCTGTCTACGTCTTTTTTTCTTTTTCTTGACGCTAGTCATGTTCGATCGCTTAAAAGCAGGCATTATCATATAGAGGGCAAGAAATATTGCGTCTATGGTATGCTGTAGAAGTATGTCAGTCTATTGATGAGGTTCATCTCGTGATTGGGATATGCGTACGAAAGAGTGCGTCAATATACAGACAAAAATTATGGCTAGTACTGCTATAGATCTGACAAATTCAGAGAAAAATGTTGTACTATTGGGGGTAGTTCTTTTCACTCCTGCAAGGAAAGTGTCATGTAAGGGGGGAGATTTTAATTCGGATCTTTTCACTTTTTTGAGCATTCCGACAGAAATCTTAGATAATGAAATATCAGTTTCTTTATTTAAGCAGATTTCGAGGGGGGGGGGGGGGAGGAAGAAATTTGTAACTTAGATTCGTTTCCGGCTAAGGATTTAGTGACTACGGGAAGTGTGTCGTTATGCTTAGGGGAATTCATATTCTTTTTGCTTAACATTAAATTAATGGTGTCCGTCTTAGAGGGATTTTGTTTGTGGCTCACGCCAATATAATTTATGGTTGCTTGCGGGGTTTTTTCTAGGGAAATTCCGTGTTCATTACAGATTCAGGTACCTTGTGCCAGGACACCTCTACCAATAATGACGGGAATTGACATGTGTGATGAATCCATATCGAAAATTTTGGTCGAAAATGGGGTGTTGTCTATGTGTATATCCGTTTGATAAGATCCTAGTGGTTTTATACTAGATATTCCAAAACCTTCTACATGTGTACTGTCTTCGTTTAGAGGGGGGGACCAATTAGTCGGTAAAAATCGTGTCTCATCGCCGAAATCTCACTACCGGTATCGAACAGGGCTTCTACTGCAATGTCTGCGATTTTTACAATTTTTTTCATATTTTTGTGCGGTTGACCGCGCTCGACTGTGTGAATTTTGGGAGGAGGGGTGCCTTGAGTGGACGTCTTGCGTTCTGCGGTTCGCTCTCCGCAATTATGACTTACGTGTCCGAACAAATTACATTTGAAACACTTAGGAACTTTATTTTTATTGGGACAATTCACGGCTAGGTGGTTAGCTCCACAATTATGACAGTTAATTTTGTTTTGTGGTCTAGGTGGCGGTGCGCGTGGTGTACTGGCTGTAACATTCTGAGTACGGGAGCATGACTCGCGGCTGGATTGGCAAATTTCATCGTATATCGAAAGTTTTTTCTTAAATTGCGCTAAATCAGTACATCCAAACAATATGGCTTTATTTTGGGGTGCGTCATCTATTCCCTGTATCACATAATGCATTAGGGAGTTGTCATCAATATTGCCGTTAGTCGCAATCTCTCGCATGTGCAAAAAATATTGTATTGAATTTTCTCTGTGATTACGCGTACGGATTGATAGTAATTTATGGATATGGGCTGTATTCAGTAACATGAAAACTCTGCAATTAATGCTTTTTTGAGCTTATCGTACGATGTAATGTACGGTTCACTCTGAACAAATAAAAGTGCCAAATCTTTCAAAGCACGTTCAACAAAGATAAATTTCTGAATTTCCGACAGGGCGAACGACTGCGCTAAATTTTCAAAACGTGTAAACCAATTAAGGATATTTTCTGTGTTTGACCCGCGAAAGGGGGGAAGAATTAAATTCTCAATGTCCGTAAATGAAATAGATTGTTTAGGGAAGCCACGGTTGCTTGGGGTGTATAAGGTACATTATTGCTATCAGTAAGGGGCATACTACTACTAGTATTTCCTGCCACCATAGCTGGCGGCTGTGCATAGCATCCTTTGTGTTATCATTGGGTTCTGATTCGATTTCCGAATCCGTGGGTGCTGGAAAAGTAGTGCTAAAGGCTTCTAGATCTGTGAGTGCCACTAAACTTTTACGTCCGATTTCCTGTTCTGTGACATGTATGTCAATATGCAGCAGATTTGCAATACTAATTAAATCTATTTGCGAAAAATCTGCTATTGTTTTGGTTAATTTTTCAGCAAAATCTGCATCATCGAATTTAAACGGAAAACCCGCAAAAGCCCTTAAATTTTTTCGGTTTTCCCTACCTTTGTCTTCATTAAAAATTAATAAATGTAATAGCTTTATCTTGTCTGCTCTAGAAGATTTCAAACCAATCTTAATAGGATTTATATCTGCCAAAATCATTTTCATGCCAAGAAAATAAAGAAACGCGGAAAATGCAATTTATCACTCACCCGCTTACAGTAGAGTTTGTGGCTTCGTATCGAAGAAAACAAATACCGCACCTCGTGCCAAAATTTGGAAAGATATTCCTTCTTTTCCGTTCTTTCTCTCTTTCTTCTTAAATCTTCCTGCGGTAAGTAGGTCAAATTATTTTCATCGTTTCTGAATCCTTGCCTCTTTCGCGAAGAGAAAAAGAGAATGTCCGTTTGGTTCTTCTTAAGATGGGGCGAAATAATTTCTTCCGAGCTTAATCAAGTCCGGCAGCTGCCTGGGGCGGGCACTGAGGGCGTCTGTCAAGATCTTGGAGGCAGGATCTTTGAAGCAGGACCCATCATCGAGGGCTGTGTACCGGAGCTGTGGTCATCAGGCGTAGGGCGACATTATCTAGGTTGAAGGCTTGAAATTCGGGCAATCGTCAGTCGAGGCTTGCTAGGCTAGAACTGGTGAATTCAGCATCGGGAACCGGGGAATTCATCTGGAACCGGACAATTCGGCATCTGGAACCGGGCTTGCATCGGCAGGGCAGCTATCATCAGCAAGGGGCCGGATTAGGCATTCAGTCGGCTGGGCTTAATCCATCTAGGGGTGTCTGGATGTTCAGTAAGCCGTGCCCCCATGTCAAGGAGCTAGTACACGTACTTTTAAGCACACTTGTTTAATAAGATAAATTATTTACAGGGTATATACAAGTTGGTTGATGAGATTACAGACGCGGTCGGCAAAACGCACGACCGTATGCATTGGCAAAAAACAGGCGTCTGTGCCCACAAACGATTTTGGGCAGTATTTAACAGGAAATATCTGCTGACCAAGCCACTTTCTAACAAGGGAATCGTGCAACGTGGCTAGTCATGCGACGTTATGAAAGTGTTGATACAATGATTTCACTTGTGATATAACTTTTGCTGAGTTTGCTCCATTAACTGCAGAATCAGCTTGTTGTTAGGCGTGAGCTGTTTATATGATTTCTAACGCATCACATCCATCGGTCAGTGACACATACCGTTTCCTGACCCGACATTATTATATAAAACTAAGTAAAAGAATGTATACCGTAAAAATGAGCTCTCTGAAAAAAGCAAAAATCAGTATTCCCTGCACAGATAGAGATTTCGAATACAGTTACATATAATATTCAATTTCATTTAAATATGTTATATATAAATGTATTGCAGAATTGACAAATCTACTCATTTTTTTAAAAATCTGTTTCTATATATATTAGGGCGTATCGAAAAAATCCAAATTTCTCAAATCTTTTAGCGGTAGTGCGGAAAATTTGTGAACTCTCTTCATTAAAAATTTTTCGGAATCTTAAAGCCGTGGCTTGATATCTTCTGTCGCCTCATTCGGCCGGAAGTTCCGAAAATTGGACTAAAAATGATTAAAATACAAACATTAATAAATGATCACAGACTTCGTTGATCGGTTTGAGGTAGTGCTTAAAAGGTACTATGTTTGAACAACAACAACCAAAAATGTTTTTAGAATTATAGGTTAATATCTTCTGCTGCCTCATCGGCATCGAATTTTGGAAATTTTGACGCACTTTGGTACTTTTCTGCATAACGGTTTACTGCTTGCTTATGCACAATCCAGACAGACTAGGTTTGGCACTCTGCAAAAAAAAGTGGAAGACCCCTATTTTCATGCCCAGGAACAAATCAGATCGACCAGTAAATCACCTGAACACTCTCTTTCGTCCGGCTAGGCGCAGTAGGCAGGCGCTACAAGCATCTGCGATTAGCAACCGATTTTAACTCGTTTAAAGCAGTATACTTTTAATTAGTGTGCGGTGTTTATAATTGCTTGCACTGCAGTCGTTTTAAAAGGAATTTGTGTTTTGTTTTTTTTTAATTTCGTCTTCATTTTCTAAGATGAGATATGGGTAAATATTTGATATAAGCAGATAAGCAGAAATAAACAGATAATCCATTGGACTGCTCTCTGAAGTTTCAATTCAAGCTTGCGAATTACACCATTAGACACACCTGTGTTCACTACAGTGCCGTTACACCCGAGAACAATAAGGTTGCTAAAATAATCCAATAAAGCAACCTTTACGTATTTGTAAGTGCTATTAGATATATCAAGACTACATCCACTTTCAGGTGTAATATGTCCCATTTACGTAGAACCAGGTTCCGATACAATACAATAATGCGCTTCTACAATTGTTCTTTGGAACTCTTTGACCTCGAGTGACCTTGAGTGAAAGTTTTGTCATACCGTCTATCAAAAGAAAGACCAGATAGAGTGGAACAATTTTCCTTTTATTTTCAGACCAATTTTTTGTAAATTCTAGATTTTTCCCTTCATATTTTATTTTTGTCTGTGGCGAGGCTGGTATATGATTCCGATATTAAACCCAAATCTTGCATAAACTCGATGCAATAGCAGCCGTGGCTCTGTTGGATACACCATATCTTTTACCGACAAGAACCATCAACCGACAAGTTATTCAATTTTAAACACATTTAAACGCTCCCAGTTGACTGCTGAAGAGACGTTGTATATGACCTGTTTGCCCATTTTCTCCATATCTTTACCTCCATCATATATCTTCTATTTTATTTTCCCTTTCATTCTCCGCTGAATAGCTTAAAGTAGAAGCAAGAGACGCCTCTTTTGCAGATCGAATAGTATCCTTTTCCTTTAAAATTTGACATTTTTAGAGCCGTATTGTTCCTGGAACATTAACACTTCCAACGAACATTTTTGTTTCTGTTCATTGTCAATGAGGAACACCTGTTCTTTTGCAGAGACTTTGCTTTCTTTCGAAGAGATACACTCCTTAAAAATCGCTCATTTACAGGTAGATATGTCAAAAGATGTTTTTGCTTTCATTTTAAAGTTTTCAATATTTTCGAGAGTAGTTTTGCTTTTTCCAAGACGTTTTATATTTTTCATATTTGGTCGACATATTTCATGGTATGGGCGTATCATATCACTAACACGTTTATGTAAAACTGAAGCAATGGATGTATCGATGTATAAATTTTCCATCTTCAAACCAACAATTTCTGAAATAACTGAAAAACATGGTAGCGCCTACCTACTGCGCTTAGCCGGACGAAAGAGAGTGGTCAAGTGATTTACTGGTCGCTCTGATTTGTTTCTCGGCATAAAAATAGGGCTCTTCGACTTTTCTGGCAGAGTGCCAAACCCAGTCTGTCTGGATTGTGCATTCAGCAAGCAGTAAACCGTTATGCAGAAAAGTACCAAAATCCGTCAAAATTTCCAAAATTCGATGCCGATGAGGCGGCAGAAGATGTTAACCTATAATTCTAAAACATTTTTTGGTTGTTGTTGTTCAAAAATAGTACCTTTTAAGCACTATCTCAAACCGATCATCAAAATCTGTGATAAGTTATTAATTTTTGTCTTTTAATCATTTTTAGTCCAATTTTCGGAACTTTCGGCCGAATGAGGCGACAGAAGATATCAACCCACTGCTTCAAGATTCCGCAAAATTTTTAATGAAGGGAGTTCACAAATTTTCCGCACTACCGCTAAAAGATTTGAGAAATTTCGATTTTTTCGATACGCCCTAATATATATATATATGTGTGTATACATTATAATAATAAAATATGAAGTTATAAAAGTAATTTTGTACAGATAACAATAGATTTTATATAAATGCACCCGTTATAATAATTATCTTTCCCTTTTAAATTTATTTCATTTTGAAAATATTTGTTTTGTTTTTTTAATTAATTTTTTTTAATCAATTTATAAGATTCAACATTCTTCGTTGTTTATTTATAATTTTAATGATTCACATAACCGAATAATAATTACAAGCGAAATGGGAAAACCAAACGAGGTTGAGGGGAACACGCAGCATTGATTTTCTTGTTACTCCACTGTTGAAAGAGACGGCGACGCATTGATTTTCTCCTTGCCCAGCTGTTGAAAGAGACGGAGAACTTTTTGGAAGTTTCTACTGTTAAAAAGTATTTCTCCACTCAGACTCTCGTGGAGTGTTGCTGCAAAATAAACTTTACACTGACAAAGCGCATGCGCGCGCACTATTCGCAAAGACTTGCGAATAAAAGACGGCGCTTTTCAATAATTTGTTTTTAAGAATTCAGCTTCCAACTTCAATTGTAATTCTGTTCTGAATTGTAATGAAACGATTCAAGGACGAATTGTATTTACTTTTTCCTCGATGATGCCGTATATTCGCTTACGATTTAATTTTTTTTATTATAAAAATTTATTTGTGAAACATTTACTTCTTTCAACAAATAAATAAATACAGAATAAAAATAAAAATAGTTTTTGTAACACTCTTTTATAAGCATTCAACGTTTAATTTAAAAGTCACGTCTAATTTCATAATTGCAATTCATATAGTTTCAAAAAAAAAAATAAATAAATAAAAAATCATTATAATATGTTAATCTTGTGTGGATCCCGATTAGTGAAAATTCACTGATTAGATTTAAGCTAAATAAAAAGCGCGGACTAGTGAATAATCCAATCGCGCCCGTCGGCATAACCGTTTCGAAGTTTTCGTGGTTTTTTTCGAAACCTTGGATTTTCCATGCGTAAATACGGGTTAGGTTCCCTTAGAAAGCCCCCCACAGTGGGCACTCACCCTAGGGCCCATATCCCTCGAGTAGATAATCAGCCGTCAAAAAATCAACTCAACCCAACGGACTAGTGAATGTATTGAAGAAATTATTATTTTTCTGTACTTATTTTTTAAGATGTGGTAAATGGAAAGAAAAAAAAGTGTAAGTTAAATTATCTATTAACGAATTCTAAAATTCCTTTCTCAAATTATAGTCATAATTGAATTTATATTAAACTAATATTTGGCAAAAGAGTACCTTTAAAAATATACACTATACTCTTTATTTATTTATTTTTTTTATCTTTTTTACTTTTTAGAGCTTAAAATATTTCGTTGTTACAGTTTCACAGCTAGAAGACATTTATGGGCGAGCGTCGTTTGGCGCATAATAATTCTAAACCATTTTTGTATCACGTAAACAGTTGTAAATCTAAAGAATATTTGGTGATTGATCACTTTCGGCCGGCTAATGGAGAAAAGCCTTAAAGTGAGTTGATTAAATTATAATAATTAAGTTCTAAACTATTAAAATGTTACATTGTCATAGAAAACACAAGTGTGTTCACAATCCTTGTAATTCTTGCATATCAAGAAGTTAGTGAAAATTCTATTATAAGATTCCAGCATTGAATACAAAACACAAGAAGAGTAAAATAAAAGAATATAAAAAGATAAGATAAAGCATTTGAAAATATTTTTTGAAGTCTTACCCTTGTAGAAAGTCGCTTGATTTGCTGACTTCCAATACTTGAATCGAAAATGCATAGCTTGTTTATATATTTTTTTTTCCCGTAATCTTTTTAGTTCAGTGCGTCAAAAACAAATTAAATTGATAGCTAGTGTAAACACAACAGCTTATGAAACAAGCATTCGATTTTATTTTCATTTTTGGAAATATTTTTTCTCTTGGAATTTATCTATTTTCTATAGAAGGATAACTTTAGTTTAGTCAATTGTGCAATACGTCATGCATAAATCAACTTCTGGATTAATTTCTCTATTTCACTGATGAAATTTCAGACAATATACTTAATATTGCCAATTTGGGGGTATTTGTTATTTTTACATTTATACATTGACCGAATAATTTTAGTACATGCACGGAAGATAACATTGAAACTTCTTAAATGCACTATACAAAGGAAAAGAATTACAACACGTTTCAAAAGAATTTGTTTCCCTTCTTCAGGCACTAAAAAGCATTCTATTAAGACGAGAGATGAATCAAAGCCGAGAGAAAATACAAGGTAGAGGATGTCATGGATGGTTAGGAAAGACCAAATTAGTAACGGAATAGGAGGTAATGAAAAAAAAAATCAGATAAGATCTGGTATGATAAGTCCAAACCGAAAAAGAGTAAGATACGAGAGAAATAAATTAAAAATAAATATAATTACATGGGTTAAAAAAAAATAGTTAAATCAAAAAATATGTAGAGGAGGCAAACATATTCTCATTTTTTTTTCTCCAGAAGTCTTTACCCTTTTAGATTTTTTTTTTTTTTTTACTTTACATGCAATTCCTTTTTACCGATGTATTTATCTATTTTATTATCATTATTTCTTTACATGTGATGTTTTTAGTTTTTTCATAACGCATCCTGTAGATGCATTATATTTTTCTATATCTAAGAAAATTTATACATACGAATGTGTGTATAGGTGAGATGAACTTGATTCACAAACTTATTACACAACTTGGTACTTTCTTCATAGGTATATATTGCGTAAAAGAAACTAAAATTATATAATGAAAGTTTTGTATAGTAGATGTACTTTTTACATGGTCCATTTTACTACTTTCTTATGATTTGTTTTTTCCTTTTTGCAGTATTTAATTCTATTAACAGACAAAATGAACTTTCCTGAAAAAAAAAAAAAAAATATATATATATATATATATACAGAACTACATTTTCTGAATATTATAGAGATCATTTCTCATATAATAAATTGTAGCATTAATGTCTTCATCTCTATACAATGCGCGAGTGAACTAAGTGGTACGCTCTTGATACATTCGATCTCAACGACATCACTCAACGTCTTACTCTGTAAAATCAGTTCGGGTTGAAAACTGAATGGAGTCTGTAAACGCACCGGGCAAGTTCCATCCGGGCACACAACTTGTAGAAAAGAAAATACACACACGCACACATATATGTATATATAAACTAAATAATATTTAAATTACGATATCATACTCAAAGAAATTGTATTTTGCGGACCGTTCAGTTAATCTTCGGTATACTTTCAAAAAAAGAAAAAAATCATGAATGCTTTAAATTTCAGAGTAAGAAGTTTCTTCTGGATTAAGTTTATGTTTTTGGGCTTCTGATTCTTGGAATTTTATTGATTATTATATTATACACCGCGTACCAAAAGTTTAGACAATCAATAAAATAAATTTGCATTAATATAAAAAGCAATAAGGTACAATCAAAATTAGTGAGATATGTAATAAATAAAAGCAGTTTTTCTGATATACACATATGAATTATGATCAAAGGTTTGAAATTATAAAATATACATTCAATTATATAAAAATGTGCTGTCCCAAAAGTATAGACACTTGTAATTATTTTTGGTTTTACATTTATAAAAGTAACTAAAAACTTACTTTTAATATATAATTGTATTGCCACGACACTTTATAACATCAAATAAACGTTGTTCCATAGAATTAACTAAGCATTGCATTACAGAAGGAGGTATTTCATACCACGCTTTGTCAATTGCAATTTTTAAGTCATTTTCACATGTATATTGCTTTCCATTTTCATATATTTACGAGATAAGATCCCCCATATGTTCTCCATGGGACTCATATCTGGACTAAGTGCTGGCCAGTCTAATAATGTGATGTTGTTTTGCCTAAACCATGTTTTTGATGATGTGGAGGTATGGACTGATACCCCATCTTGTTGGAAAACACAGACCGGTCCTGCTGGCAAATCCATAATTGACAGTAAATTGCTACGTAAAATATCCTGATAATCCTCTGATTTCATTTTTCTGTCCACAAATTCTGGAAATGTTTGGCCGTTGAAAGAAAATCCACCCCATGTCATTACGGATCCTACGCCTTGTTGCCTGCTGAAACAGTTCTTGGGTTCTTTTATTAGGTCATGCCAGTAAAAATTATGAGCATCAGGATCGTCTAAATTACATTTCTTTTCATCACTGAAGATGACAGAAAACCATTTTTCACCGTATGACATATGCTTTCTAGCCCACTTTAGATGTGCATCTTTATGTCTCTGCTTTAAGCAAGGTTTTTCTTTCATTCTCCTGTAAACAATATTTGTTGAAGCTTTAAATTTTCTCTATACAGTACTTTTTGAAATTCTGGAAATTGATGTCATTTCACGCACAAATAAATTATCAACTGAAGCCATTTTTAATAACATTCAATCACCACGCAATTTGGATTGGCTAGCAGGACCGGACTGTGTTTTCCTACAAGATGGGCATCCATCCATACTTCCACATTATCGACAACATGGTTTAGGCAAAACAATATCACACCATTACACTGGCCGGCACTTAGTCCAGATTTGAATCCCATGGAGAACATATGGGGGATCTTATCCCGTAAAATATATGAAAATGGAAAGCAATATACATGTATAAGTGACGTACTTAGTTAATTCTATGGAACAACGTGTATTTGATGTTATAAAGTGTCGTGGCAATACAATTAAATATTAAAAGTAAGTTTTTAGTTACTCTTATGAATGTAAAACCAAAACAAATTACAAGTGTCTATACTTTTAGGACAGCACATTTATATATAATTTAATGTATATTTTATAATTTCAAACCTTTGATCATAATTTATACGTGTATATCAGCAAAACTGCTTTTATTTATTACCTATCTCACGAATTTTAATTGTACCTTATTACTTTTCGTGTTAATGCAAACTTTACTGATTGTCTAAACTTTTGGGACGCAGTATACGTATGAGGTTTAGTAAAAAAAGTTTAAAACTATCTAAAAATTATATTCTGTCTGGAAGGATCGTAACAATGATATATATATACATATAAAAGTTCATGCTCGCTTTATTTGAACATAATAACTTATATTAGATGTAAATTTCCAACTAGGCGAAAAAATTTCCGGACCAGGATTCGAACCAGGGATCTCCTGGCTGAAGCCGACAGTGCTCTACCATCTGAGCTATCCCGGACGAATCTGGTGAATTTTTTTCACCCAGCTAACCTTAATGATTATAGCATCTGGTCTGAAACCTGGTTCTGCTCAACAGAATAAATCTTAGGTAATGGAACTCCAGAAATCACTGGATACGTAATTACACTAGATTAATTTTAACACAATTATTCTGATTGGTAAATAAATCATATTAGATGTAAATTTTAGATGTATATTCTGCTGAGCTAAACCAGGTTTCAGACCATATGTTATAATCATTAAGGTTAGCTGAGTGAAAAAGTTTCCACCAGATTCGTCCGGGATAGCTCAGATGGTAGAGCACTGGCGGCTTCAGCCAGGCGATCCCTGGTTCGAATCCTGGTCCGGACATTTTTTCGCCTAATTGAAAATTACACACATACCGAAGGACACTTCTTCAAAAGTTTTTCGTTCATAAAGTCAGACAATGTGTCAGTCAGTTTTGCGTTGTTCAGCAGGGATTAATGTTCTCGTGGTTGGGAAAATTAGCATATCGTTTGAAGTTGTTTTGATGTCTTCGAGCAATGTGTAGAAATATAACCATTATCAGGAGTTAATTTTCTTAAATCAATATGAATTATATTCGATAATGTAACATGTAAATAATTTTTTTCAACATGTCTTCGATAATGTAACATGTAAATAATTTTTTGCTGATTTTTATTCAAGAAAGTTAACTCCTGGTGATGGTTTTAAAGAAAAAACGAAACATCTAGTATAATGTTTATTTTTGTTGATTTTATTTTTTACATTTTTGTTGAAAATATTGAATAAGTTTATATCGGATAGCTGTGCGCATGTTGCTATGGTAATAATCAATCGATTCTCTGGAAGCGGAGTCCGAGCTGTTTCGGGCACTACGGGAGTTGTTGTTCACCGGAACTGGTCACGGAATCAAGCAGTTTATTTGAATAATTTTATTTTTGATAGTTTTTTATTGAATTTAAAATTACCTCTATTTTTCGATATTGGTCAACGCCGAAACGTAAATCGCAGTTGTAGAGATCTGGATGTCTAGTACCACAAGGCATTTTTCAAGGCTTGACCGTTTGTGCGATTGCCGGGAGATCTGCGACTTGTGATGAGCACTATGCCTGACTGTCAAAATTTAATGAGCTATTTCCCCCCCTTTGTTTTTATTTGTTTTTACAGAAAGTGTTAGTTAAGGGCCTCTGGTTTTCCTGGTTGTCAGGCTTAGCTGTGACTCCCGGTACCACATCCCTCTTCATTCTCTATCTTTGCCTGGTCAGATATCCGTCTGTCAACGAAGTGTAGAGCACCAAAATTCATTTGGATGATCTATGCGTCATTTTATTTAGAGGCAGAATTGTTCCTCAGGCGCTTCAAAACCCCGGAATGTGCCTTAGGACTCTCCACCAGGATTTTCAAAATTCTTGTTTATTTTTAACCGTTGTTTTTAAATTTAATTTAATTTTTTCTTTTCAATTTCGCTGCAGGTTACGCGTGGCGGTAACACGATCCACGTCAGTACTCCTTAAGCACCGCGTTGACTTGACTCTGGAAGCGGAGAAACCCACTTCAAGAATACTTGGTAATCCTGACCTTGATATCATAAGAGAAGTTTAACTTACTTCATAGGCTGTATTCGAAAAGGAATTGTTCTTGCTGTCATGGTAAAGCAATAATATAAGATTTTGAAAAAAAGGACGGGGAATTCAACAATGGGTTCAACAATTAAATGTAGATAAGGGGATTAGATCGAACTTCTTCCTTATGCAAGATGTTGCAGGACGTCCAGTACTTTCCCTGTAAAGCCATAAAAGATAAAAAACGCAGCGTAGCCAAAAGAAAGCGCCGCTTGACCAGAACAAAAAGACCGCGAGCAGCCTGATATGTCTATCATGAGCAAAACTTCCCCTCGACTAAAATGAAAGTGTTTTATTAGTTTGTAAATACATCTGTGTTTTTCTCGTTCAGTATAAATTTTAATACTTTAACAACACATGTCATTATTGTTAATTATTCCGGAGGCTGATCCAAGATAACCTTCTATGTTTCGAACACTAAATTTTATTTAATCAAAAATTTTAAAATTAAATAAATGAAGTACCGGGTAGAAAGAGCAAACATTTCCTGATAAACAATTTATAATTTTAAACATGTTTGTTTTGGACCAGACTACGGAATATTAAGTGATGTTGGCATCTATGCTTTAACCCTTTCAGGTGTGTAGTTCAAATATGTATTTCGGATTTCTGTAATCTGCCTATTTTCGGGAAAAACAAAAAGGAACACGAAAATACTCCAATTTTTTTAGTAATTCATACATACATAAATATACATAATTTTTAATTAATTATACGTGTTTGTTAAACATACATAATTATTAATCTTTTATACGTGTGACCCAAGTTGTCTCTCTGCGCCAACAGAGGTGGCCAAATTTTTTTATTCTGACCAAAACTTTTTCATCAAAACTGTTTATTTTCATATAAAATCAAATGTGATTAATTCATCAACAGCACCGACAGATTTTCTAATTAATTGAATTTCATCTCATTAAAAATTATTTTAGGTATACATACCTTGATTAATCTTTTATATTGATTTATGTAAATGATCATCTGTTATGCTAGAACTTTCTCAAAGAGTGTTCGAAGAACTTCTGGGGTTTCAACTAAAATTTTTTTATTACTGTTAAGTCTGTAGCTGTTAATGAGCACGTGCAAAGCGCCTTCAAAGTTTAGTCATATATGCAGTACTTGATATATAATTTGCAATACCGTTTTGAGTCAGTCATGAATGCTAATTATAAACAGTGAAGTTCATAGCAATAAATAAAGAGTAAAGATAAATAAAGAATTGAGCACATACGGCTCAATTCAATGAGTAATGTTGAAAATTTCCGAAAGAAGAAACGAGATTTTTGGAATACGTATAGTTTAGGTCCGGCCGGATTTTCGACAGCATTTTCGTCGAGAATGAATTTTCGGGTGAAATTCTGATTTTGAGACGAAAAGGAAACCGAATGTTCGATCGATCTCTAATTATTATGTCTTTACAATTTACTTCTGTAATTTTCCGTATGTTGTAATGATTGTATTTGACTTTACTATTATCACTTCATTTGTGTTTCAGCCTTTAGAGACAACATTAAAATGAAGTTCACTTACAGGTACTACGCACTTTTTTTTAAGCACGTGTTTCACACTGGTTACTTACACGAACCAATAATGTATAATAAAATAAGTATAAAACTTAAGGTAAGTTTTTTTAAATGCACTTTTTTGGAAGCATTTAAAGTTAATGTTCAATCTCACACCTACTTTCATGACTGTAGTTCAAAGTTTCTCAAAAAAATTCAATTACAATACATACATTAGGAACCGTACACGATTATGGAAAATTCAACTTTTTCTTTTATGCCTGGAAGAAAACGTGGCTGGTGAAGTTTATTCAAAAAATTACATTAAAAAATGCATTCAATATCTTTTTTGAATTTGTAAATTTATTTCTCATTGTATAATCAGAATTTAAATAATATGAAGCTATTTAAAATTACATTTCTCTGTTTGTGTATTATTTATGTTTTCTACTTTATAGCGCTCAATTAAAAATATTTTATTGTCGGAGCTTCACAGACAGTTGGCATTTTTCGGCAAGCGTAATTTAACGCATCATAAATTCAACTCATATAAACCTAAAGAACATTTTGCAATTTATCACCTGTGACGGGTTAACGGAAAACTTACTTAAAATGAAGATATTAAAATGTAATTAAGTTCTAAAACTATTAAAATGTGATATTTTGTACATTTATAAATGATGTTTATAATTTTAGCATACGAGATGTGAGGTTAGAATTGACTACAAGATTCAATCTTTGTACAAAAACGAAGTTAAGTTAAACACAAGAGTTTAAAAGAAAACAGGCTGTAAAGTTCTTATGACTATTTAATGTTCTTGTAATGTGATATTTTACATACGTCTTCGAAAATTCTAGCTTAGCATACAGTCATATTAATTATACGCAAAATATTCATTAAATTTCTGTAAATGAAAAATTTACTAAATTTCATTAAACTGTAAATTTTACACTTGAATTACTTTAAATTTTTAAATCTAATAACTTTATTCAAATATACTTTTGATATTTTTTATATAAAATTACTGCTTGCTGTTGTTTGTTGTTAATTTAAAAGAATATATTATATTTAAAATATCTATTAGAATTTTCACTAATAACAATAATAATGATTTTTTATATTCTGTAACACGGGAAGCCCGTGTAGAATCCTCTAGTTTTGTTACAAAGGGAAATTTCAAGGAATCATTGGTCAAGAACCAGTCAGAAACATAAATTTTTGTGCTATTTTGTTAAGATAAAACCTATGAGAGAAATAACCTCTCGTAATGCGGAATGCTACAACTCGGGAAACACACACAGGCGTGCTCAACCACGTGAAACTTTCTAACACATTAACACATTTTCTAACTCATTAAGAAAGAACTTTTAAAGAAACGGCCCGCTTGATACTTTTCTGCTATAAAAGTGCATCTAACTATGTGCATGTTGCTATGGAAATAATCGATCGATTTCTTCTGAAAGTCGGGAGAAATAACTTGTTTATCCGGGACAGTGATATCAGGCGAGAAGTTTTACCTTTCTTTTTCTCCCCGTTGAGAACGAAAGTTTTTATTAGTTTGTAAATACATCTGCAGTTTTCTTCTTCAATATAAATTTTAATACACGTTCAGGTGTATTAAAATACTATATAAAATATAAAAATATTAAAATAACACGTTCAGGTGTGGCGTACAAATATGTATTTACATTCGCTATTATTATATCTCTGCAACTTGCTTCTGTAATTATCCGCATATTGTAATGATAATCAGGGGTCGATCCAGGCAAAATTTGGGGCCTATTTAGGTCCCCTTTACAAAAATCTATTTAATGAATCATGCCCCTTCACAAATTTCCTTTCAATAAAACAGGCCCATTCACAAAGTTCATTTTAATAAAACAGGCCACTTCAAAAAGTTCCATTCGATAAAAGGGCCCCACCAGGGGCCGAGGAGCTGTGCTCTCAAAGCTGGTAGACGGGAGGTGCTGGGTTCAAACCCAATCGCGCCCGTCGGTCTAATCGTTCGGAGATTTCCGTGGTGTTTTTCGAACCTTGAATTTCCTTGCGTAAATACGGGTTAGGTTTCCTTAGAAAGACCACCATGGAGGGCACTAACCCCCCCCCCCTTCCGCTCCACATCCTTAGTGCAGATAATTGGCCGTCATGAACAACACCAACATACACCATTCGATAAAAGCATATTTTTCATTGATTATTTCTATTAAAAGGTTTAATATTTAAACAAAATAAATTCACCACAAAGGAAAACTTCAGCAAAAGGATTTAAAGAAGTTATTATTAAAAAACATTTCGTTTGAATTTGAGAAACTGTATTTCATTTTTCGTGACAATTTTTTTTTCCCCTTAAAATCAATAAATTTCACAAAAATAACTTTTACTTTTCATAAAATGGGCCTTAAGAAAAAAAAAACCTTGTATCGACTCCTGATAGGGTTTGATATTATTATTGTCATTTCATTTGTGTTTCAGCAATTAGTGATGAAGCAACATACAAAAAAGTTCGCTTAAAGGTACTAAGACTTTTTTTTCAAACACTTACTTTTGGCTGAGAGGTTCTGACCTCGAAGCTGGTAGACGGGAGGTGCTGGGTTTGAACCCAGCCTAACCGTTTCGGAGTTTTCGTGGTTTACTTCGAAACCGTGGTTTCCCATGCGTAAATACGGGTTAGGTCCCTTTAAAAAGACCCCCACGGAGACCACTCCCCGTAAGGCCTATATCCCTCGATTTGATTATCGGCCGTCAAAAATCAACCCAACTCAAACATTTTATTTTTTTAATTTATAAACGCTGGTTACTTGCCCCAACCAATAATATATAATTATTTAAAAATACATTAAAATGTTTATTTTTTATTTATGTCTCTATTTTACAGCGTTAAAAATATTTTATTGCCTGACCTTTACAGCCAGTTGGCGTTTTTTTGGCAAGAGTCAATTCCAACATCACTAAATGCATGATTGTTCCAACCCATAAAAATTTGTAACATAAGGAATATTTTGTGATTTATCATCCGTAGCGGGTCAACGGAAAAATCACTTAAAATTAATGTAATATGTAATTAATATTTCAAATGAAAATCAAATTTCAAATATATTGCTTAAGAGGCGCAAAGGCTGACATAGTAAAAAAGATTCCATGTCGGGACTCGAACCCGAGCCAATAGTATAGCGCACTGATGTTCTACTGGATAAACAACACGGAACGATACCCAGCCGGGAAAACTTCTCCCTATTATATGTTGGCAAGTCTACAAATGCAGCACAAGATGGTTGGTTGATTTTTGATGGCCGATTATCTACACTAGGGATATAGGCCCGAGGTGGGGAGTGCCCTCCGTGGGGTCTTTCTAAGGGAACCTAACCCGTATTTACGCATGGAAATCCATGGCTCGAAGAAAACCACGAAAACTCCAAACGATTTGGCCGACGGGCGCGATTGGGATCGAACCCAGCACCTCTCGTCTACCAGTTCGAGAGCAAAACCTCTCAGCCACTCCTCACCGGGAGGCAATTTGACTTTTAGAGGAGCAATTTCAAAATTTTTACTCAACCATTCGCTATCAGTTTCCTTTGTTTTGTTTTTTTATTTTAGAAAAGTAATGTTGTAAACTAAAAACAAATGAAATACAAGCAAAATTTAAAAAATCAGTTATTTGTTGCATTTAAAAAAATTCTCAATCAAAAATTTAAAATAGAATCTGCGACAGAATAGTTATACGAACAGTCTTTTAAAATACTCTGGCATTTGTTTTAATAATTAAAAGTTACTAAAATTTTCTGGTTATAGTACTTTGTAATTAATCGCAACGCTTTACAACAATTATATATTGAGTTACAATTTTTCGCAACGATTATATATTGAATGAACCTTCTATTTATTTTCGCTCTACTATATGTCACATGATGAAATGTTTACACGTGAAACGACTTAAAAATACATTTAAATCTGACAGTCTTGAACATATTTAACATGAATAATATTTGAAATATCTAAACAAGGTACTATCAACTTCATAATATTTACAAATCTTTAATATTATCAGAAATGGAAATAAGTAGATAGTAAATACATCTATGTATCAATGATAGATATCTATGTATGTATGATAGTAAATGTATCTATGGCTCCAGTGCTGGTATCATACACAGTAAATAAATTTACATCATGAGATATATATTTTAAAATCAGTTAATACATGGCAGACGACTAACAATATTGGGAAAGAGGAAACAGAAAAAGTGTGTTGTTTGTGGAGTTTTTCAGTCCCAAGGATATGTCCATCGCTGTCCCGATAGCTGACGGTGTGCTCATGATTGATATAATTGGTTATAATAAAATCAATTACACAATTTAAAACTAACTTGAATAGAATTATTAAGCATAAAGTGTCGTTTCGTTCCAAACTTTCACTGTAAATGCAAATATCTGAAATTCAGACACTTAAGTGTTTGAAACAGAGTGCTCCGTTTTAAGACACTTTAAAGTGTCTTTTTTTTTCAGACACTTCAAATGTCTGAATCAAAGCCATTTTTTGTGTGGGTGTGTGCGTGTGTGTGGGTGTGTGCGTGTGTGTGTGTGTGTGGGGGGGGGGGGGAGTAAGCATTATACTTAGCCATTTTTGAGCACGTTGAACCCTAGAAAAATATTTGACCATAAAGCCGGACTGCATTTGTTACAGAATCCGAATCTGATTAAAGCATAGGAAAACTCTCATAAAGAAATTCGAGCCGTGGTCCTTCCCACTCCATCTTCACAAAGCATGATTTAAAGAGTTCCCAAATTAGAATGTTGAAGAAAAAATTCTTTTGGTCGCTAAACGCTAATATGCAATTTGTTTGAAAAATTTATATGAATTTACTATTGTTTTATTGTTTTTAAATTAAATTTCAGGAATGATTAAAAAATATATATATCTTTATAGCGTGCTACTCTACTACAAAAAATTAACCCGTTTGCACCTAAAGCAGCATAATTATTTCAGCATTTGTTTTTGGGTAATATTGCATAACGAAATGAAAAGATCATCTAAAAAAATTAGTAAATAATGTACTGTAATAAATCACAAATTTAACAGACATGTAATTGAATTAAGTGCTTATTGAAATTATACGAATAAAAAAGCCTACTGAAAATACAGAAATCTTCCCCAATTTCTTGGACTATTAAATCCTGGCATATACTGTTATTATGAAAGAGTAGCTTTTAATAAATTTGAAAACTTAATTCAAATACATTCTTGAAATATTTCATATAAAATTACTTTTTTGTAGTTGTTAGTTGCCAATCTAAAAAATATATTAAATGAAAAAATCTATTAGAATTTTTAATACAAGTTTTTTTTTTTTCGTTTAACTATGCTCCGTAACACTGGGAGCCTGAGTTAGATCGTGTATTTTTGTTACAGAGGAAAAACTTCAAAGCATCGTTGGTCAAAAACTATACAAGAATAAAATATAAATTTGAACGCTCTTTTTGTTTTACTTTATTAAGATAAAACTAATACTGAGAAATAAACATTGTGCCGGGAAACATAGAGAAATGTAGTGATTCCAAAAAGGGGAATTTTTCAATAAAATTTATGGAAGCTTAATTTTTTTAATTTGGAAATATATATGTTTTCTAAGGAAAAAAAGAAAAAATTAACATTGCTCGAAGACCTCAAAACAATTTCATTATATAGGCTTTTTTTCCTTTCTTTTTTTTTCTTTTGTGTGTGTGTGTGTAACCAGGATAACTTAAATCCCCTAATCAACATAGCTAATTTTTCTGACACATTTTCTGACTATTAAGGGGATACCTCAGTCACGCGAAAACTCCCGTTCGCTAATGTTAATCCTATGGAAGGAATTTTTTAAGATCTCGTTTGCATTTCAATATTTTTAAACGATTTTTATTCCGTTGACTAGCTGAGATCAATCTGTACAAAGGCGGCATTTAACTTTTTCGATTTTCCTTTAAAGATTTTTGCCCCACCAGTGGCCGAGAGGTTCTGCTGTCGAAGCTAGTAGACGGGAGGTGCTGTGTTCCATCCCAATCGCGCCAGTCGGCCCAATCGTTCGGAGTTTTCGTGGTTTTCTTCGAACCTTGGTTCTCCAACCGTTAATACGGGTTAGGTTCCCTTAGAAAGACCTCCACGGAAGGCACTCCCCCCTCCCCCTTAGGGCCCATATCCCACCTGCAGATAATTGGCCGACATAAATACAACCAACCAACCTTTCAAGATTTTTTAATGGGAATACTTTCACTTTCGAAATCAGTTCCAAAAAGTAAAAGTATCCTAATAAAAAAAAAAAAAATCTGCCAGCAAAATCAAAAGAGTAAAATACGGCTTTCATCTCAGCTAGCCACTGAAAAAAAAAAAAAAAAAAAATATATATATATATATATATATTGGAATACAAACGAGATATTAAAATTTTTTTCCATAGGATTAGCATTAGCGAACGGGTGTTTTAAAATGACAGAAGTAGCCTCTTAACCTTTTATGTACTGAATTAAGGAAAATTTTATCTTAAAAAGCATTTTTCATGAATTATTTAAACGACATTAGAAAATACATAATCATTTAATAAATTTCAGAAGGATTGAAGGATTTAGAAGAAGGATTCATTAAATTTGAATTTATAAGGATTTTGTGCAATATATTTCTAACCCCATTCAAATCTTTTTTTTAAATCTTTTTCATTGCATTTTGTAAAATTAGAAAATGTACAGATATAATGTTCTTACAATAGAAATATAGAAATATTTCCGAATGGAAAAATCCCCCCCCCCCCCCATCCCAATCCCAACACCAAGAAAGGTGAAAAGATGCATAGGCAAAAGAAATCATCCTTTTACAAATATTTTTGTTTTGTGTAATCCATAATGCTTTTGGAACAAGATAAAGTAATGTATCTATAACTCATTCTAAACTGCATTACAACTAATCGATGCGTTAAATGAAGTTTACAACAAGTTATTTTAATGGTACTTATAATTACCGTCAGTATATAAAATATTAAGAAAGAACTTTTGAAGAAACGGCCCGCATCAAACTTTTTCTACAATAAAAGAGAGTTAAACTCTCTGCAAGTTGTTATGGAAACAATCGATCGATTCCTTCGGGAGAAGGGAGAGAAGTTTTACTTTACTTCCGTTCCTCCACTGGAATGAAAGTTTTTATTTTTTATTTTATTTTTTGCTTTTTTCAGTTTGTAAATACATCTGCGTTTTTCTTGTTCAATGTAACTTTTAACACTTTAACCCATTCATGTGTGATGTTCAAATATGTATTTACATTTACTATTATTATAGCTCTGCAATTTATGTCTGTAATTATAAGTATGTTCTAATTATAGTGTTTGAGATTACTATTATCATTTCATTTATGTTTCAGCATTTAGTGTTGAAACAACATAAAAAAAAAAGTTCGCTTAAACTTTTTCAAGCACTTATTTGATTCTTTAAATTTAGAAACACTGGTTATTTGCCCGAAACAATAATATATGTTAAAATAAGCATAAAAATAAAAGTAGTCCTTTTTAAAGGCATTTTTTTTATATACGTATTCAATGTTTGTCTTCATTCTCACGTCTACTTTCACGACTGCAATTCAAGATTCTGTCAAAACAATTCCATTACAGCACATAAATTTGCCGTGGGCATCGAACCTGATTGCGGAAAATTTTCAGTTTTTATTTATTTTATTTTTTTTTATTCCTAGAAGAAAACGCGATTAATGAGTTTTTTCTAAAAGTTATGTTTAAAAAAAAAGCTTTGTCAATCTTTTAAGAACTTCTAAATTGATTTCTCACCTTATAATCGTTATTTAATTAATAATTAACAATTGTAATTTAAAATACGTCACACTGTTTATTTTTTATTCATATTTTCTACTTTATAGCTCTAAAAATATTTTATTGTCGGAGCTTCACAGCCAGTCGACAAATTAAGAGAGCGTGATTTTGCGCATCATGAAATGCATGATTGTTGTAACACATAAAATTGCAACCCGAAGTTATATTGCGATTTATCACTTGTTACGGGATAACGAAAAACACTTAAAATTAAGTTTTAATGTATAATTAAGTTCTAAATCTATTGAAATGTTATATTCTACGAATTGAATATTTCCAACTGAGCGAAAAAATGCCCAGGCTGGGAATCGAACCCAGATCCTTGGCTTCATCAAAGCCAAGGATCAAAGCCAAGGATCTGGGTTCGATTCCCAGCCTGGGCATTTTTTCGCTCAGTTGGAAATATTCAATTCGTATGATAATTTTACCAATCAGTTTGATTGTGTTAAAATATTAAATGTTATATTGCTTATTTTTGTAAAATTTATTTATAATTCAAGCATAGCAGGAAGTGAGTTTAAAATTGATTACAAAATTCCATCTTTGCACAAAAACAAAGTTCAGTTAAATAAAAGAGTTTAAAAAGAAAACGGGCTGTACAGTTTTTATGTTTATTTAATGCTGTTGTATTAAGACATTTAACATACGTCTTCAAAAATTCTAACGTACCATACTGTCACATTAGTAGTACACAAAATACTCCTTAGATTTCGTAAATGAAAAATTAGCTAAATTTCAGTTAAATAAAAGGGTTTAAAAAGAAAACGGGCTATATAGTTTTTATGTCTATTTAATACTGTTGTATTAGGACATTTAATATACGTTTTCAAAAATTCTAAACTGCCATACTGTCACATTAGTAGTACACAAAATACTCTTTAGATTTCGTAAATGAAAAATTAGCTAAATATCAGTTAAAAAAAAAGAGTTTAAAAAGAAAACAGGCTGTATAGTTTTTATGTCTATTTAATGCTGTTGTATTAGGACATTTTACATACATTTTCAAAATTTCTAACCTACCATACTGTCACATTAGTAGTACACAAAATACTCCTTAGATTTCGTAAATCAAAAATTAGCTAAATTTCAATTAAATAAAAGGGTTTAAAAAGAAAACAGGCTGTATAGTTTTTATGTCTATTTAATACTGTTGTATTAGGACATTTAACATACGTCTTCAAAAATTTTAACATATTATACTGGCACATTAGTAGTACACAAATTTACTCCTTAGATTTCGTAAAGGAAAAAATAGCTAAATTTCAGTTAAATAAAAGAGTTTTAAAAGAAAACGGACTGTATAGTTTTTATGTCTATTTAATACTGTTGTATTAGGACATTTCACACACGTCTTCAAAAATTTTAACCTACCATACTGTTATATTAGTAGTACACAAATTTACTCCTTAGATTTCGTAAAGGAAAAATTAGCTAAATTTCAGTTAAATAAAAGAGTTTAAAAAGAAAACGGGCTGTATAGTTTTTATGTCTATTTAATACTGTTGTATTAGGACATTTCACACACGTCTTCAAAGATTCTAACGTACCATACTGTCACATTAGTAGTACACAAAATACCCCTTAGATTTCGTAAATGAAAAATTAGCTAAATTTCAGTTAAATAAAAGAGTTTAAAAAGAAAACAGGCTGTATAGTTTTTATGTTTATTTAATACTGTTGTATTAGGACATTTCACACACGTCTTCAAAGATTCTAACGTACCATACTGTCACATTAGTAGTACACAAAACGAATTCTCAATTAAAAAAATTTCTTTCAAGTAGTTTTAAAATTGTCATTAAAAAAACTTCAAAATGATGGTTTAAGGGGCCGTCTCTGATGTGTAGAAAAACATAATTTGAAAAAACATATTTTACTCATTTTATAGAAATATTTGTTCTGGCAGTAGTCGAAACATATTAACCCATTTGTGCCTGGCGTCCTAATTTTGGGACGCTTTCTTAAAAAAAATTCCTATTACAAATGGAATAATGATATCCTTTCAAAACTTTGTAAAATATATCTTTGGTATTTGTTTTCAATATTTATCCATTGGCAGCGCATTTTTAAGAATAAAAAGGTGAAATAAATGTTTGTTGTAGCGCAAAGTTAGATTTCTTTGAAATAAAATGCCGCGTAAGAAAAGGCAAGATATTTCTTTTATTTTTTATCAATCATTTTTTAAGTGGTATTATTTATAAGACGAAACATTATTTTAGAATGCGTATTTTTGCATTTTTTCAGATTTGTATTTTTTTTGTTGGAATTTGAACCTTTATATATCGTCCCAATTTTGGGACGCTAAGCACGAATGGGTAGGGGTTTTCTCCGTTACTGTCTATGCATTAAATGTATGTTTGTTCCATTTATTTTGTTACAAAATGGTTCCATACAAGTCGGATTATTATTTGGCTATAAAATTATTATTCGGATTATTATTTCGCTATTCTTTGTTATTACTACAGGGGGGCGGGGCTAGGGGCTGGGCTCGGTTCAGGAACAAGACACCCACCTCTCCCCACCCCTAGCTATTGGCTTAGTAAAAATTTAAATCATACCATTATGTTTTGTACTAGTTAAGTATTTGACATCCTGAGGTTGTTAAAATATATGCAGTAGAACTTCGATTATCCGACCTCGTTTAACCGGAACCCCCGTAAACCGGTGTTGATATCCTGAAATTTTTTCAACGGTTTTTTTTTCTTTTACTTTCACATTCCTTGTGTATCCAAGCATTCCTTTCCAAACCACGAGTAGAGATAAGCATTTTGGTTTCCCTTTCTTCAAATTACATTGGAAATTTGCTTGAGCTCCCGCAGGATCCGATCCCGGGCAAGAGTACGATTATACCGGGATCGGATCCTGCGGGAGCTCAAGCAAATTTCAATGTAATTTGAAGAAAGGGAAACCAAAATGCTTATCTCTACTCGTGGTTTGGAAAGGAATGCTTGGATACACAAGGAATGTGAAAGTAAAAGAAAAAAAAAACCGTTGGAAAAATTTCAGGATATCAACACCGGTTTACGGGGGGTTCCGGTTAAACGAGGGTCGGATAATCGAAGTTCTACTGCACTATATATACTCGTTCGTAAAACGAATAATTTTTGACACTTTTCGGCAAGTAAATTGGGGGGTAGACTTATACACGAGTCAATTACAAAAGCCAAAAAAAAAAATATCTCCTTCGAATACTGCAAAAGTCTGATTTTCTATGCGTATAAAATAATAAAATAACATATAAAATTTACAAATAATAGTAATTTATTTTTAAAAAAATTCACTGATTTGTTTTTTCTTACTTACTAATTTTTCGCATTAGTAAGTGAAACCTTTGGTTTGATTTTGTGCGAAATTGAAGTAAAAAGTTAGGGGGTCGACATACGCGAGTTTTTGATTTTTTACAGAATTTGCATTCAAAAGTTAGTGGGTCGGCGTATATGTGAGTATATACGGTATATATACTCTATTAGTAATTCCTGATTATTATAAATTTTTACTGTGCCAATAGCCAGTGGTGAGGAAGAAGGGGGTCTTGTTCTTGAGCCGAGCCCAGCCCCCCCCTCCCCCACTTATAGTAATAATAAAGAAATTTTTGTAGTTAAATAATAACCCGAATGATATATAACCTTTTTTGGAACAAATTAAATGGCATAAAACATAGATATAATGCTTAGACAGTAACGGAGCCCTTTCGTGCCTAGTGCCCCAAAATTGGGACGTTTAGATTTTTATATGTTAAATAAATATTTTTAAAAGGAGAATTTTTTTATTATTTTTTACGTTCATTTTACACCATTTACTATAATTAAGCACAATATTGAGTTGAAAAAAAATTCAGGCACTAATGGGTTAAGCTTGTGAAATTTTCATATTGGCAAGAAATCATAAAACACACTTGTTTTCAAATAATTAATTTCTCGGAAACTAATCGTACGAATTTCATGAAAATTTGAATTTGGGCTAATGGCAGGGTGTAGAATTTATTCATGGTGTCAAACTTGGATATTGCTATGGAAAAAAAACAAAGTTTGATTTGTTTGATATGTAGATGGCCCCCTAAGCAAATTTTATATACGTAATTTAAAAATAGACTTTATTTCCAATCGTTTGGTACCTGTAACTTTCTTCTACGATAAATTGCTTCAGGGTTAACAGAGGGGGGGGGGGGTGTACTTTTTTTTTCCACGACTGTACATCACAAAGTTACATAAAAAGCTCTTTGCTGTTGCTAATCGGCAATCTAAAAGAATATAAAAAATCTATTGAAATTTTCAATAATAATAATTAAAAAATAGCAAATAAAGACTTTGTGCAACAATATTAAAAAGCAGAAAAACATCGTTTAAAAATGCACAAATAATACATGAAAAGCAGCAAACAGCTGTTTCGAATCTACTAGTGAGATTCATCTTCAGTGCAAGATAGGGAAAAATGAACAGCGTGTTAGAAAAATCAAGGTTGAGCAAAATGTTTTGCCCAGCCTTGCTTTTTCTAGCACGCTGTTCCTTTTTCCCTATCTTGCACTGAAGAAGAATCTCGCTAGTATATTTGAAACAGTTGTTTGCTGCTTTTCATGCATTATTTGTGCATTTTTAAAAGTTGGTTTTTCTGCTTCTTAATAATAATTATGATAATGGTTTTTACCTATGTTCCGTAGTTTGGCAAGCATGGATGGAATCCTGCTGTTTTGTTACAAAAGGAAAAATTTCAAGGAATCATTGGCCAAGATCCAGACAGGAAATAAATTTCAACGCTCTCTTTGTGTTTTCTTATTCAGATAAAACCACTGGAAAAAATAGATTCTCGAAATCCGGAACGCTGCACGTCGCGAAACATAGACCAATACAGTGAATTCAAAATTGGCATTTTTCAATAAAATTTATGGAAGCTAAATTTTCGAAATTTCAAAATATCTGTTTCCTAAGTGAAAAAAAAAACTGCACTTTTTACTGCACCGCACACACTATATTGATCGAAGGCATCAAAGCAACTTCATATGGCAGCTTATTTTTCAACCCGGAGAACGTAATTCCCCGCTCAACAACGCAAAACTTTCTGACACATTTTCTGACTCATTAAGACAGAACTTTTAAAGAAACGGCCCGCGTGAAACTTTTTCTACTATAAAAGAGAATAAAAGGGTGTGCATGTTGCTATGGAAATAATCGATCCATTCTTTCCGAAAGCGGGAGATGTAACTTCATAAAGGTTTATTTATCCGGGACATTGATGTCAGGATAGAAGTTTTATTTGACTTCCTCTCGTCGACGAATATGGAAGCTTTTTATTAGCTTGTAAATACATCTGCGTTTTCGTTGTTTAGAATATAACTTTTAACACATTAACCCTTCCAGGTTTGGCGTTCAAATATGTATTTACATTCGCTATCATTATATCTCTGCAATTTATTTTTATAATTATCCGTGAGTTGTAACGACAGTGTTTGAAATTATTATTATCGTGTCGGTTATGTTTCAGCATTTAGTGATGAAACAACATTAAAAAAAGTTCGCTTAAAGATACTAAGCATTTTTTTTTTTTTCAAACACGTATTTCATTCTTTAAATTTATAAACGCGGGTTACTTACCGGAAGGAATAATATATGATAAAACAAGTGTAAACGTTAAATTAGTTTTTTTTAATGCAATTTTTTATAAACATTTAATGTTTATCTTCCTTCTCATACCTACTTTCATAACTGAAATTGAACATTTCTTAAAAAATAAATAAATAAACAAATAAAAAAATAAGTGCATAAATTTTGAGTGGGTAGAGAACCGATTATGGAAAATTATCCGCTATTTTTATGCTTGGAAGTAAACGCAGCTTTTAAGTTTATTCAAAAAATCATGTGCAGAGTTAATTTTAAAGAGCAGTAACTAACATTTGTATTTCTAAATTGTTTTCGCATACTGTAATAATAATTCAACTAATACACTATATGGCCAAAGGTGACCGGTCACTTGCGATTTTAGACGTTTTGTTAAATATCTGGAAAATACATGAGGAATTAACCTGAAACTTCAGGTGTGTAAACAGCATAGTATAGGTCATATATAATTCCGCGAAGATTTTTCCCGTAACCCCATGGAGGACCGTCAACAAATTGAAAAAAACGAATGTCTTTTGGATAACCCTATAAAAACTAATGTAGAAAAAGTGTTCAAACTCGAGATTATTAATAAGTGGCTTATTGTAATATACTGTGTTCATTTTTATGAGGATAGCATGCATACTCGTAGAGAAATTAAGATTTTTATAAAAAACAGTCCAAATTTCGCCAAGTTTTTTGCTTACAGAGTTCTTAATGTAAAAAATGTTCTTTTCAGACAATATGAGAATCAACATTGTACACAATACTCTGCAATCAGAATTAAAAGATCATAAAAATTGGATGAAAAAGGAGCAGGTTTACTAAAAAATGTTTCACTGCGCATGCGCGAATGCAATCAAAACATAATGTGCATAATGTATTAGCTAAGTATATAGAGAAATTTTTGTGAAAGTCTCAAAATCATAGCTTGAAAATTCTGAAAATTATCGTCGATAGAATAAGCTCGAAATCCGTTGTTCCCAAAAGGAAGCAAAACGATGAGATTCAGATTGCAGAGTATTATGACCAATGTAGTTTCTCATATTTTCTGAAAATAACTTTTTTTTAATATTAAGAACTCTGCAAATTATAAGCCAAAATCATGGCGAAATTTTGGACTGTTTTTATAAAAACATTAATTACTCTACGAGTATACATGCTATTCTCATAAAAATAAACACAGTATATTACAATAAGCCACTTATTAATAATCTCGAGTTTGAACGCTTTTGCTACATTAGTTTTTACAGGGTTATCCAAAAGATATTCGTTATTTTTCAATTTGTTGACGGACCCCTACTGGGTTTCGGAAAAAAAATCTTCGCTGAAATATATGACCTATACTATACTGTTTACACACCTGAAGTTTCAGGTTAAATCCTCACGTGTTTTTCAAGATATTTAACAAAACGTCTAAAATCGCAAGTGACCGGTCACCTTTGGCAATATAGTGTATACAACTATGTAAAAATACATTGCACTGTTTATTTTTTATTTATATTTTCTACTTTATAGCATTAAAACTAATTTATTGTCGGAATTTCACAACCAGTTTGCATTTATGGCAAGTGTGATTTCGCGCATCGTTATATGCGTGATTATTGTAACTCATACGAAATTGTAAGCTAAAGAATATTTTGCTGTTTTTCAACTGTGATGGTGAGCCAACGGAAAAATCAATTAATGTTAAATTATTAATGTGTAATCTTGTTTTAAAACTATTAAAATATTATATTGTGCATCTTTTAAAATAATTTTTATAATTCTAGCATAGCAGAAAGTAAGTTTAAGACTGATAAGAAAATTCCATCTTATATAATTATATTTATTAGATATTAATTTAGATATTAATTTAGATATTAATTTGCAATTAAGATCTAAAACTATTAAAATGTAATATTGTGTACCTTTGTAAATAATGTTTATAATTCTGGCATTCTAGGAAGTGAAATTAAAGTTTTTTATACACTGAAAAAAATGAAGTACTCAAAAATGAGTATATCAATGTACTCATATCGAATTGAGTATGTTTGGATCAAAAATGAATCTATGCTTTCTCAGTTTTGATACATCACATGTTATCAAACCCAAACATAACGATAATTTTGTACTTTGTAGTGGATTATTTCCTTCATGACGGCTTAAAAGATGTTCTTTAATTGGAAAACAATGTAATATATCGTGGGAATAGGAGGTATAATATTACATTTTTATTCCTTTGAAGGAACTATATTCTGTGTCTCCTCTATAATGCGCAAGGTTACATTGTGTTGTTGTTGTTGATTGTCAGTGATTGGTAAATTCGGCCTGGTCTGTGTGCCAAGTAAGATGGATTTGTTCGTGAAAACATAAATAAATAAATACAAATATGGGGTTTTCAATATTTCACCGGCAACTTTGAAAGTAATTGCTCTCTGTTAACTATTCAATACATTTTTTCCCCTTGTTTAAAGTAATCAGACGTTTAATGTAATGTAACCTTCTGTAAATGTTACATTAATGAAAATTGTGCACAGTACTTTAAAATGATTTAAAAGTACTTAGAAAGAATGCTCTTGTCACAAAAGTAATTGTTTAGCGTATCATGATAATAATTTTGCCATTTTTTCTTGGTAAATAATCAATTAAATGTTTCTTGTTAATAACTTTTAACGGGAAATAAATGTCAGACATTTTCACTTTAATCTGTAGTAAAATGTCTCGAAGGTTACTGCAGAGACACCGACAGCTGCACAATACTCTGCACAATACATACTGCACATACTGCAGAGACGCCGATAAGATGACAAGAAAAATAATTTTTTTTCTATTTAACTTGCTTTAATTTTGAAAATGTTTTATTAAACGCGTGTCTTTTAACAGAGTACCTTATTTTTTTTTTCCGCACGTGTTATTAATTGGCCATCTTAGACGCCATCTTGTTTTATTTCCTAAACAGAAACGTTTTTTTTCAAACGTTTTTAAATTATTTTAAAATACTGTGCATAATTTAATATTTGCATTAATATAATGTAATGAGATTGTATAAAATAAGAAAAAAAAAATGTTTTGAATATTTAACAGAGAGCATTTACTTTCAAGTTCTTATTTGAATACATACATGGGGTCAAAAATGAGTACATAAACATTTCATATTTGAATACATATATAAGATCAAAAATGAACACATAAACATTTCATATTTGAATACATACATAAGATCAAAAATGAGTACATAACGGTTTATATTTGAACACATACATAAGATCAAAAATGAGTACATAACGGTTCATATTTGAACACATCCATGGAATCAAAAATGAGTACATGTGTTTCTCAATTTTGAGTACATATGGATCGGAGCTATTTTGAGTACATGACATACTTAAAAATTAGTATTTTTTACTCAATTTTGAGAGCCCATTTTTTTCAGTGTAAACTCCCATCTTTGTACAAAAATCAAGTTAATTAAATAAGTTTTAAAAGAAACCATGGTGTAAAGTTCTTATGTCTATTTCATACTGTTGTAATACAACATTTTTGAAACATATTCAACAATTAACGTATCATACAGTCATATTAATAATACGCAAAATATTCCTTATATTTCTGTAAATGAAAAAATTAGCTGAATTTCAGAAAATTATAATTTTTACAAATGAATAGCTAGTTTTAAATTTTTAGTCTAAAAGTTTTCTCTAAACTTAAAGAAAAGAAATTAGGATAAAAACGGTTAAGATATAATTTTGATTATCAGTTGAAATGAAAAGTATTTACTTTTTAAACACTGTAATATTCCACCCTCTACGAGCTACACTCACTAAAACTCGTCTAGACCTCGAAAACTTTTAGAACACGCTAATTAACAAAACGATTACCTATTACTATAGTTGCCGATTGATTCCCAAACTTTTTAAGGAGCCAGTGGTCCTAAACTCAAAATATCCAGTCGTCACATGTGAAAAAATTGCATAAAAGCAATAACTTTTGCATGGACAAAACTCAGGAATTCAAAGTAAAAAATAATTTGTTTAATGTATACACATGTACAACAAAACATAGACTAAATATATAAAATGTGTACATTTACTTTAATCACAAAACTCTTTCAATTTGGGTTTAAATTAAGTTTAATATAAATTTAAAACTATGTACAGTTCTACATAAAATTACTATATATAAAGTTACTAAATTATGTAAAGTTGGGCAAGATACAGGTTAAAAAAAGTATGTATAAGCTAAACAATGATGGTAGTGGAGGATATTAGGAAAAAATATTTCTTATTTTCATTTTGTCCTACAAGAGTACATATAAAAAAATCGAGAATGTGTGAGTATCATTATTTTGCTCTATAAAAATCAAACTACTATTCAGACGCTTGCTCTTGAAGAACCGAAGATTGAAGAAGGTTCCGAAATTCGGGAAACAAAAATATCGTGAATTTCGATAAATGGTCGCCGAAAAAATCAATTTCGCCAATCGATCGCAGAAAAATAATCGCCAATTTCACGAAAGGATCGAAGAAAAAAAAACTCGAATTTCATCTAAAGACAGCAAAAAACTAGAATTTTGGCAGAGAATCGCGGAAAAAATGCAAATTTCATGAAATAATCCCCTCCCGCAAATAAAAAAAAAACGCAAATTTCGTCAAATATTCACAAAAAAAAAGACAATCCACCGATTTTATCAAAGGATCGCGGAAAAAACGCTAATTTTGCGAAAGGATCGCAAAAAAAAGCGCATTTTGTCAAAATATTGCGGAAAACCCGCGAATTTTCTCAAAGAATTGTAAAAAACCTCCCTCAAATTTCGTCAAATGATCACGAAAAAAATGGTCGCTAATTCCGTTTTTTCTCCTATCGGTTGACGAAATTCAATTATTTCAATTGTTGATATTTGTGGGTTTTTTTTTTTTTTTTTTTTTTTTTTTTTTTTTGAACAGAAGGATGGAATTTGCTTTTTTTTTTTTTGACCGATTGACGAAAATCGGGTTTTTTCTATCAACCAATTACAAAAATCATGGTATATTTAACGACAGGTTGACGAAATTTGCCGTTTTACTTCTTGCACGATTGATGAAATGTATGGTTTTATTTGGATAGCGATCCACGAAATTTGCCGGATTTTTCCATGACGGTTTTTACAAAGTTCATGACCGATCGATGAAATTCCCGATTTCTTCTGGTGACCGATTGACTAATTTATTTTGCGGAAATCTGCTAAATAAATAATTCGAGGAATTCTACTGATTCGTAGAAGAATGGCATGCCGATATCTAGTGTCTACCTGTAAGAACATATCTCAATAATTCTAGATCTACAGATTTAATGAGTGGGGCCCAAACGTAGTCTTTTCTCGGCTCAAATTTTTCCGCGTTGAAAGCTAACTGTGGTATACAACTGGAGTTGAATTAATCCCCGGTGCACATCAAATGTCCTTTTTTTCGATCCCGCGGACAGCCCCACCAGTGGCCGAGAGGTTCTGCTCTCGAAGCTGGTAGACGGGAGGTGCTGGATTCGATCCCAATCGCGCCCGTCGGCCTAATCGTTCGGAGTTTTCGTGGTTTTCTTCGAGCCGTGGATCTTCCATGCGTTAATACGGATTAGGTTCCCTTAGAAAGACCCCCACGGAGGGCACTCCCCCCGGGCCTATATCCCTCGTGTAGATAATTGGCCGTCAAAAATCAACCCAACCCAACCCGATCCCGCGGATATCGCCGATCTTTTAGAAGAAAACAATAAATTTACGGTTCCGCGGAAATGTGGCGTCCATGTTTAATCACATTTTTTTTAATTATGGACAATAAGAAATAAAGAAAAGCGGTAAATATCGCGGGGTTATGGAGGAGACATAATCCTGCGATTGGTGAGAAAAAAAAATAATAATCCTAAAATCATTCGGGTCAAAAAGATGCATCCGTATAAGAAGCATGGCGACTTATACGCAGAAAGTTAATCGCCAAAGCAAAAAATTTAGTCGTCACGTGGCGACTGGCGACAGTAAATCTGCATCTATACGTATTAAGTAATATTAAATATTATTATTGTAACCTGTGAAGATCAATTCTTCACTGGTAATCAGGTCTCCATTTACTTCTCTCTGACTGTGGTTTTTTTTCAGTCGCAAGACTCCATCAACCGCTGTCGCAACAGCTGACGGCATGTTCATGATTGATTTAATAAAGTCAATTACGCCATTTAAATCAGCTTGTACAAAATGATTAAGTAAAAAATATCGTTGTCTACCATATTTATAACGTCTTAAAGAAAAAATTTCTTTTAGTCGCTATACGAAAATTGCTAATATACAATTTGTTTGAAAAATATGTCTAAATTCACTAATTTTTGATGGTTTTAAATTAATTTTCAAGCATTATTAATATATCTATATATATATTTATAGCATTCTACCCTATTATAGAAGATTAACCCGTTTGAACCAAAAATAATATAATTATTTCAGCATTTGTTTATTGATAACGAAATTAAAACATGAAGCTACAATAATGCTATAAATGAAGCTATAACTTAAAAAAAAAAAAAAAAAAGATAATATAATAAAGCCCAAATTTAACAGACATGTAATTGAACTAAGTGCTTAAACCATTGAAATTATTCTATTCAAAGAAGCTATCATAAAAGAGATTGTAACTGCACGTACGTCGCTATGGAAATAATTGATCGGTTCCTTCCGAAAACGGGGAAAAGTAACTTCAACTTCATGCATTTCTACATTGCTTGAATACATCAAAACAAGTTCATACAATATGCTGTTTTTTACATCCACGAGAACTTAAGGCCCCAGCTCAACAACGCAAAATTCTTTGACACATTTCCCGAATTATTAAAAAAGCGCTTTTGAAGAAACGTCCCGCGTGATACTTTTTCTGCTATAAAAAGTGATTGAAACTGCCGGCATGTCGTCATGGAAATAATCGATCGGCTTCTTCCGAAAGCGGAGAAAAGTAACTTCAGGAATATTTGTTTATCCAAGACCTTCATAGAAGGAGAGGAAGTTTTACCTTACTTCCTCACCTCAACTGGAAAGTATGTTTTTTATTATTTTGTAAATAAATCTGAGTTTTTCTTGTTCAGTTTAACTTTTAACATTTTCACCCGTTCAGGTGGTGTGTTCAGACATGTATTTAGATTTACTATTATTTTGTGTCTATTGCATTCGAAACACAAGTGAGCTTAAAATCTAAATTTATGAATTTGAATCAATTATATATATTAAGTAGCTATTAAATCATATTTTGTTTCAGGGATGGTTTCTTTCAATTTGGTTTTGTTGTCAATCGCAGTTTCAGTTAAAGTTATGGTTTTGTAGGGTGGTTAACATATATAGGAATTAAAATATAAATTGTTAAACTGCTGGCACAGAATTTTATTAAATTATTGTTACATAACCTGAAATGTAAGTTTATTTTCGAGAATTGTTAGATATGTTTATTTTAATTACCTAGATAGTTAAAACACCAATTGCTAACTGTAATTAGACCATTAATTGATTTTTATAATAATTAAAATAATAATTGATTTATCTTTATATTGTTTTAGAATACATAGTATCGATTTTCAAAATAACCTCATTAACACTTTTCAATTACGTGTGTATAAAATGGATGGGGTATTTTTTTAAGTGAAGCTCGATTATTAGAAACGTAGATCAGATCAAGGATAAAGATTCCTTCATCGAAAGTATGATAAAGTGTTTGGGCAAAAATTTTAACTAAGACATCATAACCGTAGCCAACACTCTCGTTTACATCTTATGTGTGAAATGGAAAATATCTATCTGATGTAAAGTCTTAAATGTCGAAGCAAGCTGATGCTCTTAAAGTTTTTAAAACTTTGATGATTTCTCCTGACGAGCACAACGAATGTGACTAAGAAGTATTTAATAATCACTTACGTTTTGAAATTCAAGAAAGTTTAACAACTGATATTCAAGAAATAGGTGTCATTAAATGATATTTGACGATGAAGATATCGCTTGAGCATATGAGTAATAATCAGGAAATGCAGGAGATTTCATAATTTTTTTTCGATGTCGATGTTTCAGTGAACAGATTCTTTGTATCATCATTGAAGAAAAAGATTTTCAAAGATAGCTAAATTCTTTGAAGAAATCAGTTTTACAAAAGGAAAAGCCCTAAAAAGCTAACACATTCATCTCGTCTGGTCTGAGCAGATTCGAACATGCAAACATATTTTTGGTCAACAGGCTAAGTATGAGTATATTTGCATGTAAAATTCTTTGTGTGTGCTTGCTTGT
This sequence comes from Maratus speciosus, assembly GCA_963932465.1. Taxonomy (NCBI): domain Eukaryota; kingdom Metazoa; phylum Arthropoda; class Arachnida; order Araneae; family Salticidae; genus Maratus; species Maratus speciosus. The sequence continues at coordinate 191,659,375 of OZ010800.1, forward strand.
GGATAAATAAATGTATGCATGTTTAATATTTGTACGTTAATGATCTTTTTTAAAAACCTTAAATTAAGTAAAGAAAAATTTAAAAATAAATAAGTTAAGAAAAATTAAAAAAAAAAGTTCAGAAAAGATAAAATTGAGTTAAGAAAAAAAATTAAGAAAAGTATTTTAAGTTAAGAAAAAAATAAGTTAAGAAAAAATATATAATGTTGATTGTTTTAACTAACGATTTAATTGATCCAACCATCAGTTGTTTATCCTGGCGACCATATGTTTACTCATCACCTAACTAACCAACTGCTTACCCTTGCAACCGATTATTTATCATACCAACCATTTATTTTATTTCTGCACAATCGCGGAAGCTTAACTGAAGACATAATCGAAAACCAGGGACCTATCATAGAGACTTTGTCAGAACTTGAAGTATATAATTACTTCTAAAAAGGTAAATTTAGACTGAGAAACTCGTTTAAGATAGAGTTCGAATGAAAATTTGAAAACTCTGTTCATTCCCTACGATAATTCACTTATACATTTTCGAATAAGTGTAGAAATCACAAAATGTATATTATTCAAATTAATTAAATTCTCACTATTTCACATTAGTTTGCAATATATGTAACTTGAAATATTTCTAGGCTGACTAGGGTTGATAGTACTTCAACTTAAAAATTTCTTTTGCATATTTTCTATGATAAACCTTGTCTGACTAACTTTTTACAATTTTCAGTTGAACTTAGTTTCATGAAACATACCTGCAGAACTTTAATTTCTATGCAATAAGTTTATTATTTCAAATTATTGTTTAATAATTCCATTATTATTTGAAAATAATCATATCTCTAACAGATTAATTTTAAAACTTTAAAATTCAAACATATTTAAAATCGTAAAATATTCAACACTTACCTAGTACACCAGCTAGCAGAAAACACGTGCGTCTAACAAAACGATTTGAAGTGAAATGACAGAATGTTATCGGAAAAACAGGATGTCACGTGACAACTTCCTGCTTTTGGATTGTTTGATATCTGAACCACGTGATTCCTTATCAGTGATGTCACCACCTAGATAAGCAACTTTCACCAAGTTTACATCATTGTTTTCTAGTGAGTGGTCATGCATGCTTGTCTCTGCTATCCGTGCCTTGTCTGAACGAGTCTATATTTGACTGACCTTGTCTAAACATGTCTGAATTTGTTTAAGCTTGTTGTTGTTTCTTTGTTACCTACCCTAAAATGCAAGTTATTCACGAAAATTGTTAAAGATGTATATTTTTAATTACAATGCTAGATTAGATAATTAAAACAACCAATTGGTAATTGTAATTAGATCATGCCCGTGAATTAATAGCTATATTGATTAAAGTAATCACTGATTTATCTATCCATTATTTTACAATGAACATAATATCGGTTTGAGAAAAACTTAATTTTCTAATGAAAGCTAAAAAGAATATTTCAGATGTGTGTGTGTGTACATGTGTGTTAAAAGATACCTGTTTGAAAAAAGTTGAAAGAAAGAACGGTGAGTATCCGAGGACAAAAAATCTCTTTCATAAACATTCTGCTTAAATCTGCAATAAATCAAGTTAATTTTCAAAAAAGTTCTAACACTTTACCTAATGTACTAAACACTATAAAGTATGTACGCTGAAACTAAATACAAACTTTATTTATTTATTTTATATCTCAATGTATTCTTTGTTATTATTTTAATGTTATTATTAATTGTTACTCTTATTATTATTATTTCACTACCATATTTGAATTTACGTATTTATTTTTTAAAGCAAATTTTACCTTTCTGTTGCTTATGTGTTGTTAAATTCATAGTATTATTTTTTCATGCAACTTTTTAAAAGTCATTTCACTTTATTATTTAATATATTTTTCAACTCTCTGCCTTTTTTTCAATGGCATCACTATATTTTTCTTTATTCGATGACAGCATCCTTTTATTTTATTTCGTTTTATACATTTCACTTTATACATTTCACTTTATTCAGTGGCAATATTTTTTAAATTATTTTCCGACATTTACTTTTCACTTTATCAGTGGCAACACCCTCTAATTTTATTTCGTTATATGTATTTCACTTTACTCGATGGCAACATCGTATGCGAAATCTCTGCTCTGGGAAAATAGGTCTTTCCATCGAAAATTATCTAATACCCATAAAATTCCATAAATGTTAAAATTTTAAGACGTTGTTATGAATTTTTCATCAGTTGATATTATTTTTTATCAGTTGCTCTTATTTTAAAACGGTCGCTTTTCATTTTAGAGCACTTGCTTTCCATTTTTTATCAGTTGCTTTTCATTTTTAAGCAGTCGCTTTTTCTTTTCGAAAGGTTGCTTTTATTTTTAATCAGGTGCTTTTATTGTTGAGCAGTTGCTTTTCATTTTTAAACGGTTGTTATCAACGACTTTGTGGCGTAATTGGCAACGCATTCAGCTGTTAACTGAAAGGATGATGGTTCGATTCCATCCAAAGGCAACTTTTAATTTTTCCCCTTCTAAAAAGGACGTGATTCAAAAATATACATGTCTCATCTGTTAAAACATGTTAAAAACCGTTTTTGAAAACAAAATCCTCTCTTTCAAATTTTCCTCTAATAAGAACGAAATATATATGTCTAAACCTGTATCTTCCTTACTTTCTTTGAACTCGCTTCCTCATCCCTTCTGATCTTAAAACAAACAACTCACAAAAACAAACCTGCTATCCATTCACACTTCCGCCTCTAACCTTTTCACATTTCCGCCGTGCTACCGAAAAAAAATCTAAATACACGCTTTGTTATCATTTTCCATTTCCGTCCTACTTCTTCCTGTCTTAAAACAACCCCCCCCCCCCCAAAAAAAAAAAAAATCTATTATCAGTCCTTCCTGTTCAAACATCCTCAAACCATCCTTATTAACCTGATTCAATCGTTATCAGTACTGACCTTTCACTTCCGGTGACCTTCATACAGCATGTAGAGCTCATACGCCGCTTTTGTCAAACACCCAATTATTATCTACTATGTCTCAAAATTTATAAACCCGCTAATTTGCTCTGTTTTATAACGATTACCGGATCACATAAGATTGAATGATATTATCGTACTCAGTGAAGATCTTTTGTAATCAAGTTGCCATTTATTTCTCTTTGTGGAGATTTCCAATCCCAAGGCTGTATCCACCGTTGTTCTGTAACACAGGAAGCCCTGGGTAGATCCTCTAGTTTTGTTACAAAGACAAAATTTCAAGGAATCGTTGGTCAAGAACTAGTCAGGAATATAAGTTTTAACGGTGTTATTTGTGTTATTTTATTCAGATAAAACCACTCAGAGAAATAAACAATGTACTGCGGAACGCTGCACGTCGCGAAACATAAAAACATATAGCGAATCTAAAAGGGGCATTTTAAAATAAAATTTATGGAAGCTTAATTTTTCGAATTTCAAAATATATGTTCCCTAAGGAGGAAAAAAACTTACATTGCTCGCAGACATTAAATCAACTTCATAAGGTACGCTTTTTATTTTTTTTTGCAACCATGAGAAATTAAATCTTCTGCTCAACAACGGGAAACTTCAAAGCATATTTTCTGATTTATTAAATAACAGGAAAAACAGTTATGCGAACAGTATAATGAAACAGTTTCAACACATTCAGAATATTATAGCAAAACTTAATAGTTTACTAAGGTGAAAGATGACATCTAAATGAGAAATTTGAAAAACGCAAAACGCATTTGAAAACTCGATTTCTGCTATTACCATGAATAGTCGTTAAAATATCGTTTGCATCCTGGTGAACTTAAATCTCCTACTCAACAAAGCTAAACTTTCTGACCCATTTTATCCTTCATTAAGGAAGAACTTTTGAAGAAAGGGCCGACTCGCCTGATACTTTTTCTACCAAAATAGTGAATGAAACTGTGTGTACGTTGCTATGAAAATAATCGATTCAATCTTTCAGATTTCGGGGAGAAGTAACTTGGAGAATAGCTGCTTTTCCGTGACCTTGATAGTGTAGGACGGCCTTGATAGTTTGTAAATACGAGGGTTATTTTTTATGCAAGATCCGTTTGTGAATGAGTCAGAACGATGCACCATCGACGCAAAGCGCATGCGCGCGCCTGCTGCAAATTTCTTTTGCGCGCATTTAGACGGCTTTTGGAGCCGATTTTTCTCTGTGTGTGTGCAGAGCTGTAGAAGTTTATAATATTCAAGAAAATTGATTCGGCCACCGACTGTGAGATACGATCTGTAATTCCATTCTTGAGTATATGAAACTATCAGCAACGGAAATTCAGAGTCAGATTTGTGAAGTCTACGGTGATAAAGCTATGAGTGTTAGTAAATTTCGAAAGTGCACGAGAAAATGTTTAAGGACGGGCGTTTTAATGTGCATGATGAGCCAAACACAGACCGACCTTCTCTGTTTTCTAAAGATCAGTTTCTTGATGTGGCCAACAGAATTTGAGGTGACCGGCGATTCACGATTTTACTGTTGTCAGTTCACTTTCCACAGATTTCAAGGTCAGCTTTGTACGCCATTGTTTTGGAGAAACTGGAGTATCGAAAACTTTGCTGTCGGTGAGTTTCAAGACTGCTTTCTGGCGATCACAAAATAAAAAGAATGGGCTGTACTTTAACGTTTTTGACTCGTTACCATCCGGAACGATATGAAGTTTTGGATCACATTGTTACAAGAGATGACCCTTGAGTGTCTCACGTAATTCCTGAGTCCAAGCGATAGCCAATGGAATGGCGACTCGCATGGTAGCCAACTAGAGTGAAAGCCAAGCAGACAATTTCAGCACGAAAGATGTCTTTTGGGATAGAGAAGGGATTTTCTTAGTGCATTTTATGGTGAGAGACACAATAATCAATTCTAATGCATATTGTGTGACCTTTAGAAAACTCTGGCGTGCCGTACAAAACAAGCGACGTGCCCTACTGTCTTTCCGTGTGATCTTGGTCCATGACAAAGCAAGTCCAAATCTTTCCGCACAAACACAAGGGCTAATCAGGTCTTTTGGATGGGAGCAACTGGATCATCCATCTTACAGATCAGACCTTCCACAGAGTGATTTTCACCTACTTCGGTATTTAAATGAGTTCCTTGGTGGTCAACAGTTCAAAGACGACGAAGTAGTGACACCTTGCAGTAATGGATTGAACTTCTTCACATGCGGCAGATTTCTTAGACATCGGAATTAAAAAACTCGTTGAACGGTATGACAAATAATTGAACAAAAATGGAAATTATGTAGAAAAGTAGATGAAAGTTCAATTGAGTTCAATTGTTAGATAGTCTACTATGTGTTAGTCGATCTGCTATAATGACAACCAGGGTAGTAATTTAAGGGGTACTAAGGTAAGAGAGAAAGAGGAGAGGAGAGTTAAATGAAGTTAAAGCAAGTCAAGACCTACACTCTCAGAAATGAATACTCAGATTTCACGAAATTTTCTTTGTTTTTGACGAAATAGTTTCCTGGAAAATGCTCCGAGCGAACATTTCGTCAAATTGACGAAATTAGTTTCTTCACTTGTTTGACGATATAAATTTCGTCAATAGTTTCGTCAAAAGAGGGCTGGTGGCGCCATCTCCCAATCAGTTTGGAAGCTCCAGTATTCGACACGGGGAAAGAAAAAAAATCACCCCTCTCTTTCCCCGGCGTGATTCGAACTCACGACCTTACGTATGGGAGGTCTCTGTTCTTCCAACCTGGCTGCTGGGGACTTGAAAGTGTCTGCTTTTAGACTGGTATAATGAATTCTACTTCGTGTTTTATTTTTATAACGTAGATTGCAATTTTATCGGGCTGCTATATTTTCTGAAAGTTTTAAGGAAAGCTAATTTATTTTTATGGTTTTCTCGTATCAATGAATATTTATAATATGGCTTGATTAAATAATTTACAACTGAAATTTTCTTTGATCAATGGATGATTAGAATATGGTCTGGTTAATTTGTTGCTCACAAATAATGAATTGTGAAGTGCATATTGCGTGAGATTTTATCCCTTTGAGTAGGAGGATAAGATTTTAACACTTTACCGTTTATAAAGAGGAGAGGGATCAATTATGTTTATTTTTAATTTGATTGAAAACATAATATACTTCTTAAAAAAAAAAAAAAAAGATATCCTAGAAGTTTGAAATTTTATTGGCCTAATTTTCTTATTGAATGGTTTTTGAAAAACACAGGAAATTTATTCTTTTCGAATTAAAACATAACGAACGACAACATATAAATAAAATAATAATAATATTAATAAGCATTCCTAAAAATTCTAACAGCTAAAAAAATAACTAATGAAGAAACAATAACTACCTATATTTCAGTATTTTCTGAAAAGCACTAAGTGCTGTTTTAAAATAAATTATTACAGGATTAACATAAACACGCAAATATCTGTTTGCTAAAATCGTAGGATTTGAGGAGGATTTGAGGAAATGTTTCCTTAAAATGCATTGAGTCTGACCGTGATTGAGGCAAAACTTTCGTCAAATATTTGAGGGTTTACGTTTCGTTAAAAGTCACATGATGTTAATAGGAAATGATCGTCAAAAACGACGAAATACAGCTCGAGGATTTCTGAATCGTCAAAAGGGAGAGTTTTATTTCTGAGAGTGTATTGATATCTGAGTTAAATTGGAGGAGTAAAATAATGACACACATTTTAAATCTTCAATCTTTTGAACGGGCCTATAAAAATGTAAAGCTCGAGACGGTCGAGCAGAAGAACATTTTTATCATTGATATGATTGTGAAGTCGAAAGTAAAGAATGCCGTGATATAACTTTCTGTGCTAACATGCTAACATTTTATGCGATAGGACCGTGCTTTTAGGTAGCTTTCTTTACAAAAAGCTACCTATTGCAGCCGTTCGGAGGAAAGCGATTTCAAAAAATTTTGGTATATTTTCATCGATCATGACCCCCAGACCCCGAAACCACCCTCCGTTCAAAATTGATATATATATATATATATATATATATATATTTGACCTATGTCACACTGTAACTCTCGTATTTATGAACCGATTTGGATGTAATTCGGTGTGTACATAGTACATACCAATGTCTCGACCGAGTTCGTTGGCTAGCTTCATCCGCCATTTTGTTTCAAAATGGCGGCCATTTAAAATTTTTTAAAAAATTTAAAATTTGAAATGTGGTACCAAAAATTAAAAAATGGAAAAATATTTTTTTCTTATGTATTTGACCTTTATACAAAGACTCCGTAGCAGTTTTTGTTTCGTCTATATCTTAAAAAATGGCTGAGTTATAGCATTTTGAATTTCTAGCGAAGTTGACATTTTGAAACGTCCTGAATTTTGTCACGCGATAAAAGGCGTATTTATGAACCGATTTGGATGTAACTTCGTTTATACATAGTACAGACCAATGTCTCGACCGAGTTCGTTGGCCAGCTTCATACGCCATTTTGTTTAAAAATGGCGGCCATTTAAAATTTTAAGAAAAATTTAAATTTGAAATATGGTACCAAAAAATTGAAAATTGAAAAAATATTTTTTTCTTATGTGTTTGACCTCGATAAAAAGATTCGGGAGCAGTTTTTGTTTCGTCTATACCTTAAAAAATGGCTGAGTTATAGCATTTTGAATTTCTATTGTGGCTGACATTTTAAAACGACCTGATTTTTGTCACGCGATAACAGGCGTATTTATGAACCGATTTGAATGTAACTTGGTCTGTACATAGTACATACCAATGTCTCGACCGAGTTCGTTGGCCAGCTTCATCCGCCATCTTGTTTCAAAATGGCGGCCATTTAAAAAAATTTAAAAAAATTAAATTTAAAATGAGATACCAAAAAATTGGAAAATGAAAAAGAGTTTTTTCGTATGTGTTTGACCTTAATACAAAGATTCCGGAACAGGTTTTGTTTCGTCTATATCTAAAAAAATGGCTGAGTTATAACATTTTGAATTTCTATTGTGGCTGACATTTTAAAACGACCTGATTTTTGTCACGCGATAACAGGCGTATTTATGAACCGATTTGAATGTAACTTGGTCTGTACATAGTACATACCAATGTCTCGACCGAGTTCGTTGGCCAGCTTCATTCGCCATCTTGTTTCAAAAGGGTTGCCATTTTAAAAAAAAATGTAATTTAAAATTTAAAATGAGGTATTAAAAATTGGAAAATGAAAAAGATTTTTTTTATGTGTTTGGCCTTGATACAAAGATTCTGGAGCAGTTTTTGTTTCTGAAAATTTGTTCTTTTGTTTACATCTTAAAAAGTGGTTGAATTATAGCATTTTGAATTTCTATCATGGCTAACACTTTGAAACGATCTTGTATTTGTCTCGCGATACCACACGTATTCGCCTATTTCGATGGAAGAAGGCATGTGGATAGTATACATCAATATCTGGACCAAGTTCGCTGGCCAGCTTCATCAGCCATCTTGTTTCAAAATGGCGGCCATTAAATTAAAAAATATATATATTTAAAGTGAGGTGCAAAAAAATTAGAAATTGAAAAAGGTTTCTTTCTTAAGTATTTGACCTTGATATAAGGATTCAGGAGCATTTTTTGTTTGTCTTTATCTTAAAAAATGGCTCAGATATAGTAGTTTCAATTTCTAACGTGGGTGACATTTTGAAAAATCTGATTTTTTGCCTTCGACAGCACTCGTATATATCAACCGATTCCGATGTGAGTGAGCATGTGCACAGCAATTACTAAGGTCTCGACCAAGTTCACTGGTTAGCCTCATCCACCATGTTGTTTTAAAATGGCAGGCACTTTAAGAAATCGCCGAATTTGGCATCCAAATATAAGTTACTTTAAATAAAAGCAGCTTGGATAAAGCTGACTAATTTCGCGCAATTCTCATTCATAATTATTTAGTATTGATAAAAATTAGTATTGAATCTCCTACGTTCGATTTCCACTTAATTGGGCTTCGTGTGTTTGAATAATATAAGTTGGCTTTTTTAAAATAAGGAATATGAAAGCTACCTCTTCCTCCCGGCACTGGCCGGAAGGACTTTTTTAATTGAATTATTGCTATGACTTGTGCAATTAAATATGAAATTACAGGAAATTTTTGAAGGGAGTTAAAAATATATATACAGATGAATGACACAGGCACTGCTCAGAAATCCGGACTCATATCAAATTACACAAAAGAATATAGCTGACATCGTGAGTTATAAAAACAAGTGAAATCATTTCAACTGCGCAGAGATAAACAAACTCCCAAAATATGGCTCCGGCTCGGATATAAAGGTTTAAAAATTTATTAAATAAATTTATCAAATTCAAAATACTCTATGTTACTGTATAAAACATATTAATACCCAAGAGGACATTCATATTAATAATCTATGCGAAAATCAGAGAAATTCCATTGTACTGTACTGGCCAAAGAAATAGGAATTTCTGAAATTTCAGAATTTTTTAAAGAAATATACCGAACTAGGTTTTAGTAATATTGCACAGAAATGTTTGTGAACATTGTAAGCACACATATGCACATTCAATATTCAGATGGACACCCTTTGGCTATAATAAAGGACATTCACATGAACTGGCACTCCGAAAATGTACTTCTTCGAAATTTCTTCAAATCGAGGATTGTGGTACCAGACTTGTATAATTTGTTCAATTAAAGCAACTTTTGCTGAAAAAACAATTTCCGATACGCTGTTCTTCATATCATTCCAAAAAGACCCAATAGAGTTCATAGACAAACTGTTTGCCAGCCTGTCAACAACCTCCAAATCCTGAGAAGACAAAAAGTTTTTAATTGTCTTAGCAAGGTGGAAAGGTGCACTGTCGTGCATGAATATATCTCATTGTTGTGGTACCATTCTATTATCTGAGGCAACAGGCAACTTTGTAGCATTTCTTTATACTGATGTTGGTTCATATTTCCTTGAGCAACATGAAGTCTATCGTATCCATAGGTCGATATGACGCTCCATATCATAACCTTTGCTTGTGCTTGACAGTGTGCTCGAGGCATTCGGGCAGGAACTTTTCATCCGGTTTTCTTCTCATGAAGAGGGACCTGTCACTCAGCTTCTCCACTGTCGACTCCCCAGAAAACATACCTGCATTCAAAACCTACATACTCTAACTATTGATTTCTATTTACCAAAATGAAGTATATAAATTTATTTTGTGACATATGTCACAATTTAATATATACATATTTTGCACAATAATAAAAATAAATTCCTTTGTCCAATCTTTTGTTATCCAGTGTTTATACGCGTGTGCCCAAGCTAGTCTCTTTTTTACACATAGCTAAGGTTAGCTCCGGTTTTTTTGACATGCCGACAAGCCCTGTACCCGTACTGAAGGAGCCTTCTTCATACTGTTCTTCAGCTGATGTTGATTGATCTTTTCATCTTGATAACTGTTGCTTTGAAACTAGGGTGTCCGAGAAAGATCCGTACAACTTCAAAAATTTATTGAAAAAGAAACAGTAGGGTAACAGCGAAACTAATTAGGACATTAGATAGAATAACTCAAAAAGTTTTCTTCTGCAGTATGTTTCTGACCATAGATGGCGCTACATGTCATGCAAAGGAATATTAAAGCATTTTAGTTATTTCAATGGCGGATCGCGTGAAGAAAGCTCAATGTGTTGCGTGGTTTATCGAAACAAAATCCGATACGCAAACACAACGGAATTATCGAACGACGTATGGGGAATCGCCACCATCTCGGTCAAGCATTCGTGAGTGGTATCACAAATTTATGACAACGGGTAGTGTGGAACATAAAAAAGGATATGGTCGCCCTAGAACTAGCGAAGAAAGTGTGGAACGAATACGTGAAACATTTCGTAGGAGCCCTACAAAATCAGTTCGACAAGCATCCCGGGAGCTACAAATGCCAAGATCCACTGAACACGATGTGCTTCATAAACGATTGCGACTTACAGCCTACAAAGTTCAGATTTTGCATGCGTTACAACCGGATGATTATGCGAAGCGTTATGGATTTGCAGTTGACATGCTGCATCGTTTGGATGCCGATGAACATTTTCTGAAACGAATACTGTTTTCCGATGAATCAACGTTTCATGTGTCCTGAATGGTCAATAAACATAACGTTCGATTTTGGGGTTCCGAACAACCACATGCCGTACGTGAACTCCAACGGAGCAGTGAAAAGGTGAACGTGTGGTGCGGATTGCTTCACGATCGCATCCTTGGACCTTTTTTTTTCTCAGAAACGACTGTGACCTGAAGTACCTACTTAGATATGCTTGAGATTTATGCATTCCCACAACTGCAAGACCTTCAACCGAATGTCCTTTTCCAACAAGACGGTGCGCCTCCTCATTGGAGATTGACAGTTCGTGAGTCGCTGAATAATTTTTTTCCACAGCGTTGGATTGGCAGGGATGGTCCCATTGCATGGCCACCCCGGTCTCCTGACCTAACACCACTGGATTTTTCCTTTTGGGGTTATGTTAAAGATACTGTATACCGAACGCAAGTTAACAGTCTCGAAGAATTAAAGCAAAACATCCAAACAGCTGTAGCTACTGTTGATGTTAGCATGCTGAAACGGTCGTGGATGGAATTGGAATATCGTCTTGATATTGTTCGTGCTACGAAAGGGACTCATGTAGAAATTTCCTAAGGTAATAACTTAAGTTATAGGAAAAAACAGAACTTTTTGAGTTATTCTATCTAATGTACTAATTAGTTGCGCTGTAACCCTATTGTTTCTTTTTCAATAAATTTTTGAAGTTGTACGGATCTTTCTCGGACACCCTTTATTTTTCGGTTCCTACGACTCATTCGAATGGGATTTCTGTAGGCACGGATCTGTAGGCGTGATCTAAATATTAAGAATGTGTAATTTTTTTATAGTGAGTTGTAACTGTTTTATTAAATGTGAACATCAACATGGAGTTTAAATTTTTAAATTCTACGGAATATGTATATACTTTTCTTTTAAACATATTCCTTAATTATTCTTATTAATGGAACTACACGATAAGGCATATTTAATTTTAATTTTTTATTCCCATATACATTGCATTTTATAAATATAAGCTAAATACATTTTATATATTTTATAAGAAAAGATTGATCTAGGAAATACAAAAAAAAAGAAGGAAATTTAAAAAGAAAAGAAATGACCTCTCTGTTTCCAATCTTTATACTTAACAAATGAGCCTCCAAATCTCAGAGAAGCGCTTTATCAGAATAAACCGGTGAACAAAATTTTAAGCAAATCGGACAGAAAACCCATTTATCTAAATTAAGGGGGGAGGGGGGTTAGCCCCCCCAATTCCACCTTTATACTTAATCAAAGAAACCTCAAAACTAGTAAAATTACCTTATCAGAATAAACCTATTTGCAAAATTTGAGGCTAATCGGATAATTCTACCGAAAAAATCCATTTACCTAAATCAAGGGGGGGTGGATTATCCCCCGAGCCCCCCTTTATACTTAATCAATGAAATCTTATAATTAATCAAAGTAGAACCTTATCAGAATGAACCTATTTACGAAATTTGATGCAAATCGGAAAATTCTGCCTGAAAAATCAACTTATCTCAATTAAGGAGGATTAGCCCCCGTTCCCCCTTTATAATTATCTAATGAACCCCCAAAAGTAACTGGAGAAGTATCTTATCAGAATGAACCTATTTAAAAAATTTCATGCAAATCGGAAAATTCTGCCTGATAAACCAACGTATCTAAATTAAGGGGGTTTAGCCCCCCGTTCCCTCTTTATACTTAACCAATGAACCCCCAAAAGTAATCGAAGAAGCACATTATCAGAATGAACGTATTTACAAAATATGATGCAAATCGGAAAATTCTGCCTAAAAAACCAACTTATCTAAATTAAGGGGGGTTAGCCCCCGTTCCCCCCTTTATACTTAACCAATGAACCCCTAAAAGTAATCAGAGAATCGCCTGATCAGAATGAACCTGTTTACAAAATTTGATGCAAATCGGAAAATTCTGCTTGAAAAAACAACTTATCTAAATTAAGCGGGGTTAGCCCCCGTTCCCCCCTTTTTACTTAACCAATGAACCCGCAAAAGTAATCGGAGAAGCACCTTATCAGAATGAACCAACTTACAAAATTTGATGCAAATGGGAAAATTCTGCCTAAGAAACCAACTTATCTAAATTAAGAGTGGGATAACCCCCGTTCCTCCTCTATACTTAACCAATGAACGCCCAAAACTAATCGGAGAAGCACCTTATCAGAATGAAACTATTTACAAAATTTGATGCAAATCGGAAAATTCTGCCCGAAAAACCCATTTATCTAAATTAAGCGGACGATTGTCCCCCGTTTCCCCCCTTTATACTTAACCAATTAACCCCCAAAACTAATCAGGGAAAACACCTTATCAGAATAAACCTAGAAACAAAAATTAAGCAAATTGGATATTTTTATCAAGAATTATCGCGTCACGTCAGAACCTGCGGGCACATTAGCTCTCAGGCTCAGAGTATACCCCCTTTCAAAGTTCCAAGTTCAAAACTCCCAGGCTTTGATAGCCTGTGAGCTAAAAATAAATGAATTCTTCCAGAGCATAATACTTTCAAATGGAGCTATTCTTAAATGGTTTCCCACACGGCTGGTTTTTACACTTTCCAACAAACTTGAAAAGTGTTTATGACTTCGGTTTGCCTGTACGCGCTCTAACTCTCGAAAATAAAATCCGATTGCTCTGAAATTTTTGTATGTTATTGACCTCTACCATATAGCACGATCCCTATTTCAAATGAAGTTTGTAGCATATTTAGTTCATTTACAGGGACAGTCAAAAGTAGTCCGTTGTATTACGGCCAATGGAAAAAAAATCGTTTCGAATGATTTTCAATGGTGTTACACCCTTTCAAAGATAATAAAATTGATATACATTTATGAAGTACACTAAAATATGCATTCTATAGACTATGCGGTGCAAAGAATAGTTATTATTCATTTACAGGGCCACACAAAAGAATTCCATTACATTACGGCCAATGGGAAAAAATCGTTTACTTAAATTATGTGAACGATAACTGTAATAAATTAAATTCGGGTATTGTGTCACATCGAATACAATTTTATCAAGTTTAATATCGCTATGTTTTGCTTTTTTTAACTTTTAGATTTATATAATTCTAAAAATTTGTAAAAAGGAATTTTTCGCTATCTATAATTTTATTATTATTTCTTATATGTTAAAATCATAAGTATTATTGAACTGTTAGTACGTTATTTACATTAAAAACAATATTTTTATTTTATCTATGAGAAAGGGAAAATGCGTAAATTTTAAAAGATTATTGTAACGATTGTTTAAGACATTAAACTTCATAAATTAATAAAACATCCGGTGTAAAAAAATTTCTTCCAAGTGGGAATATTTATGAAATTTTCTGGGACTTCTAGAGTGCAATATTTCGTATATTTTTTATATTACATCTTCGATATATGTAACTTTAAATCCAATTATATCATATTTACTTGATGTATAATATTCAAGACGAAATTTTTAGCTTGTTATTCGTTGCACTTAAATCGTTCTCCCATCATGTACAAAAATATATGTACAGGGTGTCTCTGCTAAGATGTTACAAACTTAGAGGGGAAGTTGGGTATATCTAGACGACTCGGAATCACATAGTAATGCCAGGTCGGAAACGCCTTCCTGACCCAGTAAGGGCATTGATAGTGTTGCCAGTGGGCTACTTTTTTAAAATTCAGATTTTTTGATTGGCACCACTTTTCCGAATTGGTAAACTCCCCTTCTTTTCGCCTTAATTAATATGTCATTGAATAAGGCGGATTTTACTATTTTAAAAAACTGGTGCCAATCAAGAAATCTGAATTTTAAAAAAGTAGGCCGCTGGCAACATTGGGTATTGAAAAGGCTGGACGACACAAAGTTGATCTTTGGCCCTGGTAGTTTTACCAGTGGGCTACCTTTTTTAATTCCGATTTCTTGATTGGTACCACTATTTTGAAATGGTAAAATTCCGCTTGTTTAATGACATATTAATTAAATTTAAAAAAAGGAATTTTACCATTTCAAAAAAGTGGCGCCCATCAAGAAATCGGAATTAAAAACATGTAGCCAACTGGCAACAGAGTTAATGCTCTTATTGGGTCAGGAAGGGGTTTCGGACCCGACATTCCTATGTGATTCCGAGTCCTCTAGGTGTGCCCTACCTCCCCTCGAAGTTTTTAACATTTTAGCAGGAACACCCTGTATATATATCCGTGCATGTACATAGAATATATATTAGATATATAGAATAGAATATCTATTCTAGGTTCATATATCGGTGTAACATTCTGTTAAAAACATAAACATGCAACATTAAAAAAAGAAAGATTACAATAAGGAAGACGCTCAATAGCAAAAATATTACAAGGATGGGAAGACTCTTCCCAATTGTAACTAAAGGCGGATCGCAATCGCATTGCCATTACGCTATGGAAGTATCGATCTTATATGTTAATCTATGGTCCGCATATAACAGCGCAAAAGCTACCTAACCGAATGGTTTGAAATTTTAAATATATATTTGTTGCAGAATTTTGTAGAATCTTTTCAAATTTTATGAAAATCGGATGTATAGTTAAATTACTGGCAATGTCAAAAATATTTCGTTACATTACAGCCAATGCGAAAAAATAGTTTAAAGTGCATTTTAATTAGGTTACACCTTTTAGAACATAATGAAATTTATATGAATTTATAAAGTGCACGAAAATATACATTCTGTAAAATATACGGTGTAAAGATATTTATTATTCATTTATAGGGTCAAAGAAAAGAAATTCGTTACATAATGGTTTAAAGGTAAACATTGTTTGCGGTGTATTTTAATTATGTTAAACTATTTCATATATAAATAAATTAATATACGTTGATGAGGCTTACTGCCAGTCACTTCCTGCAGATGCATAGTATTTTCAGGGACACACAAAATATTACCGGGAAAGTTAAAAGAATTCCGCTGCATTACGACCAGTGGGAAAAAATAGTTTCAAATGCATTTTAATGATGTTTCACCCTTTCGGACATAATGAAATTTATATGCATTTATAAATTGCACTAAAATATACATTCTGTAGAATATGCTGTGCAAAGAATATTTATTAATGTCAGGGTATTATTTTCAGGGCCACACAAAATAATTCCATTACATAATGTTATATGGGAAATATTATTTGCGTCGTATTTTAATTATGTTAAACTATTTCGCATATTATGAAATTAACATGTGTTGCTAGGTTTATTACAAATTAATTCCTGTATAATAGAAAGTGCCTAGTATGTACAGGGACACAACGATTTTAGATATCATACCGTATCCGAAATACTGCATATTAGCGATGATTGCTGGAAGGTCATTTTTAGTTGCGATATGAGTTTTTAAGTTTAACTAAATTTCTGCGTATTACGTTATGTGTATAAATGCTTTAGATCATATACAGGAATACACAAAAAAATTCGTAAGGGTTACTGAGTAGGGACGTAAATAGCTTACAGTTGGTTTGTAAATGAGCTATGTACTTTTCTGCTGAACTGCATTTAGTTTAGTAAGAAATGTTTGTAGAATATAGATTAAATGACATACAGGGCCACCCAATGAATTAGATATATGGCCTTCTATTGATGATAATATCTGGAAGTGTGATTTCAGTAGTTTTAAGCGTGTTTTAATCTTAATTAAATTTTAGCTAAATAGTGGCTTGTATATAAAGATAGTAGGTAAAATGCAGGGCTGTGCAAAACTACTTAAGTATGATTCCGTCTATTGGTATAAATTGCTGAAAATCAAATTTGAACCTATTATGCGTTTTTAACACTTTTCAACATAGTTGAAAAATGTTTATGAATTCAGTTTGTCTGTCCGTCTGTCTGTGTGTCTATTCGAACTCTAAGTTTCGTTAATATAGTTGAATTTCTCTGTAATTTATGTATGTTTTTGTGATTTACTATGCCATGTTCGGTTTTGAAAACGAAGTATGCAGCGTCCATAGTTTATTTACAGACACACTCAAAAGTATTCCATTACATTACTGTCCAAGGGCAATATCGTATAATTACATAAATACGTAGCACCTATAGTTTTCCTCTGGTCCGTCCGTCTGTCTGTCCATCTGTCCACGTATAACAGCGCAAAAACTACCCAACCGAATGGTTTAAAATGTAATATATATAATCATTTCGGAATTTTTTCATTTCAAATTTTATAACAATCGAATCAAAACTTAAAAAGATATTAATAGAAGTTTTCTTCATTCTGTTAAATTCTATCATCATACTTAACTAATTCAATATGTCATGATAGCTAATAGTTCTAGGTTGCCATGGTGATTATGTTTTTTTTTTTTTTTTTTTTTTTTTTTTTTTTTTTTAGGATTGAGTCATTATTTCCGTATTACTGAACATAACATACATAATCGTAATAAGTTTTGTATTCATGCGGTTTTGCATTAGAGTGCAACAGCTTTTACACCAAGTTCAGAATATTTTAAAACAAGTTATAGTACGAACACACCTCATTTGCCACATTTGACGTACAATTTCCAGCTTGTTGTTACTGTTAGGTTTTTAAATGCGTAATTTGAAAACAAAACAACTTCACCAGAAAGACTTAATTATGTTATTATAAATTAATGCTTGATTCGTATTTGAGACAACGGATTTCATCTTTCGTTACAAAATGTTACATTTCATAAAAATAACTTTTACTTTCAGAAAATGGGCCCGAAGAGAAAAACACTGCATTGACCCCTAAATATATATTATCTGATAAATAGAGCAAAAAATATATATATATATATATATATATTATATTGTACCAAGACATTTGCAACCATTTTCCTGCATAGTAAAACCATGTAAATAACACCCTCCAAAGGCTTTCAATAAAACAAAATCAGTTGTTTTACAAATGCAATGCAGGGATTTTGTTCAATTTAGAAAATTTAATTTTCTATAATTCAGCATATGGCAAAATGCAGTGCCTGTTTGTTACATGAACAACTACATTATTTTCATAACGATGCAAAAAATTTAACATATAAAATTAAAACTCGCAACGTTGAATTCTTAAACATTTGCCACTTTTTAGGAGGAAGGGGACAATGTAAAACATTGTTTAAAATTAAAATAAAACTGCACTGTTATTTATAAACAAATATTTTTGAATGAAATATCTGATAACAAATTTAATCAAAATAATATTTTAACTTGATTATTTTGTAATATTGAAAAATTTGCATCTTCATTATGGATACTGTAAAACGTACATTAATACAAATATTGTAAATGTACATTACATAAGCAAAATTAAGTAAGAAATAGTAGCATTACTATAATTGGCAGTTTAGCATGTTTAGTATGAGCTCATTTTTCGTCCTCCGTATTCATAATTACAACATAACTGTAATAATAGGACGGAAAACAACCAAATTGCCTAAAAAAGAGATTTTTTTTTTGTTTTACCTTTAGCGCCAAACCTTCCATGCCAAATCATTTCCACACTCCTTTTTACTTTCTTCTATATAATATAAAAAAAGTATTATAATCGTGAAATTTTTCAACTTACATTTTTCAACGAATTTGCACATTTTAGGATGCTGGAATACAATTTGATTATTGTAGTGAAATGTCTGTCTCTCTATGACACAAAAATTGTAGATTTTCTATCTAAAGAACTAACGCTCAAAGAACTGAACTCAAATTGGGGCTGATTAAATGTCGGTGTACTAATACAACATCTCAATAGGTGGCACTGCTATACCGTCTTTCTTAATAAGAATGGTACTATAGCCAAGGAATAAAGTTTTGGACACAGAGCCTGATTTCGAAATTTCCGCATTCGCATTCCTTAATAATTTTGGTCGATATATTACATGGTATATTTTTATATATGAAGCCATAGATTTCTGTGAAATTTGTGACAACATTTACGCTTCGTGCAAAGTGTCCATCTAATCGAAAAGAACAGAATATTTCTGCCTGTGCTTCACGCTTTAATAATTTTTGTTTTCATCTCCAGAATTTTGATAAAATAGCCATATTCTATTCAAACACACTAATAAAAGCGTGCTTTAATTTATTTATTTTATTTTTTATTAGTTATTGCTTTAACTAATTTGCACAATTGACAATTTCTAAATTCCTTAAAAAATAATAAGTCTGAAATCAGAAAACATTACATTGAATTTACTGTCACATTATACATTATATAATAGAAGCACAAATATTTTCTAAAAAGGAATAAGTGATTTACTTTTCATATACATAAGCAATAAAGCAAATTGTAATCATCGAGAAAAGAATAAAGTAGCTTCCATGCAGCATAAAAAACGTGATTTAGTCTGCAAGATTGCATCTAAGAGATTAAAGAATTTTTTCAAATCTGTAGCCTCCCAGACGCATTCCATTGATTTAGCACAAAAGTATAAGCAACCCACGATGCTGCAATTCTATTTGAAATGTAGTGGATTTTAGCTTCCTTTTTGAAATGATAATCATAATCAATTTATCAAGTTTAAAACCTCCTCACAGCACCATTTTTGCATTTCTGGCAGCAACTGTAGCAGCTATACCAATAAGCAAAACTAAGAAAAATTTTATTTTTCTAATATATGCATATACAGTGTGTCCACGTATAGCCTGGCCGACCTTTATTTTCGCAACCGTTGGTCCTAGATTCATACTCCCAATTACAAAAATGGTTTAAATAAGGTAAAGAATTATTTAAAAAGCGATTTGGGTCAAGAAAAACAATTATTAAAAAATTACGAAATTTAAATTTTTATACGGTCCCCCGGTCCTATAAGTTATATTTAGTAAAACTTTACTGTTACGCTGACAAGTAAGACAAAAAAAGTCCCATTATTCTACAATTAAAATTGACCGAGTAATAACTGTTTAAATTTGGAGCATATTTTTTGCTGCAAATTAGGGGTCATTCACAAATTTAGCAGAAATACAGTTTCGTCAGATATATTGAAAAAAAAATGGTTGAGAGTAAAATTAAGATTGTAATATAAATTTGAAATCTTTAACACATTAATGCAAAATATACAATTTGTAATAAACATATAAGAAAAAAAACACAGAATTTTTGTAAATAAAATGATGAAAATTAACAGTTTTATCTTTTGATAATTGATTCTTATGTATTCCGTGCCGCTGAATCCGAAAATTACCTTCATTTTTTACCATCACGTAAAGATTTTTTGCAAATCGTAAATTTTAAAGTTAAAAAAAGAAAAAATAGCGAAAATTTGATACTATAAAATAGATGACATTGTTGTATTTTTAACTTTCGATAATTTATTTTTATGTACTTTTTACCACTGAATCCGTAAATGACCTTCATTTTTAACCATCACGTCAAGATTTTTCACAAATTGTAAATTTCAAAGTTAAAAAATTCAAAGTTAAAAATGAACCTCCTCCCTCACCTAATCAGTTCCCTCAGCAGTTTAGCTGTAAGAATACCCAGTATAAGCCAAAAAATTGACTAAATTATTGCATTAAATAAAATAAAATTAAATTTAAAAAGTTTTATATCTATTTTGTAGTATGATATTTTCTCTATATTTTAACTTTGACATTTACGATTTGCAAAAAATTTCTAACGTGATGGTTAAAAATGAAGGTCATTTTCAGATTCAGTGTTAAAAAGTGTATAATAAAAAATCAGTTTTTAAAAGTTAAAAGAGACAGTCATCTCTTCTATTTATAGTAACCGATTTTTGTTATTTTTTAACTTTGACAACTTATGATTTGCGAAAAATCCTGACATGATGGTTAAAAATTAAGAAAATTTTCCGATTCAGAGTTAAAAATACTTAAAAGTTAAAAAACACATCCATCGCAGTCTTGTGTTATTTAATCTAAAGCTTTTTCTTAAACTTCTTGGCGGTAATGTATCCGAAAATTTTTGTGTTATTCTGTAAAATACTGTAACCACCAAAAATCCTAATATTAGACTGTCATCGGATTCATGTCAGTATGTAAAATTTAATCTCAATCGGATATTTGAAAGTGAGTTAAAGTTCGAGTACAGATTTTTAAATGGAAAAACATACATACGATCGTTGAAGTTAAATAAAAACTTATAAAAATAACATAATTTTTACTTTCTTCTATTTTCACAAAAAGAAAGTACCGGATTCATGAAAATTTTTGAACTCCGGTTTTTGACGGATTTACACGTTTTAGGGGTGAGAGATTCCAAAAAACAAGTTATTACAAAATGTCTGTCTGTGAGTCTATGAGTCTGTCTGTATGTATGTATGTATGTATATGACACAAATTTTGTTGGCTCTCTATCTGAAGAACTAATGCACGCAATTTAATAAACATTTATATTCAGTTAGTCCCTGATATAAATTGATGCTGATTAGTTTTTGGTGTTAATCGCTCAACAGGTGGCGCTTCTATGCAGCATTTTTCACGATTTCCAAAATAGCTCTATCTCAAGAACTAATGCACGGACTTTCATCAAACTTCACATTCCGTTAATCCTTGACATGAATTGACGTATTGTACATTTTTATGTGAATCGCTCAACAGGTGGCGCTGCTGTACTGCCTTTTTTGTTATTTCCGCAATAGCTCTATCTCAAGAATTAACACTTGAATTTTCAACAAACTTCAGACTTTGTGAAAACTTCAATAAACATGTATACCTGAATTTGAATTAGTGCTGTTTCGTTTTTGGTGTAAATCGCTCAACAGGTGGCGCTGCTATGTAGCATTTTTCACGATTTCTACGATAGCCCAATCTCCAGAATTAATGCACGGATTTTCATCAAACTTGATATTAAGTTAGTCCTTGACATGAATTGACGTTTTATGAATTTTGGTTTAAATCGCTCGACAGGTGGCGCTGCTATGCTGCATTTTTTACGATTTCCACAATAGCTCTATCTCAAGGACTTATGCACGAATTTTCAACAAACTTCAGATTCAGGTATACCTTGATATGAATTAGTGCTGTTTGTGTTTTAGTGCAAATCGCTCAATAGGTGGCACTGCTATGCTGCATTTTTTAGAATTTCCACTATAGCTCTATCTCAGTAACTAATGCAAGAATTTTCATTAAACTTCAGATTCAGATATATCTTGATATTACTTAGTGCTGTTTATATTTTGGTGTAAATAGCTCAATAATTGCCGCTGTTATACTACATTTTCAGAATTTCCAATATATTTCTATCTCACGAACTAATGCACGAATTACCATGGAACTTCAAATTCAGATATAATTTGATATGAATTAGTACTATATTGATGTAATTTCTTGTACTGTTTAAATGATTTAATTGACGCGATTTAAATAGAAGACAGTTTTGTGATGGCCACAACATACTAGTTGTTAAAAGAAATCATGAAAAGAAACAGTCTCATATCCTTACAAAAAAAAAAAAAAAAATGTTAAAATACAATTATTTTAGTCATTCTAAAATTTGTTAACTCAATTATAATGCTTTTAGGATTTTTTTTTTTTTTTTTTTTTTTTTTTTTTAAGCGCAAATACACGTGAAATAAGTTCTTCGAATACTTTAAGCACTTGGATATAATCCCTCAAAGCATGGCGGAACCCATCTGTGTTCATATGCAGTAAAGTGGTATAAGTCATGCATTTTAAAGTTTCATAACTCGGTCGGCTTAGTATAATAGGGAAATTTTACTAAATATCACTTATAGGACCAGGGGGCCGTATAAAAATTTAAATTTCGTAATTTTTTAATAAATGTTTTTCTTGACCCAAATTGCTTTAAAAATAATTCTTTACCTTATTACCATTTTTGTAATTGGAAGTATACATCTAGGATCAACTGTTGCGAAAATAATGGTCGGTCAGCTTATATGTAGACACACTGTATACTTACTTATGAAAGAACTTATTACACTGTAATTAATTGAACAAAGTATGACGAAGGCCAATCAGTGTATGTTAATACATATATTTTTTTTTTATTATTCATAAATAAGAAGTCGATTTTTTTTCACGAATCCAATACTTTTTTCTTGTAAAGATAGAAGAAAGCAAAAAGTATTATTTCTCTGCGATAATGAATATCATCAACAATGCAACTTAACAAACTCAAGAGTATAATTAATCGATATTCTCCATCGTATGAAAAGAAAAAGCATAACACGAGAAGCGTGAAGAAATCACAAAATAGGAGGCGATATTCTCGTGTATGGAAGATTAAAAAAATAAAAAGTTCCAAGAGAATTTGTTGCTGTTCCATAGTTTTTATCTCAACATGAAGGTTTAAGACCTATTGGATGCCAAATAAAAGATTTAAGTAAGAATTCTAGGTGAATTCCTGTATTTATTTTTAAAGTGTCTCACATTATTAATTTGGATAAATTGCCATAATCTACTAAATAGATATTATTTTTTCGAGTGATAAACCCTTTTGAGTCTGGTGTACTATTAATAGGACATGTCTTTTCATCGAATATTATTTTGTCTTAACAATTATTTTTGTTACTATCTACACATACTAATGATAGTATATGGCTATGTCTTTCTTCTTATGACTTTATTTATATTTTGACATTTAGTAATAACAATAATAATAAAAGTTTGCTTAATTCTCTTTCGAGCGTTGGCGATTCCTTTATTAAATATGTGTTTATATATATATATATATATATATATATTTCACTCTTTAAATTTAAAATATAGGTTTCTTTTCTGAACGATTCATGTGTGATAAAACACAAAAAACATTATAAAGTTATGATACCTCTTAAACCCTGTCGTAATATGATATTTTCCAAACGTCTCCCAAAACTCTTCCTTAACCTATTATCATATAAATATGAACTGAATAGTACACAAAATAAGTGCATTCGTTAGATTTCCGACAATGAGATAATCTTTAAACTTCAGTCTATCTATTTGGACAGCTACGATTAACATTAGTAAAGTAAAAGTAATTTTGTACTCGAAATTGAAAAAAAAAAAAAAATCAGATCCGAAAGGATTAATAAATGTTGCATAAAATTAAAAAGCTGGTAAGTGAATTCATTTGCATTTATAAACCAACTGAATATTTAAGTAGGTAAAAAGGTAAAATCTTACATTTCTATTGATTTCAGAACGTTGCATCTTTATATAAACAAGAAAGAAAAAAATCATGCGTCCAGCATAGATTATGGAACACTTTCCTACATATTCAGTATAATGTAACAACACTGCACCGTTTAATTAATTAAAATGTTATGTTTACTTCAACCATATGGAAACACATAACACATTTCAAAACCTAATTTCAGCTGTTCCCATCTACAATCGAAAATTATCCGAATTTTTTCAGCAGACCTGTGTATGATATACAGATTTGTATCTATTAACTACATGCATGCAAAAATTTAAGAAATACGTATAGCTCAGTTGAAAATTCCCCTTCAGCAATATCCTCTAATGAGGAGAATGGTACGTGAATACTTTTGAGCAGCCCTGATTATGAGTTTATAGAATTTACTAGGGGGCTCTGCCCCCTGCAAGCTACTCTCGCCTACCCTCATTCAGACACCGTAGAATCTAAAAGCACGCTAATTTGATCGGTATTAAAAAGATTAGAGAAGATTTTATTATAATGAAAAAACCCATAGCGATCTCCCTGTAAACTGGTTTCGATTCAATTCCCTTTGATTGCGAAAATTTAAGGCCGAATCAGTTGCTGTTAAGACATCCAATGGTTGTTTTCTAGTTTGAATAAAGAAGACCAGTTAAACATTTGAATGGAAGCTAAAATAAAATGAATTAAGTAAACAGAGTCTTTGCATCCCGATATCTTTTAACAGCGTTATAAAATGATTGACATAATACAATTTACTAAAATTTACTGGTTTAACCCCTTCCAGGGCGGTGGTTCATTTTTGGACCACTTAATTTTAATTCTTAAATGCCACATTGGACTGGGATATTGGAATGAAATTTTCTCTTTTATTAAGTAAGTGAGCAAAAGCATTTTCGTATTTCGAAATTTCTTTGCAAATTCTGATGCCCTTCACTGATTTCAACATTTTACGAATAGAAGAACCTTGCTCCTGAAATGGTAAAACGCATATTCATGTATTTATTATTTTAAAGTTTCCTTTCTCTTTTAATATTCACGTGTAAATACAATTTTCAAGACATAATTTTCAATATTTTCCTGCTTTTAACACTTACTCATTTAATATTAATTTTAAAGTTTTTTTTTCTGTTTTTAATAGTCACGTGTAAATAAATTTTTAATCGTTAGGAAATATTATTCTTTGCGCTGTTTTTAGATTTGAAAACAATCTCTATAATAATAGCCCAAGTCATGTGACTATTATCAACAGTTCCGGGCGGATCCCTTCGCTTATTATATTTCAGGCGGCCATTTTGGTACTTTAATGTTAGCCAGCCACAGGCGATAACTCGCCTGTCGGAGTTTCCTCTTAGTCCACACAACTTTGAAGAAATTCCGTGCTATTTATATGCTGCCACTACCGATATGATTACGTGATATCGGTCACGCACTGAGAGGATTGTTTAAATGAAAACAAACGATTTCAATTAAATAAATTAACAGTTTATTTACACACTATTTACACAATGCAAAACACTATTTACACTTAAAACTCGGATGTAGGTGATCCGGTTCAACATTAAATTAAATACAGTAAAGCTGGCTGTGTACTGTTAAAACTACGTTATATCACTCTCCCTCTATACGCGTTAAATTAGATTTTCCGTAGATCAATCTCAATCTCCCAACAGATGGGCTCTAAACCCATAGACTTCTCATATAACTGGACTCAGAAATAGCAACCCTTTCTTGACGCCGGGATCGCTACCCACCGTCACGTGATGGTGGGCAGAGAAAACGCGCCAAACCGGTTTTTCTCCTCTGGTTCCCGCTGAAACTTTCTAGCATCGGCGTTTCTCTCGCATAAATCAAATCCGACAGTTGCCAATAAGGTGATCACCGCCATAAAAGACAACCTTTTGGCGATGAAAGAGGGAAACATGTGTGCCTCAAGTTCTGACCGCAATAACAATGGGATTCGGCCTCTACTTCTTATCTTTACTCTGAGTCTAAACCTAAGCTCTGTGAGCCTCACTCAATATCATACGCTCTATCCAAGAGCTATCCACAGAAACTCATCTTGCACTTCGCGCTGTAGGCTCCAACTCAACCCTAAGCTCTTATCTAAGAGCTCTACGCAGGAACTACTGTCTACTCTGCGCTCTCGGCTCCAACTGCCACGCTCCGTGCCAAAAACGACTGCTTTCCGCACCCTCTGCTTTTTCTCAACGTAACCCCCCCAGGGTTTCAACCAGGCTCGCATTCCAAGCTCTTTTTCTCGTTCGTGGAATGCCTTTGTCTCCCCATCTTCAACAGACATCTCAAAAGGTTGGGCACACCCCTCTTCAACCATCTTTTTTTCCCTTCACTCATCTGTACATTTTCACCGGCTCAATCCAGTTTCAGATAAGGAAAGAATGTTACTTTGAAATTCCAGTACACATACAATATACAGGGTGTCCGGTCTCAACGGTGTCCAATAGCTAATTCCTAAACCGTTAGTCATAGACATATAGTTCCAATTACAAAAACGTTTTAAATCAGGTAAAGAAACATTTTAAAAGCGATTTGGGTCAATAAAAACATTTCTTAAAAAATTACGAAATTTAAATTTTTATATAGTCCCTCGGTCCTATAAGTTATATTTAGTAATTTTTTCCTATTACACTGACAAGTAAGACAAAAAAAGTCCCATTCATATAACGCTAAAATTGAGCGAGTTATAAAAATTAAAAAATGCATGACTTACGCCACTTTTCTACTCTGAAAACAAATGAGTTTGGCTTGACTTTGAGGGATAATATACCAAGTGTTTAAAGTATTCGAAGATCTTACTTCATGTGTATCTGCGCTTTGAAAAAAAAATCCTACAAGTATTATGATTAAGTCTCAAATTGGCTAAAATAACATATGTTTTATTTTGTCAGGATTTGAGACTGTTTCTCTTATGATTTCTTTTAACAAAAATTATGTTTTTTTATAAGTTTTTATGTTACTTCAACAATCGTATGTATATTTTTCCAGTTCAAAATTTGTACTCGAACTTTAACCTACTTTTAAATATCCGATCGAGAATGCATTTTACATACTGCCCAAATCCGATAACAATCTAATATTATTAAGATTTTCGGTGGTTACCATTTATACTTATTTTACAGGATAACACAAAAAATTTCGGATAGATTTCTGCCAAGGAGTTTAAGAAAAAGTTTTAGATAAGATAATACAAGACTGTGATTGTTGAGTTTTTTAACTTTTATGTATTTTTTAGCACTGAATCTGAAAATTACCTTAATTTTTAACCATCATGTCAGGATATTTCGCAAATCATAAATTTTCAAATTTAAAGAATAACAAAAATCGAATACTATAAAGTAGAGGAGATGGTTGTGTTTTTTAACTTTTGATAATTGATTTTTACGCACTTTTTAGCACTGAATCTGAAAATGACCTTCATTTTTGACCATCACGTTAGAATTTTTTTGCAAATCGCAAATGTGTAAGTTAAAATATAGCGAAAATCTCATACTATAAAACATACGTAAAACATTTTTTATTTTATTTTGTTTTATTTTATTAAAAAAATTATTTGATAGTTTTGCTTATCCTGAGATTCTTACAGCTAAACAGCTGAGTGGTCCGATGAGATGGGGGAAGAAATTCAATTTTAACAATGAACTTCTTAACTTTGAAATTTACAATTTGCGAAAAATCCTGATATGATAGTTAAAAATTAAGGTCAATTTCGGATTCAGTGGTACAGAATAGATAAGAATCAATTATCCTAAGCTAAAAAACATGACATAACCCAACTTTTGCAGGCTTGTGAAATCTAATAATATTTTAAAATACGTATCATTTTCTAAAGAATTGAGGCTGTTAATTTAGAATCATTTTATTTAACAAAAATTCTATTTTTTCTTTCTTCTTAAATGTTTATTACAAATTGTATATTCTCCACTAATATGTCAGAATAATTAAAGATTTCAAATTTATATTGCAATATTAATTTTACTCCCCAAAATTTTTTATATCTGACGAAATTATATTTCGACTAAATTTGTCAATGACCCCCAATTTGCAGCAAAAAATATGTTCCAACTTTAAACAGCTATTACTCGGTCAATTTTAATCGTAGAATAACGGGACTTTTTTTGTATTACTTGTCAGTGTAAAAGGAAAATTTCACTAAATATAACTTATAGGACCGGGGGACCGTATAAAAATTTAAATTTCGTATTTTTTTAAGAAATGTTTTTATTGACCCAAATCGCTTTTAAAATATTTCTTTACCTGATTTAAAACATTTTTGTAATTGGAACTATATGTCTATGACTAACGGTTTAGGAATTAGCCATTGGACACCGTTGAGACCGGACACCCTGTATAATATATAAAGACAAAAAATAATATAGAACCCTAGTTCTAATAGCAGATGTTTCTCAGAACCTGACATTGCCAAATATTATTCTATCGCCATCATATCACTTATATTATAATAGTCAAAGTCTTGTAACTGCCACAAACAATTACAATCCTTCGCTTTTCATAAGAAAGGTTTCCATTTTGATTAAAGAATCAAAGTTATTTTTTCGAATAAAACTACACAAAAGTTGCCATGATCGCAAAGAATTCTTTGTACATTTATGTTAGCGGGATGCAAATGTCTCCAATAGCTTTTTTTTTTTTTTTTTTTTAACTCGCCAGTTAGCATTTTTTTTTTATTTTTCGAGTGGTAAATTAAAACGGTACTACTTGGTTAACCCATCGACCAAAAATCTATCGCCAGACTATAAGATTAAATACCAATAATGGTTGATCGTAAATGTCACATTCACTTGACTGTAAGGAAGTTACGCCATCAAGTGATTTTTAATTTGACGTTTTATTTTTATTTTTATTTTTTTTTATGTTAAATTAATTTATTTGTTCTTTCGTTATTTAAAATAAAAATTTCGTCAATTTGCATAATTTGGTAAGTAGTTTGGCGATTTATATAATTTGGCGAAATTGGTCGACAGGATAACTAAGTAGTACCATTAAAACATTGCTTTGAATTTGAAATTAAATGTCAGGAGGTGTTGCATTATTTAATCGGGTTTGGCGTGATTTTTTTTACGACAATTTGGCGAAAACCTCGTTTTCGAACACCAGTTACATATGTAATTTTAAATTATTTTTAAAATGAAATAACAATAAATAAAAAAATAATAATTAATAAATATAGAAAAAAACAATTTATAACATTTTTTTTTAAATAAAAAGAAAATAAATGTAAATAAACATTTATTAATAAATAAGCAACAATAGCCGGGTTACCATGCCAGGCAAAATGACGCCATTTTGGCGCCATTTAGATATCCCGGTGCGTATATGACATCTGCGACTAATTTTTTTTCTTTTCGTTTCGTTTGAAATAAAGAAAGAATTGAAAACCATTAATTTTAAACTTTTGAGTTTTAAATGAATGTTTTGTATTAAATAAAATAATAATGTAATACAAAAAAAAAAAAAAAAAAAAAAAAAAAAAACATTGTTCTTAGCATACATTTAAGGGAGGCCAAACTGGTCGCCAAATTAGTTTAAAATAATAACCTTTACTAAAATATGAAAAAAAAAAATATCTGATACGATTAAAATTTGAGTTGCCATCATTAGAAAAAATTATTTAAAATAAAAAATAATTAATATTTCGAAAACTAATTCGAATTTAAAAATTCTAATACCTGTTTTGAGATCTGCGGATCAATAACGATTTTTGGTGTTAATTTCATCGCAAAGTATTCCATATTTTAAGAGAAATAGCTGCGAAACATAATCAGTTGTTTAATCAGTCGTTTCATAGAATCGTTTCATAAATTCGTTTCATTTCAGCTGTTTCACAATATCCGTTTCATAAATTCGTTTCATTAGGATTTTATATATAGGGTAGATATATAACGAGTAACATGCAAAAATTAGTTAAATTGTAAAGCGCATACCGGATTTTAAAAGGCACACTCCAGCAATTATTACTCAAAAACAGTACTGTAATCAATTTCTTTTACGTGTCCCTTTAAATTAATAAAAAATGCTATGAATGCCCTGTTCCAACGTAATCGTAGTGAAATTCAGTGATTTATATTTGTTTCATAACATTTGAAATAGCATAATCTCATTAAATCCTCTGCAAACGATTTTTCCCCTCATACCATAATGTAATGGAGTTCTTTTGAGTGGCCCTGTAAATGAACTATTTATCCTACATACTTCATATACAATAGTAAACAAGCTTTGGTGACCCTAAATAACCTTTATCAATTGCATGAAAATCCGGGTATATTTATGGGAGTTGGGGCGTGGACAGACGGAATGACGGACAGACGGCCAGACAAACCGAATGCATAAACACTTTTCAACTTTGTTGGAAAGTGTTAAAAATTAATGTCACAGATTTAAAATAAGTACTAATATCTACAAAATGCATTTAATTTGATAGTTGTCTTAAATTACAGAAATATCTGGAGATGTACAATCTTAACATGTTAACTATACGATGTAAGATGTAGATGAAGTGAAATAAGAGATGATACGGGTGTAGTATAGAGATTGAGGGGAGAGAAATTCCGCCAGGAGGAGTTGAGGATAGAGCAGAGTGAGAGAAGAGAGGCGAAATTTCGTGGGGAGTAAGGAGGAGAGAAGGAGAGAGAAGCGGAGAGATTCAACGCGGAGGAGGCAGCAGAAAGAGAGAAGGAGAGATGAAAGGCGAAGAGAGAGTGCGTAGCGTCGGGGGGATGTAATGGTAGATGAAGAAAAAATGAGAAATGATTTGGATCTGATTTACGGAAGAGAATTTTTACAGATAATGAACAGACTAATTTTTTAAATAAAGTAACCTTGAAAATATGGCTTTTTTTTTGTCGAATAATGTTTAACAGTTCTTCAGCATACAGAAGAAATGAGAAATGTCAAAAATCGTCCATTCCATTTCACGTGTAGAACAGCTTTTCTAAATATTACTGCTGTTTTAAAAATGCTTTTGTATATTCGAATTAAAGCAACTGTGCTAATGTATGCGTATGTTTTAACAACTTAGTTAATACTGAGTTTAACAATAAGTTAATAGATATAGGGCTTTATGTTAGTGCCGCGTGTAGGAAATTTTGTTCATTTTTCATGGATGATAATTATTTTGTTTTCGAATGCTTTTTTTAACATTCCATGTTCTTGATAGTAGATGCTATTTAGGGTTGAACGGTGGTGAGTGAATATTGTTATCTTGTCTCAGAATATTGTTATCTTACTTTTTCTTTTCGTTATGTTGCATTTAATATATTGCTTCAAACTAGGTTTTTGAAAACATTTTATCATTTACAGATTTTAGAATATTGATCATTTTTTATTCTGATTTTCTAAAATTTAACTAAGAATAAAATCGTTAACATAGAACGTAAAAGCTATTGGCATTAAAGAATTTTGAAAGATAAAGAATCAGTTATAATATTATTGATGTGAATACTTTTGGAAATAATGAGATTTTGAAATATTTTTCAATTCCTACTATTAGTTTACACTCTCCCTATATATATTTATATATCCTGTTCAAATTTTCAACCGTTAATAAAATACTTATTATTCGTCCACTCAAGTTCAAATACATTTTTTAAACTTGTAGTGGATGATACTTGATGTTAATACAGTTTTTTCAAATATTAATTAATTAAATAAATTAAATTAATTTTAATTTTATATGGGAGAAAAAAATAGTCCAATACCATACATAGAAAGGAAAATGGGAAATTGATGGAAATTCGTTTTCTTTTTTGCCACTTAATATTTTGATTCTGTCATATGTATATACATATTTATATTAATTCTAATTATTTCATATAAAGTAACTGAAATAAAAGTTTTCTTTGTTTCCTTAAGTAGAAATTGACTTAATTTATATATATATATATATATATATATTACTTGTTTCGAGAGAAACATTCACATTTCAAAAATATAGGTAAAGCATATTATACTCGTATAGATCCACACTAATATTATAAAGAAGTAAAGTCTGTGTGTTTATTTGTAACGGGCAATCTCTATGATTAACAAACCGATTTCAAAAATATTGGTAGCAAATTAATGGTGATAATCATAGTACCGACCTAGTCTATATTTTATATAGATGCCACTACCTCCAAGGGAGTGGAGAAGCAAAAAAATACGATTTTTGTGTTACTGAAGGGCCTAGAAATCTAATTTCGCATGGTAGCTACATATAAAATATAAATTCACACTAAGAATAGTTTCTAAAAAAAAAAACTAAACTTAAAAGGCGTGAAAAGTCGAGAAATGCGTTCTAAAAACGTTCTAAATTACGATTTCTATGCAATCTCAGGAAATACCAAAGCGATTTAAAAAATAATGGTTGTAAATTGATGGTGACAGTCCCTGCTCAAACGTAGCTTATATTTTATGTAGGTATCACTACCACCTGGGGATTGCAGAATAAAAAAAAATAAATAAAAACGTTCTAAATTGTGATACAGAAGGGGACAGCAACCTGAAATTTGGCATGGCAGTTATTTATAAGATGTAAATCCTGTATAAGATCAATCGAAAAAAAAAAATCAAAATTTAAAAAGGGGATAAAACGGGCAAAAAATATTCCATAAACGTTCTAAATTATGATTTCTAGGCAATTTTTGAAAATAGAAACTTGACATTTGGCATGGCAGATAGATTTAAGGTACACTGTAAAAAAAAATCTGTAGTTCTACAGATGTAAAAATACATGCTTACTAAACTTTCACCTGTAACTGTACGAAAAAAGCTGCAAATCTACAAAACTAGTTTTTGTAAAGCTACAAAAATCTGTAACTTTACAAATGAATCTGCTAAAATTTCAGTAATCTTACTAAACTTTTATTTGTAACCCTGGCTGCAGTTACATGAAAAGTTCTCGGAATCCCAGTTTCCAAAAAAATTCTTAGTAACCTTACAGATTTTTTGATTTTCGGCGCAAAAGTGTGTCTGTTACATGAAATTTTGTTGTTGACGTTACATGAAAAGTTCTAGGAATCCCAGTTTCCTAGAAAAACTTTAGTAACTTCACAGATTTTTTTTACAGTGTATATATGCTCTCTAAAAACAGTTTCTGAAAAATTCCAAATTAAAAAAGCTGAAATGAGGAAAGAGCGGTCTAAATAATTCCAAAATTACGATTTTTATAAAATCTTAAAAAATACCAAACCGATTTCAAAAGTCATGATAGCAAATTGATGCTCATGGGGGACAATATCATAAAATACGAAAATTGCAGTTCGCATAGTAAAATTTCTATTAAATGTTATATAATGCAATTTTCTTTTTTACATTCTAATAAAAAATATTCTTAGAAATATTTTCAAGAGATATTATAGGGGAGACTAGGGAGTATTGACCATACGGGAGGCTTAACCCACCCATCAGTTGTCGCATTTAAAATAATTTCAGAGTTTTATCAATAGGTGTCAACCAAAGCTACTGGAATGCTCAAACAACAGTCTTTGTTTCATTCAGATAATCGAAATAGGAGGGGAAAAAATCAATTGTGAGGTGTTTCAACCTAAAAGTTGTGTTTTTTAGAAATATTTTGTAAGCTTTTTACAGATAAAATGTACCATAGAAATTAAAGTAAGTAGGTTTTAAGTCATGAAGAAATATCGAACTTTCATTCCAGACATAAAGATTGCACAGTAAGTTAGGCTTAACATAACAATGTGTTATTCTCTAAAAAAGGACTATGTGGAGAGGCTTTACCCAGTCAATGCGAGGGAGGATTGAGCTGATGCTCAAGGCTCCCTTAATTAAGTGATTTTGGAAATCTTTTTATTATACCCTGTGCATAATGAAAGGTTAATGGTGATACATAAAAAAGAATGTAAATTTATTTTGTAAAACTGCAGTAAAATTTAGCAATGGAAAAGAAAATGTTTAAAATGGACTAAAGAAAGATGTGAAAAATTGCTACAGTATCCGCTGCAAGAAAAAATTTAATGAAATATAAATGGGAAAGTTTTAATAACTTTTTTTATTTAAATATTACTTAGAATAGGTAAATAGAAATAGTGGAAAAGACTAGAAAGGACTAGAAAGTATAAAAGCAGCAGTGTCAGGCTAGCTCAGATTAACTTCACACAGAAATTTCACATAACTTCAAAATAACACTTTCTTGGGGTAGCTTTTTAAATATTTTTTATTTCTTCTTGGTAAGACGGCACATAACAAATAGAACATCACACGTACACATAAAATAATAAAAGCGCAAATAACTTTCTACATGTTTCCACAACTCAAAACGGAAGAGAACTACGAACTCACAGCATATCTCATTCGGCAAAGCTCACGGAAAACGGTCACGTGACTGCCGGTAGAGTCTATTTGTTTTAAAACGGGTGGCGCGCGTTACATCCCCCCCTCTGTTTCCGATTTACGTCTCGGAGAGGAACCAGGATGCTTTCTGGGTCTTCCTCTTTTCCTTAAGGGTGCAACTGGAATAGTTTCAGTTTCTTGAAATGGTGACAAAGCGGAAACATGGTAAGACCCAATTCGCTCAGTAGGATTGTCCAGGCTAGCAATGTCATATGTCACTAGTAGGCCTGGGCCTTAAATCGATTTAACTCTTAAATCGATTTAAAGCTTACATCGGAAATCCGATTTAACCATTGGTCTTAAAACGATTTAAGCTAAAATCGGAAATCACGATTTAGCTAATGTCAAATCGCGATTTAGCCATTATCTTAAATCGCGATTTAGCCATTATCTTAAATCGCGATTTAGCCATTGGCTTTAAATCGATTTAAAACAAAATACTGATTCTGAGCTAACATCGGAAAACCGATTTATCTACTTTGATGTATCTACCACTTACATGCCAAGCTGGTGTTAAATCGATTTAGGAGGATCCGATTTAAGCAAACATCGCAAGCCTCAATGCTTTCCGATTTAAGATAAACAAGGCAAGCTGGTGTTAAATCGATTTAGGACGATCCGATTTAAGCAAACATCGCAAACCTCCATGCTTTCCGATTTAAGAAAAAGACGATTTAATGAAAACAAGGCAAGCTGGTGTTAAATCGATTTAGCAGGATCCAATTTAAGAAAAAGGCGATTTAAGAAAACAATGATTTAAGTAAGAATTGATATTTATTTATTCATTTTGTAAGCAAGATTCAGAGTTTACGAGATTATAATGTGTATTTTTCAGAAATTAAGAACTTATATAGTGGAAAGTTGAAAGGAAAAAGTAATGTTTAAATCTTAAAATCCAAATTCATCGAATTTCAATTTATATGCTAATGCAATCTTTTGATGATAAATCAAGTTTTCACATATTTGAGTAATATTGCAATATGTATTTTTTATTTTCCTATATTCTGTAATTAATTAAAATGTTTTAAAGTAGAATCCTGCATTGTTTCAAAAGATTGTTTTCCTGAAATTCATTTAGCATTTATATAATTAAAAATAATAATAATAAAGTTTTATATTTAAAATCCAAACTCATCGACTTGCAGTTTATATTTTTGAGCATTCTTATGATGAAAAATTCATTTTTTATATGTTTTAGTAATATTTTAACATTTATTTTTTATTTACTATTATTTTGTAATTAATGAAATTATTTTAAAGGTATAGTCATGCATTGTTTTGTGTATCATTATTTGGCCGTGATTCACATGAAATATTTTTCTTTTACTACTAATATTTTTTTCCTGAAATTGATTGAGTATTTATGGCTGGAAAAAAAAAGAATAGAGTTTCATATTTAAAATCCAAATTCATCGAATTTCAGTTTTTATTTTTATGCATTCTTTTAATGAAACATTCATTTTTCACATGTTTGGGTAATATTTTAATACATATTCTTTATTTTTTATTATTCTGTAATTAAAATATTTTAAAATAGTCATGCATCAGATTTGACATCTGATTTCAATGCCAGTCACATGGATTGAGTATCTTGCTGAAATTGATTCACTATTTATATCCAAATTCATCCATTTTTAGTTTATATTTTTATGCATTATTTTCATGAAAAATTAATTTTCATATGTTTAGGTATTATGGGAATATTTTAGTTTTAATTTATTATTATTTTGTAATTAATTAAAAATACTTTAATAAAGTTCTGTAATGAGTCAAGTAACTTTATTTTTACAGCAGAATGAGGGAGGGCTGGAGAAGGGATTCATTAGATTTTTCTGCAGATCTGCGATTTTTTGCTTTTTTGACATTTTGTTATCATTAAAAAGAGATATTTTAAGATTATATTTTATTACTAATCTTAAAGGATGGCAACAACCATGAAAAAAATCAGCAATTTCAGTGATGTGCTCCAAGGGTCACACTTTCAATCCTTCTCCATCCGCTATATAAATGTCAGCATTTATGTTAAACAAATCTTATTTTAATCTAAAAGTTAAAAAGATATAAAATTGCACCTTATTTCTCATATCTCCCCCCCCCCTTTTTTTACTGCTTTTCTCATCATGGTAAATGAATAGTTAAATTCATCATTGAAGTCTTTTAATATGCTTCTGTTTTACCTTAGTAACTTTTTAAATCTGTGTCTGTAAAAGAAAAAAAAATAAAGTGTATGTAGGCTGTTAGCAATGAAGTGCTATTTGAGTGGGCTAGGGGAAGCCCCCCGCCCCTTAAGGAATTTAGATTGTAGCATGCATAACAAGTCATAAAAGAAAATGATTTTTGTCTATTACTTCTTATAGAATGAGTTTATAAAATGTATTACAATAGGTCACTAATTTTTAAAATGGAAAAAAAAAAAAAAAACTAGTGTTTTGGGACATTCAAAGCTTTTTTATGTGTAAAATATACCTCTTTTCAAAATTATTTGACAAATTAAAAGCCAAGTATACTAAATAATACAGGAGGGGGGAGGGGGGGGGCACATAAAGATAGTATTTTGTTATTAAAAATTAAAAAATAGGCTTCCATATTCTAAAATGTAAAATCGGTGTTAAATCGCGATTTAGCACTAAATCGCGATGTTGGATGGATGATAAATCGATTTAAGAAATTTCTACATCGCCCAGTCCTAGTCACTAGTGACTTTTGAGTCAAAACTATGTATGGCCCATCTCTCTTAGGCACAAATTTGGCTGTTTTATTTTTACTTGCTTTGCTCACAGGATGTAGGGTAACCCACACTTTATCGCCAGGTGTGAAATACACTCGTCTACGATTTTTATCGTAATATTTCTTCCGCTGATCTTGTTTCATTTCAACACGCTCTTTCACACTTTTTGAAATATTTGCAAGACGTTTAAGATATGGGGTTATTTCCGGAACAAAATTGTCATTTTCTACAACAGCTCTAAAATCGTCCACCACATCATCGATTGTTCTTAATTCTCGACCAAATTGCAGATAGGCGGCAGTTTGGCCTGTTGTATCAGATTTGGCAGAGTTCATAGCAAATATAATAAAAGGAAGTTTATCAATCCAGGAAGTGTGTTCATCCCCAACAAGGATTGCTATTCGAGGTTTCAAGTCTCTATTTTTGCGTTCGACCGGATTGGCCTGAGGATGGTACATAGGTGTCAACGATTGGTCTATTCCAAGAATGTAACAAACTTGTTGTAGAACAGCGCTCACAAACTGAGGGCCGTTATCACTTATGAGTCTTCTTGGGATACCATAACGAAGGAAGATCTCTTCAATCAGAGTAGTCGCACATTCTTGTGCAGTGGCAGTTGTTAAGGCAAAAAGTTCTACCCACTTAGTGGCACAATCTTCTACTATAAAAATCCATCGATGCCCATCTTTACTAGGAGGCAGTGGTCCAAAAAGATCAATGCTGAGGGTCTCAAACCGCTGAGCATAAGCAGGTGTTCGTAATAAACCGGCTGGTTTCTGATTTGTTGCTTTACAACGGGCGCTCTCTGGGCACTTCTTCACATATTCAGAAATGTATTCTCTCATGCCTGTCCAATAATATCTTTTAGCAATTCTCTGATAAGTTCCTGCTTCACCATAATGTCCGGCTGAAGGGTCGTCATGATGAAGTTTCAAAATATTTTGTCTTTCTTGTACTGGAACGACCAGTTGCGCTTCTTCGGGAGCATACCTATAAAGCACACCTTGATTCATCAAGAATCCTCTATCAGTCCAATTGGCGAAATCTTCGCTTTTCTGTTCGTCTTCAAAAGAATCTATGATCTTTTTAAGATTTTCATCTTGCAACTGTGCTTCTCTGATATCTTTTGGACTTCTTGTTGGCATGTCTATGCTGACAAAATTGCATGTCTCACAGAAAGCAGATTGATGTATACAGACAGGGCGTGACAAAATGTCAGCCACGACATTAGATTTTCCGGGTTCATATTCTATTTTCTTCTTATCAATTTCTTTCTTAGCAGGAGTCATCGATTAGGTGGTGCAGCAACAGGAGCATTATCACTTGTATTCATACTATGCTACACAAACGGGGTTGTCTCTCCCCCTGGTTGAAAACCTTTTTCATACCTTTTGAGAACATCATTAATGTTGTCCCTTCCATCGGAATTTAGATTTTTGCCTTCATCTTCATGTAAAGCATACGGACTGACTTCGACCTCACCAGCTAACGTGCTATTTTCTTCTTGATATTCATCAACAAGATAAAACTTTTCCCGAGGTTTATCGCTGAAATACCATGTTTTGTTGGCAGTATCTAACACCATGTTAGCATTATGTAAGAAACCCATACCTAAAAGAGTTCTATTACCCTTGGCATCTGGTAATACTATGAACTCCGTTTCGAAGACTCGGCCTTCAATCTCTACGGGCACAGTGGCAGACAAAGTGTTTCTAACCACCGTAATTCCGTCAGCTAACGTTACTTCATGAGTATGAGGGTTCAATGCAACACCAGTTTTTAAAAATAATTCATACATATGTTCTCCCGCAATAGAACGATTCGATCCCGTATCTGCACAGACTAGCACCTTCTTATTGCAGATCGTGATAAACACATTTGGAGCTGAAACTGCTGATGTATTTAAATTATATAGCTCAAGACGATGTGCTTGAACAGTTTGTTTTTTAACTGTAGGGGAACAATCTGGACATTTCTTCTTTATAAATCCCAATTTACCACAACAATAGCAAACAATATCGGATTCTAAGCGTCGATTAGCAAACTTAGGGGGAGATCGGTCTTCTTTTGGAGGCTTACTCTGCTTCCAATTATTTTCTCGACGAGAAAACTCTTTTTTATCTTGGGGTACAACCGGATCTCTTTTAGGAAACGTAGATCTTATAATATCATACGCATCTAATTTTTCGCAAGGTCGACTGGCGAATTTAAATTTTCCTAATCATCTAACATATGTTGTTTGCATTCAACAGGCACGCGCCTTTTCATTTGATCAGCTATGATAAGATCCCGAAGGGCTTCAAAAGACGTTACAGTTAATTCTTTAAGCCAGTTTTCAAAATAAGCTCGAAGTTCGAAATAATAATCTCGCCAAGTAATTTCCTTGGTCTATCGATGAGTAAAGAACAGCTGTCTGAATTTTTCGGCACTAATTTTAAACCTTTTTAGAAGTGAATCTTTAACATGTGAAAAATTTGAAGCGTTTTCTTCTGATTCACGAGCGATAAGCGTAGAGATAGAAGATGGTACAACACTGAGTAAATACGAAACCCATAGATGCTCTGGTACCTTCGAGAGCTTTATCTGACGTTCCAGGAGCACCAAAAACAAGGTTACATCATCAGTTTCTGGCCTAAATGTAGGCAACAGCTTTTGGATATCTATCTTACTCTCCGGGTGAGACATTACCCCTGCTGCATTACCACCTACCGCTCCACTGGAAGCACTTTGGCTCTGAGCCTGTAACTTGAGCTTCTCAAGCTCAAAATTCATCTCAAGCTTTTTTAACTCTAACTCTTCCGCTCTATGTTTTTCTTCTAATTCTAATTTACGCTGTTCTAACTGTGCTGCTTTTTGTTTTTCCTCTAAGTCCCGTCTGCGTTGTTCTTCCTCGCGAGTCGAAATTTGGTTTCTGACTAATGAATTTACAAAATCAACTTCGTACGAGGGGGAGGATTTGATTTTTTCAGGCAGTGTGACAACTGTCATAGAGGGTTGCACATCTAAATTCATTTCTAACGCAACCTGATATAAATCCTCTTTGCGAGCTTTATTAAGTTTAGACATTTTAAACTTTAGCAAAACAACAAAACAAGTACCCCACAAATGCCGAAAATTCGTTTAAATTATTCCCCAACGTGAGCTTTACCGTTACAACTCATATAAATAAAACTTTAATAAAGCAAAACAGTAAGGTTTAACCTTAACAAAACTCTGACTACAAAACAAAACAAACTTTAAATCCCTGCAGGTATAAATAAACAGTATGGCCATACCGCGACACTTAATCTAAACAATATTTTAACCAATATAAAACCATTTACTGAATAGTTAAGACTTACAAACAATATTATAAACAATATCAAACACATAATTGAATAATTAAATTTTCAATCAATATTATTATTATATTACGAAGACTTAATATCGGTTTCATTCAATATCACTTTAAAAGAAAATAAAGTTTCTTTTATAAACAAATAATAAATGCAAAAACTTACTCATTCCGTTTTGGAAATTAATAACATTCAAGTTTTTTTCATCAGTAAATCAGCAACTCAAAATTAAATATTTACGTTTAGCATTTAAATAATAACAAACACTTAAAATAAAAATAGCAATCAATTCTCTTACGAAACCAATAAAAAAAAATTAAATAAATAAAGATGTATCTTTATGAGAATTGGGATAGAATTATAAATAACATTTTAACAACCTATATTTGACTGAAAACAGTTTTTTTTCCTCTTTTAAAAAGAAAAAAAAAGATCAACGAAAACGTAAATGAATATTTCTTTCGCTTTCTCTCGCACTCACTCTTCTTTCTTTTTTTTTATGAATCAAAATATTTTACTTAAAGCAAAGTAAAAATTAAACATACATGAACAGAATCAAAGTAAAATTTTCAGAATAATGGGTGAGGGAGGGGGGGGGGGAGGGGAAATAGGCAATACAAACATGACAGGAAAATAATAGAATGAATTAAAATTTAATAATGTCAAAAATATTTAGAATTTTTAGAATTATCAATAATGTTACGAAGTCAAGAATGCATTCTTGTTATTAAACAAACTATGGTTCCATTCAATTTAAAATGCTTACTTGCTGAATACATCTTGCAGAATAAATCTTGTAGAATAAACACACATATCCTAGAATTTTCTTAGGACATTAATGAAGTAATTTGTAGAACTTTACAACTTGAAAAAAAATAAGAACACATATCACATGGTGTAAAGGCGACGTATGAAAATGGCAAAGGGTAATGAAACATTGCAGAACATATTTTAGACGCAGACGACGAATTATTCTGTAGCATTATAGGAACATATTTTTACACGCAACGAATCTGTAGAATATTTCAGAACATATTTCTCACGCACACGACGACTTAATCTGTAGAATTTTAAGAATATATTTCACACACTCACAACGATCGAATCTGTAGAATATTAGGAACATATTTCACTCACTGACAACGATCGATAGTGCCATTTTTTTTTCTCTGCTAGTTGAAACAACACTTCTTGAATAAAAATATATCATTGTTTTGTAGAAATAGGATGAGAACATTTTCCTTCGAATTCGGGCCGACGTTGGGTAGCCAATTGTCAGGCTAGCTCAGATTAACTTCACACAGAAATTTCACATAACTTCAAAATAACACTTTCTCGGGGTAGCTTTTTAAATATTTTTTATTTCTTCTTGGTAAGACGGCACATAATAAATAGAACATCACACGCACACATAAAATAATAAAAGCGCAAATAACTTTCTACATGTTTCCATAACTCAAAACAGAACAGAACTACGAACTCTCAGCATATCTCATTCGGGAAAGCTCACGGAAAACGGTCCCGTGACTGCCGGTAGAGTCTATTTGTTTTAAAACGGGTGGCGCGCGTTACAGCAGTCTTAAACCTTTCAGAGGAAGTGGTATAATTATCAAAGCACTTAATTTTAATTCCCAAAATGGCACAATGGCACCACATTTTTTAAAAGATTTTCCATTTAATATGTATGTGAAATATAGCCTTTTTTTATTTCCAGATAATCCAGTAAATCCGTTGTAAATCCCGGTGCCTGTCATTTATTGCAACATTTTAGTACTGAAAGTACTTTGTCCCTGAAAGAATTAAAATATGCTAATGATAAATTAAATGCTCATGCGACTGAAAAAGAACATAGCATTGATCAAAAAACTTCAGGAAGGTACGTAGACAAATTTCACCAGGATGAAT
The DNA here is from genome assembly GCA_963932465.1 of Maratus speciosus. Classification (NCBI taxonomy): domain Eukaryota; kingdom Metazoa; phylum Arthropoda; class Arachnida; order Araneae; family Salticidae; genus Maratus; species Maratus speciosus. The sequence goes on from OZ010800.1 coordinate 191,701,814, forward strand.
ACAGTGAAATGAAGCCAAACTATGTGGCAACTGGAGTTGTCAGGTCGAGTGTCACAAAAAGTAGGACAAGGAGAATACTGTCTTAAATGTTAAAATTTCATTTTCATTGCTGTAAAATTATACCTGTACAGACAAAATCCTGTTTAAAACATAATTTTTCTCCTCTAACTTGCGATTGCGCCTAAACAGGTTTATTTAAGCATCATATTTTCAAAAATATTTTTCGATATTAATTAAAGCATGCAGCATAAAGTTATTTAACATTTTTTTAAACTAATTTTATTTTTCCTCACAAGTATTTCAATATAAAATAAAGTGGGTCGAGCCTCCCATATAGTGAGTCAACCCTTCCATATGCGGGGAGTTTTGACCCATTATTTTCTCATGATTAAAATCAATCATTTTTCAAATTTCTTATGTACTACATGTGAGCAGCAATTTTATTACGATAACTGATTGTATAACGAATAAAATGACATATAAAACTTTATTATAAGTTCAATATTTAAAAAATAAAAAATCACATTGTAAAAGGTGGTTCACCCTCACTAGTCTCCCCTATTCCTAATAATACAAAAATAAAGCAATTAAAAGATTTAAAGTTTCAGATTATCATTTTCCTGGCATTTCCACTTGAAGTGTGTGCAAAATAAAAGGCTTTCTGCTATACTGTACAAATATCTTTTTCTAGTTTTTTTAATTTCTAATTATTAATTTTGCCTTATATAGCACATATATGAGGAAGGTAACAAATTCTGTATTTTACAAATAATTTTTCATAATTAAAATAAGATTGTCACTGAAAATGAATGTCATTTTCCTCGCCAGCTCATTTTAGTTCTTTATGAGGTATAAAGATGACTGCAGTGTAATTCTTCTTGTTCTTGACATAGTTCAAATCAGATGTAGTAAAACCATTGCTAACAGCAAGATCTTTTAGATATTTCTTTGAAAAAAATGTGTTTAAAGGCTTTGTAAAAATTGAGTAGACTTTTATTATGTTCTTTTCCTGGCTTCAATAAATTGCAAATAAAATTGAACATTACACTGATATTTTAGGTACCATTGAGGAAAAATGTTGCTTTAAACGAAATTAAATTGCTAGATCTAAAAAAACAAGACTGTGAAAACTGTTCTAGAATGTTGAAATTGTCATTATCCTGGCATACATATTCCAAGAAAATGACATATAATTATAATTACATAAAAATGAACTTAAGCTCTTCAAACTTTAGCAATTTTACATTGAAATTCCTTTATTCAGCTGTTCAATTGGCATTTTTTTAAAATCAGAATTTTTGAAACGATTTAAATTTTCAAAGATTTTTGTTTTCAAAATCTCACATTTTGTGATATTCACCCATAGCCACTGCTCCAACATAGGCTACATTTTATGTCTGTGTATTACCACCAAGAGGTTACAGGAGTAAAAAATGTTCTAAATTGCGACTTTTGTGATCATAAAGCGGGCAGCAACTTGAAATTTGGAATGGTAGTTACAAGATATAACTGCTTTCTAAGAACATGCGAAAACAAGTTCGAAATTTAAAAGGTGTAAAAGTGCGAAAAAGGGGTTCTTAAAAAGGTTCTAAATTGCAACTTCTACGAAATTGCTAAAGATGAAAACTTGAAATTTGGTGTAATAGATACATATAAGATATCAATGATCTCTAAGGACAGTTATTAAAAATTTCGAAATTAAAAAGGGTGAAATGAGCGGAAAGCGTTCTAAAATCTTTCTAAATTACGACTTCTATGTAATCTCAGGAAATACCACACCGATGGTGACAGTCTCTGCTCCAACATAGGCTGCATTTTTCGTAGATGACCTTACCAAAAAGGAGGGGGCAAAATATATTCTAAAATGTTTGTGATATTAAAAGGGCTAGAAACTTGAAATTTGGATTTATAGTTACTTATAAAGATGTAAAATGAGCAAAATTAAGAACTGTTTTTAAAACCTCTCTAAGAGCTTTTTCTAAAAAATTCCAAAATTCAAAAAGGTAAATTTAGCGAAAAGCGCTCTAAAATATTTCTAAATTTCGATTTTCTTGGAATTGTTAAAGATAGAAACTTGAAACTTTGTATGGTAGCGACTTATATGAAACAAATGATCTCAAAGAACAGTAGAAAAAATCGAAATTTAAATGGATGAAATAAGAGAAAAACATTCTAAAAATTTTCTATATTACGATTTCTATTGAATTGCTAAAGACAGAAATTTAAAATTTGGCATGATTGATACTTATGAGAGGTAAATTCTCTCTCAAACGATATGCGAGGTTGTGTCCTAATCGCATCAACAGCCCGCTTATTCTTGTCGGTGTTGGATGTCGATGGCCTTCCAGATCGACTTGAATCTTAAGTCGAACCGCGACCAGCTATGATCTTTAAGCACCATTTTACTACGGTGGTTATCGACTGATATACTTCTCCATATACATTCTTCATTCTCCGATGAATTTCAACCGGTTTTTATCTTCCGGCCACCAAACCAAACAACAACAGCACCGCTGGTCCTGTTTGGATGCATTTGGTACTAACTTCGCGATTGTTCACGCTTCAGCATTTGTTACACACACTTCGGAAATAAACGATTGTCACAATAATCGCTTCCCTCGATGTCAGTGCTTTTATACCCGCTTCGGCGATGCGCTAATTTTCTTATATACTACAGCAGAGACCTCAAATGGAAACTTTTTGATCGCCCTTATAATTTAAACATAATATTAAACAAAAGTAACTGCTTTATTCTGTTAGATTGCTATTCTCTCATAGAAACTTCTTGTATTTATCACTGGAGCATTTTTATTAACCTTTACTTCCGCGTCTTGAACAATTAAAACTCATTCTCACATTTCCAGCTTTTCTTAAAATGAATCAGATATATAAAATTTAGGAAATATAATTTTCTATGTTTTGTGCAGGTACTAGAAATATATATATATATATTATGGCGATTGACAGTATGTTGTAATCTTTTAAGTGTAACATAGCAAGTAAAAATGACTTTTTCCATAAACGGTTATGAAACTTTTCAAGAACTTTCAAATGCTCAAAGCGTGTTACATTCAAAGCAGGTCACGTGATTTAAGAGCTCTGTTTGTATAACAGTATGCATTTAATTTGTTTGTCGTTAAGTTATTTTAAATTATTTAAGCCTGTTTTTATTTTTATTTATTCTCATTTTATTTTATTTATAGAGCATTGTTCCGTACCTGTAACAAACATTGTAATTCGCCTTTGGCGACGGAACACCCCCCCCCCATCTATACCAATTGGCAATCCTTTTAATGTAACCCTTTCGTTGAACCCGGATCACGGGTTGAGTACGCATGAGTGTAAGAGGAACAACCTCTGCGGCAACAAGCCGCCATTAGCCTTCATTAAAACCTTTATGTTTACAGTCCGCTAATTTTTCTTTTAATTTAGAACACCTCCGTACATTTTGACCCTAGCGACCCGGAGGTAAGACCAGCGCAAACGAATTTAATTTAATTTATGTCAATTTCGTCAACAAGACGAAAGGATGGCAGACTCGGACATTACAGCACTAAATCGGCGGCGTGGCAACATCAAGGCCCAGCTAACGAAGATCGTAAACGCCACCGAGGGAAAAAGCTTCACAATTGCGGAAACCAAGGCTCAACTAGAGCTCCTTCACAAAATCGAAGAAAAATTCGAAGTGATCAAACCCTAATACTATAGAATTATGGACGAAGAAAAGATTGAGGAAGCGGAAGAACAACTCTCGCAATTGGAGGAGGAGATACAGAAATTAGAGGTAAGCCTTAAATCATCTTTTCACAAACAAAATGAAGAAAAAAATAGTAAAATAGACAGCACGTCTGAATCAAAATCCCATGTTAATGATCAAGTTATTGCCAGAGGGCTCAGCATAAAGCTCCCTAAAATTCCACTTCCAATATTTAGTGGGAAATCTAAGAATGGTCTACATTTAAGACCACCTTCAACGAATTGATCGATAACAATCCTCATTTAAAAAAACAATGAAAAACTGTTTTATCTCCGAGGAGCGTTAACGGGTGAACCGAAAAGCTTACAAACTTCAGGTGACACCTTTAGCTCACTCTTCAGAGAGCTGGAAGAACGCTATGAAAACAAAAGAATTATTGTGGATTGCCACATAAAAAATATACTAAATCTTTATGTAATCAAACAAGAGTCAGCTAAAGAACTGAGAAACCTTTTAGATCAGGTAAAAAAGAGCTTGAGAGCGTTAAAGGTCTTAGAATTCGATAGAGACACCTTTTCAAACTCTATTTTGCTGAACATAATAATAGACAAAAAAGATCGAGAAACCCGTAAGCAATTTGAATTAACACTAAAGGATATGGAAGTGCCTAATTTTGATGAATTTTTAGAACGTAGATGCCAAATTTTAAGTAGTATTACTTCTTCGAATGCTTCAAAAACCACTAATAAATCTTTATTTATCCGTACCACCAAACCACAAAATAAAATGTTCATTTTATGTAAAACAGAAAGTCACCCAATATATCATTGCGAGAAGTATAAAAGTATGAAACTAAGCTATCGTCTAAACATTGTAAAGAAAAATAAGCTTTGTTTTAATTGCCTTAGTTTTTTTCATATAATTCATCAATGTACTTCAAAGAGCAGATGCCTTGTTTTCAGCTCCAAACATCATACTTCGTTGCATAATTACTCATCACCAGATGTTCGAATTTAAGAGCCTTCAAAATCTGTAAACAACCCGGCTGCTGAAGAGGCAATTAATAGAAATTTAGATTCCGAAGATTCAGCGCAAAATGGAAATGCAGTTCACTCATTTTTTTCATATGAAAAGAGCCATAAATCTGTCTCAATAAATACTGCGATTGTTTATATAGCAGACATTAATGGTATAAATCAGCCTTTTCGTACAATCTTGGATAGTGCCTCACAGACTAATTTTATAAGTTTAAGGGCAGCTGAAACTTTAGGTTTGAAAAAACAATCAATTAACATTCCCGTTGCAGGTCTTAATAATTCACCGATATCCTTGAAATCTAAAGTGATGGCGTGTGTCTCTAATAATAAGAGAGGCGATTTGCGATGGAATCTGGACTTATTGATCATCCCGAAAATCACAGATTTCACTCCTGGAAAGGAAATAAACATAAATAAATTAAACATTCCTTCGAACATTTGTTTAGCTGACCCACAGTTTTTTATTTCAAATAAGATTGAAATTTTATTAGGCACGGAACTGTTCTTGAATTCTTAAAGGCAGACAAAATAAAGTTAGGTAAGCACTTATATTTACAGGAAAGTGTGTTTGGTTATCTAATTTCTGGTTGTGTATATAACAATGTAGTAAACAATACGAAAAAATATTGTTTCTTAACGAAAAATTTAGAAGCTTTAGATAACACATTAAAATTTTTTTGGGAGATTGAAGAGGTGGGAAATTTAAAGCCTTGTGATAGTAAAGAGTTAGAATATTGCAATAGGCACTTCGATAAAACGCATTTTAGAAATTCGGATGGCAGATATGTCGTAGAAATGCCTTTTAAACCAGAATTTTCTGAGCCCAATTTAGGAAATTCAAAAATCGTTGCATTGAAAAGATTAAATTATCTATGGCAACGTCTAGATCGTGACCCTATAGTGCGGAATTTATATACACAATTTCTTAATGAATATCAGTTTCTTAATCACATGCATGAAATAAAGGAAACTAATGAATTTGAGGACGGCTATTATTTACCCCATCACGGGATTTTACGACCATCTAGCTTGACAACTAAATTGCGCGTCGTATATGATGCAAGCGCAAAATGTAGTAATGTATATTCATTGAACAATTTATTGTGCAAGGGTGGTGTGCTACAGGATGATCTCTTTTCGATATTGGTTCGATTTAGAAAGCATATTTATGCATTTACCGCCGACATCAAACAAATGTTTCGAATGATAGAGATAAATCCGTCCCAATACAAATTCCTAAAAATTCTGTGGAAAGACAGTGCATCATCCCCGGTTAAGGTCTTTCAATTATCAACGGTCACGTATGGAACAGCTTGCGCCCCATTTTTGGCCACCAAGGTCTTACAACAACTCGCCTTAGATGAGCAAAGGGCTTTTTCGTTAGCTTCCAATATTGTACTGAAGGATTTCTATATGGATGATTGCTTGTCGTGGTCATCCAATTTAGAGGAATTTACTTTAATGCAAGCAGAATTAACACAACTCCTTCAGAGAGGGGGAATGATTTTGCATAAATGGTGTACTAATAAGGTCCAATCTACTGACAATCAGATATTTCCCTTGGATAGAATTTCAGAAGAAATAACGGTTAAAACTTTAGGCATGCTTTGGAACAGTTCTAGCGATACATTTACATACAAAGTCAACGTTAAAGTAACAAGTACTTTCACCAAACGAGAGGTGCTATCGCAAATTGCCCGGCTTTATGACCCTCTTGGTCTCTTAGGGCCAGTGATTGCAAAGGCAAAGATATTCATGCAACAATTGTGGTTGCTTAAATTACAATGGACTGATACTTTACCTTCGCAAATTTCCAAACAATGGGAAACCTTTATCGCAACATTACCAGAGCTCGAGTCCATCAACTTACCGAGATGCTTCTTAAAGGTGCACGTCCAATCAGTGGTACTTAATGGCTTCGCCGATGTTTCTTCAAAGGCATACGGTGCAGTTATTTATGTGCAAACTATATCTAACTCCAACGAAACGGTTAGTCACCTTCTTTGCAGCAAGTCACGAGTGGCTCCTACAAAGGTGATAACCGTACCCCGCTTGGAACTATCAGCGTGTCTTCTTCTTGCAAAATTAACCTGTAAGGTCTTAGATGCTTTAAACCAACAGGTGAATTCTGTGTGACTATTTTCAGACTCGACCATCGCCTTAGCTTGGATGGACAGTGCTCCACATTTATTATAAACGTTTATCGGCAACCGTGTAGTGCAAATAAAAGACATTTCAAGGAACATTCCATGGCATCATATATCGTCGGAGCATAACCCAGCAAACCTGATATCCATAGGAATGGATGTGAAAAACCTTGCCTCCAGTGAACTATGGTGGAATGGGCCACCACTTCAAATTCTTAAAGAAGCAATAGAGAAACCTACTTCTAGTCTTACTGACCTATCGAACACTTATTATTCTAATGAACTTAAAGCCAGTAGACAAGTCACTTTAATTAACAAGATGGACATTAATTTTTTTGATAATTTGTTGACTTTAACAAATAATTTTCTTAAATTAATTAGAATTGTAGCATATATTTTTAGGTTTTTCTTAAAGTGTAAAAAGGTAGCAACTGCAACAGGCCCTCTGTTACTGGAGGAATTAATGGGGGCAGAAGTGTGCTTGATTAAGCATGTGCAGGTAATGTATTTTGCCAAGGAAATCTCCGCCCTGAAAGGGGGATCTTCGGTGCATGGTTCAAGTAAGTTAAAATTTTTGAATCCCTTTATTGATTCGAATGGCTTGATAAGGGTGGGGGGTAGATTGGCTAAATCTAACTTACCTTTTGATCACAAATTTCCTATAGTGCTACCAGCGAGCTGTCGCTTAACGAGAATCATATTCCAGTATTATCATGTACGAGATTTTCATGTCGGGCCCCAGGCTCTTTTGAACACTGTGCGCCAAAAATATTGGCCTCTTAGCGGTAGAAACACAGCTCGCAAGGTAGTACATGAATGTGTACAATGTTTTAAAATTAAGCCTATACTGGCTAATCAAGTAATGGGAGATCTCCCTCCTGAAAGAATAACGCCCAGTTCACTCCCTCCTGAAAGAATAACGCCCAGTTCACCATTTTCCAGAGTACGATTAGATCTGTGTGGCCCCTTTGAAATAAAATATAAGGGTCAGAGAAAGGGTACCTTTCAAAAAATATACGTTGCCATTTTCGTGTGTATGGCCTCTAAAGCTGTACGCTTGGATTTTGTCTCCGACTTGACATCCGAGGCGATAATAGCAACGCTAAAGAGATTCTTCGCTCGTCGTGGGAGGAGCTCGGTAATTTTTAGCGATAACGCTACAAATTTTGTTGGGGCTTCAGCAGAACTGAAGTGTTTGCGTAAACTTGTAGCCAGTGATGAAGTTTGTAACTTTTTAGCTTCAGAAGGCATTAACTGGAAATTCTCCCCTCCTAGAGCACCCAACTTTGGTGGCCTTTGGGAGGCAGGAGTTAAGGCCTTCAAATACCATTTAAAAAGAGCAGTAGGTTCAGCTCATCTCACGATCGAAGATTTTCTAACCGTAATAGCACAGATCGAAGCGATTTTAAATTCGCGACCGCTTTGTCCCTTGTCCACAGATGCTGACGATCTTCAGGTGTTAACTCCAGGCCACTTTCTCATAGGGAGGCCCCTTAATTTAATTCCTGAACCTAATTTGATGGAGGTAAAGGTTAACTTGTTTAGCAAGTGGCAAAGGACTCAAAAATTAACCCAAACGATTTGGAAACGCTGGAAAAATAATTATCTCAGTAATTTACAGGAGAGAAGCAAATGGATGTGAAAAAAAACAAATATTCTGCCAGGCATGTTGGTCTTATTACAGGACACTCAACTCCCACTTTGCACCTGGTCTCTAGGTCGCATTACTAAGGTAATCCCAGGTGCTGACGGAATGGTCAGAGTAGTAGAACTACGCACCGCTAAGGGCAATTTTAAACGTTCTCTTAACGAAATAAGCATATTACCCATAAATAACAATAATTGACAAAAATCTGGACTGTAATTGTGTTTCATTGTGTTTATTTTTTGCCTATAACTTGCACTATGTTGTGTGTGCGTTTTTTCTTTTTTTTTTCTTTTTTTTTTTTTTTTTAAATTTGTATTGCATTTTATGCATATTGAAATATAATATTTCAACGCCGGGCGGGATGTTCCGTACCTGTAACAAACATTGTAATTCGCCTTTGGCGACGGAACACCACCCCCGCATCTATACCAATTGGCAATCCTTTTAATGTAACCCTTTCGTTGAACCCGGATCACGGGTTGAGTACGCATGAGTGTAAGAGGAACAACCTCTGCGGCAACAAGCCGCCATTAGCCTTCATTAAAACCTTTATGTTTACAGTCCGCTAATTTTTCTTTTAATTTAGAACACCTCCGTACAAGCATTGTTTGGGATAAATCCACATGCCAAAGGTTTCAAGATGGAAAAGAGATTTGGGAAAAGAGTGGATATTCACCCGAAAATCCTTAAACTTATTAATTGTATAAAAGATTTTTCGTCAGAATGAAATAATTGAAATTTATTTTTAATAAATATTTGTTGTATTGGGTACATGCAAGAGTAAGTTCCGTTTTTCTAATAGATGGCGCAAGTGTTATATGTATTGTGTGAACCTGTCCTAATACATGATTTTGAAAAGTTTCTTCAAATCCTTCAAAATGTAATATATGACATTTAATTAAAGTGCAAACAACATAGTTTTTTATTCGATTTAAAATGGATAGTTTTTGAGCCAAAAAATCGTAATTTGCGGGAAGTTTTGTTTGTACTTTTATAATTTAAAGAAAAGCGCTGCTGAAAGACATCGTTTACTTCTAGAAGCTTTGGGTGATCATGCTTTTTCTGATAGTATCTGTAGAAGGTAGTTAAGGCAATTTAACTCCTTCAATTACAGTGGTTCATTTTTGGACCACTTAATTTTGATTCCTAAATGCCACATAGGGTCCAGAATTTTGGAATGAAAATTTCCCTTCTATCATTTACGAGAAGAAAATCTTTTACTTACTTTCAATTAAACTTTTTTTTAAATTCCGGTGTCATTCAAAGATTTCGGCATTTTATTTATAGAAGTGCTTTGCTCCTGAAAAGTTTAAAGGAGGTTTTTTCGAAGTCGAAGGCTCAGAACGTGAAGGTAGACCGAAAAACTTTGAAGACGAAAAATTGCGAGCATTATTAAATGAAGACAAACCACAAACGCAACAAGAATACATTATTACTACAGTAATACAATACCACTATATTAATGTACCATTTTTATATATTTGCTAAATAAACATGTAATTTTATCCAAAAACGGAACTTATTTTTGCATATTCCCAATAAATACTTTTTGTTCTATTTTTAATTGTTTGTTTTTGCTGTTTATATTTATAGAAATTTTACACATTTTCTGAAAGTGTTTATTTTAAATGAAACATACTCATAAGTTTTCAAAAATTTTATTTAAAAGAGATCAAGTCCACATTTTAATTTATCAGTTTCAAAAATATGTTCAATTTGGATTTTATTCAGTTAGTTCCATGTCAGAAGATTTTTTGTATGTTCTTTTTTTTCGCACTTCACAATCTTAAATATGCATTTTCATTTTTAATAATTTTCTGGAACATCTCAATTTCTGTCCGATTACAAAGAAAAGTGAAAGTAGACAGTGAATTGTTTAAGGGGACAATACACTTTTAACGGTCATAAAACATGCGAAATTTTTCATAAGTTTAACAATTTTTTATAAAATGTAACCACTTTACAGGTACAACATTTTTAGAGTATACTTAGGTGATATTGAACTACGTTAAAAATTTTTTATTTGGATATATAATCAATTAAAAAAATTCAAGGGTTAAATTTCAAAGTGCTGTTTAAAATTTTTACATTGGATAACATTTCACTGCGCGCACGATATCTCATTTAATCATTACGCTAATTTCATTGTATTTGCATAAAATGTATCTTAAATTAAATATAACACCCTGGTTTATACTTTTACTAGGATATTTGTAATCTGTTAATTAGGTAAAGAGTAATAAACATTTAATTAGAAAAAATAAAAATACTATGAATTTTTACACGCATTCAATCGCATAATTTTTTTCATACTGAACACAGCTTTATAATCCTAGTTCATTTTCATGATATTATGTAGGGGAAATTTTTAAAGCTCTACTTCAAATAGTTTTGGAGATATCATGCGCGCAAGAGTAAAAAATGCCACTTTGAGAAAAAGCTGTTTAAAGATTGAATTGTATTTTTTAGATATAAAATATATAATAAAGGAAACAAAACTACAAATTATATATCGTATTCTGTATTAAAAATAAAATTAGATGCAAGTTTAAAATGATAAATATAAAATTATTTGTAAAAAGCTACAGAATATAGGAACATGCTTAAAAATTAAATCGATGTAATTAGCAAACATGTGACATTTATATTGCAAAAAATAATTTTAAATATATAACTTAAAATTTTGTTTAGCGTTGATTGTAAAGTTAATTAAACGTGTAAGTTTTTTAAAGATAAATTATTTAAGGTAAAATATAGGCCATTTTATAGGGATTCTCGTATTTCGATATCTGATTCGCATACGCTTCACAAAAACCCGGATAATTTATTAAAAATATATATTAATGTCAATAAATCCGTATTCTAAACTGTCAATTGAAACAAAAATCACTATCAAATTGATTACTTTTTAGTTTTCTATTAGATGAGTTAGCACCTTAAAATACATTTATATCATTGTATTTTGTATAGTGATTATCATTAAACTGACTCCTTCTTCGATGCTGTTCTGAAGCACATTTTGAATATTTTTTTATTAAAAAGCTAATAAATACGAAGAAGTAGAACACTATTACAAAATCAGGAAAGAATTGCTCTAGGAGAAAAAAAAAACTGCTTTGTTTCAAATTTAAGCCCTTAATAGCAAATAAAGCTGTGAAAAATCATGAAAGTAAACAAATTTGACGAAAGTGGAAGTTGAAGTTAATATTTTAAAGCTTTTTTATTATTGTTTAAGGTATTTAACCAATAACAATTGCCGCATTTTAGCATATTTCCAAAGTTACGATAATGTGAAAGCGCGAAAACAAAATGTAAACAAGCCTCCATGACAGTTGCCGTATGGCTGTTAATTCGGAAATGAAGGAGTGATGTCTACATTTTCTCTAATATCTCAATAAATAATTATCGCACGGTTAAAAGATTGGTATCAACTTATTCAGAATACAATAACCTTTCTAACGATGTAAAAATTTAAAAAAAAAATCGATTTTTGAAAATTTTAAAAGTGTACTGTCCCCTTAAATTCAACATATTTTTTAAATGGTTAAATTAACCAATTAGTTTGCAACATAAATGGACTGTGCTCAGTGAATTATGCTCCAGAATTTAATGCTCATTACATCATTAAAAAATATAAAATACCAAGACACGAACCCCATTAGTGTTTGAATTCTTAATAACTAAAGAGGGGAGTCTGAACAATGTTTTGTTTCTAAGAAATATGTTTTGAAACCAAAATTTACAAAATAGATATGGAATACACGTTAAGGTTACCTAATTGATTTTCTTATTAATTTGGCTAAAAGAACTCAGAATTGTTTCTTGCTAATTGCAGAGAGTTATGATATTTTCTGCTTAAAAATCTATAAAGTTTATATGGCCATATCAAGACATTTTTTTAAATTCAAATTTTTAAATAGAAGCAATATTTGTCCTATAAAACAAATGATGTGAATGCGAGTGGATGTGGGATTGTAAGGAAAAAGAATTTTTTGTTGGTAGATTAGTAAAAAAAGCCTGGTTTTTAATGGTGTACTTTAATTTTTCTTAGAAGGCTGCCTACAAATAAAAATTGCTTCAAAGTCAAAAATCTTTAATACTAACCCATCATATTTGGAATCTACATGAAATTTTATCCGAGGATACCAAATTTCAAGTCATTAGAACCTGCTGTTTATTTATGCTTGTTTAAAGTTTGGAGCCTGTTGAATTTTTTACTTAAAATGGGAAAATTGCAATGTCTTTTAAACATAACATAAAGATTATTGAATATAATGAACTGAAATTTTGAATTTGCATATTTGAAACTTCTAGAAATCGTTTTCTATCAAACATTTTATAAGTTATAGTTCAAATAGTTTTGTAAAATATCTGGTTTTGGAAATTTTGAAATAAATACGAATTGTCACATATACGAGGGCAAATCAAAAAATAAGTTACACTTCCAAGTTATGGCCATTTATTAAACCACATATACATAGGAAACACGTTTATGACAGCATACGATGTACGTTCACTTTTCCATATATCCCCCAGGAGAGTGTAAACATTTCTCGGAACGATCAACCAACTTTTTGATTTCGGATGCGTAGAAATCTCATTCAACGCTATGTAACCGCCCGGAGATAGTGAAGTCCAAGGTGGTCGTGAAAAAGGGAGAACACAATTCCGTACAAAATGTTCAGCATGCACAGACATCACGGACGAATATCGCGAAGACAGGTCCGCAACGTGAAGTACCGTTGAAAATGTTGACCGTGTGGATGCGACAATTAAAGAGAATTGACGCATAACACTCCAGGAAATTGGCAGCATGCTGAACATTTCGTACGGCAGTGTATTTGCCATTGTTCACGAGCACCCTGGATTTCGCTGTCTCCGGGTAGTTACATAGCGCTGTAGGAGATTTCTACGTATCCGGAATTGAAAAGTTGGTTGACCATTCCAAGAAATATTTACAGTCTCTTGGGGACTATGTGAAAAAGTGAACTTACATTGTATGTTGTCACAGCCGTGTTGCTTATGTATATGTGGTTTAATAAATGGCCATAACTTGGAATTGTAACTTATTTTTTGATTTAACCTCGTATATATTTTACCGAAGTCGATTTCTAGAAGCTTTAAATATGCAAATTCAGAATTACAACTTACTGCATCACGTAGCTTTTTAGTTATACCATAAAAACTACGTTTATTGTAATCAGTTTTCCGACAATAAATATCAAATTTAACATTATTGCTAATCGACCCATACCAATCATATATTTATATAATGATCTGCAGCAGAGTATAACTGTTTGAACAATTAAGCTGAGCGAAGCCCTGATTATACCCTGTCAAAAGCAACAGAGTCCCCAAACTATCCATTGGCGCCCCAGAAATGCCAATGTGAAGCTCGGCTATAGGTCCTGTGGTTTGCTAATTTTACGGCGGCGGTCTTAAATTAATGACGACCTTTATGTAAGGGCCATATTAATTTACGGTCACTAAACATAAACAAAATGAAGATGACTTTTACGAGTATAACGTTAATTTAAGAGCAGTGACCATAAAAAATTAAGAAACCTATTACGAACCTAATGTTAATTTGCGCCATTGACTTAACAATTTACGAGCAAAGGTTTACGGGTAAACTGGTATTTTTGTGATCGTGACAGTTTTATGGTCATAACATTATTTTTACGGTCAATGACTGGCACACTTTTTGCGAGTCACTGACCGTAATCTAGCATTGGAATGTCTTAGAGTGTATCTCGAAACAAAATTTTATTTAGATATAAATATGCTGCTTTGAAATTAATATTTCAATTACGCATTTGTTTGTGGTAAAATGTTAGAATTATACGAAAATAGTTTTTATACAGGCTTCACAAAATTTATGAATAATTATGATGTAAACAGCGTATTAAATTTTATTTATGAAGAATTCAAACATGCTTTCTATTTTTGCAAATACTTTCGAAAGAAAAAAAAAAAAAAACTCTCTTGTAAGTTTTTTTGTCGAAGCACAGTTCTGCTATATGCGAAAGATAGCTTTAATGATTCATATTTGAATTTTAATAAAAACAGATAACTTTGTAACTGAAAATATAGCTTGGGATTTGACGATATTCATGTGTAATTAACAAGCAGAGCGAAATTTTTCAGTAGTAGTATAAAATTGTGTATATATTTTGGTTTTTACCATATGAAAGTGGAATAGAGTAACATATTTAAAATAAATTTATTTTTTGTTTATTCACATTTTTTATACTTTGAATCTACAAAACTCTATTTGGAGAATAATAAAGAATAAAGTTACATTTATAAGATCAAATTGCTTTATATTTATTCTCATTTAAAATGTAAAAAGAATTCGTATCTGAAGACTAAATTTTATTTAGATATAAAAATCCCTATCTTTAAATAAATATTTCAATCACACATTTATTTGTGGTGAATCGTTTAAACTGAGATAAAATGATTTTTGTTTAACAAACTTGATATGCTGTATAAGTGGTTACGAAGTTTGCAGGAAATAATAAATTCCCAGTCTTATAAGAATTTTTATTTTCTGAAATTCCCTTGTTATGAAATTGCATAATGAAGAATTAAAACGTTTTTTCTTTCTTTATAATTACTTTCAAGCAAAACCTATTCTTGTAAGCTTTTTTGTCGAAATACAATGCTCCGTTCTGCTGAAAGAGAAAATTAATTACGATAACAACGACAACAAAAGAAAAGAAAAGAAAATCATAAACCTATGAAATTTTCACTACTCTATCCACGCATTATTTTAATTAAAAGGAAATGCTTATTAGCTTTGAAAGTAATGTAATAAAACAATTAAATATCCAAATTAAATTGTATTGTTCAAAATCAAAATCTTAAACAAAAAAATATTGTGTAAACAATCTGTATTTAATATTTCCACATTGTATAAGTTTTCATAGAGAATCAGAAAATCTTTGACAGAAAAATGAGATAATTTGGACACGCGTAGTTCTTCAAAATAACTGCTATAAAATCTGTTTTGAAAAAAAAAAGAGCTTTTTAACAAAGATATCAGATTTTACGCTTAGAAATCCTAAGGCGGCATGCAATTTACACTTATCTGAATCTTCACCACGTATAAAAATTTTAATTCACATATCAATAGATTGATTATCGAAGTAAATGCGTTTTTGAAAGTTTTTCTATCACAAAGTTGTGTAAAATCCCGTTTCTATTAATTCTATTTCGAAATCATTTATGTGCACGGAATGTCGACAAAAATAGAAAATGTTTTCAACATAAAATTCATTTTGCTCTGTGTACTGTTATTCCATTTGCCGTAAATGCAATTGAAATATGGAAAAGTATTCAGATTTGAAAATATGTTTATTCCTTTATATGTTCCAGAATCAAAGAATTGTGTTTTCATACCACGCGTCTAGAGTTTTTTTTTTTAAATACGAAGATTTTAGAAGCTTTACGAAATCGTTAAATAAATTTTAGAAAGTTGTCGTTTATCAAAATTTATAAATTAAATTTGTTGTGTTTGCAATGTAAGAAAAAAGAAGCTTCTTAATAAAGGAAAATATATTTTAACTACACTGTAAAGAAAAAAAATCTGTAATTCTACAGATATAAAATTACAGAAATCTGTATGCTTAACTAAAACGTTCTCTGTACACTGTACAAAAAAGATGTCAGTCTACAAAACTAGTTTTTGTAAAGCTACAGAAATCTGTAGCTTTACTAAAGAATCTACTAAAATGACAGTAATCTTACTAAAATTTTATCTGTAACCCGGGTTACAGTAACATAAAAAGTTCTAGGCATCCCAGTTTCCTAACATATTCTTAGTATCCTTACAGATTTTTAGATTTACTGTGCAAAACTGTATCTGTTACATGCATTTTTGTTGTTGCCGTTACATAAAAAGTTCTAGGAATCCCAGTTTCCCAGAAAAATTTTAGTAACTTCACAGACCTTTTTTTTTTTTTTTTTTTTTGTTTTCTTTTCTAATACAGTGTACGAACGAAAATCGCGAATAACCTCTTCCAAGATGCCCAGGATTCGCAGAAAAGAGATTTTTGTTTTAAAAACTTTAGAAATCAATATATTTTTGAGATTTGAGGGGAATTTATTTCTAAAAACAAAGTTACTTATTGCTATCACTGATTTTCAGAAACGTCTCCGAGTGGTTCCTAACACTTAACAACATAGTTGAAACGTGTTTATGACTTTGGTTTGATTCTCCGTCTGTTCGGGCTCTAACTCGCTTAAATATACTCGGATGACAATGTAATGGATACACTTTATTGTAGTTCAACATGGCATTACCAGTACTGGAAATGGAGTGTGTAGCATTCAATGTTCATTCACAGGGGAATTCCAATTTATTCCTATCTATTTATAATCATATCGGTGTATGTTCGAAATTTATTTATCGTCTGCCAAGGCTCAGTGCGAGCATTTGTGTGTAAGTTTAATTTCTAAAAAATGGCAACGTTCTTTTTTGTTGACATGTAATTTATTCTATTCTAAGAGAGTGTAAAACCAAGAGGGTTTATAATTAAAACCGTGATACTGTTCAATTTTTATTTATTAAGTGTTGTGAGTTATTGACGAGCCCGTGTTTTAATTACTTAAATTTAATTAGCGCGCTATCATAGACGCAGCAGGGGTCGTTCGGTAGCTTTAGGGCCCCGGTCGTAATGAAACGATTAACCTACCTTCCCGCTTTTCGGTGTCTTTAATTTGTGAAATTTCCGTATTATATTTATCCGGTTTCAATTTTTAATTGTTTTTTTTTTAAACCTGGCTTCCGCAAAGGAGTTGGAATAAGAGTAGAATAAAGGGCTGCGAACGAAAAGACCATTTTACTATGCTATACTATATTTATTATTAATATAATAAATATAATATCTTTATTATATTTATATTATAAATATATTATATTTATATACATATATAATATATAATATAATATATATCTACCCGATATCTATATCATTATAATCTATCGGGAAATTTTTTTGCGGTGTATTTTAACAGTGTTACATTATTTTAAACATAAGAAAATTTATAGAAATTATAAGGGAGGGGTAACATTTTCGACAAAAACTTTGAAAATATAATACCTCAAATGAAATGAAATATATTTTTGAGTTCATCTTTACGAAAGCTTTCACACGATATACATAGAAAAGATTTTTTTTTTCAAGTAACTTAATTAGTGTTTCTACATTTTTCCTAAATATATTTATGAATATTTATTAATCTGTAAATATGTGGGTCAATAGTCTTTATTATTTCCCCCAATTTGAACTTTCCGCGTTCCATAGTTTAAGAGTAAAAGGGATGTGACAGACGGACAGATAGACACAGGAGCGATCTTATAATGGTTCCGTTTTTACTTTTAAGTGTGGAACCGTAAAAACAGTAAACGTGCGCCTAAAGTATGTTAAACTAAAATGATCCCCCATCAATTGAAAAATAAAACAAATGATAGACCAATGAATAAATAAATAAATAAATGAAAGTGTGCATTTAAAAAATCGAAGAAAGGATGTTAAATTAAAACTGCAACATGAAATTAACTATGACAAGTTGGAAATTGCTCGTCAAACGTGGCAAATGAGGTGCGTTCGTACTATAACTAGTTTTATAATTATTTTTTGCACCCCATATTGTACTGAATGTATAATTTTTTGCACTTCATAAAGTGCATAGTCTGATACATCATTAAAATGCACTTGCAATAATTTTTCCCATTGGCCGTAATGTAAAGAAAAACTTTTGACTGTCCCTGTAATTAAACTATACATCCGATTTTCCTAAAATTTGAAATGGCTCGACAAAATTTTGCAACAATTATATCTTTAAAATTTCAGATCATTCGGAAGGCTCTAATATCATTAAAATGCACTTGCAATAATTTTTCCCATTGGCCGTAATGTAAAGAAAAACTTTTGACTGTCCCTGTAATTAAACTATACATCCGATTTTCCTAAAATTTGAAATGGCTCAACAAAATTTTGCAACAATTATATCTTTAAAATTTCAGATCATTCGGAAGGCTCTAATATCATTAAAATGCACTTGCAATAATTTTTCCCATTGGCCGTAATGTAAAGAAAAACTTTTGACTGTCCCTGTAATTAAACTATACATCCGATTTTCCTAAAATTTGAAATGGCTCGACAAAATTTTGCAACAATTATATCTTTAAAATTTCAGATCATTCGGAAGGCTCTAATATCATTAAAATGCACTTGCAATAATTTTTCCCATTGGCCGTAATGTAAAGAAAAACTTTTGACTGTCCCTGTAATTAAACTATACATCCGATTTTCATAAAATTTGAAATGGCTCGACAAAATTTTGCAACAATCATATATTTGAAATTTCAGACCATTCGGTTGGGTAGTTTTTGCTCTGTTACATGCGGACAGACGGACGGACAGACGGACAGACGGACGGACAGACGGACAGACGGACGGACAGACGGACAGACGGACAGACGGACGGACAGATGGACGGACTGAACGACGACTATAGGTGCTACGTATTTATATAATTACGAACGCACCTAAAAATGAATAAAACGTCAGAAAAAAGTAATTGACATATGTGCAGATATAAAGAAGAAAATATATAAAATATCTAATTTTTCGGGATCTAGATGACTGAGAAATTCTTGGAAACACATTTTTCTTTGCTGATTACTATTTTTATGATTATTTACTTAACGAAATACTTTTTAAAACTTTTTTAAAAACTTATATATATATATATATATGTGTGTGTGTGTGTGTGTGTATTTGTTGTTTAAAAGGGAAATAAGGTCATGTTATTAAAAAAATGTCTAGAAATTATGAAAATTTAAAATTAACAGCTCTCATTTGTAAATTACAAGTATACAGCATATCGTAAAAAAAATGAAAAAGCACATATGGAAGACAAACTTAAAAGCATTTCTTTTAGTCACGGTAGATGGCGCTACAAGCAGGACAGCCGTAGAGATCCTAGACAACCATAGAGATCCTACATTAGAGATTTAATTTTTATTTAATTTAGAGATTTAATCCTACATCTCAAATGTAGGATCTCAAGACAACCGTGGTTTTCTGAGCACGTGTACAGAGATCAAATGAACATACGGATTGTCAGATCTGTTATTATGAAAAAAGGACCTTGGTTCATCGTTGTTTTAAATGAAAATTTTAACAAGTATTTTTTAAAGATAGTTTACTGCACCGTCATAAAAGATTAAAATACAATAAGGCTGTAAAACACTTAGCAGTACGTCTATTGAAAATTTCGTTAAAAATTTTCAGTATTGAAGATGAATTTGACAAAAAATCTCCGTTCGGATTGAAGCGGGACACTCTGTATTTTTGGCTGAATAAATGGAACATTGTCTTTTTTTTTTATGCTGTACTATGCTCCGAAATTCCTTTAACGTTTGAACAATGAATTTTAAATCACTCTGTATTGATGCTTTGAAACCATGTTTTCCTCTATTTGTGAGTGTGTTTATTTCGCAATTGTTAAATATTCCCGCACTAATCGATACATTCACTTGGGAAAAAACCTACAATAGATCCACTGCACCCAACTTTCTTAAGAGCCCAATATATATTTAAATACACAATATACAGAGGATTTTCATACATTTTTGTAACAATTTTAGAAAAAGAAATGCATAAACAAAGATTAGAAAAAAAAAAAATTCCTGACATGTTTGGTCCATTTGTTGAACTGTCGTGTTATAAGTTAATTTCCAAAATAAAAGATCATTTGATCAAAAAACTATATTAATTTAATTAGATGATTTTTGTATTAACATTTTAATTAGACTATATTAAAACTATATTAATTAGAATATAAATTATTTGTTTCGTAATTGCTAAATATTTCCGCACTAATCCGTACATTCATTTAGAAAAAAACATACAATAGATCCACAGCATCCAACTTTCTTAAGAACCCAATATATATTTAACTAAACAATATACAGAGGATGTTCATACATTTTTTTAACGATTTTAGAAAAAAGAAATATATAAACAAAGATAAAAATTTTATTTCCTGATATGTTCGGTCCATTTGTTGAACTATCGTGTTACAAGTTAATTTCTAAAATAAAAGATCATTTGATAAAAAAACAATTTAATTATTTTAATTTTAAAATGAATTTTTATTGGGAAGCGAAAAAGAAATTTTTAGAAGTCATGTTTGTTAAAATATAAGAATTATAAAGACAATTTCGAAAGTTCACCACAAAAATTATATGTCACGTGTTGCTTTACGCTCAATAGCTCAATTACTAACCTTTCTATAATATTCAGTGGTTCAAGAAACACCACTTTGAGATAAAAGTATTTAAAAGTTTTGAAAAAGTATTTATTAAAACTATAAGACCATTTTTGTTTTAAATGAGCTTTGAACAAAATAGCATGGATAACGGAAAGATACAAGACATTTTTGAAGCTAAGAAAATACATTCATTTTCTGAAGGTTTTATACGGACATCGTAATTAAACTGAGAAATATTTTTGTGTCTGCACTTCTAGCTCCCCTTCAATAAACAAAAACTCAAATAACTAACCCATCACGTAAATTATCCATATGAAACACACAGAGACATACACACAAATCCTTTCAAATTTGTACCCACATCTATATATACCTCAGATTTCTAGAATTTATCGCACCCTGGATAATTAATCGAATCGGAATTATTTATTCATTAAGTTCTAAAATATATTTCAAATCTTCAGTCAAAGATTTCAAGGAATATTCCCAAGCAGATGTTCCTCGCTTGGTATGTTGATCACATGCATTCCTCTCCTTTTAGCAAATATTTGGTTTTTTCTCAGATCACATGAAATACATTTTCCGTACAGAGATTAAACACACTGAATGTTTCTGCGGAGATTTGGAAAAAATATCGATAGTGTATGAAGAGTATAGTTAGCAGGAATCCATTTTTTTAGCTATTTTATAAATCATTAAAATTACATCAAAGACTGAAAAGTATTTAATAAGGACAAAATATTAAGAGATTAAATAACAAGAGGGCCAGCTTACGCAAACGAGCACTTACAAGGAAGGTCTCCATACGGGCATACTCAGAAAAATCTGAAAAAAATACAGAATGTTCTTCTCGTATGGATATATATGTTTATAAAAATTTTTTTTGGCGGAACCCCCGAAACAGCGTCCGTAAAAAAATAACGAAATTTTCGTTTATTTGGCGATTTATCACCGGTTGGCGATGAAAAAAAATGCACTTTTATGTAGAAAAAAACTTTTTATGTTTAATTTGAAGATATAAGTTTATTTTAAAACCTTTAGTTTTGTCATGTTTAGTTTCTTTTAACTATAGTTTTGTCATTTTTAAATTGTTTGAACTATAGATTGTCATATATATTTATATGTATTTATAATAAAATGTAAATATCATATTTTACGATTTAAAACAAAATTTAAATTGATTTAAATTGTTTCAAGCTCAAAAATAAGGCAGATAGAACACTGTCGACTTGATTTTGTTGCTATGGAAACGACTTCGTCTTCGATATGGAAATGGAAATGTATTATGACAATAAAATGTCAGCTGGCTCTAACTTAAAATAGATATTTGCAATTTGCATAGCATAGAAAATATTTTTACAGTGATAAATTAAATAATTACAGCAACAAACAACATATATGTGTAATGTAAAAAAATATATAATAACCTCTTTCATTGATTAAGTTTATATTCATTAAAAACCGTGCATTCTAAAAAACAATTAATAAACAATTTTCAGATGCATTAAAATCGTTTGCTTTTGGCGAGGAAAAATCCTGCTCGCCAAATCACGTGTAATTTTCGTATATTTGCGCCAAATATTAAAAAGTATTTTATTTTTTTACAGACTTTCTACTGAAATTCCGCCGTTAAATTTAACTGATCCCTTATTACATACATGAGTAGTTTCACTAGTATTTTTTTCTCAACATATACTGAGTATGCCCTGTAAGGAGACCTTCCTTGTTTGTACGAGATTTCTCCTGTTTATTGAGTCCCAGAAAAATTGTACTGAATCCTCATTCCAAGCTCTTGTTGAAATAGTTAAAACTCGATAATTCGACGTCCCACATAATCAAACATCATGTCGGCTTAAGCAGATAACGATTTAGCGAGTTTTTAATTAATTTCATAGCTAAAAAGTTATTTTAAAAATTGGTTACGAGCTATAATTTTAATTCATAAGATATGTATTATAAGTAATGATAAAATTAGATATGCATAAAAATTTACAAGGAGAGGGCCAACCTTGTTAATCACAGATTTTGATTATTTTAATATATGTTGTAGGGTAGAGAGCCCTTAATGTAAGGTTTAACGGATTTTATTCAACGCTCCTTAGTTCTTGAGAAACAGGGGGGTGGGGGTCTAATAACAGTACACAACTTAAATACTTACATTGCAACCGCAATGGTAGGTTGGTCGTAGGTCAGTTGGTACGGCGTTCGCTGACTGATCTGCTGAGCCCGTAAATCGAAATTTGATTGTAACGGAAAAATGCGCTTTTCTCAAAAACTATTTGACCTAGGGTAATCGCTATAATTTTCCTGCAAGATTTATATTAATGTGTACTCCCTGTAATTTTTTCATAATTTTAGTTTCAGTAGATTCGGAATTACATAAGGGGGGGGGGGGACATATTATTTTCGACTATATCTTTGAAAATGTAATACCTAAAATTAAAAGAAATGTATTTTTGAATTCAGCGTTACGAAAGCTTTCACACGATATTCCACACGATATACAAATAAAATATTTTTTTTTTCAAGCAACTCAATTTGCCCTATACATTTTTACTAAATATATTTATAAATGTTTAATAATCTGAAAATATGTGGGTTAACAGACTTTATTACTTCCCCGAATTTGAACTTTCCACGTTCCATATTTTACGAGTAAAGTGGCTGTGACAGACGGACAGACACAAGAGTGATTTTATAATGGTTCCGTTTTTACTTTTTAAGTACGGAACCCTAAAAACAATAATATCAATTTCTATCATGCTCGAAATTCTGAAATATATCACAGCTTAAGAAAATCTTTCGAATCAGAACTTATTTATTTTTTGAGCTTTGAATAAATTCTAATCAAATATTTCATCAGAAATTCCAGGAAAATTCACAATGTGAACTTGCGCCACCTAGGATGCTCATGTTCACATCCGGCACCTTTTAACTAACTTTTCATCTTTTCTCTCATCACATCGCATAAATCCTTTCATCTGAGAGGAGC
Organism: Maratus speciosus; assembly: GCA_963932465.1. Taxonomy (NCBI): domain Eukaryota; kingdom Metazoa; phylum Arthropoda; class Arachnida; order Araneae; family Salticidae; genus Maratus; species Maratus speciosus. The sequence continues at coordinate 191,725,623 of OZ010800.1, forward strand.
TGAGAGTTTAGAGCTGATACTAAAAATTATTCCCAATTAACACTTTCAGGTGAGAACTTTCAAACGTTATTTATAATTTTTTTTTTTTTTAAATTTGTATTAAAATATTTTTTTTAATACATGGAGTAACATAAATAAGTTCATATTTATAAAAGTGATAAAAAATTACCAAGATTTCGTATCGGAGTGCGATTTGCACCACATAACCTGTCAAAATGTCGGAAAGTTTGTGACAAAATTATTAAACTATTCAAATTTTCTTTGAACTAATTTTTGCTATAAAAATTTCGACGATTTTTCTAGCCTTATGCTATCAAACCGCACTTCAATACTTCAATTTGATATTTTATGAGTTTTTGAAATGAAAAAGGACTTATTGAACTCTTCGAACTTTTTTTTTTCTTTTCCTGTTGCATGGTAAAGTTTCTCTTCTTCACAATCCATAAGCTGCTATCACAATAAAAGGATTTTCGAGCAAAAAATTTTTCAGCAGATTTTAACTCCAATTTTCAGCGTACAAAGGAAAAAGTGGGTTGCATATACTGTTGTTGCAACAGCGGTAGGGACAACAGGTTGTTATTGTTCAACACTCTCTCATAGACATTTCAAACTGCCTATCTCTGTTAGAGTCATCGGGGGGGGGGGGGGGGGAATTCGATGAAAAGTTGCTGCTAGGAGCGATTTTTTATCAGCTGTGGCTAAAACTTTGGGATAGTTAACTATCACACTGGGTGTTAAGGGCCTACTTCAGTAACGCGGAAAGACCCGTTTGCTAATGCTATTCCTATGGAAGAAATTTATAAATATATCTCGGTTTCAATATTTTTAGATGATTTTCTTTGCAGTGGATAGCAGAGGTCGATCTGTATGCAGGAGGCAGGAATCAAGGGTCTATTGAATTTGATAGCAGCTTGCGTAAAATGCATTCCGTCGCATTTCTTTCTTTCTTTTTTTTTTCTTTTTAACCATTTGGAAAAATGGTTATAGTTCTCTGTCAGGGTAGGAAATCAAAACCATATCTGAAGAGTTTTGTTGGTTGAATCCGCATTTTATTCGTTTTCTGATTGGTCTATACAGTAATCTGTTTTTCCCTTTACTTTCAACAGATATTGATAATTTTGTTGCCACTATGACGAAAAAGTAATAAAAACTAAAAAAAAAATTAATAACTCAGAAACAAATTGAGATACAGCTTTCAAACAAATTGCATTTAAAAGTACATTTTTTTTTCTTTATACGACGGTGTGAAAAATAATAAATTGGGATGCTTCGAAGTTTAAGAATGAAATTTCATTTAAAATTGGTCAATGGAAAAGCCTTTTCCCGAACAGCCAATGAAATATTTGGATAATACGTAAGTTTCAGGTGGATAATACATAAGTTTCAGGAAATCTGACGAGTCGTAGGCGATTTTTGTCGCTTGCAATTTTTAAGTGTAATAACACTATTAATGTTTAATTCATGGCGTACGTAATGTATGATCAACTCCGTGCGATTTTTTATGTCTTAAATTTTGGTCTTTGAAATGATTTTCCAAATGGTCGTTGTAATTTATTGAATTGCATTTTTAAAAAAATAAATATTTGAAATTTCAACTTACTTATCTCAGAACTATTTTTACAATTACTACGGTACCCAACCAGGGCTTCCTGGGTTACGGAATATTTGTGAAAACCAATTATTTTTTAACTGCAAACCAATGTAAATTTTTTACACTTAATATATTTTTTTAGATTGTCCAATAACAAAAGCAAAAAGTATTAATAGCCATAATGTAATCAAGTAAAGTTTGAAAGTTTATTAAAAGTGAACTTTCATATTTTTCTTATACCAGGAGTTTATAGCTGAAGAAATCGCCAAAGATTTCGCAGCTTATCACAAAATCTTTGGCTTTGATAAATTTTGCGGCTTAAGATTGTAATTTTATTATTTGTCTTTTAAATTTACGTTTTATTCATATTGTTTTTTTTTTTTTTTTTTTTTTTTTTTCGTTTTGAACATTTTTTTTGGAAGCTTGGTACACTAGAATTGCTGATATAGCAATTAATGAGGTTACATCTCTATCAATAGAATATTTAGTTTTGCTTTAACTATAATTTTCTTTTTGACAGCTTGATTAAATGTTTTTCTGCTTGTTGAACTTTAACACATTTGCGTGACTTTTACGTTAGGAATTAGCTGATGAGGGATTCAGAATGAACCCGAAACGTCCTTTTAAATTGTTTTTAACGTTTTTACATTTTTAATGTAGTGTAATGTATTGTCTGTTATTTTGAAAAAAAATTATAATTATCCATATTGTGTTGTTATTTTATTGATTTATTTATTAAGTTTTAAATTCATTATAGAATATAAGCCTGAAATAAGTACGGAATTATTTATATAGTTTTAAGTGCAAACGATCCTTTGTAATCGGTAGAAGTAGATAAAAAAATCTTGCATGAAAATTATTTTAAAGCCCATAAAAATCAGTGAATTGAGATAAAGTTTTCAAGCAACATTTGCCATCAACAACCCATATTCCTCATATTAAGCTGGCGAAACATTAAAAATATAGCTTAAGATATCTTTAGATTTATTTAATGTATTTAACTCTCAATAGATTTATTTAACTACTGCTCGGCATCGCAATACTTATTTATTTCTAGTGTCGTTTCTCAATGTTAATTTAACATAGAAAAGCTTATGGAGCTCATAACTTTTTTCATTTTTTCCTTCCAACAGTTTTGTCCCTGATTCCATAATTCTTTTATTCTTTGCTAATTGTAATGATATTATAAATTTAAAGTGTAAAAATGTTTGCTTAACGTCCGGGTCAAAACGGATGGTATGGGCCTATTATATAACTTTTGCATATGGGTGAATTCATAACCCAGAGAGTAACATGGGGTAATTTTTATTTACATTATTTAAATATTTTTCTTAATAATTCTAAACATCGCTTTTTTCATTGAGAATCATTTTTCTTATAAAATTAAACGTTTTTATTTCATTCTTGCAAATAATTCAAAAGCCATAATAATGATAAATTGAAACTTGATTAATAAACAATTATTTTCTCAGTAGGGCAATATTTTTCTTTCTAACACAATCGCTTCGGGAATTTCTGTTCAAAATGCCCACTTTGACATAAGTTTTTGAAATATAATCTGCCTCTATAAAAAAAAAAAATCGATCATTACTGTACATTATATAGTTTCTGAAGAAGAGAATCTATCAATTGGATGCGTTTGAGAGCAAAAATGAATTTAAAAATGAGTCAGAAAATAAGCAGTTTGGATTGGAATACACCCTTAATAAGATGATTTTTTTCTTCAACCGCTATGTATTTTTAATTTGTTTTTGCTGTAAGAATTGGTCCTATCAAAAACTTATCCATATAAATGTTGAAGACAATATTAAGAAGATATATGTTAAATTCCTGGGGATTTTATGTCTTGTGAATTGACGGAGTTATGGAAATTTTTCTTCTTCACCCCCCCTTTTTTTGATTTCGTTTTTAAATTTTTTTTGCGGTACGAATTGGTCCTATCAAAAACTTGTGAATATAAAAGTTGTAGATAATATTCAGGAAATGTACAATAAAATTAATTGAATTTGATATCTTGAGAATTGACGAAGTTCTGAATTTTTTTCTACCAAAAACCCTATTTTTTGCGCCCCTTGAGCCCATTTTTAATTTTATCAAAAATCTGTGATGCATAAATTTTTGGCCCTATTTTTGGGAGTAATAAAAACTTTAAACTAATTTTATACGTACAAAATTTAAGAAGTTATGGGTTTTTTTCTATTTTCACAAAATCCCTCCCTATTTCCAGCCCCTTGGCCCGATTTTGCCCATTAACGAACTTGAACGAGACTTTATGCCCCTTGATTTTATGTATCAGTTTGGAAGAGATTTGCGCTGAATTGTGGAAGTTATCGTGTCCAGAAGAAAGTGATATATATAGACAGATACATACATACATAAATAGATAGATAGATAGATAGATAGATAAAGTTTTTTATTGAGGGTGGTTTTGGGTTCCAGGGGTCATGATCGGTGTAGATCTGCAAAAATGTTTCAGAAATTCCAACATAGGAACGACGCCAATAGGTAGTATTTCATACGAAATCTACCTAAATGAAATTTGAGAAAATTTAGAATCTTTCAAAGATGAAATTTGTATTTTGTATTTGAAAAATTTCAGAGTTGAAATAGGGGAACAAAAAGTAAATATTTTATAAGTTAGTATATGGATTTGGGGGTCCCTTGAGGTTCGGGCCCCTGGGCAAAGTCCCGATTTGCCCATACGATAATAAGGGCCTACGTTTAAATCTGTTTCCCTCGAAACTCTGTTTTACAATTCGGTACTTATTAGAACTCGAGATTGTATCGACCGATTTGGTTGAAATTTTCAAGCTTCTCTAGTACATACTATTTTGTGGCCCCTCAAGGACGAGTTTTCTAATATTCGAATTGTAAAGATTTTTGTATTTATTTATTTATTTATTTATTTTGCATCTTTGAAATCTGAAACTTTTTGTCTAAAATCGACAATTTGCAGTCGACAATTTGCAGCACTATGGCAGTCATTTTCTTCAGGATCGAATTATTGATAAATCCATCTTAGAAGGACTAAAAATATGGATTTTAATGGAGGGGGGGGGGGTGATTGTTGTTACAGATTAAGCAGATTCTAAGATTCATCTGGTACCGAATGTCAATATGTCACGATACAACATCATTTAACGTACCAAATTTATGACTCGAGTTACACCATGGTTACAAATAAAGAAATAAACATCCAAGTGAAATTTAAGAAGTAGCAAGCGTAATTAGACAGACTATATGAAAAACTGAATGCTAGCATTTCAAATCATTGCATCAAAGATTGTGCGGTTTTAGAATATTCGACTTCTCTTATTTGTTTCGATAATGGCTTCGATGCTGCCGAAACATGCAAACAGTCTAATATATATAATTTTTACTACATTTTTAAGGTTCCTTACTTAAAAAGTAAAAACGGAACCATTATAAGATCACTCTTGTGTCTGTTTGTCTGTCAAACCCATTTTACTCGTAAACTAGGGAACATGGAAAGTTCAAATTCGGTGAAGTAATAAATACTGTTGACCCACATATTTTCAGATTATTAAACATTTATAAATATATTTAGTAAAAATGTATAGGGGCAAATTCAGTTGCTTGAAAAAAAAAATATTTTCTTTGTATATCGTGTGAAAGCTTTCGTAACGCTGAATTCAAAAATATATTTCTTTTTATTTTATGTATTAAATTTTCAAAGATATAGTCGAAAATGTAGTGCAAAAATATGTCCCCCCCCCCCATATAATTCCGAATCTACTTAAGCTAAAATTATGAAAAAATTAGAGGGAGTAGACGTTAATTTAAATCTTGCAGGAAAATTATATCGATTACCCTAGGTCACATTGTTTTTGAGAAAATCGCATTTTTCCGTTACACACAAATTTCGATTTACGGGCATTCAGCAAAACTGATGAGCAGCGCTGGAGGTACCTATCGTAGCAGAAGTATAAAAGCATTGTTGATCATGATTTTCGAAAAAAAATCGTCAGTAATTAGCCGATATATAAACCCTTAAAGATATGGACGGTTTGGACACACATATTCCTTGTTTCCTTGAAATTCTCATTAGAACAGAATTTATGGCTTTTAGAAATATACCCGTTCAATAGCTTAAGCGAACGCTTCGAAGCTTTCGAAACTTTTAAGTCATTTTTCTCCAATTGACTTTTTTTGGCATAACCCGCACAATATCTCAAAAACTTTTGAATATTTTTTCATGAAAATTTCAAAACATATGTTTTATATTAATCTGTATAAACCGAACCTAAAATTTCCTTTTTATTGTTCAAAAAACCATTTTTTAAGTAATTATATTGTTCAAATTTTCAAAATTTTCTATTAGCTAAATACAACTTTGTATTAAAAATATAAAAATGTTTTAAATACAAATTTATTTAGGTTCAGGGTAATTATTATAATTTGAAGTATAAGTAGGCGCCAAAAGTTTTATTCTAGTTGCAATATTTATTTTCCAATCGTGCGCGGAAGCTGTTATACAAATATTCTGCTTATCAAATGTCTGACTGTTTGGAGCACCCTGTAAATGCTAATTCTTCATCTTGCAAATTTTTAAATACATAAAATGAAAGAACGTACTGTGTTTTAAAATCTGTGTTTTAAAATCAAATACATTTTAAGATATTAAACGTTGAATATGGTCTCTTTTTTTTCATTTTTTCCAATTTTTGAGATCTCTGAGACCCCTTAATTAGAATGAATTACATAAATACTATGGGATTCGCGATAATTTGCATTGAATGGCTCTTTCAATACGCCTCGAGTGGCTTTAAAAGTTAATTAAAAACCTATCTGGAAAACGCGGCAAGGACCAAGGCGGCGTTTCAGATTTGCGACCTCCTTTCGAAGCGCGCTTAGCACAATGCCAAATGTGAACTTTGAGCCAATGTTTTTTTTTAGCTGCTCTTTAGAAAGAAAGGTTATTACTATGATAAATTAAGTTTTATGAAATGACAAATGAAGTTTAAATATGCATTTCTTTTATTGTCAGTGCCGAATTAAGTTCATTATAAAGAGATTAAAATAATATTAAACTAGTCGGATGTGTCAATCCCTAAACTTTCTTCTATCTCATACATGTCAATACTTCCTGATAAATGCAGCACAGCAGCGCCACCGGTTAGGCGATTTTTACCAAAATCTATTCAGGGACAACTTTCGTGAACTTCTAATTGAATTTGAAGTTTGGTGAAAATTCGCGCATTTATTTTTCAGATAGAGCTATTACAGAAATCGTGAAAAGTTCTGAGTTACAGTGGCACCTCTTGGCCAATTTACACCAAAAACTTTTCAGGATCAGTTCATATAAGGGACTAACTGAATCTAAAGTTTGATGAAAATTCATGCATCAGTTCTTGAGATACAGCTATTGCGGAAATCGGGAAAATTGCAGCATAGTAGCGCTACCTGTTGGACGATTTACACCAAAAAGTAATCAGCACCAATTTATATCAGGGACTAAATCAGTTTAAAGTTTTATTAAATTCCGTTCAATAGTTCTTAAGACAGAGCGCCCACAATATTTGTGCCACACACAGATAGACAGACTCACAGACAGACATTTTGTAAAAACATGTTTTTCATTACCTCTGTACCCTAAAAAGTATACATCCATCGAAAACAGAAATTCGAAAATTTTCACGAATCCAATATTTTCTTTTTGTAAAGATAGAAGAAAGTAACAATGAGTTATACAGAATTTGAGTTATACTGTGTTTGATATTTTTTAGGTTCCATATATCTTTGAACTTTCATGGTATATCCATTTACATTTTTCTAGTATATACTGTTATACCCAACCCTACTTTGCATAATTTTTTACAAAATATTCTTTTAGCAACGGTTTTTTTAATAATACAATTACTAGTTCTTATATTTATTGTACGGAAACCTCTGTGCGCGAGTAATACTCGCACTTGACCGTTTTTTTGTATGTTTTAGTTATTATAACATCCTTGTATCCTTACGATTAGTTCGTGTTCCTTTCAAGCTTTCTCTAGGAAAAATGGGCATTAAATATAAACGCACAATTCGGTTTCAATATAACAGGTCACTTATTTTAAAAACAATCGATTTTTAATATATATATTACAAAATTTAATTTTTTTTTTTTTTTTTTTTTTTTTTTTTTTTTTTGCCAAGGTTAAAATTATTCTACATAAATTTCCCTTTTTAGTAATATTCCATATATTATACCGGTTTATTAAGTTAAAACTCTAGTCTATTTATCTTCATAAGATCCTAATCCATGTAATAATATTTATTCCAAAGTACGTAAATCTAAAAAACTACTCTAACTATTTATATATATTTTTAGCAAAACCTTTTACTATTTAAGTTCCTATTAAAATTCGCTATTAAATCCCGGTATATTAAACCCCTCTAAAATCTTTATTTAATTGCTAAAATATTATAATTCATAATTTATCCCGTCTAAAAAACCCATTTATTTAAAATCCTTCTTTTATTAAAATATCCAGGTGCCGACTAGAATATTTAAATACTTAAAACTTTTTCGCGAGAGTAAATTCATTTTTCTATATCGTCTGGCTGGGAAAAAAGCTATTTTTAGATGCAATCTTGACAGCAGAAATTAATTTTTGTTTAAAACTTATGGGTCTCGGGTCAGGAATATAGAAAGTTCTGGAACAATGTTTCGCTCCCGGAAATCTTTTTACTCCCAGATTAATTCGACCGGAAACGTAAATAAGAATTTAAGAAAAAAAGCGATTATGATTGGGAGAGAAAGATCAGCTAACTTAATTTGTAACTTTGAGCCAAGGGAGTATAAGTGCAATCGCCGAGTTGGATACGGTGTGTTTTTTTTTTTTTAGAGTTCTGTGAGAGGTTTTTAAGAGTTTTTGTTAGATAAAAGATGGGGCTTAACGTATTGTTAGATAAAAGATGGGACTTAACGTGAAAAAACAATAATCACATTAAATCACAAAATAAAGATAAGGTAAATTTCCTTACCTTTTGGTTCTTGATCGTCCACGTAGAAACCGGTACTATCTTCATCTTATCCAATGAATGCAAGTATTTATCCACTTATTATTTAAATATCTTTGATGATTAATCCCGTAAAAAACTTGTGAAGGTGTATGTTAAAAAAAGTGTATTTTTCTCATCATTTGTACTTCAGAAATTTGTATCACCTTTTGAAATTAAATTAATTTATATATTACTAAATGGATACACACTGGAGCATTCATTTTTGCTCCTTACTTGATTAAAGTTTTACACAGACATAAAGTGTTTTTGAAAAGCAGTTAACTTGATTTATAATGAGTTTATCTAATTCTGAAAGAGATTAGTATTTCCAACAGTTTTGAGAGAAGATGATCTGTAGGATCTGTATATGGAAATATCAGTCAGTTTATGGAAAATGGAGATGTACCGACAGCTATGTTAATAAGTTTACGAATGTAGTAAGAGTATGGTGGTAGAATGAAGAGAAAAAAAAAGCATCGAGCTGAGTTCGGCGATGTTTACGAAATATGTACAATGACAACGGATTAAAGAAGTCCTGTGAAATCGTGTGAAAAGTAGAGGAGAGATTGAACTTTTTTTAAATGAGTTATTAATTCGAGTGAACTCTATTATTTTTTTCATCAGTTATTTTGAGCATTTCCCCGAAAGTCAATTCTGAGTATGTCAATAAAGCTGGATTATATTTCAATGGACTGCATTACTTGTGTTCCTCGTCTGTTTTATTCTCAACAAACCAATCGGCCTAAAACACCTATGCTGTTTAGATTGAAAACCCAAGTAATTTCGATCAACGGCCACTGTTTTTAGTCAAATCCTCACACATATATACATTTTAGTTATTATAACATTCCTGCATTCTTATACGATTGACCTTTTCTTTCAGAAAGCCCCTCAGTATTTGCAAGCAGTTAAGAAAATGTTTATGTTACTTTTTAATTTCCTTTTCATTCATGTCTTTTGTAATTACTTATAATATACGCATTGAATTTTTAATACCAATTTCCATTAATTGATTAATTTCTTTTATAAAAATTGAAGCATATATGGAAAAGTTTATTTTTTTAAGCAAACATGATTAACAAAATAGCATCTTAATATTTAAGATAAAAAATTAAAGGCTTTAAGACAGTTCTCAAATACAAACTGACTACATTCTGACACTTTTTTTGAAAAAAATAAATTTTTGTTTGCAAACTTATCAAAAAGTCGCGTTCTCTTATTTAGAAACTATGCAATAGAGCTATTTTTCCGCTTCTCGAAAAAGGCACAGATTTAAAAGAAATATGTCAATTTTTTTGTTTTAAACTGAATTTCTGGATGCGGCTTTTGCGTTACGGAAGGGCCTAGGATCGTGAAATTTGGAATGGTAGTTAGTTATAAGATATCAATGATCTCTAAGGACATTTCCTAAAGAAATCGAAATTTAAAAGGGGGTCAAAATGCGCAAAAGCGTTATAAAAAACTTTCTAAATTGCGATTTCTATGCAATCTCAGGAAGTACTGAACCGATTTCCAATATGATGGTGTAAACATGATGGTGACAGATCTTGCTCCAAGATAGGCTATATTTTATATCTCTTTCCACTACCCCAGAGGAGATGCAGGAGTGAAATGCGCAAAAAGCATTCTAAAAACGTTCTAGATGCCGATTTGTCGGCAATATCTCAAGAAGAATGAATCTGATTTCAAACGTAATGGTAGGAAATTGATGCTGACAGCCTCTGCTCTAACATAGATGCAATTTTATGTCGGTATCACTATCACCAAGACGTTGCAGGAGCAAAAAAGCGTTCTAAATTTCGATTTTTGTGATCGGTAGGGGCTAGCAACTTAAAATTAGGCAAGGTACACATTTATTAGCTATAAATGATCTTTAAGAACAGTTTCGAAAAAATTGGAAATTTAAAAAGGGGTGAACATGCGCGAAAAGCGTCCTAAAAACGTTCTAAATTGCGATTTGTACTCAATCTAAGGAAATACCAAAGCTATTTCAAAATTAATGGTTGCAAATCAATGGTGACAGTCCCTGCTATAACGTATGTTATATTTAATGCTGCTGTCACTACCATCTGAGGGTTGCAAAAGCAAAACATGTTCAAATTTGCATTTTTTGCACAACTGAGGGGTCTAACACTTTGAAGTATGGCATGGTATTTACTTACAAGATGCAACTGCTTTCTAAGAACAGTCGAAAGAAAATTCCAAATATAAAAAAAATGAAGTGAGTGAAAAGCGTTATAAATTACAATTTTTAAGCAAACTTACAAATTACCAAACCGATTAAAAAAATAATGATGACAAATTTTGGTGATAGAACCTGCTCAAACATAAGCTATATTTTATGTCTGTTCCACTACCACCAGAGGGTTGCAGGAACTAAAAACTTTCTAAATTGCGATTTCTGTGATACTGAAAAGGCTAGAAACTTTAAATATGACATGGTAGTTACTTATAAAATATAAATGCCCTCGAAGGAACGTCGAAAATAAATTCGAATTAAAAAGGGGTGAAGCGAAGGGGAGGTGCGAAAAGCATTCTAAAAAAGTTCTAAATTACGATTCTATGCAATTTCAGGGAATATAAACCGATTATAAAAGTAATAGTTGCGAATCAGTGGTAACAGTCTGTGATCCTACACAGGCTATATTTTATGCCGGTGATTCTACCACCTGGGGTTCACAGGAACAACAAACGTTCTAAAAAAGGGCTTTAAAAGCTTTTTAAATTACGTTTCTGTGGAATATTTGGAAATAACAAACGGATTTCAAAATTATTGTTGGAAAATTAATGGTGACAGTTCCTGTTTCAACATAGCCCTTTATGTTGAGAGAGGTGGTAGGACTTGGAATTCGACATGATGGTTAATTTTAAGATGTAAGAAGATGGTTTCTAAAAAATTCAAAACTTCAAATGAATACTGAAATGAGCGTATTAATTGGGCATAAAAGTTTCAAAATATTTTCTAAATTACCATTTATTTAGTTTTATTTCATTTTATTAATTTAAGTCTCATTTCTGCCTAATACAGTGTAATAATGATGTTTAGTCAAACTGTGTTTTAAATAGTAATTTTTGAATTATTCCTAAAAGTAATAAGTACCTTTTAATAAAATAAAATATTACCTTTTAATAAAATAAAAATTTAGTTAGTACCTTTTGATAAAAATTAGACATATACATATCACTTGGCATATTTCAACTATTACGCGAGCAAAGCCGCGGGGTTTGCTAGTAAAATGATAAAGAAATACAAATTGAATTTTGAATAAAAGTAACATGATGCATTTCTTAGCATACATTTAAGGGAGGCCAAACTCGTCGCCAAATTAATTTAAAATAACCTTTTCTAAAATATGAAAAAAAAAAATATCTGTTAGGATTAAAGTTTGAGTTGCCATCATTAGAAAAAAAAGTATTTAAAATTAGAAAAAAATTAATATTTCGAAAACTAATTCTAATTTTAAAATTCTAATACCAGTTTTGAGATTTGTGAATCAATATGGATTTTTGGTGCTAATTTCATCGCAAAGTATTCCATATTTTAGGAGAAATCGCCTTGAAACGTAATCAGTTGTTTAATCAGTCGTTTCATAGAATCGTTACATAAATTCGTTTCAATTCGATTCATTAGGATTTTATATATATAGGATAGATTTATATTCACTATGGTATGTTTGGTATTGAAAATAAAGTGTGTATCTGTTATATTTCCTTTACATGGATATTCAAAAGAATTCAGTTACATTACAACCTATGAAAAAAATATTTTGCGGTGGCTTTTAATAATGTTTCACAATTCCAAACATATTGAAATATATATATATTGCTGAAGTGCACTAAAAGACGCATACTATAGAATCTGATATGGATATCATTCATCATTCATTAACAGGGACACCCAAAATGATTTCGTTACATTAAAACCTATGGGGTGAAACCATTTGCGATGGTTTTTAATAATGTCCCACAATTTCAAACACATTGAAATTTATATTGTATATATAGCTGAAGTGCACAACAAGATGCTTCCTGTAGAATATGATATGGATATCATTAATCATTCATTAACAGGGGCACTCAAAATGATTTCGTTATATTACGAACTATGGGGTGAAATCTTTTGCGATGGTTTTTAATAATGTTTCACAATTATCAAACACATTGAAATTTATATTGTATATATAGCTGAAGTGCACAACAAGATGCTTCCTGTAGAATATGATATGGATATCATTAATCATTCATTAACAGGGGCACTCAAAATGATTTCGTTATATTACGAACTATGGGGTGAAATCTTTTGCGATGGTTTTTAATAATGTTTCACAATTATCAAACACATTGAAATTTATATTGTATATATAGCTGAAGTGCACAACAAGATGCTTCCTGTAGAATATGATATGGATATCATTCATCATTCATTAACAGGGACACCCAAAATGATTTCGTTACATTACAACCTATGGGGTGAAATCTTTTGCGATGGTTTTTTATAATGTTTCACAATTATCAAACACATTGAAATTTATATTGTATATATAGCTGAAGTGCACAACAAGATGCTTCCTGTAGAATATGATATGGATATCATTGATCATTCATTAACAGGGACACCCAAAATGATTACGTTACATTACAACCTATGGGGTGAAATCTTTTGCGATGGTTTTTAATAATGTTTCACAATTACCAAACACATTGAAATTTATATTGTATATATAGCTGAAGTGCACAACAAGATGCTTCCTGTAGAATATGATATGGATATCATTAATCATTCATTAACAGGGGCACTCAAAATGATTTCGTTATATTACGAACTATGGGGTGAAATCTTTTGCGATGGTTTTTAATAATGTTTCACAATTATCAAACACATTGAAATTTATATTGTATATATAGCTGAAGTGCACAACCAGATGCTTCCTGTAGAATATGATATGGATATCAATAATCATTCATTAACATGGGCACTCAAAATGATTTCGTTATATTACGAACTATGGGGTGAAATCTTTTGCGATGGTTTTTAATAATGTTTCACAATTATGAAACACATTGAAATTTATATTGTATATATAGCTGAAGTGCACAACAAGATTCTTCCTGTAGAATATGATGTGGATATCATTAATCATTCATTAACAGGGGCACTCAAAATGATTTCGTTATATTACGAACTATGGGGTGAAATCTTTTGCGATGGTTTTTAATAATGTTTCACAATTATCAAACATATTGAAATTTATATATATATAGCTGAAGTGCACAACAAGAAGCTTACTATAGAATATGATATGGATAGCATTCATTATTCATTTACAGAGACACTCAAAATCATTTCATTACTTTACTGTCTATGGGAAAAAATCGTTTACGGTGCATTTTATTCCTGTTGCACAATTTCAAGCATATTGAAATTGATATATATATATATATATATGAGGTGCACTCCAGCATGCTTATTGCAGAATATGGTGTGCATATCATTCATCGATCATATACAGGGACACACAAAATAATTCAGTTACACTACTCTCGATGAACAATATTTGCTTTAAATGCATTTTACGTTGTGTTGCGCGTTTTTAAATTGTTATTATTATTTTGCATATTACTTAGTGTGTATAAATTATATAGATAATATACAAGGCTGCATAAAACATCCATAATGAATTTTAAGGTAACTTATATCTTTTTTTTAGGCATAAATTTATTCTGCGCAAAGAAAAGGCAGTTCTGAAGAGAAGAAAAAAATGAAACAGTGAGTCAAGGCTGCTGAAACTATCTGTTTCTGATTTCTATTTACTGCTGCAGTCAGTTCCAGTTCCTGCATTTCTTAAAAACACTTTTAATGAAGAATTCTACTTTTAAAGAAATTATTTAACAGTTATTAATAAGATGGATACATCTTAAAAATGACAATTTTTTTAAAAAAGAAATCCCAGGTGACACAAGTAATTTTTGAAAACGAAAAAAAGTACACGTATTGCAAAATTACTTTTTTGTTATTAGGAGTTGCAATACTACTCATCATTTTTGTGATAGTACTTTCTATTTTTTATAAGTGAATTGAATGTGACTGAAAATTGAACAATAGACAAGGTTCTTTAAATATTTTTACAAAACATTTACTGCATTACAAGACTAACATTTCCCAGATACCATGTTGATAATATTTGGTATTGCATTACAATTTAGAGGTGTATTATTCACACCATTTCTCCTGATAATATGTTTTTAGAAAATTATGATATTATCCTAATTAACTGTATATTATGCTGGGGGTTCAGATATTTATTCGATAAACACAGAGGCTTGTTAGGAACATAAAAACTAACAAAAATTACAATGAAACATGGGGTTGAAATATTAAGTATTTTATTTAGTTATTATATAGTTGTATTACTAAATAAAAGCTTAAGGCTGTTCTCAATTGCTCTGCTCAACAAGCGCAAAACGTTTTGACACATTTACAAATTCATTTTTAACGGAAAGATATAAAATTGGAAAGCCTAATCATGGAAGCGTTTTGGAATCGAACTGTGTTTTCCATTTTTTGATCAATCAATTACCTATTGAGTTATAAGCGATTTTGAACACGTGATACGGCACTTAATCCCCCTTACTGATGGAATTTTCTTCTTTCGTTCGGAAGTTGAGTTCAAAATGCCAATTTTGAGTGTATTTTCTGAAAGATCTATTGCGTTTACAAGAAAACGGGAAAAACAGTTCGATGACATAGTTTCTGAATAACAACATCATCTAGTTTCACGCGTTTATGAACAAAAATGAATTAAAACTTATGTCAGAAAGTTGACCCTTTGGATTTGAGAACAACCTTAAGTAAATAAGAAATCCAGAGTGTTTCCCGATAACTATACTTGGGTTAACTGTAATAATTTTTTGAAAAATAACAATATCGCAATGACAATGTAACAATATGTATCTTGTTATGTATGAAATTTGATAAAATCATGAAAAGGTCGGAAGAAACAGGGTGCACACACGATCGATGATACCCTATGACCTGGTAATCGCAGTCGACATTGTAGAGCGTCAAGTGTCTACTGCCGGCACATATGATGGAAACTTCTACCACTTTTTAGATGCTTTCTTTTAAGTGGACCGTGGACCTTTATTTGAGCAAAAATCGACTCTAAAATCGACATTTCTTTTTGTGTGTATTATTATTCGCCAATATGCTCTACGTCATTCGTTTAAAACCGCATGCAGATGCGATTATTTTACGCAAAGTTACAAGTGTTTTAATTTTGTTCACAAACAATTTTTTGGCCTTTTAATATACTTTAAACCAGTTTTAACAATAATGATGTTTCAGCTTTTTTTCTTTTTTTTTTTTTTCTTTTTTTTTTAAATTTTTGAAATGCTCTTTGCTACTTAATTTTTTATCACAATTCATGAAACTGATAAGGAAGAATCCTGATATTGCTTAAAAAGAAACTGCGTATGCATTGTAAAATTCGACTTCATTAAGACAATATAATTTCATTTTTAGCTTATTATAAGGCAGAATTTTGATGAAAATCGATGTGGAATTCAGAAAAAGGTACCTATTCAAGGGTTTAAAAAATCGATACATAGATATTTTTGTAATAGAGTTTTACGTGATTAAAATCCAAAATCGAGGAAATATCTCAAAAATTAAGACACAAGAAGCATTTTAATATTTCGTTTTAAAATTTTAAATTTTTTTAAAGATCTAAAATTTATAATAAGATTCGAAATTTATTTTAAGGTGTTGTATATACTTATGGTGAAATTTATATATTCACAAAATTTCAAATCTCTATTATGAAAATTAAAAGAAATTTTTTCAAACGTCCACCGTCCACTTAACTTACATTTCTGTTTGTATGTGGCAGTTGTTACTCATCTTGTTACTTATTTTTCACCCACGTCCTGTTGATGCAGAGCTTTGAAATTTGGAATATAATCTTGGAACAATTACTTCATGTGATAGCGCAGAAATGGTAAAAAATGTCATCCTTAGACAACAATCACTGATAACTGGTGATTTAATTCATTTATTGGAAAACAAAAAAAAAAATCTGTTCAATTACAAAACAGTTTAAGGGGTCAGGTAACCTTTGAAGCGTCCAAAAATCGAATTTTTTTAAAATAGCTTATAATTAGATATCATTCTTTGGGAACATTTAAAATCAAACCCCATACAAAAATTCGCATTAGAAGAGAAGTTATGTCTAAAACACTTTGAGCTTTTGCTATATGATCCACGGGTTTTTCAATCTTTAAAGCCAATTTTCTCAAAACAGCGATTTTGATCATCGCGCGCACGATTTCTTAAAAACGGTTGCCTAGAATTTCACGAAATTTTTGGTGGATGTATTAAACGTACAGAAGTACAAAATGACCTATTATTATGTTTCTCAAGTAAGAAGTTTAGAATTCACGGCTACTTTTGTATAAAAAAAATCTCGATATTTCGAGTTACTCTAAAAATTTTTTTTTTCTCGAGATCTACAAGTTTTATTATTTTCATTGTAGGTCATTTTGAAAACACTTTATATCTGTACTCATTAAAAAAATCTTGGCTTGTTTCAGGCATTGAAATAAGAAAAATCATGCGCGCAATGCATGCAAGAATAATTCTTTCGTAAAAATTATATTATCTTTAAAAATAAATTTAAAAAATCTATATATGTGTATACCTTTTCTAACAACTTTGATTGATAAAATAACTCGTTACTAATATGTGTTTTCAATTTTATAATTAGAAGTTAATTAGTTAAAGAATTGCTGCAATTCTAACAGAGGTCACTTTTCATGTACTTTATTGGCTCAAAGGTTACCTGACCCCTTAATAATCATGCTTGCAAGTATCATGTTTTTAGGCTCATAAATGGCTTAGAAAATGAGTCAGAAAGTTTAGGGTTGCTGAGCGAGGAAAAGTACATATTTTTAAAAACCATCTTAAAGTGGTATTGCTTTCTAGACTACACGGGAGGAAACTAACGATAATTATCCATAAAGATCCGAGAATGATATAATAGTTCCCGTAACTTTGAATTTTAAATTAGTTTTGGAGATATTGAGTTTTATATAACTCTTAATGAAATTTCTGTAATCATGGCAACTAATTTATTCCATTGTTGTGATTAAAAAAAAAAATAACGGGTGTATCAGGAATGACCGTTAAAATTTGGTTGGGAGGTAGAAAATAGCAACAGAAGACAATCTCACGTAGAAAAGAATAGGCGCAAACGAACTCTTGAATTTGTAGAGGGCGCTGTGTTTCCACAACTTCTGATTACACGAAACGTTCTCTGACAAGTCCAGACTGTCGTCATTCAACAAGATGACTTTTCAGAAGTAACATGAATCATTATACGTTAAATGAATATGCGAAAATGCATATAACTGCAGGGGGAAGCGATCACAGAACTTCAGACGGCTATCCTGACCGGCGAAAATCTCACTATCAAATGTTTGCACGCGTTCATCAACAAATGAAAAACGAATGAAGTAAGGTTCACCTTTCAGTATCCGCAACACTTTTGAATACGAAACACCAAACCGGCGAATAATACCTAGTATGCTGAAACTTGTTTTTTCTTCGACAGACTCTTCTAGCTTTCTCAATTGGAACTGTCCGTGTCGATCAGTTTCTTGCACTATCATGACAGGTACTGGTAACAGATCCAGTTTTGCACAGTTGATGATGAAATAGTGCAGACATTTGATGTTGGTTGGGCTAGCCTTTTGCATACATTTACGCAGCTATCCGACCATTTCCCCCTGCCGCACCATAAGTTAGATGCATATCTGCATATTCCTTTAATGTATAATGATTCATGTTACTTCTGCATAGTTATCTTGTCGAATGACGACCGGCTGGACTTTATTTTCTATCTCCCGACCAAATTTCAACGATCAATTTTGACCCACACTGTATAATGAAAATTGATCCAAATAGAGTTAAGGCTCTTTTCAAGTTCACTGCTGAACAAGCGCAAAAATTTCTGAGACAATGTCGGACTCATTTTTAAACGTATAGTTATAAAATTGGCGGCGTGACCATGGAAGCTATTTGGAATCAAAATCAGTTTTCCATTTTTTTTATAAATAAATTACCTATTGAGTTATAAACGATTTTGATTACTTGATAAAACATTTTTCTGCCTTCTATGTGTGGTTTTTCTCCGTTCGTCCGGAATTCGATAAAAACTGCCAGTTTTATGTGATTCTAAACAAAAATGGATTCAAACTTATGTCTTAAAGTTGAGTCTTTGGATTTGAAAAAGCCTTAAATCACTAGATATTATCATTATTTTTATATTTTAAACAGAGATGCTTGGGGTAATTTCCGCTGTATAGTGTTGTAAATTTTAAGATAATTTTTAATATACCCTTTTTTAGGTAATTTTTTGTAATTTCAAAGAAGATACTGCTCCGAAAAGAAGAAAAAACAAGGTCAAGTCTTCTAAATATACAGTTTCTGCTTATTTCTTCAGTTTTCGTAAAGGGTAATAAAAAAACCAAATTCAAATTTAAAAGAAATTATTTAACTGTTTTGAAACTGAACATTAGGTAAATTAGTGAAAATTTACCTTATTTTATTTTTATGAACAACATCATTTTATTTGATTGAATCAATCTAATTAGGATTATGAAATGTAAGTGAAATGTCTGTAAAAGAATGGTTATAAAAAAAGGAATGACTATAAATTAGTTACTATGTACTTTACAAAACTTTTCCTGGTTCACGGTATTAACATTTACAAGATATCATGTTGATAATAATTGCGTTTGAGTTAGAATTCAGAGGAGAAGTATTAATTTTATTTATCCTGATAATATATTTTTATAAAATTTCCTCAGATATAAACATGTTAATACATATGGTTACAATAATAAGTTGTTTAGTGATGCTCTTGCAGCTGCGAATTAAATACAATGAGGAATAAGACTTTTGGTAAAGCTAAAATTCATAGTTCTAAATAAAAAACTTTAAACACTTTTACACCTTTTCTTCTTTCTTCACCTGATGTTCAAGAAGTGTAAATATTTACAAATATTGGGCACAATTAGTTTATTTTATGTTTCATATGTGTAATACTGGTTAAAACTCACAGCCAACTCGCCAGTCATTTGACCTTTTCTATATAAAACGATTACACAATGGTAATTTATTTCTATTTTGACTATAGTTTGATCTATAATATAGTCAGATACGCCCCATAATATCGTAAAGTAACTCTTATCTTTTAAAACATTCAAATGACTCGACAGTTTGCTGGATATTTTTAACAGTGAATGTGATGTAAAATTTACTGACAGCAATTGCAAATCAATGTCATGAATTTCATAAAAAATGCTTGTTTACATTAATTCCCAAACATCACGAATAAATAGCGCTGCAGTTGCTCAAAGTATAATAATGCTAAAAATAACTTTTTATTTTCTAAACGCAAACCACTCTTGTTACGAGCTTGAATAACTAATCCGATAGAAAGTTATCAGTGTGAGCGGTGGCTTCACAAACCATCACCTTATCTAGTTCACATCTGAATTTCCAAGATTAGATAGAACTCGATTAGCATATTAAAATGTAGTTAGTAAGCGAAGCCATATCTTGGTGGAAATCACCTACAAACTCAATGTTAGTGGTTGATTAGTAGATCCTCATCGAGTTTCCGTAATAAAATTCCTGCATCATTTCATCCTTTTCCATGCTAATACGCTATCTGATGCAGTATTTTCATTGGAAAACTCAATGGAGATCTACCAACCCGCCACTAATAATGCGTCTCCAGATGGTTTCTACCAACATATGATTTTGAAGACCAATTTCATTTTAATATACAATAATATTACTATTGTAAAAGAGTGCCGATTATTCGAACTCTAATTAACCGAACTTCTAATTATCCGAACAGCCTATTTCTTTCAAAAAATTATTTTTAACCGAACTTCCAGTTATCCGAACAGCCTATTTCTCCCATTTTTTTTTAAATACCGAACTCCCAATTATTCATTGGCTTGGAATAAAATTTTAAATGAAGAAAAGACTGATAGTGGATGAGAAAATGAGGGATGTAAAACAATAATTGAGATGGGGAGAATCCTAAGCTGTGAAGAAAATGAAATTAACGAGTGGTTAAATAGTGAAGTACATTACCTTGCATATAGGATTTTAAATGATGATGATATTGTGATGAAATTCATGATGAAAAAGAGATTGAAGAAAATGAAAACGAATGCTCTGAAAATAACTCAGATCCATCACGTAACGAAGTCTCTGAATGTTTAAAAACAGCTATAAAATGGCTGGAACGGCAGAAGAACGCTGATCCTGTTCAACTAACGTATTGCAGAATTAGAGATATGGCAGCATTGAAAAGAATGTCTTTGTCGAAGACAGTAACAATCAAGAATTTTTTGCTTAAATTATAATCTCTGGAGTTCAGAAAATGATAAAAAAAAATAATAATGATAAAAATGAAAAATAAAATAAAATAAAATAAATGTATAAACATGCCAGCTCTAACTGGTGCTGCAAGTCCTGAGGTTAGATAACGTGTGAAGCTTTTAGTGTAGTCAGAAACATTCCTTAAGGGGGGGTCCGTAACACAAAAATCTTCAAATTTTCTAAAAATATTTTATTGCATTAAAAAATTCTCTGCTTTTTTCTGCTTAAAATAACGTTTAAATCACGTTTCTATCTTAATTAGAACAGATTATATTAATTTTTTCGTTTTGGTTTGTTTTCAAAATCTAGCTTTCAAGCAATGGTTGTCATGCAAACGACTTCTTGTGAAAATGCGTATTTTTCCATGATGGATTTTTTACCATTTCTCGTATTTAAATTGTTATAACATAAGAACCGTTAAAGGTAATTGGTTCAAACTTGGAGCACGTCTTTTTCAATTAGTTTACTTTAATTTTGACTCAGAAAATTAGAAAAAAATATTTACTTTTGAAAGTATGATTTTTTTTTAAGTTACATCTTTTAATTAAAATATTCTATTTATTTTTTTAATTAATATTTTAAAAAATGCTGAATCAAAATTAAAACTCACATTTTTCTGTTTATTTAAATGATAAAAAACTGAAATTCTACAAATAATATTTCGAGTTATAACGATTTTAAATCACCCCACTTTTTTAATAAATTTTAAATAAATATTTTTTTAATTATAAGAAGTTTTATCCTGTGATTTTGTTTACATATGATATGGTTAATTATCACAAAAAAATTCAAAATTTTAACTCAATAAATGAAAATGATTTTAAAATGTGTCCTGGACCCCCTTAAATTATCTGTCTATTTATCCGAACTTTCGCTTATCCGAAATAGGGTCGGTCCCGACTTGTTCGGATAATAGACGCTCTACTGTAATAAGAAAGTTCTGTCTCATACTGGATTTTCAGCTGTGAACCCAGCGAGGTGATGGTTTGTGCAGTCACCGTCCGATTGAATAAAACGGCGTGAATTTAGATCCATCATTTTACGTTAGTTTGAGTGTTATAATATTTTGATTCATCGTAGCACCACTTATCAGTCTTATTTAAATTCACTGATAAGCCAATTGAAATGCACCGGTATTTTAAATTCAGTGGATCAAATCATAATACATTAATTATAATAACATCAAAGGGCTACATAAAATACGTGGGTGGTTCAATAATTATTGTCCCTAGTGTATATAAAATATTTGTACTGCGATGATTGATGGGGAATATCGATGCCTAATATCTTAAATGCCTATATGCTCATTTCAGAACCGTGGCTGCTATATTAACACAGTTTTGGAGAGAGGGGTCAAATTTTAAAGACCTATTTTTGAGGGGGGTGGGGTTAAAGAGGAGGGTGAGGGTGAAATGCTGGTTTAGAGTTTATGAGGGTACATTTGTGACAGTGGATGAGATGTGGCTATATCACTATGATCCCGAGTCCAAACGAAAGTAGTTACGTCTCATGCACTGTCACAAATCTAGCCCCATAATCTAAAAATCAGCCTTTCACTCCACTCCTCCCCTTCCTTTCATTTCTCCCTCCAAACTATTTCAATATAGCAGTTACGGTTCTGAAATTGAGCATACAGGCATCTAAAACATTAGGCTTTGACATTCCACAGCAATCATCGCAGTACAAATATTTTATATACACTAGGGACAATAATTATTGAACCACCCACATATAAACTGTCGTCTCTTAATTTGTTTTGCATTATTTAATTTATACGGAGTTTGCTTCATACATGATGTCTTTACAATTTTCCGTTCAATGACGTAGTAAAGGTACTGTACTGTATGTTTTCGTCCAGGAAGTAAATTGTGCATTTCAATAGGCTATTCTTTCGTGATATGTAAAATGTAGGTAGTTCTATTTTTAACTTCTTTTATCTTTACTTTCGATACCATTATTAGATAATATTTACAGATTTTCTCAATTCTGAACTTAAATTTCAACAAAAATTGAATAGTTATTAATAACTATATACAGAAAATTCCAACTTATTGTTTTTTAACCTTTTGTACTGCTCAGAGTTCAAATATAAATGTTTGAAAATTTTCTTAATATTAGAGTTAATTTCAGAGAAAATGAAATAGTTACTTCTAGAGTTTGGATTTATATACATAACAGTATATGTGCAAATGAAGTTGCAAACTTCTTATATTCTGCTGATATGTAAAATGTAGGCAGTTTTATTTTTAACTTCTTTTATCTTTACTTTCGATACCATTATTAGATAATATTTACAGATTTTCTCAATTCTGAACTTAAATTTCAACAAAAATTTAATAGTTATTAATAACTATATACAGATAATTCCAACTTATTGTTTTTTAACATTTTATGCTGCTCAGAGTTCAAATATAAATGTTTGAAAATTTTCTTAATATTAGAGTTAATTTCAGAGAAAATGAAATAGCTACTTCTAGAGTTTGGGTTATATACATAACAGTATATGTGCAAATGAAGTTGCAAACTTCATATATTCTGCTGACTGTACATTCTGTAAATGCATATAAATACATAAACTTTTACAAAATCCATTATAAAGGAATATTTTATCTGCATTTACTTCCGTTAGAAAATAATAATTTGTTTTTCGCTTCCATATTTATGAATCAATACATTTTTGCGTCACATTTTACGAAAAATTACTGAATCTCTAAGTTTTGAAATTTAACACAATAATTTAAAACCAGCTATAGAAGTTTTATCACTCATAATTTTTGCAAAAGTTCTCATTTTGTTTGTATACACCTTTTATATAATTATGTATATGCCTATGCATTATGTATTATGCATATGACTGGTATTGTGTATATATATATATAAGTATTATGTTATGTGTATCAATCTATGTATTATGTTATGTGTATGTATCTTCGTATTATGTATTGTGTATAAATCTAGGTATTATGTTATGTGTATACATTTACGTATTATTTTATGTGTATGTACCTTCGTATTATGTATTGTGTATACATCTTGTATTATGCATTATCTACATATCTCTTTATGTTTTATTATACAGTAGAATCCTTCAAATCCACAAAGCTTGGGACTAGAGGTTGTGTGGATTTTAGAATTTTGCGGTCATTGCTTTGTTTACATTTTTTAAACAGTCATTTGAATGTAATAATGCAGTCAAAATTATACTGAACACTTGCAGTATTGTAAAATATTAAAATAATTATTAACTAATAAGCTAAAATGATAAAAAGAAGATTGATTAAAAATTATTAAATTTTTAAAATTAAAGCTAAAGTAAATATTTAATGTATAATAATGTTTGCATAATATAATTATATGCATAATAAAGATGAGATACATTTTCTTTGAATTATTCAATGAATCTTTTCTCATAAGGGTACCCTATTCATTCAAATCAAAATCATGAAATTGTGATGCTTTATTTCATGCTTAGCCAGTTTTAACAACGACAAAAAAATCTTGATTGATACATAAATATATTTGTTAAAAAGAATGTGATTACCAGTGATATCCAGCAATATCTGGATTTTTTTTTTCAGAAATAAATTTATACTTCGTTCATAAAAAAACCACGAGTTCAGTCATATTATTCAAAAATTACATATAAAAATACATATAGAATGATATAAAACTAAAAAAAAATCTGTAATTTTGCCCCTCTATCTGAACGAAAATTTTCATTGTTTACATCTGCGATCTAATTTTAACAAAAATATAACATTAATTGCAGAACTAACTGAATGCAATATCTTAATATCTGTCCCTTCCCGGGCTTAAATAATGTAGGAAATAAATTTGTTTTTTTAATTTGTTCGACAAATTATGTTTTTGTTTAATATGCCAAGTTCTTTAACAACTACCAATATTTAATGCAAAATGTTTCAACATTGCAGTAGTGCAAAGTTTGGAAAAAGAGCCTAAAAATCTTTATTAAAGCCAGAGAAAAAAAATTAATTTTAGTTACCCCATTTTCCAGTCAGGTACTATGAATGCGAAACTATCCTTAAATCTTGACTGCTAATGTTATAACAACAGTAAAGCTGTAACACACAGTAAAACATAAAAAAATACTTAAATTTTGCTACCCTGTTTCCTGCCACGGGGCGATGTAAATTCAAGATGAAACTGCTACCTAAATTTAACTTGGAGTAGTTATTTAGCATCAACATCAATCGTTTTCATACCACAAAAAAAAAAAAAAAAAAAAAAAAAAAAAAAAAAAAAAAGACAACAGATCTTGAGGACTAATTTTAGATAAAAAATGCGGTTTTAACGTTCTTAACGTAACATCGTTAAGTTTTCTTAACGTTAAAATTCTCTATCTTTTTAAAATTTACAAATAATTATTTTTTATTTCAAATGCCACAAAAAGAAATTCCATATGAACAATATACATATTACATGTCTGTGTGTAATGCTGACGTCATATTGATGATGAAATCTTTAAAATAAATTTCGGTTGTTTGCAAATTTATTAACTTCTAAGCATCCTGCGAATTCAAATTTTACGCAGTCTTAAAACAATATAAATTGTTCAGTATTTCTTTCCGGCTAGTATTCCTTAACGAAATCATAGAACTATTAATAAAGGGGAACTGACATGTCCTTAACCCTTAAATGCGAGATTTTTTATTTTGTTTCGAAAAAATTATGTATGATTCTCTGAAAGGTTTATTACACAGGAAAATAATAAAAAAAAAAAAAACACAAATACATTTTTCGTATAATACGCCAATCTTTTCTTCTGCTGCACATCTGCAATATAAGTAAAAACTACTCTCGCGTGGCTGTTTTATGCTAATCTATTGCAATTAGTAAATATTTTAAGAAGCATGCCTCCAAATACCTTATTTTATATAATTATTTATTTTATAAAATTTAACCTTTAAACCTTTAATTTCCATGATAAAATACGTTCTAGAAATTACGTAGTTTGAAGAATATGACTTTACACCAGAAAGTTTCAATGGTTAATTTTGCTTTATTTAAATTCGGAATGTCTGTTATTAATTAAAGCAGATATTACTATTTTAATTTTCTGGTGTGAATTAGGTATATACGAATAAAAAAAACAATTAAATTCAAAACACTGTTGTTTGCATATATCAGTGATGTAACAGTGTAGCACCACAGAATCAATTGTCACCACTAAATTTTAATACTATTCTTTGTCTTGCTTCAGGGTAGAATTTCTGAGACTTTTAAAGGCGAATAATACTATAAAAATTTAGTGGTAA
Organism: Maratus speciosus; assembly: GCA_963932465.1. Classification (NCBI taxonomy): domain Eukaryota; kingdom Metazoa; phylum Arthropoda; class Arachnida; order Araneae; family Salticidae; genus Maratus; species Maratus speciosus. The sequence goes on from OZ010800.1 coordinate 191,751,955, forward strand.
CAATCGCCCAACTGCTGCTCAACTGTTCCATAAATGATATATGCAAAGCTGCGCACTAAAGGGTTAAAATAGTGAAGCTTCAGCTGTAACTGCTAAAGCAGGGGTTGTATACCACCGGTAGATACTCCCACCAGTAAATTTATATAGATTTTTTTTGTTTATTTAAACGCCTTATTACTGCAAAATTTCAGTTATAAATAATGGTAGAAGCAGATTTTCATTTTTACTGGTTGAAGTTTACTTTGGCGGTAGTCACGCCCTGCGTTTCCGCCATATTGAGACAACCAGGGAAACAAACTGACAGTTTTACAAGGCAAACTGACACCAGTAAGAACAAATAGAAATTTTGGCCACATTTGTGAGAAAAATATACTTGAATAAGACGAAATTTTATATTCAATTTTACTGGTAGGATGTTTGCCCCGGCGGTAAACAGAAACTGAGGATACGATTTTTAAAAAAGCAGCCTCCATATTGTGACAACCTTGGCAGTTACTTCACTCGCAACTGGTAGACAGTACACTATATGTCTCCTCCTTCTTATTCATAGCTCCATTAACGAAATTAAAACTTCATCAACAAATAAATGAAAAAGAAAACATAAGTAAATCACAAAGTTAACACCTTTTTAATCGAATGGGCCAATCTGTATGTAATTGATATTCATGCTTAAAAATCAGTATCGGTGAAATATGCTGCAATTTTTTGACGTCGTAGTGACCTGCTTTCTGTATTAACTCTTATTAATGCTTCTCGAATTACAAACAAATGCTTGAAATTATCAGTTTTATTTCCTGACGCCCATATTTATGTTCTTTTTAACTCGTAAAAAAATTATTTCAAATTTCATTTTTTACGTGGGAATACTTTAACTGAAAATTAATTACTGTAGATAAATTATTATTACGGCTTTTGAATTTTTTGCATCATGAGAAAAAAAATATTAAATATAATAGCAAAAACGCCCATTGATTCTCAATGGAAAAGGCAAAATTTGGAATTATTAAGAAAAATATTTGAATAATATACATAAAGCGTACTCTCTGCATTAATTCATACATATGCAAAGGTCCATATGCAAAGGCATATCATCCGTTTCGACCCTGACGTCAGGCAAACATTTTCGTACTTTGAATTTACAATATCATTAAAATTACAAAGAATAAAAAAATTATGGCATCAGGGACCTAAAGGTGGGAAGAAAAAAATGAAAAAGTTATGAGCTCCATAGGCTTTTATATGTTAAATTAACATTAAGAAGTGACACTGGAAATAAATAAATACTGCGCTGCCGCGCAATACTTAAATGACATATTTTTTACCGTGGCAAATATACATGCGTACTTTTCATATTCATAATTTAAAAAATACTGTAACGTGCAATAGATTATTAATAAATATATTCTCAAACTAGTTGTCACGTTTGTCGATTACAATGTTAACATTCGCACTCATGACTTGAGGTTCTGATCTAAGTGCCGGTGAAATCCAGAAACTTACTTTTAGACGCATTCGTAGTAAAATATTTAGTTTTATCAAATAAAATGCTTATTCCATTTTTACTATGACTACATTTTCATCCACTGAAGCCCTCTGAGATTAGCATCTCAATCTCAGTATCAGCGGGATGAAAAAAATATTGAAATGTAATAGCTTTATGAGTAAAAATGTGAAAAATAACGCGCTTGCCACCAATGTGAATAAATTTTATGAAGGATATTTAAAATTAAAATGAAAATAAAACAAGTAATATAAAAATTTTGTTTTTAAAGTCAATTCCTACTTAGGTCATCAAAGAAAAATTTGATATAATACCTTAGATGATATTAGTTTTTGTTGCATTAAAATATCTCTGTTGATTTTCTATAAGCAAGTAGGTTTACAATGGAAGTCTATGGGAATTTGGCAAAATAGTAGAGATATCGCCCAGTTGGCGTCACATTTGGCGACTCATTTTGATCGCCAAATTTTGGAGATATATCGCCATGTTGGCGATAGAACAGGGTCCCCCATCTATGGTAACCCCCCCCCCCCCGTTATAGATATGAAGATGCATTAAATGCTTCAATAACCAATGGCCGCCATTTTGTCTGCCTTGTGAAACTAAAATTAATTAATTAAAATTTATTGAATGAATTAATATTTGAAGAAACTGTATTAACATCCATTGTCATCCAGTACAAGTTTAAAAAAATTTATTTTAACTTGATAGGATGAATAATAAATATTTTATTACCGATTGAAAATTTGAACAAGATATATATATAAATAAATATATGTAGGGAGGGTGTGAACTAATAGTAGGAATTGAAAAAGAGATTATTTTAAAAAGTAGCGAGTGCGGGCACATCTAAAAGTAAAGTTCTTTCATAAAAAAAAAATAGTTATTGAAATCTGTTCAGTAGAAATCTAAGGCCATATGACAAAAGAAAACAGTCTTGTCTTTTAAGTATACTAGGGGATCGTGCCCGGGCTTCCCGAGTTAAAGAATATATGTGAAAACATTTTTTTATAAATTGAAAACTAATAATTTTTTATATGCAGCAATTTTTTAGATTGCCCACTTACATTAAAAAAGCATTTTTCATATGAAAAATAGGAATTATTAAATCAAATAAATTTTTGAAATTTATCAGAAACGATATTTTCTTATTAGCCGCATGCTAAGAGTTATTTGACCAAGATTTTACTACTTACTGCATCCTTTTATATTCTGATAGTTTCAGAGCTTATACATGCCTGTTAAATTTGTGTTTTATTTATATTATTTTATTTCTTTATTCATAGGGAAGTTTTTTTTACTGGATATTAGCAGTGAGAAAATGATGAAATCTTTATTTTGTTTTAAGGGCAAACGGATTAATCTTTAGTAATCGAGCTCTGCGCGGTATAGATAAATTAAAAAATATTTCATGCTTTAAAATTGTTTTTAAAACCATAGACAATCAGAAAACTGACATGAACTTTTCAAACAAATTTCATTTAAAAAAAAAATCCTATTTGGTGATCTAAAAATTTAAAATGCACGATTACAAATATGTTAGATTTGTGTTTTTTTAATGTTATTCTTTTATTTGTTTATAAAACAAGTATTAATTTCTTTAATTTGTTTTTCAAAAATACGTTAGATTGGTGTGTTTTTTTAATCTTATTCTTTTATTTGTTTATAAAGGAAGTATTAATTTTGTTATGCAAAAATAGTCAGAAACAAATGCTGAACAATATTTGTTGCTTTATGTGCAAATTTTTTATTATTATTATGTATTGAAATCGGCATGTGATAAGATAAGCTAAAAAAAAATCATGCTTAATAATTATTTTAAAAAACATAATACATCAGTCACTTAAGATACAGTTTTTACACAAATTGCATTTGAAAGTAAAATTTTTCCCTATGCGACGAAAATTGAAAATGTACGATGGTCAGAAGGTTAAAAAATTGCAGTAGCGAAAATTTCAAGACCGAAATTTGATCGTGAAGTGTTGCCATTCGCAAAATGACGTCAGCGTTACGCACAGATACGTTTGTTCTTTATAATATAGATACGTAATCAGTAAAATATAATAAAGATCAGTTATTACGATGTGGTTGTCAATTGAGGCTCTTATGCTTGGTATTCCGGAATGAAAAACAGCAACTTTTCTCACTTGGAAAACTCACTTTTTCAAAACTTGCATACGTACTTCTCATATCCATATTCATCATTTTAAAAAAAAATTGTGTTTTGTCTCATCATTTTAAAATCCTTTTAACTCAAAACTTGAAGTCAGGATTGTCAGCAACATCTTTTATGTGAACAGACGCACTCTTTACTTGCGATTCTAATCTCAATTCCGGAGAGTAAAAATTTCCGTAATTTATGTTTTTTAGACGCATAAGTGTTAAAATGTTTAGTTTTTTCTAAGAAAATAACCGTTTCCTTTTAAATGTGATTTCGTTTTCACTTAAATAAGCATTTCGCCTATTGTCTAAAACTTAGTATTAATACACATGCAGAAAAAATACCATATAGAAAATTTATGAGGAAAACTGCGTGTTTTCAAATGCAGTATGTCATTTTCCGCTATTTTTCCCCTATTATAATATCATGGCTCCTAATGGAATTTTGCGACACTAAACCCTATACAACAATTTTGAATTTTGATCAGAAAATGGCATGAATAAAGATAAAAATACCTCATTATTTCTCTCTTGTCTGCAATAATGAAAGCTATCTAATTTTCACCATTTTGAAGAAATTTCATAAAATGCTTTTAAAATTAAGATATAAAAGTGGGGATATATAAAAAAACAAACAGATAATGCGATCAAATAATGTGATCTACAAATGAACAGCTTTCAGTTAAAAAAAAATATTAGTAAAATTGGTTCAGCAGAAAGATCAGGGCAGATGACTAAAAAACACACTTGTGTTTTAAATATATAGATTATATAAAGATATGAAAAATTTTAAACCTCGAATTATTTGTTTGTTTGTCTAACTTGGCGAAACAAATCCATCCAGGCTTGAGTCATCAATTTCTGTAATATAAATCACTATTATTTGCATGTCACCTCTCTTTTATAAAGACACTCTAAATTTTTGTAAAACATTGCGTTTTACAGTGTGTGATCTCGATTACATTGCTTTCAAAAGTGAACCATTTTCGCCTGTGAAGAATTTCAAAGCAGCCGGGCTGTGGAAATGACGCACTTCTACAAAACATGATTCAGATTTAAGAATTAAAATACACGCTTTTCTTATAAAATTACGTCATTTGCATCCGCTAAAGCAATCCACTTTTAGAATTCAGTCTTAAACTTCGTCTATAGAAAAGTATGCATATGACGTCATTACCGCGGAATAACAGACAATATTCTTGACATAGCCCGTATTTTAATTTGAACTTTTTTTTTCAGTTTTTATGAGAAAATGGCAACAAAAAGATGCAGTAATCTCCTATTTTTGACTATTTTACGTTTACATTCAATAGAAATGAGGTACTTTTGTTGCCATGATTAGAAAAATGGTATTAAAAACTACAAAAAAATTAATATCTCAAAAATAAATTGAGATACAGCTTTCGAACAAATTGCATTTATAAGAGCGTTTTTTTCCTCATACGACGGTATATAAAATGTGCGATGTTTATAAGTAAAAAATTTGCTGTAGAGAAAATTGCAAAACCGAAATTTTATTTTAAATTTCAAAGTGTTGCCATTCGCAAAATGACGTATGCGTTACGCACAGGTATGTTTGTCCTTTATAATATAGAATATAGATAGATGGGTTCTGTTTATTAAAAAGAGCAAAAGAAAGTTCGTATCAAGTTTCCAAGCACTAAAAAATGTTTATAATAGCTATTAACTAGCTTCTTGAGACCATTTAAACATTGGATACATACAAAGTAGAAAGTAAAAAAAAAGAAAAAGAAAATAAACTTTGGTAGGAACCAAAAACAAAAATTGTTTTGAGAAAATCTTTTCTATGCAGAACAGAAATAAATTCGTCAAAGAAAAATATTCCAATTGAATATTAAAAAACCGGTTCAATTATCTGCAACTGCATTCCACTAGTAATATTGATTTTCATACCAGTTTTATCTACACTTATATAAAAAAAATTGTGTGTGTCTGTTTGCGTGTGTGTCGGTAGATGCGCTGTAGCTAGGGAATCTCTATAAATTGGGTTTCGAATAGACAAAAACATGCGGAATGCACCTGAGGCTCAAATTTTGTAATTTTTTTTAATTGAAATATCTGTTATTTTATTATTGAATAGGACGATTTCTCATATTTCCTTGATTTTCCAAGATCGCCGTCAATTTTGAACGACTCATAAAATCCAATCCAAATTCAATCTTTTTACCCGGTATAGCAAATACAGTCCTCTTTTAAATAAAGTTTATTTGAATTTGTACAGCAATTTTTGAATTTTTGGCGGTTTTTTTTTTTTTTTTTTTTTTTTTTTTTTTTTTTTAAGAATAGTTTCCATTTCATCAAAAATCAGAAGTTTTTATCAACAACTATCTATTTTATTCCTGATCTATCAAATTTTATATTTTATACCTCTGAATGGAGCATACTTTCGGAAATAGACTGAAAAAATAATAGCAATTCGAAGTTATATGAACTGCCTGAAAACAGAAATTTATGGCGACCAAATAGAGTTCCGAGACAAGAGGTATCTAAGGCTCTCTTTTATGATCACTAAGATTTGGTTATGCGACAGTGTCCTGTCGTAAGTGAGAGGAAAATGATTACATCATTTGACCTTACGGCAGTCAAAATTTTCAGGATTATTATTATTCTTTTAAAAGCATTTTTAATTTTTAATTTTTATAAAGATACTAGGGTACTCTGCCCCTGCGCCCTTCCTGCAACAACATCCGGGCTGACAGAAGATTGGCTTGTTCCAAATTTGTTTCTAATTCATCCGTTGGTGCTAACACATTGTAATCCACCATAATAATCAATTTAAATTACATAAATTAAGAACATCTTAAGAAATTATAAAGTGTGTACTGATGAAGAGGGCGGCATATAGATTAAATGCATTTAATTTGTGTTTGTGTGCTTTATGTACAAATCTAGTTAATAAGACAGTAATGAATAGCCAATTTCTAGTCATTTCCATTCTCATAACTTAAAATTTTGTTTGCTTTACAAAAGGAGTTTAAATTCAAATTAATCAGCATTGTCTTCAAAATGTCTACACACAGTAATTCATAAAATAATCAAATAAAGTTGATTATTTTATGATGATTGAGCCGTTTTTTAATATTCAGCTGGAAAATTTTTCTTTGGCGAATTTATTTCTGTTCTGCATAGAAAAGATTTTCTCAAAACAATTTTTGTTTTTGGTTCCTACCAAAGTTTTTTTTTTTTTTTTTTACTTTCTACTTTGTATGTATCCAAAGTTTAAATGGTCTCAATAAGCTAGTTAATAGCTTTTATTAAAATTTTTTAGTGCTTGGAAACTTGATACGAATTTCCTTTTGTACTTTTTAATAAACAGAACCTATATACTAAAAAGACAAGACTGTTTTCTTTAGTCATATGGCCTGAGATTTCTACTGAACAGATTTCAATAACTATTTTTACTTTCTTCTATCTTTACAAGAAGAAAGTATTCGATTCATGAAAATTTTCGAATTCCGGTTTTCGACGGATTTAGACGTTTTAGGGGTCAGAGATTCCAAAAAAACATGTTTTTACAAAATGTCTGTCTGTGACTCTGTGAGTCTGTCTGTCTGTCTGTCTGTGTGTATGTGACACAAATTTTGTGGGCGCTCTATCTCAAGAACTAATGCACGGAATTTAATAAAAATTGATATTCAGTTAGTGCCTAATACAAATTGATGCTGATTAGTTTTTGGTGTAAATCGCTCAACAGGTGGCGCTGTAATGCTGCATTTTTCACGATTTTCGCAATAGCTCTATCTCAAGAACTAATGCACGGATTTTGATCAAACTTCAGATTTAGTTAGTCCTTGATATGAGTTGATGATGATTACGTTTTGGTTTAAATCGCCCAACAGGTGGCGCTGTTATGAGGAATTTTGCAGGATTTACACGATTTCCCCAATAGCTCTAACTTAAGAACTAACGCACGGATTTTCATCAAACTTCAGATTAAGTTAGTCCTTGATATGTCTTGCTACTGATTAGGTGTTGGTGTAAATCGCCCAACAGGTGGCGCTTCTCTGCTGCCTTTTCCACGATTGCCTCAATAGCTCTATCAATGGAACTAATGGACCAATTTTCATCTAACTTCAGATTTAGTTGTATGTTGACACAAGTTGTTGTTAATTAGGTTTTGGTGTTAATCACCCAATAGGTGGCGCTGCTATGCAGAAATTTTCACGATTTTCGCTATTGCTCTATCTCAAAAACTAATGTACGGATTTTCTCCAAACTTCAGATTCAGTCAGACGTTGACATAAATTGTTGCTGATAAGGATTTGGTATAAATCACCCAATAGGTGGCGCTGCTAGGCAGCATTTTGCTGAATTTAGACGATTTCAGCGATAGTCATATCTCAAGAACTAATGCACGGAATTTCATATCGTTAGAATCCTCATGAGATGCATAGATTGCCATTTAATTTTGGCAGTGTGATAGCGAATTTTGAAGTATTAACATGTATGAGATAGAAGAAAGTTTTGGGATTGGTACATCCGACTAGTTTTTCTTTTTTTTTTTTTTTTTTTTTTTTTTTTAATGGAAGAACTTTATTTGTAGATGTGACCGCACTCGCTACTTTTTAAAATAATCCCATTTTTTATTTTAATTTTAATTTTAATTATCCTTCATGAAATTTCTTCACATTGGTGGCAAGCGGGCTATTTCTATCGTTGCAGAGAGAAGGGAAACAATGAAAATCATCATATCATTACACATGCCATTCTTTATTGCAATTAAAAATAGCTTTTTGAACTTCACACAGTAAATCATAAAATAATCAACTTTATTTAAATTTAGATATTATATTTCCCGTCAGTAGTTGCTACAAACGCTCAAGTGAACTATGTTGAATCAATACACCATATTCTTAAGTACTGCCGTCACAAAGTGAAACATAGAAAACAGTTATATTTAAATATGGTTAATACATTTCTCGCTAAGGAGCATTGTCGGCGTTAAACATGGTTCGTATGCCTCCTTGAATTTTGCAGACCAGAAAATTTTTTCAGCACCAGTATTACCTTATAGAAAATCTCTTCTCAAAAGAAGTCGAAATTTTGCACGTTTAACCTAGATTTCTTTTTCTATAAAAAGATTCTGGTAGTTTTCCTGGAGAAATAACGGTATCCGTAGGAACAATGTTAAATAAACTGAAGCTTAGTTTCCCTACCTAATTTTAACTTGGAGTATGGTTGCCACATGAAAAACAAAAAAAGAAACCATTTTAAACTTTCAATTATACTATTTCACTTAACGGCCACTACAACCGTAAAAAATTGCATCATGTATGTTTTTTTTTTTTTTTTTTTTTTATACAAAAATGTAAAATTGACCCGATAGGAGTTTATTATGAAGATTTATTATAACGAATATAAAAATCAATTTGCATCCTGTTGCAGGGCCCCTTGAATTTTTTGTGCTAATAAATTGTTAATAAATTGCTTTCTTTTAATCCGATCTTCATTTTTGGGATCCTATTTCCATTTAGTTATTTTAACGTTTCTGCATTTCATATAAGACACTGGGGCCCCCTAGGGTACCGTAGCACCCGGTCCAGGGTCCCTGAAATTTTTGTGCTATAAAAAAAATGTATCCCCTAATTTTCTGGCCTTCTCAGAGCATAATTTTAAAGTTGAGTTTCTTCTTAGGCTAACACCCTCATACATTTATTGGGGGTCCTAGGACCTTTTTTTAAATATTTACCCAATATTTTATGCATTTCTTTAAAATATTATTCTAACGAATAATTCACACACTATTCTTAATTTTGAGTAATTGAAGATCTAAAGCGCTAAGCACTAAGACATTTTACCATGTTTTGATGTAGGACCCTGTTTTTAACTGTCAGTTGGCCTCATATGGGCCCCCTATTTAAGCTCTCTTAAAAATGGTCCGATCGAATAGCTTTTTTTTTTCCAACAACTTCTTAGGTCTTCAACTATTATATGAACGAAAAAAAAATTCTCAGACTTCAGCTACCTCCAATTTCGAATATTAATCACCTTCTTTGGGCCCTTGGCGCAGCTTCTTTAAAAATTATCCGAATTGCTTGCAATTTTCTTTAACATATTTCTAGTGTCCGCCGATTATTTTAAAAACTACTAAAAAATATTTTTATACCCAACTACATGCGAGTTAAGTCCCTGGCCCCTTGGGTCCAGGCACAGGGCCTCTTGAAGTTTTTGCACCATAAATTGTTATTAAATTGCCCCCTCTTAATCTAATCTTCATTTTTGGAAACCTTTTCTCATTTAGTTATTCTGACGTTCCTGCATCTCAGTTAAGACCCTGGGGCCCCCTATGGTCGCGTAGGGCCTGGCACAGAGCGCTTAAAATTTTTGTGCGCCATGCATATTTCACCGCTAATTATCTCACCTTCTCAATGCCTAATTTTAATGTTGGACGAACATACTCATATTTTTAATGAGGCCCTAAGGCCCTTTATTAAGCATTTATCCAATCTTTTGTGCATTCCTTTAAAATGTTATTCTAACTTATAATTCACACCTTATGCTTAATTTTGACTAATTGAAGATCTAAAGCGCTAAGTACTAAGACATTTTAATATGTTTTTATGTTAGGGTCCTGTGTTTAACTGTCAGTTGGCCCCTTTTGGGCTCCCTATTATAGCCCCATTAAAAATGGTCCGATTCACAACACTTTTTTTCTAACGACTTCTTAGATCTTCCAGCTACTACATGAACTACAAAAAATTTCTCAGACTTCAGCTACCACCAATTTTGAATAAAATCGCCTTCTTGTGGCCCTTGGTGCAGCTTCTTTTAAAATGTTCCGAGTTGCTTCACAATTTTCTTTAACATATTCCTAGCTTCCGTTGATTATTTAAAAAAGTGCTAAAACTATTTTTATATCCAACTACATGCTAGTTAAGTCATGGGCCCTTGGGTCGCGGTAAAGAGCCCCTTGACGTTTTTGCACCATAAATTTTTATTAAATTGACCCCTCTTAATATAATCTTCATTTTTGGAATCCTTTAACCATTCAGTTATTCTCAAGTTCCTACATTACAGTTAAGACCCTGGGGTCCCTTAAACTATTTGTGCGGCATGAATTTTTCATCTCTAAATTTTCTCGCATTCTCAATGCATAATGTTAAAGTTGTATCTTGAACTCTTCTTCCAGGACCAACACCCTCATATATTGATTGGGGCCCTAGGGCCTTTTTAAAGTATTTACACAATTTTTTATGCATTTCTTTAAATATTATTCCAACGAATAATTCATACCCTATGCTTAATTTTGGCTAATTGTAGATCTAAAGCGTTAATTACCAAGACATCTTTCCACGTTAGGGCCCCGTTTTTAACTATCAGTTTGTCCCTTTTGCCCCCCCCCCCCCTATTACGGGTCTCTTATAAATGGTCCGATTAACTAGCTTTTTTTCCCTAAAAACTTCACAGGTCCTCCGGTTACTACGTGAACGATACAAAAAAAATTTCAGACTTCAGCTACTACCAATTTTGATATTAATCGCTTTCTGGGGGCCATTGGTGCAGCTTTCTAAAAAATGATCCGAGTTGCATGAAATTTTCTTTAACATAATTCTAGCGTCCGCCAGTTATTTAAAAAACCTTTAAAAAAATCTTTATTCCTAACTGCATGCCAGTTAAGTCCCTGGCATCTTGTTGCCCAGTACCGAGTCATTTGAAGCTTTTGACCCATAAATTGTTAATAAATTGCACCCTTCTTAATCCGATCATCATATCTGGAATCCTTTTTAGGTGCGTTCGTAATTATATAAATACGTAGCACCTATAGTCGTCGTTCAGTCCGTCTGTCCGCCCGTCCGCATGTAACAGAGCAAAAACTACCCAGCCGAATGGGCTGAAATTTTAAATATATGACTTTTGTAAAATTTTGTCGAGCCATTTCAAATTTTATGAAAATCGGATGCATAGTTTAATTACAGGGACAGTCAAAACTTTTTCTTTACATTACGACCAATGGGAAAAATTATTGCAAATGTATTTTAATGATGTTAAAGACTTCCGAATGGTCTGAAATTTTAAATATATAATTGTTGCAATATTTTAGCGAGCAATTTAAAATTTTATGAAAATCGAATGTGCAGTTTAATTACAGGGACAGGCAAACTTTTCCGTTACATTACAGGGAATGGGTAAAAATTATTGCAAGTGCATTTTAATGATGTTACAGACTATGCACTTATGAAGTGCAAACAAATATACAATATGGGGTGCAAAAAATAATTATAAAACTAGTTATAGTACGAACGCACCTCATTTGCCACGTTTGACGAGCAATTTCCAACTTGTTAAATATCGTGCTATTGTTAAATGTAATTTCTGAAATTTACAGGAAAGAACACCTTCCACCGCTTGGAGGCGTACCCTTTCCTCGAGTTCTAAGGGCATAATTTTAATGGGTTTTGGTTCATTCAACTTGGATGACAGTTCTGTATTCCAAAATTTTATCTTAGTCTTTAATTACCAGCATTTTCGAACATTAATGGTGCATTTTTGTTTCAGGTTCTATGGAATTGATTACTACGAGGTTTGGCTCACTCAGCTTGGATTTGGATGGTATCTAGCACGTGTGGAGTAGGGTAGAGTGAAAATAGCCGATTTTTTTTGAGAATTTTTTCTTCAGATAGACCTAAAAAGTTGCTTTTTGGGACGCAGAATATAAGGTTAAATTTTCATCTTATTTGGAATTCATCTTTAAGGCTCTACCAGCTCTTAAAGATTGTGCCTTTTATATATGAAAAACCAAGATTTCACTATGTAGTATAAATTATTTTAAAAGAAATGATTTTTTACAAAATTTATAATTTTAGTAAAATAACCCATAACTAGTCGGATGTACCAAACCCAAAACTTTCTTCTATCTCATACATGTCAATACTTCAAAATTCGTTATCACTTTGCCAAAATTAAATGACAATCTATGCTCATCATAAGGATTCTAAAAAGATGAAATTCCGTGCATGAGTTCTTGAGATGTGACTATCGTTGAAATCGTGTAAATCCAGAAAAATGCAACATAGCAGCGCCACTTATAGGGTGATTTACACCAGAACCTAATCATCATCAACTTATGTCAACGTCTAACTGAATATGAAATTTGGGGGAAATTCGTGCATTAGTTCTTGAGATAGAGCTATTGCGCAAATCATGACAAATGCAGTATAGCAGCGCCACCTGTTGAGCGATTTGCACCAACACATGGTCAGCAGCAATATTAATCAAAGTATACTTGAATCTGAAGTTTGATGAAAATTCGTGCATTAGTTCTTGAGATAGTGCTATTGAGGAAATCATTCTAAACGCAGCACAGCAGCGCCACCTATTGTGAGATTTACACCAACACGTAGTAAGCATAATTTCATATCAAGGACTAACTAAATTCGAAGTTTGATGAAAATGTGTGTAATAGTTCTTGAGATAGAGCTAGTGCGAAAATAGTGTAAATCCTGCAAAATGCAGCATAGCAGCGCCACCTGTTGGGCGATTTACACCAAAACGTAAACAGCACCAATTCATATCAAGGAGTAACTTAATCTGAAATTTTATAAAAATCAGTGCAGTAGTTCATGAGACAGAGCTATTGCGGAAAACCTGCAAAATGCAGCATAGCAGCGCCACCTTCTGGTTGATTTACACCAAAAACTAATCAGCACCAATTTATATTAGCGACTACCTGAATATAAATTTTTATTAAATTCCGTGCATTAGTTCTTGAGATAGACAGCTACAAAATTTGTTTCACATACACACAGACAGACGGGCAGACAGACATTTTGTAAAAACATGTTTTTTGGAATCTCTCACCCCTAAAACGTGTAAATCCGTCAAACACCGGAAGTCGAAAATTTTCATGAATCCAATACTTTCTTCTTGTAAAGATAGAAGAAAGTAAAAATGTCATAAAATGACTTCTCTTACAGCTACAGCTATCAACAATGTGACAACAGGTGCACTAACATTCAAACAAAAATGTTACGTCTAGTGCTATGTATAAAACTCATTTCCGCCTGAAATGGCGCAACTTTTTCTCAAAAATAATTTTTGTAAAATTTGGTCAACTACAGGCGGGGTCACCCTTGGGCCCGTCAAAATTAGTCGGTAAACAACATGAAAGTTTCATTAGAAAATTTCTTGGATTTTTTATTTTGTTGCTTTTAAATTAAGTATTGAAAATTTGATGAAATTTCGGATAATTTAAAGATCGTTGAATAAGTTCCAAATAAACTTTACCACAATTTCTACCGATGTCAAATGACATCTTTTTAAAGTTCTGAATTATTTTAATTTTACTCGTAAGTTTTTAATGTAAGAAGCATAAAAATGTCTTCAATGTATAAAAATGGCTGGTAATTGTTACAATCTAAAAATTATAAATTAAAAGCCACATTCGAAATCTTTTGATAGGTGTCATTTGACACCGGTAAAAATAGTGTAAAAGAAAACGGATTATTTTTTAAATCACCACAAGATCCCAAAAAAACTCGGCAATAAACTTAAACTCGTTGGGTGCTCCAATCCCAAAACTTTCTTCTATCTTATACATCTTAATATTTCAAAAACTAGTTACACATGTTAATACTTCAATATTATTAGTTCATTACTATACCAACTTTGAATTTCATCTTAAATTCCTGCTTCAGTCAATTAAATGAACTAAAAAAGAGTTAATCTATATCATGATATTTGTTAAAATTAATAGTTTTTCCTTATTCTGTTGTTATCAGATGTTTGCGAATAGCCGGCTTAGCAGAAAGTGACTTCCCGCCTTTCCAGGAGCCGCCGATGGATAATAGAACCATGAAAAATCAAGAAAAGTATACAAAAATCGCTATCAAAGTCACCCTTTACCGCGCGATATTTCCAAATTCAAGGAGGACCTGTTGACCAAAGCCAAATACATGCACAAAAAGTTTGGTTTAATTGTATGCATAATTTTATACACTTTTCGATTGTAAAATAAAGAAAATGGTACAGACATCGTAATTATAGCGCCCCCTTCCAGCGGAATTTTTCCAAATTCAGGGAGGACCTTCATGCCGTGACCAAAAAGAAACACAAAAAATTTGGCTCAATTCTATGCATAACTTCATACACTTTTCGATGGTACAATATTCAAAATGGCACAAAAATCGCTAGTAAAGCGCCCCCTACCGGCGAATTTTTTCCATATTAAGGAAGGACCTGCTTGCCATAGTCAGGAACTTAAAATAAAAATTTGGTTCAATTCTATGCATAATTTCATACACTTTTCGATGGTACAATATGCAAAGTCACTATTACAGCGCCCCTAGCGGCGAATTTTTTCCAAATTCATGGAGGACCTACTTGTCATACCCAGAAACTTAAAATAAAAATTTGGTTCAATTCTGTGCGTAACTTCATACACTTTTGGATGGTACAATATTCAAAATCGCTAAAAAAACGCTGTTATAGCTCCCCCTACTGGCGAATGTTTTCCAAATTCAGGTAGGATCTGCTTGCCAAAGCCAAAAACTGAAAATAAAAATTTGGTTCAATTCTATGCGTAACTTCATACACTTTTGGATGGTACAATATTCAAAATTGCACAAAAACGCTGTTACAGCGCCCCCTACCGGCGAATTTTTTTCCAAATTCAGGGAGGACCTACCTGCCATATCCGAAAACTTAAAATAAAAATTTGGTTCAATTCTATGCATAACTTCATATACTTTTGGATGGTACAATATTCAAAATCGCACAAAAATCGCTTTTACAGCGCCCCCTACCGGCAAATTTTTTCCAAATTCAGGGAGGCCCTACCTGCCATATCCAAAAACATAAAATAAAAATTTGGTTCAATTCTATGCATAACTTCATACACTTTTTGATGGTACAATGGCGACAGACAGACGGGCACACGGACAGACAGACATTTTCTATAAACATGTTTTTTGGGATCTCTGACCCCTAAAACATGTAAATCCGTCGAAAACTGGAAGTCTAAAAAAATTTCAATTACAATACTTTCTTCTATTGAAGATAGAAGAAAGTAAAAAATGATTGATTAAAGTATTTGTTGTGAACAATCGAAGTATTGTCGTGTTTTAACACTTTAAATTATAAAGATAACCTTAAAATGTGAATTGCATTGTCGCAAAGATAAAGAAAAAACACAATAATTAGCCATACAGTACAGCGCCTAGAATACCTAGTGTGGAAATATGCTATCCAAATAGTGCTAAAAATTTGTATCCCTTAAATGTGCGACGATACTGCTAAAATCCCAAGTGTCGATCGAAGCGTTATCTGTGGGATTTTCGTATTACTAGTATTACTTTTTATAGACTAGCAATTTCTTGCAGTTGCAGAAAATATCCTGCAGATGTCGCTGCGATCTGCATATTGCAGCAGTATCATTGCACATTTAAGGGATACAATATTTTAGCGCTTTTTCAAGTATTGCAGGGACAGCCGATTTCCACACCATATATTCTAGGCGCTATACATACAGTTTACTTTTATTTTTCGAATATACATAAAAGATACTCTAAATATATAGGAAAGACATTTTTGTGAACATATAGTAATATGATAAAAAGAATACTGTAAAATGATCATTCATTTCACTCTAATTTATATTGACATTTGGTATAAAAACTAGACATTACCTTTCGTTATTTGATTTTTGCTCAAATATATCTGTGCCTTGCTTCTACTACTACAGCCGCTAATGATGCTTCAGTAACTAATGTCACGCATCTTTCAATATATACGATATATTGAATACGACACGGAAACTTTTGGAATTGAAAAGATGAGACTTCCGATCTTTTATGAGAACTTTCATCTCCTCTCTTGATACACTATTAAGAATACGGGGTAATGCGTTTTCACATTCTTGCCAGTCAGTAATGGTAATATAGTCTATAGCCCTCAAGTTCAATATAGGAATATGAAACTGTCTTATTGTTGAACACTCCATTGCCTTTGCCTTGAAAATTCTTCGGAATCCAAGTTCTCAAACATGGTTTCTCTCATCGGTTATGATCCCTATTAATTTTTTTCCCACTGACAGATGAATGAGTTTTGTTGAATAACGGGATCGATAATCTTCTTTAAATCTTCTCTAAAATAACGAAACAACTTAATTGTAAAAAAAAAAAAAAAAAAAAAAAAAAAAAAAAAAAAAAACAAATTTGAGCTCCATTTTTGCAGGAAGAGGCTTTTTTAATGTGAAACGACATAGGTAAATATACTTTCATTTCACATTCAGCCATAATATTCAGATTTTGGGAAGGATTTTGACTTCTAATGTGTAATCTATGTAGTCGATTGGAAGTTATCAACAATCTAGGGTGACACATTTTACATGGATGCGATCTACAAGATTCAAGGAGCATTTGACAGATGAAAACGTTTGACACATGTCGTAAAAATAATTTTGGTCTGTACTTAACTGTCCATAGTTCCTTTCAGAGCAGATTTTATTTTAATTCCACAAATGTCTATTGTTCACATTGATCAAACGATTTCTAATAGGAACAGAAAAGGCTCATGGACCGGTAGTTTGTCCATCAAGTTTAGAAAATTAGTGACGCAATGGCAATTCGTTTGCGTGAAGCTGGCATATTAACCACTGCAAGGGACGACTAATTTTTGTTTTAAAAAATCTAATAGCACCATTCTTTCTCCTGTGTTTACAGTTCTTCCGTCACAACCTATAATCATAAGTTTATCAAGGTTTAAGTTGTCTTCAGTACATTATTTAAAAATGATTTCTGCAATATTATTTCCTGATCCAGAAGATGGTGTAATGTGTCCCAGACACAGTGAATTTGTCTCTTCAATCAGAGATAAGTGTTCTTAATTTATAGTTTTTCGGTGTAATCTATCTCAAGTTTTCCATCATTTCTTTTGGATTTGAGGAATCGATTAAGCGTCTGGTATAAAGAAAAATTGTTGTCTATCATTTGATCTATAGGCCTCGAAGAAACTACAATAATTGATGTTTTCTTCCAAATTTCTTAGATCTTTTCTCTTAGGATTTTAATTACCTCTGACTTTGATGGATCTTTACCATTCTTGTAGTGTTTCAGTTATTGTGTTGTATAAAAATAGTATTTTATAACATCTGCCATTGTTGGCAAAACAGCTTTATTTAGTTTTGAAGGGGCACCAAATAGGAAATATTCCACTGCACTTCTATTAATGGTAAATTTCGATTTGCTTCAGCACGCACTGTATTTAAAAATGACTCTAAAAATTAGAACAAACAATTTTTAAAACTCAATAAAACGTTTCAAACATTTTAAAATAAAGAGTTAAAGTTTAAAAATGATAAAGGGAATTACACTAAACATTTTAAATATAAAAATGTCAAACGAGATTACCAAAAAAAACCTGTAAATGCACAATTTATGATAAGAACCCATTGCGCGAAACAATGAAAATATAAATGTCCTGAAGGAGTTTTTCAAAATTCATGAAATTTGAAAGTATATTAGAGGTACTAAAAGGCAACTTTTGGCTGTTATCCAAAATCAAAATTCCAACTTTCGTTTTTTCACTCCACCCTAGTGTGGAGCACTTCTGTTGCTTCATGCTTTAGGTAGCGGGGACCCTTTTCTCAGGTTCGTTCGGAAACAGGTTTGTTGGAAACACACAATATCATACAAACTTGAGTTTTTTTTTAAATGTTATTATAACAGGTCCCGGGAAACGCCGGGCGGGTCAGCTAATTGCTTAATAATATATATTTTCGATTCGAAAAATAGCAAATTAAGAAGTTTGGCGTTGTTGAAATTATATATATAATTGCGCTAAGTGTACAGCGCTTCCAGATTGAACTCATCCGGATCCCGATAATCTTTCGTTAAAATCAGCCGTTTTATTTTAATTTTCAGAGCTTTAATTTCTTCAATAAAGCTGCATAAGATTAACCTTTTAAGAAAGATTGTAAAAAACAAAAAACAACTTGAGTGATGAGCTACATCGAAATATGCATGTTTTTCGATATATCTTGCGTTGCAAATCATATCTCCCAGCAAATAAAATATAGACGATAGATACAATACTTTTGCTCAATGGCAATAGAATACATACAAAACTAAAAAAAAAAAAAAAAAAAAAAAAAAAAAAAAAAAAAAAAAATTACAGCTTTTTGAAATCATTTTACGATTTCAAAATTAATGTTTAATTATGAATGTTTTTCAATTAAAATATGGACCTTGGAGAGTGGCTGAATGGTCAAAGCACCAGTCTGCTAATCGCTTGCGAGTGTACGAGTTTGTGGGTTTGATTCCCGCTGGTTCAATTGCACACACACTTTATGTGGAACTCATAGGGTGTATTTCTCTTGTGTTGTAATATTTCCTTGTGCTATCTTGTCTCTGACTTATATCTCATGTCAAGCACACAAGTCGTACGTTTGTTATTCAATAAATAACTAAATGGACCTTGGAGCTCATTGGCAGTATAGAGATCTGAACGAACTCCATGCATTAAAACTTGCCAGCTTAAGGCAAGCAAACGTGTGTATTAACTGCAATATTTTTAGAATGTTTATATTCGTGCTGTTTTAATTTTAGTTCCCAGCTGTGAATGACTTCATTGTTATTCCTAAAAAATATATTCTTTCAAGTGGCACCACGAGTGAATGTTCACTGTTTAGATTTGGTTTTTCAATCTTAAAAAGTACGTTCTTGGGGGCTCTGCGGCTGAGTGGTCAAAGCACCAGTCAGCTAATCGCTTGTGCGTAAGAGTTTGTGGGTTCGATTCTCGCTGGTTCCATTGCACACACACTTTGTGTGGAACTCCCAGGGTGTATTTCTCTTGTGTTGTAATATTTCCTTGTGCTATCTTGTCTCCGACTTATAAGCGGGCTCTCATGTCAAGCACCCAAGTCGTATGTTTGTTATTCAATAAATAAATAAATAAGTGCGTTCTTTTTTATTATTAACTAAAAAATATATTAGAAATTGAAGTCTTACAGGGATTTTTTTATTTATAAGAAATTGAAGATTATAGTTTTTTAAATGCAATGAACAAAGACGAAAGTTCCATTGTAAGAAAACAACGAAGGAACAATCAGCGGCAATGGAGCAGCAAGCAAGATGGCTAGGATTCGCGGGATAGAATTCGGGCGTCAAATGCTGGAGCTCAACAAGTGCGACGAGAAAGAGATGCAGAAGCCCATCGTTCTTGAGAACTTCAAAGACGTGCAAATGTTGAAGTCGATGAATACTACTGCGGATAGATGAAAGTAATTATTTTACCATTTCAATTAATAATTTTCTTGCAAATGAAGTTTGAATGAAAAATGGGCTAATTTTATAACTGTTGTACCATACCTGACCCTATTAGTTAGATAAGATAAACTGTATTACTTCATAATTATTTTTATAATACAATGCTATATCATTCTTTTAAAAATGCAAACACGCCATTCTGTCGAGCTATCTTCTAGTTAAATAATAACAATTAAATGAATCACATTGCATAAATAGCAAATCAGAATATTTGGTACGGTTTAAAATAAAATCCTTTTTACGAAATGGCGCATTGGCATCCAGTTTAGCATGTTGTTGCTATAATGGAAAAGTAACAAACATTTTTATATTTCTTATAGTACAAGTAAGTAAAAACTATTTGTACTGATATTTCATTCAATCCTGTTTCCCTTTTTTAAGATAGATCTGTAAATTCTCCTTTTTTTTTATCATCTTATTCACATCATATTTCAAATTTTTTGCCAAAACCCAACAGTCTGATGCATTAATCAGACCATAAACGCAATGTTTCAGGTCTGATTTCCTTATTGTCGATGAACAGTTTATGAATTACTTTTATCAATTATTTCAAATTTTAAGCGAAAACTCGATTTTGACTCACCATCCGATGGCAGTTAAAGTAATAATACATGCAGAATTTCTATATTTCAGTATTTAAGTAGAACACTGTGTGTATATACAAAAAACGTTCCAAAAACATTACTTTACTAATAGTGGCATATCCTATAAAAATATTCTAAACAATTGAAATAAAATGCAAATTTCTGTTTTAAATATGTAGTAGACTAGCCGCCTCTGGCGAGTAGCTTGGTCTCCCTTAAATGCATGCTAAGCATTGCATCATGTTACTTTCATTCTGAAACTAATTGACTTGCTCAATCCTTCCCCGAGTCCAAAGATACTGATAGAGAAATCAAGAATTCTTTGCGAACTTGATAACATTTCATACATTTTTGTTGTTATATGCATTTCGTCTTTTTTGACAAATACCTCATAATTTCCGTAGCTGTAAAAATGAGTGAAACTTCCAGTGTTTAAACTGAGATTTGTTCATAAATTATCTAAATTAAACTTATTCTACTTAAACAGGCTGTTACTTCAATGTTATTTTTTAATATTAATAAATTTATTTAAATTTTGCAAATCATGCATTTAAAATTTTTTTTCATTACTTAATAACTAAATAATGAATATATATACTTTTGTTTTTATAGATTTGATTTCTGAGTTCTTAAATTTGACAATATACTAATGTAACTAAGAAAAATAGAGGGATCTCTGTGTCTGAATGGTCAAAGCACCCCTCTGCTAATCGCCTGCGAACATACGAGATTGTGGGTTCGATTCCCGCTGGTTCCATTGCACACACACTTTGTGTGGAACTCCCAGGGTGTATTTTTCTTGTGTTATAATATTTCCTTGTGCTATTTTGTCTCCGACTTATAAGCGGGCTTTCATGTCAAGTATACAAGTCGTATGTTTGTTCTTCAATAAATAAATAAATAAGAGAAATAGCAAAATAAAACCCTCGTGAATGCAAGACGTTAACAAACGTTAGCGCCGCAAATTTATCTAATATGACGTCATAAAAATATTATCCATTCATTGTTAGAGAACCTGCTTTGCGAATGATTACCTTCATGGTCTAATATTTTCTACCGTTTTTGTGATGAATGAATATCTTGTGTTTGTTTACTCTATGAAGTGAAATAGAAAGCTGTCAACTTAATTTCAATTTAAATCAAATCTTGGAATATATATTTATTTGAATGCAAATTAGAAAAAAATACTTTGATGTTGAAATGAAATATTTTAGTGTATGTTATTATTATTACGATAAATTGTTTATTTAGGTACTTTTCCATTACCAGGGCCTTGGCATTTTTCTTTAAGCTTAATGCAATTCGGGCTTCAGAACGTGAAATACGTTGATAAAATATATAACTAGCTAAGAAAACAAACATGGTGAACTTCTATTTTTATCTATATGTATTTATTTGCATATAAACATTTTATTTACATATATATATATATACAATATTTGTTTACATGTAAATTACTTCCGTTTCTATATAAAAATAGATTATTGGCTTCTTTAGATTAAGTCAATTCCATACATATGAAAAAATTGCTTATGTATATAAAATAGGACATAGATTGACGGAAAATTCGATGCCACTTTTTTTTTTTTTCTCGCCAAGGACCAATACTGAAAAAATATCTATTTATTTATTTATTTATTTATTGTATTTTAAATGAGGTAAATGAAAGATGTGTATTTTAAATGAAAGTTATGTATTTTAAATGAAATGAGTGATAGGATATAAAAACATGTATAAAAATCACTTATAAACAGATTGAGTAAAATAATGCTATAAAAAGTGATAAAATATCTTTATTAAGATTGACGATCGTTTCGTCGCAACAACGGCGACATTTTCAAAATCTTTTATGATAGAAAATATTTTCACATAATTTAAAAACAATAAACATAGTAAACAATGTCACGAGACATGATGCATAATGAAAAACATTGAAAACCTAAACTTAAATTAAAATTAAATTTTCTATTTGTGAGCGGGGATTAATTTTCGTATAATTTAACAAAATAATAACCTGGTAAACAATATCACGAGATAACATGCATAATGAAAAACATTGCAAAACATAAAATAAAAATAAATAAAATTATCATGGCTATTTGCGAGTGTGGATTAATTTTTACTATTGTTATTACATAGCATCTCTATCCAAATTTAATAGAAAATACAAACCAGTCAAACAAATTATGAGGAGTATACGAAATACCCTTCACAAAAGAAGATGGAACAAAGCAGTTTTATATAGGTATGACAAGTAGAAAACTTAAAACCAGAATCAAAGAACATATAGCAGACATCAAGTACAACAGAAGAACCACAGCTTTGGCCAGATTATGCTGCGAAGAACCGTTACAGATCGATTTTAAAAATGCAAATTAATTTATACATCAAGATTTTATTTACCATCCATAATCCGAGAATCAATAGAGATAATTTTACGCAACAAGAATATTTGCAATGATTCAGTGTCACTTGAGTTACCTAACATTTGGAAAGAGATGCTATGTAATAACAATAGTAAAAATTAATCCACACTCGCAAATAGCCATGATAATTTTATTTATTTTTATTTTAGGTTTTCAATGTTTTTCATTATGCATCATGTCTCGTGACATTGTTTACTATGTTTATCGTTTTAAAATTATGTGAAAATATTTTCTATCACAAAAGATTTTGAAAATGTCGCCGTTGGTGCTACGAAACGATCGTCAATCTTAATAAAGATATTTTATCACTTTTTATAGCATTATTTTACTTAATGAATGATAGGTTTATATTTTTAATGAAATGATGGCGATGGGAGAATATTTGGCGATTTATCACCTGCGCCCGACTAACATAAAAGTACCGAAATGGCCGTTTCGCATATAAAAAGCGAAGCGGTCAGCCCGGAACTGTTGATGACAGTCGCATGACTTCGGTTTTTATTATCCTCGCCAAGAACCTATACTGGAAAAATATCTGTTTATTTATTTATTTACTTATTTATTTATTGTATTTTAAAGGAGGCAAATGAATGATGTGTGTTTTAAATGAAAGTTACGTATTTTAACCGAAATGAGTGATAGGTTTATATTTTTAATGAAATGATGGCGATGGAAGAATATTTGGCGATTTATCACCTGCGCTCGACTAACATAAAAGTGCCGAAATAGCCGTTTGGCATATAAAAAGCGAAACGATCAGCCCGAAACTGTTGATGACAGTCACATCACTTCAGCTTTTATTATATAGATGATGGTGATACGATTTTCTGTCATAGAATTCATAGTGAAGTTTTCGCTTCATACGTAAACGATGCTTTCACCATTGTAGCTAATACACCGATTGGCGAGGTATCCGATTACGGATGATTAAACAGGAATCCCATGAACAACTACCCAAAGAAAGGTGAATACATGGCTTTTGTGATACTTTTATGTTTGCCGGAAGCAAGTAATAAATCAACAAAGATTGTTTCCATACCTTATTCTTATTTTATTATTTTCATTCAAAATATAAACGTTTCACTCATTTCATTTAAACGGTATACATTTAAAATACATGCCTTACACTAATTTCATTGAAAAAATTGAAAAGTAAATCAATAATAGGAAATATTATCTTAAAACAAAGAATTGTTTTTAATTTACAGACGGGAAATGTAACTACTGCTATTGGCAATTTTAAAAATGTTAATGGTGAGATTTACACACGGCTAGCATAAAAGTACCCATTTTTTCTTCTTATCCAGGAGCAAATGATAAATCGCGATGTATTATTTCAATTCCAATTTCTTCCATTAAAAAAGGGTACTACTTAGTTATCCCGTCGAAAAAATATCTATCGCCAAACTATTAGATTAAAAGCCAATAATGGTTGTTCGTAAATGTCACATTCACTTGACTTTAAGAAAGTTACACCTGTTTACGTCATCAAGTGATTTTTATTTCGACGATTTATTTGTATTTTTGTTAATGTTATACTAATTTATTTGTTCTTTCGTTATTTAAAATAAAAAATTGTGTCAATTTGTATAATTTAGCGAGTGGTTTGGCAATTTATATAATTTGGCGAAATTGGTCGACGGGATAACTAAGTAGTACCGAAAAAAGTCGTACTTACGCATTATTCGTACCATGAGATAGATGGCCAAAAATGGTTGACAATTGCCAACCTTGTTTATCGTTTGCCAATTACTTTCAAAACAGTAATTTAACATTCTTAAAAAATAACCTTGTTAAAAATAGTAAATTGTTTAAAGTAAATAAATAAATAAAATATATAACATAAAACTGCAGAACTATAAACCATAAAAATAGCAAACGACTAAACGTGCTCTTAGATTTCGTTTAAAAGAGCATGAAGGTTATGTTAAAAATCAGGAGCTCAAACGTTCTTCTATTGCTCAACATTCTTGGTCTTCTCAACACAGGTTCGATTTTTCCTCAGCCACCATTATCCAAAAATGTTCTTCTAACCTTGATCTTGATTTTTGGGAAGCTTACCATATCATTAAAAATTCTCACTCTTTAGTCAATGATTTATCTAGTACTCCAGATTTTCCAAGTATTTGGAAAGCGTTAATTTAATTCCTCCTTTTTTGGTTTCTTTTCTCTACTTCTCCGGTAGATGTCGCTACTTGTCCACCCAGTCGTTTCCACTGCTTCTCTCTCATTGGTTGTTTTGGCGCCTTCGCCACCCGCATAGGGTATAAAAGCCAGCGCGTCTCTGTCTATGATTTTGCTCAGCCTTGCTTTTTCTAGCACGCTGTTCCTTTTGCACTGAAGAAGAATCTCGCTAGTAGATTCGAAACAGCTGTTTGCTGCTTTTCATATATTATTTGTGCATTTTAAACGTTGGTTTTTCTGCTTTTTACTATAAACCATAATTTAAAAAAAAAAACTATAATAATAAAATAAATTTAAAACTATAACAAACTATCAAATGGACGAAAAATAAGGGTCGCTGTAATTAGTGTAATTGTCGCCATGCTTGGCGCAGTTGTATCTGATATGGCACGGATGTAAGTACCAAAGTTTTTTTTATAATTTTAGCCTATATTTTAAATACAATTTCTTACTTCAAATTTAGTATTTAATAAAATTAATGTTTCAATATTTATCTGAATGTACATGTACAATAATATCAGATTTCATGAAGCAATTTCATAAATAAATTAAAATACTTATCTTTACATGGTTCATGAAGTGAAATATTCTTTTTTGATCTCGACAAGTATTATTCTGTATGAAAAACTAACCTGGTGAAAGAGTGATCATATTTTAAATCATTAACCTGTTTTCATTCATAAAATATCAGCTTTTTATTGCAATTATACAAAATGGCGTGATTTCCACAGACTTTGTCATTCGGGAATAGATAAGTTTAAATTTCTTTTACCGTACAATCTCCTATAATGCTGCTTTCAATCAAATAAAATGAATAGTATATGAAAGTCGATGTAAAAAAGTTTAGCAAGCAATTTTAATTGGAGATTAGGCTTTACATGTAACATTTTTTAGTGTAAGAAGTGCCGATACCACTAATCTAATATATAAAAATGAAAATTTGTCTGTAATGCTACACAAATCCATAGTTTGGAAGCCAGAATTTTGAAATGTCATGTACATGTGTATTAAAACGCGGTCGAGGAAACTAGAGCAATCCGGAATCGAAATAATTTATAGTTAACTTTTAATTAATGAAAAAACTACAAAGTTAACGACAATTTCCTGTCAAATTTAAATATTTTTTCGTTATAGCAGATACCAAAAATTAAAAATTCACAACATTCACACACAAAAATTCTTTAAGAAATGTGAGAGATACATATTTCGTACACCACGCTGCAATACTAAAAAGTTGTAGCGGGTATTACGATACTTCTTTTACCTCATATGCAAATAGTTAGAGATATACATATTACGTACGCCACGCTGCAATACATAAAACTTTACTAATACTAAAAATACTACTAATATAAAATACTAAAATAGTAATTTTTTCCCTTTTTTAATCCCTTTTTCTGAAGTTTATTCAAAATTTAAAGCGATTTTTAAATTTTTCGCCAATTTTATTTTGATTTTCAGAACTTACGATAATTCTATTTCGTATATTACAATATTATCGAAATTACGATAATTCTTTTACCTCACATGCAATAATTAGAGATTATTTAATTGCGCTTAATTATTAAGATTTTTTTTTAAATAAAGACAAACATTTTATCGCAAACATCAACAAAACTTTTTATTCTATTTATTCCCTTATTCCAAAGATATCGTTTTATCGTCTGCTGCCATACACTTTTAAAAAATTTGCAGCATTGTGGCAGGTTATCCGACCGTTTTTTGAAAAAACGGTTTCATAACCATAATTTAACTATATTCTGTCCATAAAATGGCCAATAATACGGTCAGAATAGTGTTAAAATTACGGTTGTGTAACCGTTTTTGGAAAAAAACGGTCAAATGACCTGCCAGAATGCTGCAAATTTTTAACAGTGTAGTAACATGATAAATTAAATTTCATTAAAAAAATGCGCAGTAGTAGAAAAAATATTTTACTAAATCGAATAGTTATTACTTTCTTCTATCTTTAAAAGTACAAAGTCTTGGAATCGTGAAAATTTTCGACATGGAAGTTAATAAAAATTTATATTCAGTTAGTCCCAGATATAAATTGGTGCTTATTAGTTTTTGGATTTAAATCGCTCAACAGGTGGCGCTGCTATGCAAAATTTTTCACGATTTCCACAATAGCTCAATCTCCAGAACTAATGCATGGATTTTCATCAAACTTCAGATTCAGTTAGTCCTTGACATGAATTGACTTTTTATAGATATTGGTGTAAATAGCTCAACAGGTAGCGCTGCTATGCTGCATTTTTTGCAATTTCCGCCATAGCTCTATCTCAAGAACTAATGCTTGGATTTTCAACAAACTTCAGATTCAGGTGTACCGTGATATGAATTACTGTTGTTCATGTTTTGGTGCAAATCGCTCAACAGGTGGCGTTGCTATTCTGAATTTTTCAGAATTTCCACCATAGCTCTATCTCAATAACTAATGACACGAATTTTCATCAAACTTCAGATTCAGGTATACCTTGATATCAATTAGTGCTCATTATTTTTTGCTGTAAATCGCTCAACATGTGGCGCTGCTATGCTACATTTTTCAGTATTTCCGCTATAGCACTATCTCAAGAACTAATGCATGAATTTGCATCAAACTTCAAATTCAGATGTACTTTGATATGAATTGGTGCTAAATTGATGTAATTTCTTGTACTATTTAAATGATTTAATTGACGCGATTTACATAGAAGAAAGTTTTGTGATGGCCACAACATACTAGTTTTTAATTTTGGTTTTAGAATTAAATTCATGAAATCCCGTGCGTAAAACGGGTTAAACAGCTAGTAAATAAATAAAATGTAAAGCGTTTTTTCGTTTGCACGACACAGGTGATAAATCATTAAATATGCTCTGTAAATCCTACAATTTATTCGAGTTGAAACGCACCAGTAAACGTTCTCCGAAATATGGCAAATACTTGTGAAACTGCAACAATGAAACATTTTAAAAGTTAAAGGGAGAAAATAAATAATAACTGGAAAATTAAAAATGTCATATTTAAAGGAAAAAGTAGGCTTTTTTGAATTAGTTGTTGGAAATTAACTAATTTACGATTATACGTTGAGAAATCAATTTAGAAAACCTAATAAGGTAGCTTAAATTATCTTTCATATTTTATTTCCTGTTGTCCTGTCTTAACAAAAGAAGCAGAGATAAAATTATATATTTTTTAATAAATTCACTTGCTTGCACTTTTTACCAAACGCATAGAAATCATCGAACTTTTCATAGTCGAGTTCAGTGCCCACACCAAACTAATGTATTATAGCGGAAATTTTGGAGAAAAAAACACGAACTTCAGTCAAAAAATTAGGCGGTATATTCAATAGGAACATTGAATACTTAACCCTTAAATGCCTGGTGTTGCTTTTCGGCAACATACCCAATTTAGGCTTCTAAAATACTATTAGAATAATATTGAAGATATAATGCCTAATGTTGGCAATAAACTACATTCTGAAAATATTATTAAAATGATTTTCAACTTGTATATGGCAACACTTGTGCTGTTTAAGAATGGAGATAGATTTATTTTTTCAATTGTTGCTACTTGTTCTTTTTGTGTTGTTTAGAAGCTTGCGAAATACTCTATTTTGTTTTGCAGTGAACAAGTAAAATATTATTATAGTTCCTAAAATTCTTGTGTGTTTAATATTACAGAATTTTATCAAGGAAAATTGTTTTTCCAATTAAAGACCAGTATTACCGATTAGTAAGAAACTGTTTTTTAGCCGCAAACCATACTTAAAACAAAATATGATTTTTTAAAGCATTTCTCCCATGACTTATTTAAAAAATGAAGGCCGAAAAACATTATTACAATTATTTTTGAAAAATCAGGCATTTAAGGGTTATATCAGTAGGGAATTTTTTAACACTTTCCAACAATGTTGAAAAGTGCTTATGACTTCGGTTTGTCTGGCCCTCTATCCGTCTGTCCGCGCTCTAACTCCCGTAAATATACTTGGATCGTTCTGAAATTTTTGGATGTTAGTAACCTCTACCATAGCACGAACCCTATTTCAAATGAAGTTTGTAGCACGTTTAGTTACATTACAGGGACAGTCAAAAGTTTTCCGTTACACTACGGCCTATGGGAAAAAATCGTTTAAAATGATTTTTAATGATGTTACATGCTTTCAAACGTAATAAAATTGATATGCATTTATCAAGTGCACTAAAATATGCATTCTGTAGAATATGCGGAGCAAGGAATAGTTATTATTCATTTACAGGGCAAGACAAAAGGATTCCGTTACATAATGATATAGGGGTGGTTGGAATCTATTCCGGCGTATTTCAATTATGTTAAATTATTTCATGTATAATGAAATTGATATAAGTTGCTGAGGTTTACTATAAGTTATTTCATGTATAATACGAAGTGCATAGCATTATTTACAGGGACACACAAAAGATTTCAGATACTATATTGTATCCAAAGTACTTTACATTAGCAATGATTGCTGGAAATGCATTTTTAATTATGGTATGTGCTTTTATGTTTCACTATATGTATGCATTATATATGGTGGGTATAAATGCTCTAATTGGTATACAGGGCTACACAACCGAATTCGTAATGGTTACTGGGTATGATTGCAAATTGTTTAAAGGTGGTTTTTAAATGGGTTATGCATTTTTACGCTGAACTTAATTTAGTTCACTAAGAAATGTTTGTAGAATATGCATAAAGTGATATACAGGGTCACGCAAAGAATTGGATACATGGCCGTAAATAAATGATAATTTCTGGAAATGTGATTCCAGTAGTTTTAAGAGTGTTTTACTTTGAATTAAACTTTAGATAAATAGTGGCGTGTAATAAAGGTACTAGGTTAATTACAGAGTTGTACAAAAGTATACAAGTATGTTTCCATCTATTAGTATAAATTGCTGAAAGAAGAATTTCAACCTGTTATATGTTTTCTTGCGAAACTAAATTTATCACTTATATAGTATCTATATCAACCTACAGATCAAATGCAGGGTTGTTCAAAAGAAATGGAATACATATTTGCTATGGAAGGTAACTGCTGAAATCAGTTTTTCAAATGTTTTATGCGTTTTCTTAAATGTTTAGTTAGTTCTCTTATATACTTTATTTCCCTAAATAACAAAGTTTTGTTAAAGCATTCAGGAAGTGTTGGAAAGTGTTTCATAATCTAGGCTTAACGCATGATTTTTTTACTTGTTTAAATCTATTTTTACTTTCATACTTATTACGTGTTATTTTTGACTCTATGCCGTCTAAATTGTCGAATGAGCTGGGAACCATTATTACTATTTTTTTTTATCGCAAACACATCACAGTTTTGTATGTATTTATAAATTATGTGCTTGTAATATCTACCTATCCGAGAGGATGGTGAATAATGTGCTCAGAATTGTCTAAAATTATTCTAAAGTGATAATGACATTAGGAATTTTTGAAAATTAAATATGTTTGAGAGATATTACTTTTTTGTAATCTTTAACGCAATTTCTGTATTAGTGAAATACAATTACTTCATTTTTTCCATTAAAAAAGGATGAAAAGTGGAAAAATATGATATATCCCTTTAATCAAACTCGTGAAAAAAAAATTGTTTTTATTTTGTTAAATAAATCGATTTGATAATTTTGCTTTTGCATTTTCGATAACAAAATGTAATTTAAAGAATATTCATTTTATTTACTTGCACATTTACAAAAAAAAAAAGGAACATAAAGCTTTCAATATGATGAATCCATGCGAAATAACATTTTCTTATTTTGTCAAAATAACTGAATCGACTGTAATAGAACACGAGTTCTAAGCATAGAGTCTTAGCATTCGTTCCGCGTCATATGCTAAAATTGTACTGTAACAAATATATCTTATATTTAGAGATTATTCAGCTATGTGGTGTGACAGCGTTTCTGTCGCATAGCTATCATTTTATTCAAAAATTAATTTAAAACATAATTTTATAACTTTTAGATCATATTATCCTTCCCCCCTCTTTCTTATACTGAAATATGTAATTAAATTCATTTCTCAAAACCATCCAGATTTTTATTAAAGTGTTTTTTTTCTTCTTTCTAAAAACATCTTTATTTCAGGCCGCTCAAAGATTCATTTCTTTTTTTCCATTTTTCCTTATCTGTCCGTTACCGCTCCCAGTGCAAAGAAATAAATAAGAATTAAAAGGCACAGCTGCTGGTATCAAGGTCTTCATTTTCTTGCATCGGATTTTTTTTCCCCGCCGCAGTGATAAGAAATTTTTATCTCTACTAATACTTGAACGTTGAATATGTATTAACAATAAAAAGTAAAAATGAACGGATCTTATGGGAAGCAAGTATTTTTTGTGTATTGTGGTCGAGCTAAAAGCCAGATGCCTGTGATTTTCTGCATTTTTCTCATGCGGTGGTTTGCTTTGTACAATATTATAAAACAGTTAGTTGGGCAAAGGCCTATGTGTTGTATAAACAATTTTCGCTTTTTCTGATGCATTTCTCATCGTAATTAGAAGCGCTTACTTGCAATCTCGGCGTCATCCGTCCGGTAGAGACACCACATTTTTACGGTAATATTTATCGCCAAAAACCTTTGTTCACTTTCACGCAATCACCAAAAGTTTGTAAATTGGCAATTCTGTGCAACGCCAAGATTTCTAGACTTCTTGCGAAAACTGGGACTTCTGTTCTATCCTTCGATATGTGAAGGTTTCTAAAAAGTAAAGGCGCTTTGGCGCCCCATTTTGTAATTGGGGGTCTCTCTCTCATTCTTCCAGCTGAACCACCTCTAGAGTGTTCTTGAATAAATAATTGTTCCAGTAAATTAAGAGTTGGAGTTTTTTTTAATCAATTTTTCTGTGCTTATTAGTACCCGGTCTCCAATCATTATTACATGTGGTAGCACTAAACGACAGTCCCTAATTTTAGCAGCTGTCAAATAGATTTCACCCATCATTCCTTGTGGATGTTTTTTTCAGAGTTCTACGAAACACGATTCAAAGAGGGTGTGTGGAATGTACGCGTTTGCATTAAGATTTCCTCGCAGGTTTGTATTCCCCGAGAGGATTTCTTCCGAAGTTCCTAAATCTGTACGTATGTATTATAATTGTACATAATCGTGTTACATGACGTAATCCTGTATCTTTTGTATCCTATATTAAAAGTTTTTATAATAAATGTTAGAGTGGAACATCTAATTCGAGTGATGAGTCCATTATTAAAGATTGTGGCGCCTACTTATGGAAAGAAAGTAGCTATAGTACGCTTTTCTTCAAACATAGCAAACGACATTACAGAATTTGGCAAAAGTTGCCTGGACGACTTCGCTTCAATGAGTCAGATAAGTAAAGATAGCTTAGCGATAACGGCAGGGGTGGCAAGATTTTGTTCAAAACAGATATTACAATTGTACTGCCCACCAATGACCATTCTCTTATAAGAGTATTTTTGTGGTATTAAAAGCTACTATTATCGCATAAAAAGCATGTAAATTGCAAAATGTCATTTTCATAATTTTCAGTTAAATCACATTGCTAACAGTATTTCTTGCTCATAAATTTTTTGAAAATGTTTCTATTCCTATTGTCAACTAAAATTCGATTCCTATTTTTCCCCACAAATAAAAACATCTCATCCAGTTCAAATGCAACGCATCGAGTTCCAATGCAAGTTAGTATGTTTTTATGTCAGTATAGAAATGTATATTTTTGCTCTTTTTACAATCATTATAGTATTTTTAAATCAGAACAATTTTCTAGAAATTTCCTTTTGTAAAAGAATTATGAAATATTTCAAGGATTTTCAGGAAATTCGCCTTATTTTCTACAAACAAAATCATTATTTAGAAAATATCCTTCTGAAATTATGCTGATTAAATGTAAAATATTCAACGAAAAATGCGTTTATATCAGAAATTGTAATTGAATGTTTTTCCCGCATTTTTTCTAGAATTCTAAAATCAAACAGAATTTTATATTGCCATGTTTATTTGATCTGTTTTAACAAATTGACTATGTAAATGAACATTATTCAAATAAATATTCCTTAGAATACATTTTCTAAAGGATAAAATAAATTTTTTACCGTAAGATTCTACTTCTCAATGTGATCGATAGTAACAATCAACATCTATTTTGCGTTATATATTATTTACATAAAAATAGAAACGTTTCAAGACTTTCTCATTAGAAATGTTTCTGTATCCGGCAGAAATCGATGACAATCAATCTCTAATTACGTATATCTCTCCAAACCAGGCAATCAAAGGAGCACCTGGATTCAACTGAATTTTTTATTTGTTGGTGATACCATACTGTCATTACCGGATCCAAAAGAGTAGTTTGAAGGTCGCTTTCTCCCCCCCTCCCCCTTGATAATTGCATTTTATCAAAAGTTTCATTAGATTCTACCTGCTTCATATTTTGGCTAATTTCCCTCGGTCGCTGACTTTTGCATCTACATTTTCTGTTTGTTACAAATTTTTATCTATATATATAAGAGATCTGGCTCTGTACTCATTCTTGCAAACAAAAATTTCTTTGTTATCTTTTTTTTTTTTTTTTTTTTTTTTTTTTTTAATGTTGTAACAAAGTTTTGGCGCATCCGGTAATATTTGTTTAAACTCAGTTGATGCAAGAATTAAAAAAATCTGTTAAACGATTGGATGCATAACATAATTAAACCATAAACACAATTTGCACAACATTTTCTCTATTCTAAATAAATAAAAAAAGTTGGAAATTGCTCGTCAAACGTGGCAAATGAGGTGCGTTTGTACTATAACTAGCTTTATAATCATCTTTTGCACCCCATATTATACTGAATGTATAATTTTTTGCACTTCATGAAGTGCATAGTCTGATACATCATTAAAATGCACTTCCAATATTTTTTTTCCCATTCCCCGTAATGTAACGGAACACTTTTGACTGTCCCTGTAATTAAACTATACATCCGATTTTCCTAAAATTTGAAATAGCTCAACAAAATTTTGCAACAATTATATCTTTAAAATTTCAGACCATTCGGAAGGCTCTAATATCATTAAAATCCACTTGCAATAATTTTCCCCATTGGCCGTAATGTAAAGGAAAATTCTGACTGTTCCTGTAATTTAACTATACATCCGATTTTCATAAAATTTCAAATGGCTCGACAAAATTTTGCAACAATTATATCTTTAAAATTTCAGATCATTCGGAAGGCTCTAATATCATTAAAATCCACTTGCAATAATTTTTCCCATTGGCCGTAATGTAAAGAAAAACTTTTGACTGTCCCTGTAATTTAACTATACATCCGATTTTCATAAAATTTGAAATGGCTCGACAAAATTTTGCAACAATCATATATTTGAAATTTCAGACCAATCGGTTGGGTAGTTTTTGCTCTGTTACATGCGGACAGACAGACGGACGGACAGACGGACGGACTGAACGACGACTATAGGTGCTACGTATTTATATAATTACGAACGCACCTAAAAAGTAACTAACGCTATCAACGCCGCCGCCGGCGGTTTTGAACTTTTGGTGAACGGAGGCTTTTCTTCGTTAATACTAAGAAAAATATTCCATACAAAAATATGAAAATCGGTGGAATTATAGAGAAATGTTTGATAAACACGCTGATGCTGACAGTTTTCCAATCGAAGAATTATTTTAAGATACATTTGATGTTAAAGTTGGTCAAAATCGTTCCATTACAAAAGTTTTATAGGAGCAAAAACTATACGTAGGAATTTAATCATTTTTAGATCATTTTATTCATTAAAAGTTCCCGGTGTGCAAATTGCATTTATTTTTTTTTTAACTTGACTCATTTTTTGAGGTTCATTTTCTATTTTAAATTCAAATTTTCAGCATTTCGAGAGATATTTTTTACATCTTTAAAAAAGGGTA
Source organism: Maratus speciosus (assembly GCA_963932465.1). Taxonomy (NCBI): domain Eukaryota; kingdom Metazoa; phylum Arthropoda; class Arachnida; order Araneae; family Salticidae; genus Maratus; species Maratus speciosus. The sequence goes on from OZ010800.1 coordinate 191,786,986, forward strand.
TTTTTTTTAATTGTTGCCAAATTTAAAAACGGCGCAAAGGACAACATTCCCATCAAATTAAAAATTTATTTACACGTGACTATTATAAACAGAAAAAAGCTTTCAAATGAGAATTAAATGATTACGTATTAAAAGCAGGAAGTTATTTATAATTACGTCATAAAAACTATATTCCACGTGCATTTTAAAAGAGAAAGAAAATTTTAAAATAATAAATCAATTAATATGCGTTAAAAGTGCACATGGAGGAAATTACGTCATATTTAAAATTGTCAAACCATAATATTGCCAAATAATTTAAATTTAAAAATATACTAGCGCGAGACATTTATTTCATATTTTGAGATAATCTTTTAAAACTAATCTATATATATAAAAGAAAATCTGGATTTTGTATTAATCAACGCTCAGCCCAAACTACTGAACATAAAATTTTGAAAATTGGGGTAAAAATACTTCTTATGACATAGAGTGCCGCTAAGAAAGGATTTCCTAAAACTCCACACCTAAGGGGCGGGGGGGGGGATAAAATAGAGAACGAACTTTTAAAAAATTCCTTAAAAATCTGGTTTTATAGTTATTTTTCAACTGATAACACATTTAGGGGTATTTTTGTATGCTGAATTGAATGGTACTAACCAAATTCTTCTAAGTCCAATAGTTCGCGAGATATTTTATATTTTTCTACTTTGGCAATATCTTTGGTGCCAAAACTTCTAACATTACAATCTAACATTACAAATGATAATTCATCCATATTCATTCATATTGTAAGTCCGTTACTGTAGCAACGGAAGAAAGTGAAATTAAATGTTTTTGTTAATTCTTTTTGTTAAAGGATTAAACCGGCTATATGAGTCTGAAAAAAAAAAAAATAAATGCAAACACCTTGAAAAAAATAAAAAAAATATTGAATTTTTTTAAAATAAGAGGAAGCAATTCACTCAGAAATTAACATTATACAACGAAAATATTTAAAAATTAAAGCAATGTTTGTAAAAATACTTTTGGTACTTACATCCGTGCCATATCAGATACAATTGCGCCAAGCATGGCGACAATTACACTAATTACAGCGGCCCTTATTTTTCGTCCATTTGATAGTTTGTTATAGTTTTAAATTTATTTTATTATTATAGTTTTTTTTAATTATGGTTTATAGTTCTGCAGTTTTATGTTATATATTTTATTTATTTATAAAACAAAAAATACGTAATCGAATCTACTGAAAAGTTTAGCGTGAAACAAAACGACATTAGCATCAATATGGTTTAATGTAAATGCAGATATTGTCAAAGGATTTCATAAGAACCATTTCACCTGCACCAAATCGTATCAGTTAAAATACAATAATTAGCAGTGAACCGAATTAGAAAATATTACTTAATAGGATTAAAAATCTCCGCATTAGAGACCGTATTACAACTGACAAGCAAACGTGCATTAAGTAATAAGTATGTTAAAATATATTCATCACGAAAGATGAAATACATAACAACACAAAATATATGGTGTGCTTCCGTGATCGTAGAGAGTTCTTGATTTCTCTATGAAAAGCTTCCGATTTGGCGAAAGAATGGGCAAGTAAATTAAATTATGAATAACAGTAACATGATGCAATGCTTAACATGCATTTAAGGGAGACAAAACTGCTTGCTAGAGGCGGCTAGTACTTTAATATAAAAAGAAATAAACTATAAATTTGTAAAGCTCAATAAATTAAATTTAGGTATTTTTATGTTAGCCGAACGCAAGCGGGAAATCGGCAAATACTGTTCCCATCTCCATTGTTCATACTGCATTAATTTAATTTTAAAATATAAACTTTTCAGTCATCTCATTTAAAACAGACGCCTTTTACTCATTTCATTTAAAACATAGAAATAAATAAATAAGAAATAATAACATAAAGCAAAATATTTTATTTGAAAATCAAAGCATTGTTTCTAATTTACACCTGCGAAAAAGGAAAATTGCTGTTGGCGAAAAGCCAAAATGCTATTGAGGAGATTTGGGCTCGGCTAACATAAAAGTACCGAAATTAAAAAAAAAGTTTTATATTAATATCGTTTAGAAAAACACACTTGATAAAACATACAAAAGTAGTGATATCCGAACAAAAAGTTTTCTTTAAAGAAAAAAAAAAGCGGCAAGTTCTCCTTAATTTTTCGACCAGTAAAAGTAGTGATATCTGAAGTTCGCACAAGTTAAAAGCCAAACATCCCAAATCTTTCATTGAAAATGGCTTCCAGCGACTTGACCATTAATGCCTTCTATAGTATTTTCAATTTAATGATTGGAAATTACGCATTTATGATTTATTTAAATATTAAAAGTAATATTAAAATGCAAAGACGTGAATTCTCAGGAAGACATTACAAGTAAAAGATTTCTCATAAATACTATTGAGTTTCAACAAACTTTAGTTTTGATAACAAATCATTTAGCCCACTGATGGTTCAATTGAAATTTATTTTGTACGGTCTAAACCTAAAGTCATTAACATGAAACCCAAGAAATAAAACAAAATTTACCTTTTCAAGTCTCAGAATGTGTTACATTATATTTTAATATATAATATTGAAATCTTCTGCATTGACGAAAGAGATTTTTTCATTTGAACATTTATTACAGTTTGTTTGCATACATTAAGAGGTATTGCAATAACCTTAGAATGCACTTATTCGCTTTAACCCTTTCTGAGGCAAAGCTCTTCTATTAGAAAAATACTGAAATGAATGAATGACACCGGAATTTACAAACAAATGTATTTGGAAATAAGTTGGCTTTTCTTCACGTACTAACTAAAACGACAATTTTCAAATCAAAATTCTGGTTTCAATGCC